>CM053033.1:143358339-143958339 GCA_028564925.1 Lithobates sylvaticus
GCACACATAGGAGCTAGTGTGTGTGTGTCAGCACACATAGGAGCTAGTGTGTGTGTGTGTGTGTCAGCACACATAGGAGCTAGTGTGTGTGTGTCAGCACACATAGGAGCTAGTGTGTGTGTGTCAGCACACATAGGAGCTAGTGTGTGTGTGTGTGTCAGCACACATAGGAGCTAGTGTGTGTGTGTCAGCACACATAGGAGCTAGTGTGTGTGTGTCAGCACACATAGGAGCTAGTGTGTGTGTGTGTCAGCACACATAGGAGCTAGCGTGTGTGTGTCAGCACACATAGGAGCTAGCGTGTGTGTCAGCACACATAGGAGCTAGTGTGTGTGTGTGTCAGCACACATAGGAGCTAGTGTGTGTGTGTCAGCACACATAGTAGCTAGTGTGTGTGTTTGTGTCAGCACACATAGGAGCTAGTGTGTGTGTGTGTGTGTCAGCACACATAAAACCACCTCAGTCACTCTATCTGCTATAAGGCCCAGTTGTTGTGATATAAGGCAGTCTTTATCTGCCGTAAGGCCTAGTTCTTGTCATCTAAGGCAGCCTTTATCTGCCGTAAGGCCCTTTTGCTGTCATCTAAGGCATCCATCTGCAGGAGTTAGTGTGTGTGCTGTGTGACTCCAGCACAATATACACTACCCACTACAATGCCTGGAAGACCGCCAAGGAGAGGCAGACAGTCCCGAGGCAAGAACACAGGGCAAGCAGGCTCTGTTTCTAGAGACAACAGTGCTGGTCGTGGACGTGGTCGTGCATCGTCATCAGCACGTGGCCATGAGACACGCTTTTCCTTGTTTTCGGCAGTTGGACATGTTGAGCCGCATCATGCCGAAGGCTTGGTAGAATGGATGACCAAGCCCTCCTCATCCTCTCTCACCCAGGCTCAGGGTACTGGCAGAGCAGCTGCCAACGCGTACTCAATGGCATCATCAGGCACCCCTTCCCTAGACCCACCATGTCCTCCTGAGGAGTCCCCCGAACTGTTTGAGCACAGTGTTGGGTACATGCTCCAGGAGGATGCCCAACGTTTTGAAGGCTCGGATGATGATACCCAGCTTGAGGAAGGCAGTAGCGTGCGCGCAGAGAGAGGGGATGCTGAAGGACAGCAATCTGGCAGTCATGTTCCACCAGCTGCAGCTTACTGCCAGGTTTGCTCCAGTGGTGAAGAGGGAGGGGATGATGAGGTCACTGACTCCACGTGGGTGCCTGAAAGGAGAGAGGAGGAGGAGGAGGCGTCGGCACATGTCCAACGAGGCAGGATGCCCTCCGGAGGCCAGCTAGAGGCCAGCACACCAACTGAATCACACCGCAGAGCTCCGCCTGTGCAGGGCGCTGCCTCTGCACGTTATCACAAAAGTTCTTTGGTGTGGGCCTTTTTTGAGACGAGTACATCAGATCGCACCACTGCTATTTGCAATATTTGTCTCAAGCGTATCTCGCGTGGCCAAAATATCAGCCGCTTGGGCACCACAAGCATGACCAGACATATGTCAACCTGCCATGCAGCTCGTTGGCAAGCGCACATTAAAGACCCACACCAAAGAACAAAGCGGACCTCTCCTTGCTCCTCATCAGCTGGGATCTCCAACCCCACTATATCTTCAGTCCTCTCTGAAAGCTGCTCTGAGAGGAATGAAGGTGTAGAATTAGGTGTGTCACAGCCAAGTACTTGCAGTACACCGAAGTCCGATTCTACCAGGCAAATTTCCCTGCCCCAGCTGCTGGACCGTCGAAAGAAGTATACTCCCAGCCATCCACATGCCCAGCGGTTGAATGCTAGCTTGGCTAAATTGCTGGCACTTCAACTGCTGCCTTTTCAGTTGGTAGACTCGGCCCCCTTCCGTGAGTTTGTTCAATGTGCGGTTCCTCAGTGGCAGGTTCCCAAACGCCACTTTTTCTCACGGAAGGCGATTCCGTCTCTCTACCGGCATGTGGAAAGCAATGTCCATGCCTCGCTGGACAGGGCGGTCAGCGGTAAGGTGCATATTACCGCTGACTCATGGTCCAGCAGGCATGGACAGGGACGTTATCTGTCTTTCACGGCCCATTGGGTCACTCTATTGGCAGCTGGGAAAGATGCTGGACAAAGTGCAGTAGTGTTGGAGGTTGTTCCGCCACCACGCCTCCAAAATGCTACTACTGGTTGTGACACACCTCTCTCCTCCACCCCCTCCTCTTCTTCTTCCTCCATGGCCTCTTCGAGTGCTCTGTCCTCGGAACCAGCAGTGCTCCGTAGGCATACAAGGGGCTACGCGAGTACGCAGGCAAAAAGATGCCATGCCGTGCTTGCGCTGGTGCATTTGGGGGACATGAGCCACACTGGGGCAGAGGTTCTGGCAGCTCTGCAGGGGCAGGCCGAGAGGTGGTTGATGCCACGCCAGCTTAAGCCAGGAATGGTGGTTTCTGACAATGGCACCAACCTCCTCTCCGCCCTGCGACAGCTCACCCATGTGCCCTGTATGGCTCACGTCCTCAACCTGGTGGTGCAGCGGTTCTTGGGCAGGTACCCAGGCTTACAGGATGTCCTGAGGCAGGCCAGGAAAGTCTGTGTGAATTTCCACCGATCGTATAATGCCAGTGCTCGGCTGGCTGAGCTGCAAAAGGAGTTGAACCTGCCCAAGAACCGCCTTATATGTGACATGCCCACCAGGTGGAACTCAACGTTGGCCATGCTGCAGCAACTGCACACGCAGCAGAGGGCCATCAATGAGTACCTTTGCGACTACAGCACCAGGACAGGGTCAGGGGAGATTGGATTTTTTTCCTCACGCCAGTGGAGCATGATCAGGGATGCATGCACTGTCCTGTCACCATTTGAGGAGGCCACGAGGATGGTGAGCAGTGACAGTGCATGCATCAGTGACACTGTACCTCTTGTCCACCTGTTGGAGCATACGCTGCGTGGGATAATGGACAGGGCACTTGAGGCAGAACAGAGGCATGAAGAGGAGGACTTCCTTGCCTCTCAAGGCCCCCTTTATCCAGACAGTGTTCCTTCTGTCCCACCCATCACACAGGAAGAGGATGAGGAGGAGGAGGAGGATTGTGTGAGCATGGAGGTGGAGCATGGCACTCAGCATCAGCAGTAGCAGTCTTTTAGGGATGATGTACAGTCCCAACAAACCAGTGGACTTGTACGTGGCTGGGAGGAGGTGGCTGGCGATCATGTCGTCCTCAGTGACCCAGAAGACTCCGGACCGAATGCCTCAGCTAACCTACGTTGCATGGCCTCCCTGATCCTGCAAAGCCTGCGGAAGGATCCTCGTATTCTTCGGATCAAGGAGAGGGACCATTACTGGCTGGCCACTCTCCTTGATCCACGGTACAAGGGTAAGGTTGCGGACCTTATCTTGCCGTCGCAGAGGGAGCAGAGGATGAGACATCTCAGGGAGGCCTTGCAGAAAGGTCTGTGCAACGCGTTCCCAGAAACTGGGAGGTTACAAACTCCTGGTCCTGGACGACGAGTTGCTGAGGCTTCGGTCAGTAGCAGAAGGAGCGGTGGGGAAGGTGGACGTCTGACCGATGCGTTCAGACAATTTTTTAGTCCGCAGCCCCAAGGTATGATCGGTTCCAGCAACCATCACCAGCGTCTGATATACATGGTGCAGGAATACCTAGGGGCAAGGTCAGACTTGGACACCTTTCCCACCGAAAATCCTCTGGCTTACTGGGTCTTGAGGATGGATCACTGGCCAGAGCTTGCACAGTATGCAATTGAGCTACTGGCCTGTCCTGCATCCAGCGTTCTTTCCGAACGCACATTCAGTGCTGCTGGAGGATTTGTCACCGATCACAGGGTGCGCCTGTCCACCGACCGGTTGATCGACTGACCTTCATAAAGATGAATCAGTCTTGGATCACCACCAGCTACCAGGCGCCTGAAGCGGATATAACTGAATAATTTATCATGTCACATCCCTTCAAGACTGCCTATGCTGATGCTGAGTGACTGTCCTGTTATGTTCACTGACTATCCTCTTCCTCCTCCTCAATGATCCATTCCTTCATAGCTTGGAAGAACATTTTTGTTTCTGGGTGCCACCACACCAGTGCCTAAGGCACAATTTTTCAGCCCCTGTTTAAAAGGGGCGTGTAATTACAATTTTTTAAGCAATGCTTTGCAACAGGTCTGACTGCTGTGCTCCAAGTACAGTATCTGTGAGGGGTTACAGTGTTGTGGCACCAGCACCAGTGCCTAAGGCACAATTTTTCAGCCCCTGTTTAACAGGGGCGTGTAATTACAATTTTTTAAGCAATGCTTCGCAACAGGTCTGACTGTTGTGCTCCAAGTACAGTATCTGTGAGGGGTTGCAGTGTTGTGGCACCAGCACCAGTGCCTAAGGCACAATTTTTCAGCCCCTGTTTAACAGGGGCGTGTAATTAAAAAATTTTAAGCAATGCTTCGCAACAGGTCTGACTGCTGTGCTCCAAGTACAGTATCTGTGAGGGGTTGCAGTGTTGTGGCACCAGTGCCTAAGGCACAATTTTTCAGCCCCTGTTTAACAGGGGCGTGTAATTACAATTCTTTAAGCAATGCTTCGCAACAGGTCTGACTGCTGTGCTCCAAGTACAGTATCTGTGAGGGGTTGCAGTGTTGTGGCACCAGCACCAGTGCCTAAGGCACAATTTTTCAGCCCCTGTTGGCATGTAATTACAATTTTTTATGCAATGCTTTGCAACAGGTCTCATTGCTGTGCTCAGAGTACAGTATCTGTGATGGGTTGCAGTGTTGTGGCACCAGCACCAGTGCCTAAGGCACAATTTTTCAGCCCCTGTTTAACAGGGGCGTGTAATTACAAATCTTGAGCTAATAGTTCACAGCAGGGCCCATTTCTGCGCCCACCAAGAGTAACTGTGAGGGCTTACAGTCTTGTGGCAACACCGTCCACCACCACCACCAAAGCCCCAATTTTTCTGCCCTGTTCAACAGGTGCATGCAATTACAAATCTTGATCTAATAATTCACAGCAGGGCCCATTCCTGCACCCACCAAGAGTAACTGTGAGGGCTTACAGTCTTGTGGCAACACCGTCCCCCACCACCACCGAAGGCCCATTTTTTCTGCCCTGTTCAACAGGTGCATGCAATTACAAATCTTGATCTAATAATTCACAGCAGGGCCCATTCCTGCGCCCACCAAGAGTAACTGTGAGGGCTTACAGTCTTGTGGCAACACCGTCCACCACCACCACCAAAGGCCCAATTTTTCTTCCCTGTTCAACAGGTGCATGCAATTACAAATCTTGATCTAATAATTCACAGCAGGGCCCATTCCTGCGCCCACCAAGAGTAACTGTGAGGGCTTACAGTCTTGTGGCAACACCGTCCACCACCACCACCAAAGGCCCAATTTTTCTGCCCTGTTCAACAGGTGCAGGCAATTACAAATCTTGATCTAATAATTCACAGCAGGGCCAATTCCTGTGCCCACCAAGAGTAACTGTGAGGGCTTACAGTGTTGTGGCTACACCAACATCTAATGGGGAAAATGTCTGCAGAGTATATACAGCAGGCCCCTACTTTCAAACATCCAACTTACAAATGACTCCTACTTGCAAACGGAAGGAGAAAACAGGAAGTGAGATGAAATCTACCCCTAGGAAGGGAAATTCTATCCTGTTAGATTTAATTTGGGAAAAAGGTATCTCCTCTCTACTGATGCTTTATCGCCAATCCTTGTTTCAATTAAAACCCCACTTTTCCAAAAACATTTGTCATTTGGGACGGAAAGTGAGGTGAAATGTTCTGAACAGATGTGCAAAGACAGCAAATGTTACAGGGGTTATAACCCCTCCCTATGTTCTCCAAAAAGCTTAAAAATAGATTTTTTTTGGATGGAGCTACACTTAAAAATGTACCTGTTCAGATTCTACTTAAGAACAAACCTACAGTCCCTGTCTTGTTTGCACCGCCTGTATACTGCTGTTCAGAGTATATAGGGTTGTAGGTATAGGGTTTTATTTTGGGTGCGGGGTTCCCCTAATATCCATACAAGACCCAAAGGGGAGTGGTGGGGGGGGGGGGGGGGTGATGGGGTAGCCATGCCATTTTTCTCAAGGATTTTCAGCCATATTGCCAGGACAAGACATGACATTAAAGCCGCAAGTGGTTTTAAATGGCTTCTTTTTTTCCTTTACCTAAATGTCATTTTGTGCAGGGATAGTTATAAACACGGGAAACACATGCCACTTCACAGGCATACTTTAGACACCCCCCAGGTACCATATTTAAAGGAATATTTCACTTTTTTTTTCACTTTATGCATCATTAAAATGACTGCTCCCGAAAAAACGTTAGTTTTTAAAAGTTCTTTTTGCATTGATATATGTCCCCTGGGGCAGGACCCAGGTCCCCAAACCTGTTTTATGACATTAACATGCATATTGGCCGTTATAATTAGCACTTTTGATTTCGAACGTTCGCGTCCATTGTAACGAATAGGGTTCGAAAATTTGCACAAACTTTCGGTCCGTTCAAAGGTTCTGGTGCGAACCGAACCCGGGGGTGTTCGGCTCATCCCTATTGCTGAGATACCATGATGCGTACAGATGCGTAGGCAGACGGGGGCCCGAGTCAGTGTGAAAATGTTTTTCCTGCAAGAAAATGATGTGTGCCCCCATACGTTTCATCTCAAGCCACAACTTACTGCGTTTTGCTGAGGATCCTAGTCCGCGTACGTTATAGGATACGACCTTCAAAGCAGCTATGGCGGGGATTTACAGGGGTGAGCCAGTAGCCCTGGTCCAGGGGGGAGAGAATCCCAACAGCATGTCCAATCCCATAGCAACGAGCACAGATAGCACTTTGAACTCAAGCAGAAGCCTAGGAAATAAACCACAGTTACAGCAGATGTAGAAAACGTAGAAATTAAAAAACAATAAAAACAGAAACATGAACATGAACATGGAGAAAGACATATAGCCCAAAGGGCATAACATAGTGCAACCTGTCTCCTGGTCAGGAGACTCCACCCCCCCCCCCCCCCCACAATGGTGAGACGATGGAGTCCAGCGAGCAGAAGTATTTCCCAAAAAGGGAGCATGACTCCGAAGAGTAGTCCTACTGGGGGGAAGTGGTAAGGCACTCGGAGCGAGTCCGCCAGAGGACCCGGGGCCAGTATATGGGGCTTAATCTACCCATAGAAAACTGCACAAGGAAAAGGCAAAAAGGGGCAGGTGTGGGGTAGACAAAGCCTGCAACAATGTAGTACGGCGGCTAGGGGGAAGGTTCAGATAGCAGCTGAGCGATGACTCTTTAGCCATCTGTATGGTAGGTTGCAGTTCAGGCCTCCTCTTGTGGAGGGTGAGAGGGTGATAGGTGTCCAGAAAGGCTTCTCCTGTGTCGGCGTCGACGTCTGCGACGTCTGGGGAGAGGTATATCTGGTGATGTCCTCCAGTCTGGGGTATCCACTTGAGGCAATCCAAGTGCTTCTAGGAATCGGGGCAGGTCAGCTTTATTACGCAGGGTAGACTGCTTGCCATCTTTAGTAGCTGAGAAACTGAACAGAAAGCCCCATCTATAAGGCAGTTAGGCATCTTGCAAAGTCGCCAGCAACGGCTTAAGCGCACGGCGCTGCATTAGAGTGCGTCATGAGAGGTCTGGGAAGAAAGTCAGTTTGGCGCCACGTGTCTGACTCCTCTGACCTGGTTCATGATGTGTTCTTTTAGCGAGTACTTGTGTAACTTGCAAATTATATCTCTGGGTCTTTCTGGGTCATCTGAGGGGGGTCTCAGGGCCCTATGCGTCCGGTCAATTTTAATGTATTCAGGGGCTTGCCGGCCTAGTATTTGTTTGAAGACCCCCTGCAGGGTGGGTACAATGTCTCTCGGGCCAGTTGCTTCAGGGAGACCTCTAATGTGGATATTAACCCTGCCGCTCCTGTTTTCAAAATCATCCATTTGATCCAGCAGGGCCTCAAGCCTGCGATCTTGCCTTTTACAGTGGTCAGTAAGAGCTTGCAGTGTAGGTGCAGTCTCATCCCTTTGTGCCTCTAGTGTCTCCGCTCTCCCTCCCAGGTGAGCTGTATCAGCCTGTAAATTTTCAATGTCCTGTCTCAGGGCCTTCTCTACTCTATTAGCAAATCTCTCTAAGTCAGCTGTAGTGGGGAGAGATAGGATGTGGGTTCGGATGCCTTTATCCTCCCAGGGATCACTTCTGCTTGTGGGCCCTTCTGTGCTGTCTGACCCAGAGGGAGAGGAGGGGGGAGGCAGTGACAACACAGGCATGTGTGGGGATCCGATGGGAGAAGCAGCCTTGGCCGCGTGTGTGACGGGCGCCATGTTGGCGGTACTTGCCGGTTCACTGCGGGTCCCAAAGTAGTTTTCCAGGGATTCGGACCGGTTCCTTTTGTGATCGCTGTGGTTGCGGGGATGTCCTACACTTCTGTGGCATCTTTTGTGCAGAAAAAACTCCCCCCGGGAGCTGCCGTTTAGGCTCGAGAAGGCGCGGGTCTCACGGAGCTCAGGGAAAGCACGTCCTCACTCATGCATGCCGTAGCCACGCCCCCTCACATATACCTTTATTTAATTATTACTGTGTGGGAACACACTTTCATGTTGGCAGCTACTCAGCTTTATTTACATTTTGGTTTTTGCATTAGTATATTCACTTGTAATGGCTGTGTGTTGAGTTATTTTGAGGGGACAGCAAATTTACACTGTTATACAAGCTATACACTCACTACTTTACATTGTAGCAAAGTGTAATTTCCTCACTGTTGTCACATGAAAAGATATAATAAAATATTTACAAAAATGTGGGGGGTGTACTCACTTTTGTGAGATAATGTATATACATAGACACTCCCATAGACACACATAAACATTCCTATAGACACACTCCGATTTGTGTATATATTTAGGAAAAACACACCTAACGCAGACATTTTCTTTTAGTTATGTAAATCCTAGTACCACAGATCAGTTCCCAACTGCAGAAAAGACCGGAATGTAATGGACTGCAAGGAAAGGTAATGGAGGGCTGCACATGACAGAAGTGTCAAGTGACTCACTGGGCAGCTGACAAGGAGAGGTAAAGATAAGGGGAGTGGTTCTGCAGGAAGGGGAGCGGCCATATAAGAGGAGGGGCGGAGCTCGGGAGGACAGTGCGGGAAGAGACAGAGCTTGAGGAGGCAGTTTTTTACACTGCTCCTCCAGCAATCCAAGATGGCCGACGGTGGTTCATTGGCGGCGTTGATGCGAGCGGCGGCGGCGGAACACGGGCCGGAATGGCTGAAGGACCAACTAGCAGCAGCGCTGGAGGGGACACAGGAAGACCCGGAGGTACGTTCGGAGGGAGAAGAATCGGAGGATGGCGGCGTGGCGCCGCGCGGCCGGGTGTCCCGCCCGCCGGAGCGGTATTCCCCTGGGGCCACAGCGGGCCCGTCTAGGCTGAGGAGGAGCCCACGAGGTGAGCGATCAACCCCACCAGCTAAGCGGCACATGCGGGAAGGCACAGGGGGGCCCAGGAGACAGTCAGGCCGCGGGCCTAGTGCGGGAGGCGGGGCCTCAGGCCTACCACGAGGAGGATCACCTGGCAGGCGCAGTGCTTCTACAGCCTCAACGGCCCCTGCGGCCCTGCACGGGTCGGGGGGTAGTAGGAACACTGGGGGGAGGGGGGGGCCGGGAGGAACGGGAGGATGGCCGGCACACCAGGCTCCTCTGGGACAGCGTCCCCCCCGCAGCTCTGAACGAGCAGGGGGGTGGTGATAAAAGGGCCAATCGGGCAACGGCCAGGAGGGGGGTGCAAGCCCTCAGACGTGCCAGCATTGCGGACCCCTCTGCGGCTCTGCACGAGTCGGGGGGGGGACGGAAGGAGCAGCGGAGCAACACGGGGGGTGGGTGGGGTGGGGGCCAGCACAGCATCGGGCACTGGAAGGGGTAGGACACAGCCAGCAAGCGCGCCAAGTGTGCACGCGGGCAGGAGCGGAGCCCGGAGCGGCCCACCTGCACAGGAGAGTGGGAGGTCGGCACATTCCAGGAGCAGCGCGCAGTCGGATTTAGTCGGACAGTCACGCGCTATCTACGAGAGCCCCTCGCCTAGGGAGCGTTCTTTCCCATTTACACAGGAGGAAACGTCGCGGTCAGAAGGGGAATTGTCCGAAGAGGAGGAGGAGCTCAGTCGCCCTATCCCGCCGGTGGAAGCCAGGCCAGCGGCTGTGGGATTCGCGCCCGGTCAGCCCGGTAAGTCTACTGACAACGTTTCCTTTACTAATGCATTACAAAAATTGTTGGGGGCGGGTCCCAGTGAGGGGAGGCAGAGGTTACCTCCCGCGCCGCCGTTGGTCGAGTCGGACCAACCGCGGGTGGCGAGGGGGACTATGGAAGGAGGGTCAGGGCAGATGCAGGAATTGTTGGAGGGTTTGAAAGTGTTGGTGGGCCGGTTTGGAGGAGTAGGTACTGCACCGGTGGCTGGGGTGAGTATGGGTGCGGCTGGAACAGGTGGGGTAGTAGAAGGAACGGCTGGGGTAGTGGCGGCACCAGGGGCCGCGCCGGAGGGTTCGAGCTCATCGGAGGCTGGTGGAAAGGACAAGGTGAGTGAGACGGAGCAGGGGGCTAAGGAACAGACGGCGAGGGATGATATTGTGAGAATGGCGGATGCAGCGAAGTGCGAAGTTTACGTTTGTTTCGAGGGCCCCCTGGGGGCTCATTTGAAGCAGGAGGTAAGGGAGAAGATTTGGAAAGGGGAGTACGTGGAAATTTTTTCCTTGTTGCCCCTGGAAAAATTCAATTTGGATAGAGTGAAGCCAGATAGCAGTAAGAAGGACGACGAGGAGAAGAGGAGGTACCGTCTTATCCCTCGGACCTTTGCTAACTGGCTTCAGGCATTTGCCATATTGGCAGGGGTGATAGGTGAGAAGAACCCCGAGCACTGCTCGGCGTTATTCTGTTATATGGACGCCATTGGGGAGGCCTATCGGGTTTATGGGGGAACGGCGTGGCTGCGGTACGACGAGCAGTTACGCCAGCGGAGAGCGGTTCGGCCGGCGTTGCGATGGGACCATAAGGACATTAGCCTGTGGATGAGGTTGATGGCGTCGGCCAAGACACCGGCACAGTCATTTCAAGGGGGGGCCGGAGGTAGCCACACAGCGGGATCTCCGGCCGGAAAGAAGTGGGGCGTGTGTTGGCCATACAATGAAGGGGCTTGTAAATTTGGAGGGACGTGCAAATTTAAGCACGAATGTTCAGGCTGCGGGGGGAATCACACACTGGCCAGATGCTTCAAAAAAGGCAAGCGCACCGGGGATTTTGGACACAAAAGGGACGACTCCGGTGATGTGGGAAAGGATGCAGCCTTTCCTAAGTAGATATCCGTATAGGGCAGCGGCGGAGGTGCTGAGCACTGGCTTTAGGTATGGATTCAGAATTCCATGCTCGTTGACAGTGGTTCCTCCGTTAGCAAAAAACTTGAAGTCAGCTCTACAACACCCGGAGGTGGTGGCAGAGAAATTGGCAAAGGAGGTGGCTTTAGGTAGGATGGCGGGCCCGTTTGAGAATATGCCATTTGGGGATTTGGTGGTGTCCCCACTGGGGGTCGTTCCCAAAAAGGAGCCGAATAAATTTCGGCTTATTTATCATCTATCTTTTCCGAAAGGGGGATCGGTGAATGATTTTATAGACCCGGAGGCGTGCACGGTGTCATACACGTCGTTTGACGCTGCGGTGCGCTGGGTAAGGCGGTACGGAAAAGGGGCATTGATGGCAAAATCTGATGTGGAAGCTGCATTTAGACTGTTGCCAGTGCACCCAGAGAGTTTTCGGTTACTAGGATGTTGTTGGGAGGGACGTTTTTACGTAGATAAGTGTTTACCGATGGGGTGTTCCATTTCTTGCGCTATGTTTGAAGCGTTCAGTTCATTTTTGGAATGGGTGGTGAGGGATGTTACGGGGTTGGATTCCGTCATCCATTATTTGGATGATTTCTTGTGCGTGGGCCCTCCTTCCTCCAATGTGTGTGCGATACTCTTGTCCACGTTGCAGCACATTGCGGAAAGGTTTCGGGTGCCTTTGGCAGCCGACAAAACGGAGGGTCCTCGGACAGAGTTGTGCTTCTTGGGTATAGTGATAGATTCCATGGCCATGGAATGTAGGTTACCTGCAGAGAAGCTGGAGGATCTGAGAGGAGTAGTACGGGAAGTTCACGGTTGTAAGAAGGTGCAGTTACGCACCTTACAATCACTGTTGGGAAAGTTAAATTTCGCGTGCAAGATCATTCCTATGGGGAGGATATTTTGTCGTAGGTTATCAGGAGCAACGGCGGGGGTGAGGGCCCCAAAACATTTCATTAGGTTGACAAGGGAGCACAGGGAGGACCTTCGTATATGGGATCGTTTTCTAGAAGAGTATAATGGGAGGGCAGTTTGGATGTCAGGGCCGGTGAGCAACTTTGATGTGGAGTTGGTGACGGACGCCGCAGGATCAACCGGATACGGGGCATTTTTTCGGGGCCAATGGAGCGCGGGCCCTTGGCCGCGATCATGGGTGGAGGCAGGTTTTAGGAAGAACCTGGTACTGCTGGAACTGTTTCCGGTAGTGCTAGCGTTGGAGTTGTGGGGGCAGTCTTGCAGGAATCTCAAGTTGAGGCTGAACTGCGACAACATGGGGGTGGTGCAGGTGATCAACAGGATGTCTGCAGCTTCACCCCCGGTTATACGACTTATGCGACAGTTAGTTTTGCGTTGCATGCAGTTAAATATCTTTCTATATGCTGTGCATATCCCAGGCGTGGAGAACACACTGGCTGACGCCTTGTCTCGCTTTCAGTGGGACAGGTTCGGGGAGCTGGCGCCAGGAGCGGAAGAGGTGGGTGTCCCTTGCCCAGGCTGGATTTGGGAGGTAGCGCTGGAGCCGTCGCGGGCTGGATACAGCGGTCAGTAAGTGAGGGTACATGGGCAGCGTATTCCAAGACTTGGAAGGAATGGCAGAGTCTGAGGTTGGGGGTGAGGGGTTGGAGGCCAGGTTGCTGCTGCTGTACTTGGTGTCAAAAGACATGGAGGAGGGCAAGTCGGTATCGGCTATAGAAAAGAGGATGGCGGGAATGGCGTTTTGGTTTAAGTTGGGGAGAAAGGTAGATTGGACAAAGGATTTCTGGGTAAAGCAGGCCATTAGGGGATATAGGAAGTCACGCAGGAGCAAGGATGCGCGGCGCCCTATTACGTTTGCGAATCTGGTTGCAATGGGGGAACAGCTTTCGGTGGTGTGCAAGTCAGTGTATGAAAGAATGTTGTTTGGGGCGGCTTTTTCACTGGCGTTTTTTGGGGCATTTAGGATCGGGGAGTTAGTCAGCCCCTCAAAAGGAGTGGCAGGGGGTCTGCAGGTTCAAGATGTGGAAATATGGGGGGACAGGGTTTCAGTAAAGTTGCGAAAATCTAAAACAGATCAAGCTGGCAAGGGGATACAGGTGAGTATGTATGCCTTGCATGGATGTGGGGTTTGCCCGGTTAGGACGGTGACGAGTCTTCTGGGAGTGAGACCGGTGGGGGAGGGTCCATTGCTTTTGCATGCGGATGGAAGTTACCTGTCTAGGTTTCAATTTGTGGCGGTTTTGAGAAAGTGTTTGGGGAGGTTGGGGTTGAACAGTTACGCCTACGCTTCACACTCCTTCCGTATTGGGGCGGCTACAGAGGCCGCCAGGTGCGGGCTGGATGAAGTGGATGTGCGGAAGTTGGGGAGATGGGAGTCACAGCGATTCCGGACTTATATCCGGCCACAGTTGGTGTGTGAATAAAAAAAAAAAAAAAAATATATATATGTATATATATAATGATGTGGTTAAGGGGCGATGTTAAGGTATTGGGGGGCCGGATGATGGGAGGGGGGTAGTGTGTTTGATTTTGTTGGTAATGATGTGCTTGTGTTTCAGATGCAGGGCGTCAACTCCTGGTCTGGATCCTCGGCCATTCGTATGTGTGTTGGGGTGCCAGGAGAGGGGACGTGAGACCAGGTGGGAGACAGCTGGGTATTTCCAGGCGCGAGGCAGTCATACGTTGGTTGGGTCGGCCGGGAATGATGTGGGGCAGGGTGGTCCCAGAAGTGGAGAGACATGTATGGCTTGATAGAGCACCGGATGTGTTAGTCATTCATGCCGGCGGGAATGACCTAGGGGTGCGGACAGTGAGGGACCTGTTAACAGACATTAAGGCGGATTTGATGTTCCTCCGGGCCACCTTCCCTGGGACAATTTTAATTTGGTCCGATATGGTGGCTAGGACGACTTGGCGCATGGCGAGATCCGTATACAGGATCAACAAAGCCCGAATACGGATCAACAAGGTGGTTGGCAGGTTTATAGCATGGCAAGGTGGCCTAGTGATCCGCCACCGGGAATTGGAGGTTAATGTGGGCATGTACTTGAGGCGGGATGGGGTACATCTCACTGATGTAGGGATGGATTTATGGTCTTTGGGTTTGCAGGAGGGGATACAAGCGGCCCTGCGGGTGTGGAGGTGCCATCAAGGGTGAGGGGTCTCCCTTTCAGGCTGTGGCGTTGGTTGTTTGTGTTGGTCAGTGACGGCAGCAGTTATACAGGTGGTAAGTGGGTGGGGGGCTCATCAATAGATGGCCCCTCCTGGTACATCAAACGTTGTTGATGTTTAATGGTATTGTGCACTGCGGGAAAGTTGGTTATCGGTTGGTACAGAGTGAGACCCATGGGTCTGTCTATCCCGCAGTGCCCCCTGGTGGTTGATATCGATTGATATCATGGTTATGGTATATAGCACTTAGCGCCGTCACTGACCAATAATAAGTGGGTGTTAACCTGTTTGTTTTCTAGTTTTCAGAAAGGAATCTGAAGGGGTTAATGTTATTATGTTATTTATGGTTATTTATGTGTTATTTATGTTTATTGGTAAATAAGAAAAAGTGGAGTTCTTATTTTGGATTTAATAAATTAGCTGTTATGGCCATTTAACTCCAAGGAAATGGTGTGGTCTCTTATTTTATTAAATAAGTTTGTAATGGGAGTTTTGGTCAAGCTAAGGGGTCATATCTTGGCTACACCGGTCAAGAAAAGACCGGAATGTAATGGACTGCAAGGAAAGGTAATGGAGGGCTGCACATGACAGAAGTGTCAATTGACTCACTGGGCAGCTGACAAGGAGAGGTAAAGATAAGGGGAGTGGTTCTGCAGGAAGGGGAGCGGCCATATAAGAGGAGGGGCGGAGCTCGGGAGGACAGTGCGGGAAGAGACAGAGCTTGAGGAGGCAGTTTTTTCCCACCCACCCTTCCTTTATTTTAAGGATGTGTATTGGACGTGTTAATGTTTTCATTATCGTTTCAGGTCATTGAAAAGAATTCGTCATGACAGCAAAAGGGGGGTTGGCGTTGGTTGTTTGTGTTGGTCAGTGACGGCAGCAGTTATACAGGTGGTAAGTGGGTGGGGGGCTCATCAATAGATGGCCCCTCCTGGTACATCAAACGTTGTTGATGTTTAATGGTATTGTGCACTGCGGGAAAGTTGGTTATCGGTTGGTACAGAGTGAGACCCATGGGTCTGTCTATCCCGCAGTGCCCCCTGGTGGTTGATATCGATTGATATCATGGTTATGGTATATAGCACTTAGCGCCGTCACTGACCAATAATAAGTGGGTGTTAACCTGTTTGTTTTCTAGTTTTCAGAAAGGAATCTGAAGGGGTTAATGTTATTATGTTATTTATGGTTATTTATGTGTTATTTATGTTTATTGGTAAATAAGAAAAAGTGGAGTTCTTATTTTGGATTTAATAAATTAGCTGTTATGGCCATTTAACTCCAAGGAAATGGTGTGGTCTCTTATTTTATTAAATAAGTTTGTAATGGGAGTTTTGGTCAAGCTAAGGGGTCATATCTTGGCTACACTGGTCATGTCTCTCATCTGGTGACCTAATACAAAATTACAGTATGGTCTTGCAGTCTAGTCAGTCATGTGACTGGACCTCTAACTGCTTCTGAAAGATAAAGGGTAAAAAAATTTTTTTTTAATTATACTGTTTCTGCATATTGTTACATTGATTTATTTTAGCAAACCTATAAAGGTACTGAGAGGCCTTTTGAAGAAATAGATGTATGGACTAGACACCTGTTTTTCCGTTATGATCAGCTGTGAAGTTATGCCACAGTTCTACACAACAGGAATTTGACCTAACCTTTTAATTCCCTCTTACAGTAGAATGAGCAACTGACTTGTGTATCTGTCCAGCCATATTGTGCACAATCTATATTGCAATTAATAAGAAGCTAAGGCAGCTTGCTCTTGTTTTCAGTTTTTTTCAGATGTGCTGCTGGAAGAGAAGGTTTCCTGCTGAGCAGAGCAATGACCTGGAAAACATTTGGGCAGAATGATTAAGGTGTGATGCTGAGCTAAATCAAGTGTTAGGCACTAGATCAGAAACTAACCAAAGAACAATCACAAGATTTAATTGTGAACCCATCCGAGAGGGCCATTTTTAAAAATTGTTTAGCGCAAATAAATTTTTTGACCCTAAATGCAGCAGCTATTTATTAAGCACTTTGGGACAGAAGCATTTTTTTATTTATTTTACACACACGTTAGGCCTTGTTTACACTTGCATTGCTCTCTGAAAAATTACCTGCGTTTTGGATAGGCAGTAAGGAGGTGTTGTAATGCCTCCTCACTGTCTATTTTAACCCCTTAAATTACAGACTACGATAGTGCCCATCAATTGTGACAGCTAAAGGGGAAGCAGTTGGGGGGTGGGGGGTGGGATAGTAAAATGTGACGTGGATTGTGCAGTATTATTATTATTATAATACAGGATTTATATAACAGTTTACGCAGCGCTTTACAATATTGGAAGTGGTAGAAGATTAGATGGAGACATGATAGGCTTACATGAAGTGATGAGTTTTCAGGGATCGCCTGAAGGTAGCAAGAGTAGGGGATAGCTGGACAGGTGGAGGTAGCGAGTTCCAGAGGATGGGAGAGGCTCTGGAGAAATCCTGGAGATGAGCATGGGAGGGGGAGACGAGAGAGCTTGAGAGTAGGACGTTTTGAGAAGAGCGGAGAGGAAGATTTGTGTGATATTTGGAGACAAGATTGGTGATGTAGCTCGGGCAGAGTTGTGAATGGCTTTGTATGTTATGGTTAGTATTTTAAATTGAATTTGCTGGGTGATTGGGAGCCAGTATAGGGATTGGAGGAGAGGGTTGGCAGACACTGAGCAGTTGGTAAAGTGGATAAGTCTGGCAGCAGCATTCATGATAGACTGAAGAGGGGATAACCTATAGAGAGGCAGGCCAATGAGAAGGTAGTTGCAATAGTCAAGGCGAGAGATAACAAGGGAGTGAATGAGGAGCTTGGAGGTTTTATTTGTTAAAAAGGGGAGAATTTTAGAGATGTTACCATGGTGGATTCTACAAACTTTTTTTTTTTTTATAAATCTTTATTTTTCATTTTATACATAAATTCACATTTAGTTACATCATCATTCTCTTAATATGTACATTCCAATTATTGCAACCTTTATATCCATATCACTCTATACATTTATAGAACCTTATTTATTCCTCTGCTGTCTTTTGGATATATGCTTTCGTTCCTTTCCCTATTTTCCTCTATCTATATTCATTCAACATTCCCTCTTTCATACCACATCCGTACAAACCAACACAAAAAGGGGAAAAAAAAGAAGAATGTTTCAGTTTCTTCCATTCCCTGTCCCTTCTCTCTCCCCCCCCCCCCCCCCTCCGTCCCATCCCTTATATTCCTACTGATGGAAACAATGAGATCTATAGTCTTCCCACTGTTGCCATATCCTTCTTATCTGATTCTCTAAGTTTTTTTCTATGGTGATCCTTTCCTCCAAGGAACGCATCTCACCCATCTCCACTATCCATTCTTCTATTGGGGGGTGTTGTGTTTTTCCTCCAATTTCTCGCAATAACTGTTCTAGCTGCTGTTAAGCAATATTTTAATATCCCTTTTTTATACTTTTTATAGATCCAGGTATCATTGATAGTATTGATATCAGTATATCAGGTTGTATATTTATGTCTGTTATATCTTGGTATATTCTATATACTTTCTCCCAAAATACATATATCTTTGGACAAAAATACCAAATATGAGACATTGTGCCGGTTGCTCCCTGACATCTCCAACAGGTGTCATCATTCTCTGCATTTATACTATGCATGTCGCTCGGGCATTTATACCATCTCGCTAACAGTTTATAGTTCCTTTCTTGGTGTCTATTGGAGATCGACATTTTGTGTGTTAATATGATTGCTTTGTTCCATTTGTCTCTAGGTATGGTCATATTCAGTTCTTTTTCCCATTTTTTTATAAAGCTTAATTCCTGTATCCTATTATTTGAAATTAAATATTTATATACGTTTGATAGGTTATGTGTGGGTTTATGTTCTTGTAAGAATAGCATTTCCATTGGAGTTGGTGTTCTGTCTAGTGTTCCTTCCCTATTGAGGGTAGATATGTACTCTTGGAGTTGTCTATATTGGATCCATTTATTTGCATATTCACTACCCATTTCTTCTAATCGGGGAAGTCTATTATTCTCCAACATCTGTATAATTCTTATATCATCAGATCTCTGCCATTTCAAAAACGTTTTATTCTCCTTAGCTGGTGGGAAATTTGGATTGCAGAAAAGGGGTGGCATTGGGCCAACATAAGTCGACCCTATTCCCCTTTTCATCAATCCATCCCACACTTTCAGTGTTGCTCTTACTAGAATTGGTATCTCTTTCTGAGGTGGTCTTTTTTCTTTCTGTATCCATGGTAGTGCTTTTAGTTTTATATTCATTATCTCCTCTTCCAGCTTTACCCATTGTTTGGATTCACCACTGTGAAGCCAATCCACTAGCCTAGTGACCAATACAGACTTAAGGTAAACTGCAAGATCGGGGAGAGCTAGTCCTCCATCCATTGTTGATCTGGATAGTACCTCCCTACTTATTCTGGCAGGTTTACCTGCCCATATAAAGCTCCCGATAGCTTTCCGTAGGGAGTGAAGTATATTTTTGAGGGGAAATACTGGGACTGTCTGAAAAATATAGAGTATTTTTGGAAGTATATCCATTTTTATAATGTTTATTCGACCTGTCCATGAAAATATCCCCTTATCATACTTTTTAAGTAGTTTAGTTATTTTTTGTAAAAGTGGTAGATAGTTAATTTCTTGGAGGTTTTCTAGTTTTCTAGGTATATATATTCCTAGATATTTAATGGCGGTGTTTTGCCCTTTAAAGGAAAATTTTTTACTAAGTGTATCCGCGATATGTGCGGAGAGTGTGATATTTAAAGCCTCCGATTTATTATAGTTAACCTTAAAGTTGCTTATTTCTGCAAAACGCTTAAACTCCTTAATTACGTTAGGTATTGTTACTATGGGGTTGGTAATATATAGTAATAAATCATCTGCATATACTGATGTTTTATACTCCTGACTTTTTATTTTAATACCCTGGATATCCTTATTATTCCTGATCGCCACCATCATATGTTCCATTGTAAGCACATATATTAGGGGGGGGGGAGGGGACAACCTTGTCGGGTTCCGTTTGCGATACTCACTGTTTCAGATATCTCCCCATTCACCCGTATTTTGGCAGTTGGCTTCTGGTATAAGACCATGATTTTTTCAAGTAATCTGGGACCTACTCCCCATTGTCTTAATGTCTCCTGAAAGAACCGCCATCCCACCCTGTCAAACGTCTTCTCGGCATCAATTGCCAAGAGACAGGATGGGATGGCGTGTCTCTGGACATATTCGATCAGAGTCAATGTCTTTAGGGTGTTATCCCTCGCCTCTCTTCCCTCTACAAATCCCACCTGATCTAGGTGTATAGATCTGGGTATTTTAGGTGTAAGTCTGTTTGCTATAATTTTGGAATATATTCGGAGGTCAATATTAGTGAGGGAGATTGGTGTATAGTTCCCGCATAGTGTATGATCTTTTTCAGGTTTAGGTATAAGTGATATATATGCCTGCATGCTTTGTAATACAAATGGTTGCGAAAGGGATACTGAGTTTAATGTCCGTTTCATAATGGGGATGAGTAGGTCTTTGTAGGCCTTATAGAACCGTGGAGTGAATCCATCTGGGCCAGGACTTTTACCGATTATCAGTGAATCTATTACTTTTTGAATCTCTATCTCTGTAAATTAGTTTTATAGTTGTTCAGTTTTTAAATTCGTCAGTGTTGGTATTGCAGTTTCGTTTATATATTCCTTTATCTTTAGATAGAAATTTTCGGGATCTTGTTCTGCTGTTTGATTAGGGATATTATACAGTTTAGAGTAGTATGTGTGAAAAGTTTTCAATATATTTTTTGGGTCATATACAGTCTCTCCTGTTTCTGTTTTAATTTTAGTGATTGGCATAGTTCCGTTTTGTTGTTGTAAGGCCTTTGCTAGTAATTTTCCTGGTTTATCTCCCTGTTGGTAATACAACGTATGGTTTTTATCCCTCATCTGAAGTGTTTGTTCGTTTAACAAATTTCGTAACTCTATTCTTTTATCAGAAAGAGTAATTAATATTTCCCGTGTTGTGTTTTGCTTATGTTGTTTTTCTAATTCAGCAATTTCTTGTATAAGAAAGAAATCTGTTCTGTTGATCTATTACCTTTTATTTTTTTTAGTCTAGCCCCATGTTTTATGAATAGACCTCTCAATATACATTTCAATGTCTCCCATTGATTGGGGAGTGAGGTACTATCGTTACTATGATCGTGTATGAAATTCCGTATTGCCGAACTGATTTCGACACCACAGATCTCATCAAATAATAGATTATCATTTAATCTCCATGTACCTCTCTGTATATTATCATTTGTTATATCTATATTCATAAAAATAGGGGCATGGTCTGACCATAAAAAAATTCCTATATCTGTAGTAGAAATTGTTGTTATTGCCTGAGCGTTTATTAAAAAATAATCCAGTCTGTGGTATGTATCATGTATTTTAGAATAGAATGTATAATCCCTTTCCAGTGGATGTGTTATTCTCCAGATGTCTACTAATTGTTGTCTATCCAACATTTTTTTAAATTCTTTTTTGTCGGTATTCCTTAAGGGTCCTACTGTTGATGTTGTATCCATGTTTCGATCAAACACAAAGTTGAAATCGCCCCCTATTATAGTTGTTCCTTCAGTTTTATCCATTAGTTATGTCAATAGTTGGGTACCTAATTTAATTTGATCTATATTGGGTAGGTATATATTGATAAATGTATATTTCTTGCCATATATATTAAGTTTCAGTAGTATTGCACGCCCATCTTTTCTTATCCATTTTTCTATGACCTGATATGGTATTGTCTTATGGATAGCTATAGACACCCCTCTAGATTTTGAGTATGCATATGTATCATGAAACCAGTTTGGATAGTATCTATTTTGAATATTTGGTATATGATCTGAGCGATTATATGATCCTGATCTTGGAAGAAGATGATTCCTATTCCTTGTTTTTGAAGAGCATACAGTATTTGTGATCTTTTAGCTGGTATGTTTAGACCTCTTACATTGAATGAACAAACCTTGATGGTAACCATTTATGAGAGGGAGGAGATGAGAAGAGGGGGAGAAAAAAAAAAAACAATTCAAAATCAGTTTTGTTACTACCTACTTGTATCCACCTTCACTCACAACTTGTATCTCTCAGTACACAATCATACCCTAAGTGATTCCTTTCTCTTCTACCTATGACTACACACTCATACTACATATATCACACGTTACACTTCACAAATCACTCGTTACTTATTCGTACTCTCTATGACTCCTTTGAGTCTAATCCTTACAATGTAAGTTCCCTATGTGGGTTTTATCAAGGGACTTTTTAGGAGTGAGGACGTGTCCCGGGTCCGGGTATTATTATTTAAAAACAAAAAGCAGAGAGAAGACATAGTCTTCTGTAGTTCTTCAACTCTCTATTAGGGGACCCGAAAAAAAAAAAAAAAAAAAGGGTTTCCCCTGTATATAGAAAGTAGAAGAAATAGAGAAGAAAACAAACAAAAACAAGTTGTACATATCCATTTCAATGTAATTACTTTATCTCGGCTAGTATACAGAAAATACAGTATAAATAGTCATAGTCCTCTGTAGCTCTTCGATTCTCTATCAGGGGGAAAAAAAGAATACATAAAAATGTCCCCTGTATATAGAAAGTGGAAGAAATAGAGAAGAAGACAATCAAAAGCAGGTTGTACATATCTATTTCGATGTAATTGCTTTATCTCGAAGTATATAAAAAATATAATAGTTGTCTTCATTATTGTATCATTATTAGCATATCAATCCCTGTCTCCCGTTCCCTCCATAACTTTTATATTATTCTTTAAGAATCTTTCCAATCATCACTGACCGTCTATCTGATACACCTCTCCCCTTATCTTGTTAATGGTATTCTCTCCTACTCTTCATTATTGTATACCTTTCTCTTTATAGTCTATCTTGTTGTATATGTTCATTCTCCTTCCCTCCCCTCCCCCCTCCCCCTCCCCTTCCCCTTCCCCCCTCCCCTTCGGTGAGTGGTTGTGCAAAAAAAAAAAAGGGAAAGAGGAAACCCCCTTTTCTCTTCTTGTGTCTATATAATTCCGTGTGTAATAAACGTGATTGAAAAAATATCATTTGTGTGTAAAAAAAAAAAAAAAAAAGCCCCCCCCCCACCCATAACTTTATATCTATTGATATGTGTTGGTGTATGTTCCTATCTCATTCCTTTCTTGTTTCCCCCATTATGTTCTTAGTGTATTGTGATGTGTCAAAATTAGTTACATTGTGTAAGTGTCCCTATTTCCCTATGTTGTCTCTTCATCTTATGCCTTGTGCTCAATATATTGTGTGTTTCTTATATGTCTTTTCTTTCCGTATGTTTATTTCTTTCTTATATTATCTTATCACCTTCTGTGTAATTATATTACTCACTTATACAATTTCAAAAATACCACACAAACAAAAAAAAAAAAAAAAAAGGGGGGGGGGGAAGGGAGGGAAAAAGCCGGAGGTTGATGAGATGACAAGTGGGGAGAAAAAGGAAAAAAAAAATATATAAAAAAATCACAGCTATCTATGTTTATATTGGACTCCTGGATAGTTCTGGTATACTTGTGGCCATAATGGCAGATCGATCGGGGGTAATCTTAACCGCTCGAGAAATTCGTCTAGGTCCCCTATGTCCCGGAATACTATCTTATGACCATTTCGATGTACAATTATTTGGAAAGGAAATCCCCATTTATAGAGAATTCCCTTCTCTCTTAGTAGTTCCAATAGGGGTTTGACTGCTCTTCTTTTGTTCATTGTATATCTAGATAGATCCTGTAGAAACATGAGTTGGGCTCCTTCAAACTCAACTTCCCTCCGTAGTCTTGCTGCTGCCATAATGTTTTCTTTGATATGAAAAAAATGTATTCTGCATAATATATCTCTTGGTTTTCCTAAATCTCGATCTTGGTAGCCTTGTATTCTGTGTGCACGATCGATTTCAATTGGAAAAGATTCTGGTTGTTTTAGCAAAATATTGAAAATATTTTGAAGTATTTGTCTCAGATTTTCAATACCCGAAGCTTCTGGCAAACCTCTTATTTTTATATTATTACGCCTGTTTTTGTTCTTGAGTTCGTCTGTTGTATTCATCACATAGCTTAAATATCGTTCAGATTCTTGCGTTTTTTCTTCTATTATATGTATTCTTTGTTCCATAGTCATTATTTTAGTGTCCATGGCGTTTATTTTTACTTGTGTATCTATTAATGAATTTTTCAATGTAGTTATTTCTTCCTTATATGTGGTTTCCAACCTATAGACATATTTATCCATATAATCTTTGGTCGGTAATAATTTTATGTTTGCCTGTAGATCCCAATTGGGACTATTTGGTGCGCTTGCTGTATCCATTGTAAGGCATTGTGTAACCATATTGGGACTATTACTTAATGTGGACCCAGGTTCTCCATTGGATGAAGTCAGGTTTGGGTTTAACTCTATAAGTGTTTCCCCCTCCTGTTGCGGCGAGTCTCCTTTGATATCTGTTTTTTGCGCCGACTGTGGTTTAACCGGATTTTTTGTTGTGCCTCCATTTGATCCCTTTTTAGTTTTTTGTGCGTGGGTAGTTTTGGGTGGCATATTGTATTGTAGGGGTTTAGTAGGTATGTGTTATGGCTTACAGCAGTTATATTTGGATAGTTGAAAAATAATATATATTCGTTGCCAGTACAGATGTATATATTAATTTCGATGCCTTTTAACCACAAACCCGTCTGTTGAATCTTATGCTACAGTATAGACCTATTACTTGTTGCATTATATTGCAAAAAACATTTTAGCAGGTTTATATACCCTAATTGTTGTTATGTCACAAGGAAGGAAACAGAATGTATTTGCAAACAGCATTAATCAACTGGATCCGTAGTTAGTCCATACCATATCAAGCATATACAGTGGTGTGAAAAAGTGTTTGCCCCCTTCCTCATTTCCTGTTCCTTTGCATGTTTGTCACACTTAAGTGTTTCGGAACATCAAACCAATTTAAACAATAGTCAAGGACAACACAAGTAAACACAAAATGCAATTTGTAAATGAAGGTATATGGAAATGGATAAACCGCGCTCGGTGAGACAGGTAAGGGAAAAAAGGAAGGGGAGGGGGAAAAAAAGGGGGGAATAGGGAAGGGGAAGAGAAATTGGGAGGGGCCCTAACCCAGAAAAAGGCTGCTGCTAGAAAGTGGGATACTCACACCAAAAGGCAAATGGAAAATACATAAAGCTGCGCCAATTTAAACAAAAAATTATTAAAAACAGTAAATAAAAAAGAGAGATCAGTTTAAAAATCAATATAAAACAAATGTCCCATCAGAAATGACCGTGGAAAATTACATAAATTAATTTGAACAGTCTAAGTTTTTAGGCTTAATAGTCCAGTTTAAATAATTCTTAACACCAGAAGATGAAATTGGCGTATAGCTGGTAGAAATAGCTTGTTCAAAAAAGGAGAAGACACCTCAGTGACAGTTCTATAATTTTCACGCTGTGACATGCAGAGGAAATAGTTGCATCCCGACCACCTATTTGATTGGAGGCTTACCGAATGGCTATAAGTTTAAAGCATTGTAAACAGAAGCCTGTAGTTGTCACCGTGGGCGAAAGCTGATAGAGTTAATCAATCCGGGACGGATCACTCAAATGGAGGAGGAGAAAAAAACACCACACCATCCGTTCCTGATATAGATATCCAGCCAGTTCCCACTAGTTTCCTCTCCTCATGTGTTCCAACTAAGAACAAATGAAGGTGTTTATTATTAAAGGTGAAAAAAAATCCAAACCATCATGGCCCTGTGTGAAAAAGTGATTGCCCCCCTTGTTAAAACATACTATAACTGTGGTTGTCCACACCTGAGTTCAATTTCTCTAGCCACACCCAGGCCTGATTATTGCCACACCTGTTCACAATCAAGGCATCACTTAAATAGGAGCTGCTTGACACAGTAAGGTCCACCAGAAGATCCTTAAAAGCTACACATCATGCCGAGACCCAAAGAAATTCAGGAACAATTGAGAAAGAAAGTAATTGAGATCTATCAGTCTGGAAAGGGTTATACAGCCATTTCCAAAGCTTTGGGAATCCAGCGAACCACAGTGAGAGCCATTATCCACAAATGGCGAAGACATGGAACAGTGGTGAACCTTCCCAGGAGTGTCCGGCCGCCCAAAATTACCCCAAGAGCACAGCGACGACTCATCCAAGAGGTCACAAAAGACCCCACAACAACGTCCAAGGAACTGCAGGCCTCACTTGCCTCAATTAAGGTCAGCGTTCATGCCTCCACCATCAGGAAAAGACTGGGCAAAAATGGCCTGCATGGCAGAGTTCCAAGGAGAAAACCACTGCTGAGCAAAAAGAACATCAAAGCTCGTCTCAATTTCTCCACAACACATCTTGATGATCCCCAAGACTTTTGGGACAACATTCTGTGGACCGATGAGACAAAAGTGGAACTCTTTGGAAGGTGTGTGTCCAAGTATATCTGGCGTAGAAGGAACACTGCATTTCAGAAAAAGAACATTATACCAACAGTAAAATATGGTGGTGGTAGTGTGATGGTCTGGGGCTGTTTTGCTGCTTCAGGACCTGGAAGACTTGCCGTGATAAAAGGAACTATGAATTCTGCTGTCTACCAAGAGATCCTGAAGGAGAATGTCCGACCATCTGTTCGTGTACTCAAGCTGAAACGAACTTGGGTTCTGCAGCAGGACAATGATCCTAAACACACCAGCAAGTCCACCACCGAATGGCTGAAGAAAAACAAAATGAAGACTTTGGAGTGGCCTAGCCAAATTCCTGACCTGAATCCTATTGAGATGTTGTGGTATGACCTTAAAAAGGCCGTTCATGCTCGAAAACCCTCTAATGTAACTGAATTAGGACAATTCTGCAAAGATGAGTGGGCCAAAATTCCTCCAGGACGCTGTAAAAGCCTCATTGCACGTTATCGCAAACGCTTGGTTGCAGGTGTTGCTGCTAAGGGTGGCCCAACCAGTTATTAGGTTTAGGGGGCAATCACTTTTTCACACAGGGCCATGATGGTTTGGATTTTTTTCACCTTTAATAATAAACACCTTCATTTACAAATTGCATTTTGTGTTTACTTGTGTTGTCCTTGACTATTGTTTAAATTGGTTTGATGTTCCGAAACACTTAAGTGTGACAAACATGCAAAGGAACAGGAAATGAGGAAGGGGGCAAACACTTTTTCACACCACTGTATATTTGCCAGCAGTAAGGCTTTTTTTTTTTTTTCCTTCTTTTTTTTTTTTTTGCAGTGTCTTTAACCAAGAACCCCTCTATAGGGTCTAGCGCCGAAATATATACCTGCTATCGGTCATTCCTGTGTAACAGGATCTGTTTAGCTATTTAGTAGTCTTTAAATGTCCAAAATCTATCTTGTGGCAGAAAATGCATAACCAAAAGACAATTCAATTGCATGAATCCATACCAAGTCCATATCGAATTATAGCCAGAAATAGCATAAAAAAATGGGGTTTTTACGGTCCCCTCACCACTTTACCTTTTTCTTGGGAGTTTTCAGTTTGTTTCTATGTAATTAGGATCAATAGCAGATATTGTCTTTTAAAAGATTACCTCACTTCATAGTTTCATAGTTTCATAGTTAGTAAGGTTGAATAAAGACATCAGTCCATCCTGAGCGAGTGTCTACAATTGTCCCCATCCCTGTACATTGCACACTCACATCAGTCCCTACCCTCAAGGAGCCCACAATCCAAGGTCCCCATTCATATACTAGGGCCAATTTTTGGACAGAAGCCAATTAACCTACCTGCATGTCTTTGGATTGTGGGAGGAAACCGGAGTACCCGGAGGAAACCCACGCAGGCACAGGGAGAACATGCAAACTCCAGGCAGGAAGTGTCGTGGTTGGGATTCGAACCAGCGACCCTTCTTACTGCTAGGTGAGAGTGCTAACCACTACACCACTATGCCGCCTCACTTGTTTTATTTCTGAATTGTCCAGGGTTTTATTGTTCTCCAGCTGGTCTGATCATTATCTCCGGTTTGTTCAGGGGACTTCAAGGTTTGGGGAGCGCAGTGTATTCTCTGTCTGTTCAGCGGAATCAGCAGGTATGTCTCTAGTGTGTCCCCGGTGTATCTCCGGAGCCCTGCTGAGTTCGTTCGGCCGTGTCTTAGATGCCTGTTTGTTGCTGAGCCTGTAACGCTGAACCAGTGACGCCGCAAAACTGCGCTGTCTTTCCGCGAAGATCTCCACAAGCCATTCCTGTATCTGTAGGTCTATATCCTGTGTGTATGCCACGGTTTAACCAGACCATTAGCCGTGTGTCCGCTCATTTGGTCAGCATGTTGTCCATCACAGGGCAGGTCAGGAGAGGGATCTTCACTGCATGATTGAGGTCAGCTGCAGCCCTCCTGGACCCGGGAGGAGCTCACTCACAGCATGTCCATCCTATTCAGTCCCCATCCCCCACCTCGGGCTTAATTTTTTTCGATTCTACAAACTTTTGACAACGATTGGACTTAGAGCTGCAATGACAAGTCAGAGTCTAGGATTACACCTAACACACTGGCGTGAGGGGAGGGACTGCTAGTTGCACTGTTGATTTTGATGGAAAAGTCATGGAGGGGGGCACGGGTGGGGGGAATATTAATAGCTCAGTTTTAGAGAGATTTTGTTTAAGGAAGTGGTGCGACATCCTAATATGTCAGTTAGTAATGCGAGAGGAGGATTCCTGGGCGGGACCGGATGAAGGAAGGTGTGTGTGTGTGTGTGTGAGCGTAGGTGCAGGTGCCTCGCCTCCGCTCACTATCCCCACACGAGCTGATGTCTCCTGATCCTTGTCACCATTGGGGCCCAATTGGGATGAGCTGTGTATGATCCCGGAGCTGCCTTTCTTTCCCCTCCCTACCTCTATCCTTCCCTTGAGTGGTGCGCTGGAGTTCACTGCTGGAGCCGTGTGATGAGCGGCGCTCGCGGCATTCGCCCTCTTTTCTCACTGTGCCGAGTTGAGCCGAGAAAAGCCATATGAAACCGAAGGAGGGGGTGGGACTGGAAGAGGAGAAGAGAGCGAGTGAGATTAGCGTCCCCCTCCCCCACCTCTTGTCTACGCTGAGAAGTCCTGGTCCACGCTGAGAATCCCTGACCCATGCAGCGGTGTTGGCGCGAGGGGACCGGGAAGTGAGGAGGAAGGTGGAAGCGGAGCA
This sequence comes from Lithobates sylvaticus, assembly GCA_028564925.1. Classification (NCBI taxonomy): domain Eukaryota; kingdom Metazoa; phylum Chordata; class Amphibia; order Anura; family Ranidae; genus Lithobates; species Lithobates sylvaticus. The sequence continues at coordinate 143,387,045 of CM053033.1, forward strand.
GAGCGGCAGAACGAGAGTGGTGGTGAGTGTGGGGGAAGGCACAGCCTGACGGGGACCAGTTGAGTTTTATGGGTAGGCCTCAGAGGTAAGAGACTGCAGCCGCCCTCCTCCCCCCTCTCCACCACTCAAGCTGACTGGCTGAGGGTCTGACGCCTTCAGAGGACTCAATAATAGTATAGTGGAGGGGGACCCCCCACCAACAACACTGGAGGTGCAAGTGAGATGTTTTCCTGTCATAGCCTGGCTTAACTGGATGACAAACAGACAGCAAACAAGTAAAACAAGCTCTGGTGGAAAATGCTGAGGAGTAGTGGAATCTGATATTTCTGATCTCCCTTATTTTCACCTCTTTTTCCCACACTAGTTGTGCAGACTAGTAGGACTTATGTAAATCTTTCCCAAGAACAGTCAAATAGAGGGGCATATTGGATGGGTGAGAGACAACCAATGTGTTCCTTTTTCTTCTGTTGCTCTCTTTTTTTTATAAATGGAAAGTGTTTTTTTTTTGACGCAAAAAGTTGGGTCTCTATGTTTGAATTACACTGATTTACATTGATTTCTACCCTCTCGTCCTGTGTTTGCAGTAATCCACAACACTTGTGTAACCCCAGATAAGGCTGGTTCAGTCAACTAGAAGTACTGGGAAAACAAAAATCAAATCAAGGGGGAAGAGGAAGAGAGAAGAAGAAAAAAAAGGGAAAAAGGGGTGTATATCGCAGGTACAAACCAACAGGCAAAGTCATGGACAGAATCACCCCCCAACGCTAATAGAGGGTGGAGGGGACCTAGCAGGGAGATCCCAGGGCCAGACGACCGAAGTGATTCCAGGGCTACCACTTGGGGACGGGGCCTCAGGAGACCCCGAGCCATCATTAAAAGAGGTGTTGCAGGCAGTCAACTCCTGCAGGGACTCTTTGAGTGAAATGACTGTCCAACTTAAAACAATACAGGAACAGCTTTCCTATGTTAGGCATGACATACAAAAAGTTTGGGAGAGGACCACAGCCCTGGAGGGGAGAGTGGGTCTGGTTGAGGATGACCTGGCCCCCCTTAAACGGGAGATGAGAATTATGAAAGAACAGCTAATTAAACAAGGATATAAAATAGATGAAATGGAAAATAGGATGAGAAGAAAGAATATACGGATAGTTGGATTTCCAGGACATAGTGAAGGTGCAGACCCTGCTGCGTTTTTAGAAAAATGGTTTAGTGATACATTTGGACAGGAGTCCTTTTCATCACTCTTTGTAATTGAGAGAGAGCATAGAGTTCCTACTAGGCCCCCTCAGTCTGGAGCCCCTCCAAGACCTCTTTTGGCCAAAATACTACACTACAGAGATAAAGTGACTATTACACGCAAAGCTAGGGAAATGGGCAACATCCTGTATAATGGTTCTAGGGTATCAATATATCAGGATTTCTCCCTAGACCCTCAAAAGAAGAGAGCTAAATTCGGGGAAGTGAAACGTAAACTATGCCAAGTAAACTTAACATATGCGCTGCTCTATCTAGCAAGATTATGGCTAACTGCTCTTGGGGGGACTGTGTTGCGTTTGTTAAAATATGATTTTTTAAACATCAGACCTAACATTACATGGGAGAAATTACAAGTTCAGTTGATCAGATTCTCTGGTTTGAGTAGAATTCTCAAACAAATGCTGTTTTCATACAGTGGTGTTTAGATAGCATTCTTTCATTCAAATTGACAGTTTGAAGAGGCTATTGTCTCGTCAGCTACAGTAAACAGGCTGAGAGTGTCCCTCAGACTGAAAAGAATGACTGTTATATTGATGACAGGATTTTGTTTGAGGAGACAATGGTTAGTTAGCCCATTGTCTCGTCAACTACAGTAAACAGGTTTGGAGGGTCTCTCAACCTGAAAAGAATGACTGTTAGTCGGTTGTTAACTTTGGTCAACAAACTGGGATATAAAATGGATGGGTAGAGACACAGAGGGAAGACTGGAACACATCATGCTGTAACATCAGGACACACATCATCATGCTTTGAAGATCAGAAGAAGCCGCTCATGATACAAGAACAGAACCTGGTCTCCAAAAAGAAATATTGCCAATTTGAGATCATGAACATTCAGTAACAGAAGTTAAGTAACCCTTTTAAATGTATTTGTACTGTTAGATTTTAGGCTGTTCTATTTTCTAGGCATTTTGCTTGTTATAGATATCTGTCAGTCTTGTATTGTATTCCTAAGATTGTAATAGTTTTGTACAGCAGCTTTGTATAGTAAAAAAGCACATCTATACACTGCAGAAGTCTCAGCTTCCTTGTTATACCACAGAGTAACCTTGCTAGATAGACGCAAGCAATACATTTGGGGGCTCGTCCGGGATTTACATTTGGGGGCTCGGCCGTGACTGTGCTATAGTTCAATTGAAGCAGAGCTGTTTTTTCTGTAGTGTGTAGCTTGTGCTAGGTAAAATGCTGCGTAAGCTGTTTAGGAAAAGCAAGGCTGCAGAGGGTCCTGGTGACCAGAAGGAAGTGTGCAGCTTACCTATCTGGGCCAGAGACAATGAGTGGGAGCCTCTTGCTAAAGAATTTGTGAAGTATGCTTCTCCCTTGAAGCTGACTTGGGGTGATAAAGTCTCAGATCATTTTGTAGATTTTAGCTTTAAGGGGTTGGATTTGAGTAAAAAAGAGAAGAAGACAGTGTTCACAGTAGGGTGGCATTTTCTTCATGCATTTTACATCGAATCACATAGAAGGGAGAAGGCAGAGGCAGAAGTTAAGGTATTAAAAGACCAGCTAGCAGTTGCTTCAGAGTGTTTACGGTCAACTGCTAGTCGGGCTGATGATTTGCAAGAGCGGTGTGCAGCCCTCATGACCAAATCAATTAATGCCTTAAGGAAAAAGAAGGGCCGTAAACCTGTTAGTAAAGCCAGGGTACGTGCCATTGTCACATCCCAAAACTTGGATTGTGAGGATGTGCTTTCCTCAAATGATAGTGAGGATGAAGAGATAGAATTTGATATTTTGCATGATGATCTGCTAGACCTCTCATTACTAAGCATAGGAAACGGCAACATAATAGAGAGGATATGGCAGATGGGGAGGTGCATTATCGCAACCCCAGAGATGTTGAATTTGAAAAAGTACGGGAGTTTACACAAACTGAACTCCATGAGCTGGCAAAACAATACAAACAAAGGTCTGGGGAGCCTCTAGTGAGTTGGCTCCTACGCTTATGGGATGAAGGGGCGGACAGTGTTGTTTTGTCAGGTAAGGAAGCAGTGACTATGGGAGTGTTAACCCATGATCCACAATTGCGTCAGGCAATGCGAAAAGCCTGAGAGTTTAGCGTGAATTTTTCACTGTTAGACCTCGTGAGAGATGGAATAGTCCGAGTATACTCTAGTCCTACTGACCTGGAAAATACCTACTCCTGGAGATCAATAGCAGAGGGTATTTCCAGGTTACGTGAGATGGGTTGTATAACCGGATTAAATACGTTTCCAGAATGGATGGGTCCAGATATGGAACCCTTCACGTCTGCTCTGCACTCTAAGCTGATGAAGTCTGCGCCATTTAATCTCAGGGCTCCCTTATTGTCCTTGTTGGGAGGCCTGGGATTAAACAGCAAGATTCATGAAGCTACAACCCTTTTAAGCCAGTTGGGGGAGCTAGAGAAGACTAAAACAAAACCTGTCAGGGCAGTAGATAAGGTCAAGGCCAGACAGGAAGAATACAAGCAGAAAAGAACAGAGAAGAAAGGGAAAGGGGTAGAGAAGACAGGAGGTGAAGAGAAAACCAGGCTAGTTATTTCTAGGAAAGAAATGGGGGTGGACCTATTAAAGGCAGGAGTACCTAAAGATGAGATAGATGGCATTTCTACTGCAGAAATGCTGAAGAGGTGGAAAGATTTAGTAGGTAAAACTGTCAGGGTTAGAAACACTACTCCTAGTGAAGATAGCATCAGCCTAGAGGAAACAGAACAGACACCTCCTGTTAGCCCCAAAACAATTCCCAAAACTGAACGTGAACACAAACCCAAATCCCTTTATCCTGGGGAGGAGTTAGAGAGAAATAGAAAAGGGGATTGGGAGGTTCCTTATCCTTTATGAAGGGAAGGTGAGTCTCCTGTAATGGCCGTGAGGGCAGTGACAGCAGGAGACCGAGGCCCATATGCACCTGTCACTGTATGGTGGGGGAAGTCATCTTATCCTACACATGTAATGGCTTTAGTTGATAGCGGAGCCGAAGTTACACTTTTGCAAGGAAATCCTTCCCATCACAAAGGAGAATTGATTTATGTAGAAGGTTTGGGAGGGCAAACTACACCAGCAGTTAGGATACGGTTGAAATTGGCTATTGGCAAGGGATCAGGATTTATGACAAATGTTTTGGTTTCAGAGTTACCCAAAAATATTCTTGGGATGGATGTACTTCAAGGTCAGTCAATTCAGACTGAAAGAGGTACATTCACATTCGGGTATCCTGATAAAGCGTATCTGGTAAGGGCGGTGAAGGCTGTGGTCAGAGGTCATGCAAAATGGACCCCTGTCTACATTCCTCCACCAGAGAAGCCAGTCTGTCTCAAGCAGTACAGACTTCCTGGAGGCCACAAAGAAATTGGGGAGACTATTCAAGAATAGGGATGAGCCGAACACCCCCCCGTTCGGCTCGCACCAGAACCCGCGAACGGACCTAAAGTCCGTGCGAGCTTTAGAACCCTATTAGTTATAATGGATGCGAACGTTCGAAATTAAAAGTGCTAATTTTAAAGGCTAATATGCATGTTAATGTCATAAAAAGTGTTTGGGGACCTGGGTCCTGCCCAGGGGACATGTATCAATGCAAAAAAAAGTTTTAAAAACGGCCGTTTTTTCAGGAGCAGTGATTTTAATAATGCTTAAATTGAAACAATAAAAGTGTAATATTCCTTTAAATTTCGTACCTGGGGGGTGTCTATAGTATGCCTGTGAAGGGGCGCATGTTTCCCGTGTTTAGAACTGTCTCTGCGCAAAGTGTCATTTTTGCAAGTAAAAAAGCTATTTAAAATCACTCGCGGCTAATGTGTATTGACGGCTCCTGTAATACAGAGAACAGTCATTCATTGAAACTCATTCATAAAAAAAAGTCATTGATAAAAAATAAAAAAATGAAAAAAAAAAAAAGCGCAGGGGTCCCCCCAAATTCAATAACCAGGCCCTTCAGGTCTGGGATGGATATAAAGGGGAACCCCAGCCAAAAAAAAACAAAAAAAAAAAAAAACAAAAAAAATGGCGTAGGGTCCCCCTCAAAATCCATACCAGACCCTTGTGGTCTGGTATGGATTTTAAGGGGAACCCTAGCCAAAAAAAATGGCGTGGGGTCCCCCTCAAAATCCATACCAGACCCTTATCCGAGCACGCAACCTGGCAGGCCGCAGGAAAAGAGGGGGGGGCGAGAGCGGCCCCCCCTCCCGCCTGAACCGTACCAGGCCACATGCCCTCAACATTGGGAGGATGCTTTGGGGGTCTAAGACCCCTAAAGCACCTTGTCCCCATGTTGATGAGGACAAGGGCCTCTTCCCCACAACCGTGCCCGGTGGTTGTGGGGGTCTGCGGGCGGGGGGCTTATCGGAATCTGGAAGCCCCCTTTAACAAGGGGACCCCCAGATCCCGGCCCCCCCCTGTGTGAAATATTAAGGGGGTACAAAAGTACCCCTACCATTTCACCAAAAAAGTGGCAAAAATGGTAAAAATGACAGGAGACGGTCTTTGACAATTCCTTTATTAAATTCTTCTTTCTTCTTTCTTCATCCTTCGGTTTCTTCATCTTCTCCTTCCGTCATCTTCTTCCATCTTCTTCTTCCATTTTCTTCTTCCTCCGATCCGCTTCTTCTTGCGCTGGTCTTCTCGTCCTTCTCGTCCGGCATCTTCTTCCGTCGGCGTCGGTGTCTTCTTGGGCCGCTCCGCGCAATGGGAGGCTCCCGCTGTGTGAGGCTCCACTCCGTCTGACAGATCTTTTAAAACGGAGGGCACCTGGTGACCCCGCCCCCCTCTGACGTCATGGGGAAAGCCATCATGGAATTCCCCATGACGTCCCTGTGCGTCAGAGGGGGCAGGGTCACCAGGTGCCCTCCATTATAAAAGACCTGTCAGACGGAGCGGAGCCTCACACAGCGGGAGCCTCCCATTGCGCGGCACGGCCCAAGAAGAGACAGAGACACCGACACCGACACCGACGCCGACGGAAGAAGATGCCGGACGAGAAGGACGAGAAGACCAGCGCAAGAAGAAGCGGATCGGAGGAAGAAGAAAATGGAAGAAGAAGATGGAAGAAGATGACGGAAGGAGAAGATGAAGAAACCGAAGGATGAAGAAAGAAGAAAGAAGATTTTAATAAAGGAATTGTCAAAGACCGTCTCCTGTCATCTTTACCATTTTTGCCACTTTTTTGGTGAAATGGTAGGGGTACTTTTGTACCCCCTTACCATTTCACACAGGGGGGGGCCGAGATCTGGGGGTCCCCTTGTTAAAAGGGGCTTCCAGATTCCGATAAGCCCCCCGCCCGCAGACCCCCACAACCACCGGGCACGGTTGTGGGGAAGAGGCCCTTGTCCTCATCAACATGGGGACAAGGTGCTTTAGGGGTCTTAGACCCCCAAAGCATCCTCCCAATGTTGAGGGCATGTGGCCTGGTACGGTTCAGGCAGGAGGGGGGGCCGCTCTCGTCCCCCCTCTTTTCCTGCGGCCTGACAGGTTGCGTGCTCGGATAAGGGTCTGGTATGGATTTTGAGGGGGACCCCACGCCATTTTTTTTGGCTAGGGTTCCCCTTAAAATCCATACCAGACCACAAGGGACCCCCACGCTTTTTTTTTGTTTTTTTTTATTAATGAATGACAGTTCTCTGTGTTACAGGAGCCATCAATTCATTAGCCGCGAGTGCTTTTAAATAGCTTTTTTCCTGCAAAAATTACACTTTTTTGCAGGGAAAGTTCTAAGCACAGGAAACCTGCCCCCCTTCACAGGCCACCTATAGACACCCCCCAGATGTGATACTGCAATGCTGTTCTAACAGCACGCACACACATATCCCCAGAAATATAGCATATCTTGTCAGCAGCACACTGACACGCTGACACTGACTGAAACAGAATATGCGAGGCCGCCGGCTCGGCGGCCTCTTATACCATGGGGCGTGTACTAAAGCCCCTGAGCTATAATTGGCTACAGGCATCCTGCCTGTAGCCAATTATGGCTCTCCTCGCTGCCGGCGCTGTGATTGGCCAAGCATGCGGGGGGTCACAGTGCATGCTTGGCCAATCATCAGCCAGCATTGCACTGCGCGGGCCGCAATGCATTGCGGGGCCGCTCGCATCACACGAATTTGATGCGAGCGGCCCCAATAGTTCTGGGCTCGCCGAGCGAGCGAACGCCCGGTGCTCGATTCGAACATGGGTTCGAATCGAACACCGGGCTCATCCCTATTCAAGAACTGTTGAGAGTAGGGATCCTTAGACCTGCTGTAAGTCCTTTCTCGTCTCCGGTGTTCCCAGTAAAAAAGCCTGATGGGACATATAGAATGACTGTGGATTACAGAGGTCTAAACAAAGTGGCACCTCCATTGAAGTCAGCTGTACCATATATGATCTCAATTGTTGAAAAAATTGCTAAAGATGCAGGAGAATATCATGCTGTGATAGACCTGGCTAATGCTTTCTTTTCGATTTTAATAGACCCAGAGTGTCAAGACCAGTTTGCTATGGTGTGGGACGGCCGCCAGTACACTTTCACCGTGCTCCCTGAAGACTATGTTCATTCTCCAACGATTTGTCATGGACTGATTGCCCAAGATTTAAGCACCCTGAATTTGAAAGTCCCTGTGTTTCACTACATTGATGACATCATGATCTCTGGAACAAAAGAAGATGTAACTGAAGCACTGCACCTGCTGATACATCACATGGAGAACAGAGGGTGGGCTATCAACAGAGACAAAGTCCAAGGACCTACCACAGAGGTGAAATTCCTAGGAATGATGTGGACTGGGCAACAGAGGAAAATTCCAGAGACAGTTGTGCAAACTATCCAGGCGCTGTTGCCCCCTACTACCAAAAAGGAGGCACAGAAGTTCATTGGAGTTGTGGGGTTCTGGAGATCGTTCATCCCACATCTTGGACTGATTCTGAGGCCTATATATAATGTCACCCGGAAAAAGACTGAGTTCTCATGGGGTTCAGAGCAGCGGACTGCATTCCTGGCTGCTAAAGAAGCTATTTTGCAGCATCAGGGATTAGGACCCATGAGACAAGGAGTACCATTTCAGCTGGATGTAGTGGAGCAGAATGGTACCATATCTTGGAGTCTGTGGCAGCCAAATAAAAAGAAAGGACTAAGAGCAATACCCATTGGATTTTGGTCCAAACAACTGACAGGGGCACAGAAGAGATACACGCCCCTAGAGAAGTACCTGTTTGGGGCCTACACAGCACTTCAACATGTAGAGACCATTACAGGAAAGGACACAGTCACCATCCATACTGCATTGCCAATAGCAGGATGGGTGAGAGATAATGGACTGATCACTAGAGCAGCTGTAGCCCAGAACCAGACACTGATGAAATGGAAGTGGTACCTTCAAGAAAGAGGGGGTATTGCAGCTGGGGATGTTAGAGACATTTCAAAACAGTTGGCAGGGCTTGTTACTTTTACCAGCACCCAGCCAGAAGAAGAAATTCCTGTGCTGCAGTCATCCCCCATTCAAGAGGCTCCACCCTTTGAGTCTCTGTCAGAAGACATGAAGCAGTCAGCATGGTTCACTGATGGTTCAGCCATAGTCGCCTCGTCTGGGCATAAATGGACAGCAGCAGCCTACAACCCAAGTACAGACACAGTCCTGCAGGAGACCGGAATTGGAGGGTCCAGCCAGTATGCAGAGTTGAAAGCTGTAGTGATGACTTTTCAGGAGGATCTTTCTTCCCATGTCACTATCTACACTGACAGCTGGGCAGTTTTTAAAGGACTGACAACTTGGATGCCCACGTGGAAGTCCAATGAATGGATGATTCATGGAAAGGTGGTGTGGGGAGGCAAGGAAGTCTGGGACTACATCTGGAAGGAAGCTCACTCACGCACCATAAAAGTGGGGCATGTTGATGCACATGTGCCCCTAGTCCCAGACTTTGAGAACTATAACAGAGTTGCAGATGAAATCGCCAAAGTGAAGGCAGTTGTGCCAATTGATCCTGTCTTGATGAACTTGGCCAACTGGGCCCACAAGCAATCTGGACATTTGGGGCAGAAAGCAACATATGAATGGGCACAGCAGAGAGGCTTGCCTATATCCATGGACATGATAAGGACTGTAATAGGGAACTGTACAGTGTGTGGAGAAGTGCGACAATGGCCATTACAAAAGTACTCCACCGGGTCGATTAAGAGGAGTAAGAGGCCAGCAGAGATATGGCAGATTGACTTCATCGGTCCCCTGCCCTGGGGAAACAATGGACTGAGATATTGTTGCACTGCAGTGGACACCTATTCAGGACTTATGCTTGTTCATCCTTGCAAACGTGCAGATCAAGCCGCAACGCTTCAACTGCTACAGAAACTTGTCGTTGCTTATGGTTGTCCCAAGCAAGTCCAAAGTGATAACGGCTCACACTTCACCGGATCAACAGTACAGCAGTGGGCCAAAGATTCTGGAATGTACTGGTTGTGCCACATCCCATACCATCCACAGGCAGCTGGTTTGATTGAAAGATACAACGGGCTATTGAAGGACCAGATACGCAAACTTACACCCACACATACACTAAGGGGGTGGGATTGGGTCCTCACACACGCAGTCATGTTGTTAAATTCTAGGCCAATAGCCAAAAGCACACCATATGAGAGGATGGTAGGGGCTGGGCCACAGATTCCACAGCTGGAGTGCAGAGTTCAGTATTTATGTAAGGTTCCTGAAAAAGCAGGGCTTAACAGATACCATGTTACTGCTTCCCATGACATAGAAACCAAGAGTGACATATCTGAAGCTGAAGCCTATCTAGGAATGAGAGGGAATCTGGCAGGAAGGTTTGAAGTTATATTTGCATTGGCAGATGAGCTTCAAGACAGTGGCTGGGACTGTGAGTGGTTAGTGGATACTTCTCAGCAAGAGTGGAAAGTGAGGCTACATAACATAAAACCTACTGGGCATGGCCTGGCACCGGAGCGAGATGGCCACTTAGAGAAAGAGCTCCGCCATCCAGGGAAACAAAGAAGCCCTAGCAGCAGCCTGAACCCTCCATTTGGCCCGGAAAGATGACTGCCAGGAGTCACTCGGCCTCCCGCTCACAGCTGGACCCCGCAACGCAACTGAGCAGGAATATTCCGGCCATGTTCCGGACCTGCCAGACGGAGTCACAGGCCGCATCTCAAGCCGGGGACTGTATTTACACAGGAGGCGCGGCCGCGCCCGCACCGCCGCTATCACAGACAGGCGCATCCCCCACACACCCATCGCCTTTCCTATGCCTGGCGGACCTGCAGAATGTGGCTGCTGATATTAAAAATACTCTGTCAGCAGCCATCTCGGACCTCAGGAGTGATATTAAAGCGGTCGCAGCAAGGGTAGAACACGTGGAGCACTGCATCAGGTACAACAAGTAATTAACGTACATAGCCAGCACCTTATTGATATGCACAGGCATATGGAGGACCTTGACAATAGGGGGCGCAGGCGCAACCTGCGGGTAAGGGGGATCACCGAAACTGTAGAAGGTCCCCAACTCCAAGCAGTGATATGGGCTATCTTTAATACCCTCCTGGGCAGACCACCAGATTCCCCTGTGGAGATGGAGCATTGCCATAGAGCCCTGCGGCCTAGAGGGAGAGACACTGACCCACCCAGGGACGCGGTATGCTGCCTAGTCAGCTTTACACAGAAAGAGGAGATACTGCGCCTGGCCCGTAACCACGGCAACCTAGAGCACGAGGGGACACGTATCCAATTGTACCAGGATCTGTCTGCCATTACATTGCAGCATAGAAGAGACCTCCGGCCCCTACTGCAGGCTCTGAGAGACAGACACATCCCCTACAGATGGAAGTTCCCGTTCTGCCTGCAGGTGACAAATGGCAACCGCACGGCCCAACTGAGAACACCAGCAGACCTGAGACCCTTCTGCGAGAGCCTGGGTATACCAATGGTCCATGTACCTGAATGGTACGGAGCTTTTATGCAGCAGGAGCCCTGGATCCCCACACAGCCGGGCGGAACCCCGAGATCCCAGAGGAGCAGACAACGCAGGCGCAGGACCTCGGCTGACTCCCCGCCAAGACGCAGGGGAGACATGGAAACTGATGAGAGCCCGCGAGCATCGTCATCTTATGCGCGACGCAAGACTGACCACTGACACAGCACAACTAACAGGTTCAAGCTGGAGACACGGAAGACACCTATCCCTTTGCACAAGCCACGACACACTCCGTGCGGTGAGCTGGAGACCACCCGCTGACAGAGTTCTACATTACGCTTGCCCACAGAGGTAGGCATTTTGGGGCCCCACATTGTTTCCCGCAAACTGTGCTGAACGTCACTCATTGCTGCGTGATAGTGGGGGCACCCCTAACTCCCTATGGCTGGTTTAACACTCCCGCAGATGAAAATCCCTGCTGAATAAAGAGACAGGTGACCTCAAGATGCTCTACTCTGGCCAGGAACCTATCTACAGATGTATGAGGTGGACCACATCTCAACAGTCGCTGGGGAAGAGGCATCTGCTTCCCACCCCCACCTTTTGGTCCTGAGTTTTGAATTTTTATTTTTTATTTTTCTGGCACACCCTTTGTACAGGTACTTTTTCTTATATCCGATGCCATACCAAGAGATGGTCACCTAGCTAGTCTAACTTTCGGTACTGTCTGAGGGCACTTACCTGGTTTACCATGGGGTGCACAGCATACGCATGAGTATATGGGCCTCGATTGACTGATTGTGACGGGGCACCAGTGGTTGGTCCATCCACAGAGTTCTGCGCCTACGCGGCTCCTCGCGGTGACTCCCCGTGCCTCCACATCCTACTTGGGGAGACGTGGGGAATAGGAGAGCTCAGACCGGAAGACTTGCATGTGCGGTCCAGGGTCTAGTGGGTGGTCCCCCCTCACAATACAGTGACTATGCAATAGGGATAGCGTGGGCCGGTTCCCGGGGGCATCACCGTTAAGGATGCGACTGGGGACTGAGACCCCCCACCTACCCAAAGTATTGTTCTCTGGTGTATTGATACACGAGAAGGTATGTCAGTCATACTTATACCTGCATGATCTTAGTTGCCTGGTTAGAGGGTCATATCCGGATATGATTTGATTTATATGTTTAAATTGTTTATGTTTCATAACAAAGGTTTTGTTAGAACTATATACAGCATCTCTCTCCCTTAGGTTACGTTAAGACAGTAAAGGGGTGGAAGACTGGGGTGACTCCCCATCTTAGACTAGGGGGAATAGCAGTGGGCTCCCCCCATGCAATTGTGCACAGGTTTCACGCGTTTTTGCAGGCACTTGAGCCTGGATCCCTGGATGGCCGGAAATGGATATTTCCTAGGTCCCGGCGTTAGGTTACACTCCCACCACAAGGAGGCAGGTATCCACCTTGTACTCAGCCGGCAGACCCCTACCCTGTTCCTGTATTTCACCAGGAACCCCTTTAGGTAGATCAGCTGGTCTGCTTCTACCTCCGGTAAATACCTTGAGATCCCCATTAAGGGGTGACGTTTCTGTTATCTGCCCCTAGTCAGTAGAGGCTCGCTTTCATCTTTTTTCTCTCCCGCTCTTCTCCCTCTCCCCCCTTTCTTTTCTATTGGTATCTCTCACCGCTCCCTCGCTCCTTCTTCCTACATCTTGTGCCCTCTTCCCCCCTAAACTCCTCCCACCCTCTCCCTCCCCCCGAACCTAAGACTTGTGCTCAGTACACCCGGACAGACTGGGGGAGGCACAGACAAACAAAGATACTTCGGTAACCATGTCCTCAGTACAGCAAACGACCACTCCCCTGACCCTTAAGGTATATTCCCTAAATGCGAAGGGTCTTAACACCCCGGAGAAACGGAGCAGTGTCTTAGACGAAGCTCATCGCCTTAGGGCCCAGGTATTGTTTCTGCAAGAAACACATTTTAAATCAAGCTCCGTCCCCCGCTTAACCAACAGCAGATACCCAGTGGTTCACCATGCGACCTGCCCCGATTCCAAAACTAAAGGGGTCTCTGTAGTAATGGCCAAATCATTCCCATTCCAGCTCACAGACCAAGTCCTTGATCCTGAGGGCAGGTTTATATTTCTGAAAGGGACTTGGAAAGACAGGCCGATCACGTTTGCAAACATTTACTGCCCAAACGCCAGACAGGTGTCCTTCCTAAAAGAGATTTTAGTCCAATTAACTTTGTTCAAGACGGGCCTTTTGATCCTAGGGGGGGACTTCAACATGACGCTCAACCCGCTCCTAGATACATCCTCAGGTACATCTTCCATACCCTATGCAGCCTTGCGTCAAGCGAAGATTGCGCTATCATCCCTTGCACTACACGACTCCTGGAGAATGCTTCACCCCCAAGTGAAGGACTTTACATTTTTCTCACCCCCGCAACAGGTACTCCAGACTTGACTACTTGTTCATTCCCCAGACAGACCTGTCCTACCTACAAGATGCTACGATAGAGAACATGTACATCTCGGACCACCATCCCGTGACCCTGACCTTACAGTTCCCGCAGCGGGAAACAAAGACCAGGACCTGGAGACTGGACGCTTCTATTCTTACGGACCTAGGAGATTTGGCGAACATTACAGAGTCCATGACAGAATACTTCCAACAGAATGACACCCCGGATGTGTCCCCTATGACCCAGTGGGAAGCACATAAATGTGTCATCAGGGGTAAGCTCTTAGCGATCGCGGCAAGGAGAAAAAAGGCGCACCAGGCCTTGTTGAAGGATTTGACTGACAAAATAACCCTTCTAGAAGCCCAACACAAACGTTCTCTGGCAATAGGCGTAGCCCGGGAACTTGCAGATACAAGGGCGACACTTCTAGAGGAACTTTTTAAACGTGCGCGGAAAAGACAGGTCTTATCCCAGAAACTCTTGTATGAGCAGGGAAATAAACCCGGTAGACTGCTAGCCAGATTCACCCAAAGACGTACCCTTGCCAATACAGTCCATCATATAACTGACGCTCAAGGTCTAGTTCACTCTAAAAACGAGGATATTGCCAAGCAATTCAGCACATTTTATAGCAACCTCTACAATATAGAGCTCAAAGAAGGTAGGCCCATTTCGACAGAGGCCAGGCGGGAGCTCATGGGAGACTTTCTAAGTAAATATAGCCCCCGACCATTGTCCACCGCTGACTGGCAAGCTCTAGAGGAACCCCTTTCCATAGAGGAGTGGGGGAGGGCACTAAAAGCCATGAAACCAGGCAAAAGTCCGGGTCCTGACGGCTTCTCCATCCAATACTATAAATGCTTTGCGGAAATTTTGGCACCCCGATTCTTGAAGGCCTTCAACACATTAGCGCATACACCAGCCAAGTCTAATAGCCTACTCGAGGCTTACATCACAGTAATCCCCAAAGACAATAAAGACCCGACTGACGTAGCAAACTACCGACCCATATCCCTCCTGAATGTCGACGTCAAATTATTCGCTAAAATCCTGGCCACTCGACTATCTGTCTACGTTCCGGCATGGGTGGGATTGGACCAGGTAGGCTTTGTTCCTGGACGTGAGGCCAGGGACAACACCATCAAGGCCCTCAATCTACACCACTGGCTCATATCCACGGGAAGGGAGGGGTGCTTTCTCGCTATGGATGCGGAGAAGGCGTTCGACAGGGTAGCTTGGGACTACATGGAAGCGGTCCTGGAAACCCTCGGCCTGGGAAGTAGAATGTGAGCGCTTATTAAAGCACTGTACACCGGACCCGGAGCCAGAGTCCGGGTCAACGGCCACCTGTCGGACGCCTTCCCCATCCATAATGGGACCAGACAGGGATGCCCCCTGTCCCCCTTGCTGTACATCCTCACGCTGGAACCCCTCCTCCGATGTATTAGGGCACACCCAGACATAAGGGGAATTGAGGTGCACCAGAGGGAGTACAAAATTGCCGCATTTGCGGATGACATTTTGCTCTTTCTCTCGTCCCCTCTGACGTCACTGCCCAACCTAATGCCAGTCCTAGATCAGTTTAGGATTATTTCGAACCTGAAAATAAATTTCTCAAAGTCATACGCTCTAAACATATCCTTACCCCCCATAACAGTCAAAAGCTGTCAGGACAACTTCCCATTTACCTGGAAATCAGATGCGATAACTTATTTGTGTATCCGACTTCCGAGCAAACTTAAAGACCTTTATGATAGCAATTTCCTCAAAGAACTGAAGCTCATTCAACAAGATTTGCTTAAGTGGGATGCTCCTACTATCTCCTGGTTCGGTCGGGCCTCTATCTTAAAAATGACGGTATTACCCCGTCTACTGTATAAGTTACAGACAATCCCGATATGCCTCCCGCCCTCCTTCTTCACTACTTATAAGCGCATGTGTAGACACTTTATTTGGGGGGCTAAGGCGGCACGCATAGGCTGGGCAAAATTGGTACTCCCAAAATCAGGGGGAGGGATTGGGCTCCCAGACCTGCAGAGGTACTAATGGGCGGTAAATCTAAGCCGAGTAGTTGACTGGAAACTACATGTCAAGTGCAAAGGATGGGTGCTTCTGGAAAAACTGATTGCGAGAACTGAATTGCAGTACTCCCCATGGCTACGGAAACCGCACGTGACGCAGGAGGCTCAATCCCACCCGCTGATTGGAGCGACTCTATGTGAATTTGACAGGGCCTGTAAAGCACACTCACTCTCCTCACAACTCAGCCCAATTACTCCAGTGAAAGGCAATCCAGCCTTTCCTCCGGGACTGGAAAGTAGATTCCTCCAAGCTGAACGGCCACACACAGAGATGTTGGCCAAACATTTCTTCTCCAGGGGTAGATTCCTCATGCAGGGGGAACTGGCGGCGGTCTCAAATACGAAAACATTCCCATTCTGGGCCTATCTGCAGCTAAAACATTTTTTTAGACAATCCCTCCAACAGAGAGAACTTTGCCAGAACCCCCACAATGCTGGAATCCTTGTGCTCTAGTTCCGCTCCCCAGAACCACCTGATCTCGGAGCTATATGCCACAATGTTTGGGGTGCCATATGCCTCTCTAGAGTCAGACCATGCCTACTGGGAATCGGAACATAGAGATTGATGACAAGACTTGGGACCGAGTCCACCTTTATATCCACAAAGGCTCTATGAACACCCACACCCAGGAAAATGGATTTAAAATTAAATCGAGGTGGTACAGGACACCGGAAACTATCCATAAATACATGCGGACGGTCTCCGACCGGTGCTGGAGGTGTGAGCGTGACTTAGGCTCGCTCCTCCACATCTGGTGGTCCTGCCCACTAATTCTCCCATATTGGCGTAAAATACATGAAACTGTATTGGAAATTTCCTCTCTTCCGTTAGAATTCTCCCCAGCCCAATATCTCCTACATGTCTCCAAAATACCGCGTAGGAAATATCAAAAGTCAATCGCGCTACATATGATCAATGCGGCTAGATTATGTATCCCAGTCCACTGGAGGTCAAAATCCCCCCCGTCCTTAAAAGAATGGGTAGCCAGGATGAACCAGGTAGCTACAATGGAGGAGCTGATTAGCACAGCTCATGATAGGATTGATACCTATTCTGCAATTTGGACACCCTGGCTTGATTATCGCCAGACGCAAGGCTGTCAAGACCTGATTCATAGTAACCCCCCATAGGACAAGATTGATTGAAAATGACTTGAAACACCCAGAGGAGGGTAGTTGGTGGTGACCCCACCCCCTCCTCGGTCGATACTGAAGCGGTGCCTCCCCCAGTCCTTCCCTTCTCTCCCCCCCTCCCCCCTTTTTTTTTTTTTTTTTCATCACCTACCCTTCCTTTCCACCCCCCTCTATCCATGTCCTCCCTTACCATCCCTCTCTATTCTAGATCTAATCTCCTTCCGTACCTTCGGTAATACCCACGAACACTAAACGCTCCAGTATAGAGTGTCAACCATAATCCTAGTCGCTTCCCTGTCTTTAAAGTTCTGGAAGCTACAAGTGGAAGCGACTCAGGTCACTAAGCAGATATGTCCCTCGCATCCACCATTTGTAATTAGGCCCAGAGGCTACCTTCACGGCGGCTGCTACGAAGGCGAGCCTCCCTGGCGCTCTATACTCCTGAACCATATCCTCCCCCTGACACAGGGAGGTGCAACTAGAAGCAGATATATCCCTGCCAAGCTACACTGCCATGAGGGGCCGAATAGCAGATCCACTCAGGGACTGTGAGTGATTAACCATGTGATATAATGTTTTTGTACTGTCAGCGTGTGCTGGTTGATGTTACTGTGACCTTATCGTTTAAGCCGTGACACGACAAGTGATACATGTACGCATATTTCGCATTCTGATGTGCTGTTTATGTTATCTTATTTTGTTTTGTTGGAAAATTCTTAATAAAAATCTTTATGGAAAAAAATAAAAAATAAATAAAACCTTCCAAAATAAACAGCAGTGATCTTCTGGGAAATATCAGTATATTTCCTCTCCTCCCTATTGATGTTCTTTGGAAGGGTCAGAAGTGGGTACAGGCAGGGGGCAAAGTGTTAGTCAGATATCCAGGCAAGAAGCCATTTAGAGGAGAGATCGTAGCTGAAGGGCCTGGATCTACTGTTTATGTATTATTAGAGGGAACAGATAATCTGCTTTGTTTTCCACTCCCACTGATCCATAGGAAGACCAGAGAAAAGTGATTACAAGATGGAAAGAATGAGGGAAGATCGCAAGAGCTGTGGAGAGCAAGGCCTTTGATGTACTACATGCCTGGACTTGTTTCTACAGAACTTTAGAATGGACTTTCTAATGAACTTTTTTAAGTTAAAAGACTGAAACATCTTCTCAATGACAGAAATTGGAGGTGTTGCATTCAAGGAAAATTAATGTTTAAAAGGAGTTTTATTAGTAATGAAGTGATTTTCTATATGGAGTCTGAAAGAAAGAAAAAAATCTAGGGCGGAATGTGTTGCGTTTGTTAAAATATGATTTTTTAAACATCAGACCTAACATTACATGGGAGAAATTACAAGTTCAGTTGATCAGATTCTCTGGTTTGAGTAGAATTCTCAAACAAATGCTGTTTTCATACAATGGTGTTTAGATAGCATTCTTTCATTCAAATTGACAGTTTGAAGAGACTATTAGCTACAGTAAACAGGCTGAGAGTGTCCCTCAGACTGAAAAGAATGACTGTTATATTGATGACAGGATTTCGTTTGAGGAGACAATGGTTAGTTAGCCCATTGTCTCGTCAGCTACAGTAAACAGGTTTGGAGGGTCTCTCAACCTGAAAAGAATGACTGTTAGTCGGTTGTTAACTTTGGTCAACAAACTGGGATATAAAATGGATGGGTAGAGACACAGAGGGAAGACTGGAACACATCATGCTGTAACATCAGGACACACATCATCATGCTTTGAAGATCAGAAGAAGCCGCTCATGATACCTGGTCTCCAAGAAGAAATATTGCCAATTGGAGATCATGAACATTCAGTAACAGAAGTTAAGTAACCCTTTTAAATGTATTTGTACTGTTAGACTTTAGGCTGTTCTATTTTCTAGGCATTTTGCTTGTTATAGATATCTGTCAGTCTTGTATTGTATTCCTAAGATTGTAATAGTTTTGTACAGCAGCTTTGTATAGTAAAAAAGCACATCTATACACTGCAGAAGTCTCAGCTTCCTTGTTATACCACAGAGTAACCTTGCTAGATAGACGCAAGCAATACAGGGACTACATTTTTTGACACTCCTGAAGGGGTTGAGGAATGTCTGGCAACCCATAATGAGAGACTATAGAAGACCTGGACTGTCCAATTGGGGCCCTCTTCCCCCCCCCCTTTTTTTTTTCTTTCTTTCTTTTGCCTATTTTTTAGGGGCTAAAATGAATGAATACAGCTTAATCTGTATTACACTACAAGGGGGAGGGGGGAGGGGGAGGAGGAAGGAGAGGTGATTTATAATAATTGTTTTTTTTCCTTATTTCTCCTTTTTTTATTAATTTTTTGATTGCCTCTCTGTTCTGCTCCCTTTTCTGCTCCCTCACTGGGGGGATGGTTGTGAGGTGTATGTAAGGAGGGGAACAAAAAGCATGGTACCCCCTACTTTTAGGGGGTGCAGCAAAAAGTTCTCTCCATGTATATGTTGTATTGTTTTTTTTTTCTTTTTCTTTTTGTTTCTCTTTTTTTTTTCTTGAGTTTTTTGGGAGGGAGGGTTAGAGGGGGGGATAACTTTAAATAGATTCACGCTGATTATCTTACAAATGAGGTGTGTATGGTTAGGTCACAGTAGAAGGCCCCTGGTTACGCATAGTAAGGCAACAAGAGGAGTATACAAGATAGGTGGATGGTGTGATTGGAGTATTTTGTATGCAAGATACGCAAGATTCAGTAGGTATGTAAGGTGGAGGGAAGATTGGAAGAAGCACACTCAAGAGAATAGAGTTTTTCACGAGATACACTTGATCACTAAGATACCACAGGAAAAAAGGTTGAATGAGTTAATAAGTAAGGAACGACACATAATGTCACAATAAGAAACTTGAACACTAATGACTAAAACTACACTGTTAAAAAGGAAAAATATTATTTTATGCTCATGGAATGTTAGAGGCTTAGGGGACCCGGGGAAAAAAAGCAGCAGTTTTGTCAACGGTAAAGATCCACAGGGCCACGCTCCTTTGCCTACAGGAGACGCACCTTAGTAATACTTCCATACCACAGTTGGGGTGGGGAGAGTTTCGCTCACAGTTCCATTTGGTCCATACTTCCTTTTCTAGAGGGGTTAGTATTTTGATTAAAACAGGGGTTTCATTTAATTGTTTGCAGAGTAGGATTGATGAACAAGGGCGGTATATTTTTATACATTGCAAAATAGAGAATAGGATATTGGTCTTGGCTAACGTTTATATACCACCTCCCTTTAACACAGAGATCCTCTATGATTTGGTGGAGTTTGTGTTGGATAAGCCAGGAGTCTTATATTGGAAAGGCTTCCTTATGGGACACAAGGGGGGGGGGGGGGGGGGGTACAACTGATGGGCGACTATCCCAGATCATGGGAGAGGTGGGCTTGAAAGACATTTGGAGGATTCAGAATCCGAAATCCCAGAGCTACTCGTGCTTCTCTAGCACACACTCTACACTATCAAGGATCGATTTGATACTGGGGAATGATGAGGCGATTGTAATGGTAAACAATTTAAAATACTTGCCAAGAGGTCTTTCGGACCACTCACCAATGACAGCCTCCCTGGATATAGGGGAGGGAAACCACCTTCAGGAGTGGAGAATCAGCTCCTCCTGGTTGGAACTCATGGGAGAACCACAGGAAGTATTAACTGCCCTAAGAGAATATGTTGATTGGAATATGGGTAGTTACCACAGGGGGTAGTTTGGGATACACTGAAGGCCTACCTTCGAGGCCTACTGATCCAGCAGATTTCAAAAATAAAAAAACAAATCTAAGGAAAGGGAAGAATGGGCATACGAAAGAGTGACATGTTTAGAAGAACAATACATTAATGACCCAACACCTGGGAACCTAGGGGCTTGGATAGGGACACAGCGGAATTATCGCCTTATAATGCTAGGAAAAGCCGAGAATAAATACATTTTTCAAAAACAAATAGCGTTCGGGGGAGGGGAATGCGTAGGCCGGATGTTGGCACACTTAGTAAGAACAAATTCACCATCATCAGTGGTACCAATGATTACTATAACTGAGGGTAGGACATCCAAGTATATGCCAGAAATAGTGGATAGGTTTAGAGACTACTATAAGGATTTATATAGCTCCAACCAGGAAGAAGTGGGGGAAATAATGGATAACTTCTTTAGAGACCTGACGATCCCCTGCCTCTCCGAGGAAGATAGGGCTATACTTGATAGTCCTATAACGTTAGAAGAGATACAGCGGATTGTGCAAGAACTGGCGGGACAGAAGTCCCAAGGCCCGGACGGCCTGTCGGTCGAAATCTATCACCATTTTGGAGGGGTGTTACTTCCTGAATTACTGAAAGTTTTCAACTGGTCGGTGATGAAGGGAGAACGCCCCCTTTCTATGATGGAATCTACCATAATAGTGATACCTAAATAAAAATCCACTTAACCCCTCCTCATATAGACCTATTTCCTTACTGAACTCAGACGCAAAGATCTTGGCGGCTAGACTAAATAGAGCGATAGATAAACTCGTCCATCCTGACCAATCAGGATTCATTCCTGGCAGGTCTACTAGCATAAATATAAGATAGGTTTATTTAAATAGAATGAATGAATGAATGATTAGTATAGCGCTGCAAATGCGAACTGAATCGCCTCAAGGCGCTTGTCTGCTCTTGTTGTGATGCCAGTTTTTTCCTGAAGGCCTGATGGTTTTCTTCCATGCGGATGTTGTTTGGTAGAGCATTCCATAGTCGAGGTCCCTGTACTGCGAATCTTCGTTCTCCCTTCGATTTGTAGCGGGCTTTGGGGATGAGAAGGCGGTTTTGGTTTGTTGATCGAAGGCTGCGATTTGGTATGTATTTTTCTATTTTCTCACAAAGGTATTGAGGCGCATTTCCTTGTGTACATTTGTGGGTGAGGCAGAGGGTCTTGAATGTGATCCTGTCTTTTACCTTGAGCCAATGGAGGGTCCTTAGGGATAGGGAGATGGATTCCCAGGGTTTCTTTCCGGTGACTAGTCTTGCTGCTGTGTTTCTCTCTTTGGATGCCGCCAAGGCCTTTGATACCCTAGAATGGGGATTTTTGTGGAGAGTTCTGAGAGAATTTCAGATAGGACCGACCTTTGTTAAATGGGTAAAAATGTTGTATAGATCGCCGGAGGCGAGGGTAAGAGTGAACAATGAACATTCTGCTAGGTTCCGATTGCTGAGGGGGTGCCCCTTGTTTCCCCTTCTCTTCGCCCTTGCGATCGAACCTTTGGCTGTGTCTCTTAGATCCTGTGCGGAGATAAAATGCTACAAAAGAGGGGCGGAAGAGAAAAAGTAATATTATTCGCGGACGATCTCCTTCTACTTCTCGGTGATGTGTATAATTCATTAAAAGAAACTATGTGTAAAATCAGAAATTTTGGCTACTTCTCCGGCCTGAGGATAAACTGGGAAAAATCCACTCTATTACCAGTTGATCCCCTAGATAGCCCCTTACCCCAAGAAGCTGCACGGCTACAAATAGTGAGTCAAATTAAATATCTCGGCATAAACATCTCCAAAGATCCCAAACAATTTATAGCCAATGACTTAGTTCCATTATTAACATAATTTAAGGATAACATTTAAATCTGGGAAAAACTTCCCCTATCTGCAGCGGGTCGCTATAATTTAATAAAAATTATATTTTTACCACAACTTTTGTAGGTTCTACACAATTCTCCAGTATGGATTTTTTTCACAATCAAAGATTTTTATTGAAAGAAAATTGTAGCAAATACAAGTTCAACAAATTAACACGTTGTCACATGTAACATAAGGTAGTTATACATTTTGCATATTCTTGAAAAAGAATTCTGTTCTAGGATGAATGATGCTTATGTAGTATGTGTTGTGAAAGGGATGGGTGATAGAAAGAGTATAAAGGGGGAAGAAGAAAGAAGAGGGGGGGTGGGTTGTGGCAAGGGGGGGGGGGGACAGGACTGGGTGGGGAGGGGTGGTCTATATTCATGTAGGACTTTATTGGTTGAGGGGCCTAAATCCTGCAGATATATTAGGGTAAAATCGTAGCGAATAATATGTAAATAAAACAGTCAGGCGGAGATAGAGGTAAATTCAGTGGATAGAGTAAATATTAGCCAAGGTTGCCATTGCAAATTAAAGCTAGTACCATTTTCTTTCTTCATTGCCAG
Source organism: Lithobates sylvaticus (assembly GCA_028564925.1). Classification (NCBI taxonomy): domain Eukaryota; kingdom Metazoa; phylum Chordata; class Amphibia; order Anura; family Ranidae; genus Lithobates; species Lithobates sylvaticus. The sequence continues at coordinate 143,410,009 of CM053033.1, forward strand.
GAGTTCCTCGATTTTGTACATGTATTGGACTCTGTCCAACCAATCCTTGACCGTAGGAGTGTGAGTGGTTTTCCAATATAAAGGTATTAGGCTTTTGGCTGCTGTTAGGAGGTGCCTGGATAAGGACTTTTTATACTTGCTAATAGAAAATGTGTTGATGTGCAATAGGCAAGCAGCTGCATCTAGTACAATTCTGGTATCCGTGATATGTTTAATCCACCTGTTAATTTTAGTCCAATAGTCAAGGATTGGGGGACATTCCCACCAGATATGAAGGAGAGTTCCCACATCTTTTTTACATCTCCAGCATGTGTCCGATGAGGAGGGGGACCATTTTTTGGTCCTGACTGGTGTAATGTACCATTGTGTGAGGAGTTTGTAGGAGATTTCCTGGTACTTAGTGCTGAGTGAGCATTTATGGGCAAAGATACAGGCTTTTTCCCATTGTGTGTCGCTTATGATGGTGCCCAGTTCATTTTCCCAGGACTCTTTGTGCTTGTTTCTTTCATGGGATGGTGGTTGGGATAGCCATTTATATGCTAGGGAGGTTGTATTTGTAATTTGGGAGCCCCTAAGGCAGATATCTTCTAGGGGAGTGGGTCTAAGTGAGAATGAGGCTTTGTTTTTGTTGTTAAGGAGGAAATTTTTAACCTGTAAGTAGAACCATGGATTTGAAAAGGCCTCTCCTACTTCGTTTTTTAGTAAGTCTTGGGTTTTCATTTTATTTCTGTTCATGCAGTGGATGGCTAGGTATTTTTGGTTATAGCCTGGAGCTTGCACTGTTTTTTGGTGTTGTCCTGGTGGGAAGTCAGGGTTATTAGCTAGTGGTGTTAGCGGTCCTGGTATAGAGGCCAGGTTGTACTTGTTGGCCGCTGTGTGCCAGATGTTGAGAGTGTTTGCCACTAGTGGGTGTGTGATGTCTTTGGAGGTTTTAGAGTGTAGGGTCCAAGGATAGTATAGTATATTTTGTTTGTTGTGAGCCTGTTCTAGGTGAACCCAGTCTTTAATTTGGTTGTGACAATGCCAGTCAATAATTCTGGAAATGTGGCAGGCGTAATAATACTTTTTGAAGTCAGGTAAACTAATACCACCTTGTTGTTTGGGCCACGTCAGGGATCTGAAATTTATTCTAGGTTTTTTGCTTGTCCATAGAAAGTTTCTTTGAGTGGAGAGTAATTTTTTGAAGAAGTTGTTAGGGATATGTATGGGTAGAGCGTTAAAAAAATATAAGAGTCTGGGTAGTATGGTCATCTTTAAAATCGAGGCTCTCCCAAACCAGGAAAACTGTTTAGAGGTCCATTGCTGGAGATCTTTGGTTATGGAGTTTAGTAATGGGATGAAGTTAGTCGTGTATAGGGATTCTATGTAGGGTGTTAGTCTGATTCCTAAATATTTAAGCGAATTGGTTTCCCATTTAAATTTAAAATTTCTTTTGAGCCTGTCGAGGTTGGCAGAGGGTATACTTAGATTGAGGGCTTCTGATTTGGATTGATTTATTTTAAAGTTGGAAATGTATCTGAATGTTGAAAAAATGTTCATAAGGTTTGGAATTGTTATATGTGGCCGCATCGTAAAGAATAAGAGATCATCCGCATATGCGGCCATCTTATACTCTCTATTTTGTACATTAAAACCCGAAATCCCAGAGGATAGATTTATCATTCTGATAAGGGGTTCCAGCGTGAGAATGAAGAGTAAGGGTGAAAGCGGGCACCCCTGGCGTGTGCCATTGTGAATGTGAATTGGGTCCGAGAAGGAGTTATTGATTTTGATTTTGGCCTGTGGGTTCCTATATAGGGCTTTGATCCAATTTAACATATTACCTCCCAAGCCTATATGTGTACAGGTTGCAAACATATATTCCCATGAGACCCTATCGAAGGCCTTCTCGGCGTCTGTAGAGACCAGTAGGCCCTCAATTTTTTGTTGACGTGCGTAATGAATCAGGTTCAGGGATTTCGTTATATTATCTCTGGCTTCTCTGCCTGGCATGAAGCCCACCTGTTCTGGTCCTATGATTTTAGAGAGTAGGGGTTTCAATCTATTGGCTAAAATTTTTGCTAGTATTTTAACGTCTAAGTTTAGGAGGGAGATTGGTCTGTAGTTCGCACAGTCGGAATGGTGTTTGTCAGGTTTAGGAATAATTGCTATATGGGCCATAAGTAAGGAGTTAGAGTCATTCTCATGTGTGGCTAGGTGATTGAAAGCTGTGAGCATTGGTTTGGTGAGTAGAGTTGAGTATGTTTTGTAGTACTGAGATGTCAGTCCATCTGGGCCTGGGCTTTTCCCTGTTTTTAGGAGTCTAATGGTTTCAAGGATTTCAGTCTGTGTAATGGGGGAGTTCAGGATGTCGGTATCTGAGGTGTCTAAAGGGGGTATTTTACTGTCGTTTAGGAAATTTTTGATCACTTCTTCTCTGGAATGTTGTATGTTTATAGGTTTGTGTTGTGGGGGTAAATTGTAGAGCTTAGAGTAGAACTCATGGAATAGGGCAGCTATTTTTTCTGTATTATGTTCTAGAGTGTTTGTTTTGTTCCTTATGGCATGGATATGTTTGGCTGTTGTAGCGTCTCGTAAGGCCCTGGCTAACTGTTTCCCGCTCTTATCGCCATGCTCATAGAATATGCTCTTCCGAAAGAACAGGGCTTTTTGTGTTTGAAAGTGTAGGATTTCTGAGAGTGCTTTTCTACACTGTGCGAGTTCGTCAGCTGTTTCGGATGCGAGAGATTGTTTATGTTGAGATTCTAGTTTTGCTATTCTTGTGGATAAGTCTAAGATGGTCTTAATTCTTTCTTTCTTCTTTCTGGAACCCCATTTTATAAATTCCCCTCTAATGACGCTTTTGTGAGCTTCCCAGTTGTTTAGGGGGTTTGTATCTGAATCTGCATTGTTACTAAAATATGTGTTGATGGCACTATGGATGTCATCATATATGACTTGGTCTGTGAGGAGTGATGCGTTGAGCCTCCAGCTAAAAGTAGGGCGTTTGGTCGTGCCTAATTTAAGGGATAAGGCGGTGGGGGCGTGATCTGATATTGAGATAATGCCTATATCCGCCCTTTGTATACTTATCAAGTCTCGTTGGGAGATAAAGATTAAGTCGATTCTCGAGTAACGTTTGTGTGGGGGTGAGAAATATGAAAAATCTCTATCGGTAGGGTGGGTTGTCCTCCATGAATCAACTAAGTTTAGGGATTGCAGTGCGAGTTTAATGCGCTTCAGAATTCTGTAGGATACATGGGTGTATCCCGTTGAGGTATCTTGCAAGGGGGAGAGAGGGACATTAAAGTCGCCACCTAAAACAATACAGCCCTCAGCGAACCATTTAAGTTCGCCGATAATTGTGTTGCAAAAGGAGATATGTGCTTTGTTCGGGAAGTAGACATTTGCCAGGGTTATTGGGGACCCTTCCCACATACCTTTCAAAAAGATGTACCTGCCATCTGGGTCTATGAGTTGGTTTGTCAGATCAAATGGAGCGTTTTTGTTTATGAGAATTGATACCCCTTTAGTCTTAGCCAGAGGATTGGTCGCATGGTAGGCTCTAGGGAATAAGTTGTTGGTAATTTTGGGTATGTTTTGACCTTTGAAGTGTGTTTCTTGAAGAAAGACTACTAGCGGGTTTGGGGCTTTGAGTTCCATGAGCAGTTTTTTTCTGGGATATTTAGACCATTGATGTTGTGGGAAATCAGGGTGGGAGATTTTCCTAGAAGGGAGTAAGTCATTTTCGCTGGGAGGGTAAGTGGGGGGGGATAAGGTACCTGGGTTGGGTAGGTGAGGGGAAGGGGAACAGAGGAATAAAAGAGAGTAGAAAGAAGAAGGGGAGGAGAGGGGGTAGGACAGATATTGTAGTGATCGGGTCTGGTTCAAACAGGTGTTAACCCGTCGATTGAACCTGTAGGGAACGTTATTGACTAACGTCTTTAGTGACCCTGGGAGGTTGGTGGGAGGCACACCCGTGGGAGTCTGAGACGGGGGGTGTTTTGTGTGTGACTCCGGAGATAAGGCTTGTCGAGGGGGGCCTATTTAATGTGTTTGTTATTTTATCTGTCTCTTAGGCCTTGAATTTGTTAAGGTGATCTACGTTGGTTCGGGGTTGTATCCATTTATGGGGGGTAAACTATATTGATATCAGTCCCTTAACTTCAAAACTTCCAATATTGGATAACAGATGGGATAGTATTTATAACTTCTAGGTCTACCATCCTAGTATAGAGAACCATATGAAGAGTCATGTAAAGCGATACAACTTACAACTTAGCTTCGTGTCAAGTGTCTCGGCGGTGGGTCCACCACTCAACAAACCCACCAAAGAGACACCCAACGGCGAAGGGCAAATAACAGCATAAAAATGCAACAGTCTATGAACTTCTAAGGATGCGTTCCTGGTGGGTAAAGAGATGTCAGCGGCCTTATACAAAGATATTGTGTTATGAGCCCTGGTGTGGCATAGGGGTTTCAATATATACCACAGGTACAGCAATACAGACAATATACTGTGCATCATACAGGAGGTAAAGATACCAGCATTAGTTCTTTCCTGTAAGTTTGTTGGGGAACGGTTTATTACCCATAAGTCTTTCCCGTTATGTTGCGTCTTCATCTTTGGTTATCCAGGTAGAAATAAAGGGGGGCAGGGGGTAAGACACATCAAAAATCAAAAATCAGAAACCAGAAATCAAAAATCAAAAACCAAAAACTAGGGGATAAGGCGCAATGAATGCCCTAGGAATGTACCCACATCCCTTTAGGGGAACCAGTTTTCGTCCACTATATTGAGTGTTCTGTGGAATGGTCCCAATACCAGTTCTCCTTTGTGTATTGGGGTTAGGTATATGGTACGCCAAGATGGAAAACTATGTGGGCATTCGTTGAGGATGTATGGGAGTGAGTGGGACCCATGTTGGGTGGGGTGTTAAAAGGTGACCTGAGAGGGTCTGCAACATTGTGGAATGAAAGTTCGTTGTCGGGTTGCTTCTACCTATGTGTTCATCTCGGGGTGTCCTGTCTCGTATAGCATAGAGACCTGGACTGAAGAAATACAATCCTGGTAGGCATGTACTGCTGTTGTATTCGTCTAAATTAGTACTGACCTTATTTTTGTGAACACAGACATTCTTGTATTGCACCTTTATTAGGTATCAAAATGGTGGGAAACATAGAGCAGATTAAATTCTCATCCAGTGGAGTAAGCATAAAGTTATAGTCATGACAAAAAAAAAAAAAGGACCATAGATTCCGTGCTGCCTGGGTGGGAATTAATGTAAACTCCTTGAGGGTATGGTTACCATCTCGTATGTCGTCTTCTTAGCATAAGTCCCGTGATTGATCCCTCTTGTGGGGCGTAAGTAGTAGGGAATGTTTAAGGCACATACATGTGAGGAGCAATGATAGTTCTGCATGTCATTTAAATTGTTGTGTTCTCTTGCCCTCTTGTGGATGAAGACAAGAATTGCAGCGGCTGAGTATGAATCCCTGATGGGTCTCCGGCTGGGTGTATCGCATGATATAGTCAGGCGAGAGCTGTGAGGATGGTAGATTGCTCTGTTGGTTTACTGAATCCTGGGGGGGGTGAAAAATTTTAAGTAGGCTCCAGGATCGTAAAAGAAAGGAAGCCCAGAGCTCAGCTGCAGAAGGTGATAGTGCCATGACAGTATTGTAATGTCAATAAAGAGTTTTGGTGAGTCATAGCCTGGGGCCCTTGCCGAAGGGGGAGTTGTGGTTGTATCTGCTAGTGCCGCCTTTGGTTTTGCCCTGGTGGTACGGGGACTTAGCTGGTGATGGGCCCGGTGGAAGGGGTGCGTTGTTGATGCTGGGTGGAAGTCTAAATTCTGCGTACCATTCAGGTAGATCAACAGGAGCGATTTGTAAATTCTCACAGAATTTGTGCAGGTCGTCCGGGACCCTGAGCAGGAATTGTCTGCCATTGTATGCGGCTTGGAGTGCAAATGGAAATTTCCATCTATATGGAATGCGCTTCTCTTTAAGCACTTCTAGTAGTGGCCTCAGGGATCTTCTATTCTTCAGCGTGATTGGTGACAAATCCTGGAATAGCTGTATATTTATGCCATTAAAGGTCACTTGCTCACTTAGTCTTGCCTTTTGTAATATCTCCTCTTTCAGGGGGTAATTTGGTAGGCAGCAGACAATGTCTCGGGGCGGTGTGTCATCGGGTGCCCTGGGTTTGAGGGCTCTGTGGGCCCTATCAAATTCAATGGGTGAATCCGCGGGCCTTTCAAGGAGGCCGTTAAAAATGGAGGACAGGGCCGGCTTGATCTGTTCCGGGGTGGTCGTCTCGGGGATCCCCCGTACCCTGATATTGTGGCGTCTTCCTCTGTTATCGAGGTCCTCGATCTGCCTGTTCATGTCTAGCATGTGCTGCGAGTGGGTGTCAGTTATCTCGTCTAACCTCACTAGGGCCCTGTCTCTCCTCTTCCCGGCTCTATCATGAACCGCCATTTGCTCGGACAGCCTAAGGAGCTCTGTCTTGATGTCCGTGATGGCTATAGAGAAAGAGTTTGTAATGTCTGCTGCAATCTCAGTCATAGTTGAGTAAGTCAGGGGTATGTCGTGAGCATTATTACCTCTGGATGAGTCCTCCGAGGCAGGTAAAGAGACCTCGTCGTCTTCTCCATCGTCCTCACCCTCCGCTCTGTAAGGCGGCGCCATCTTGGGATCGTTGTGATCACTGTTGTAGCGGTATTTGTTAAAGCTCGCTGCCGATAGTTTGGCTTTTGGGGTCCCGGTTGAGCGTAGGGAACGGTTGGTAAGTAATTTCTTCCCGTGTGTTGGCATAATTGTCCCGAATTAAGGCCGTTTTTCAGCTTTAGGCCCCTCGATCTGCCGGAGCTCCCTCACTCAGCGTCCATGTACGCTGCGCGCCAAGCCACGCCCCTCCAGTATGGATTTATAAAAAATGGTTTTATAAGATCAATACTATATTTAGAGAATTCATTTGGAAGGGGGGTTCAGCACCCATCAGTTTAAAGACCTTACAACTTCCAAAAAAAGAAGGGGGATTTTTAGTTACTTTCTAGCAGCCCAGCTTCAATATATGGGAGGAGGTGAATCTGAGGGGGCGGGACGAGAGGGGAGGCCTCTCCTACAGAGCTTTCTCCACATGCCGTTGGTGGAAGCTCTGGAGGCAGGGACTTTTTTGCGGGGAACTCCCACTCTTGAATTATTGACCAAAGTATGGGAAGCGGCTAAAGGAACTTTGGGATATAGAGGCTTTACAGAATACTCCCCCCCATGGGCAAATAGTAAGTTGGGTGAGATGCCGAAAATAGGGCAAATTAGGGAATGGGAAAGACGAGGTATAAAGTACATCTACCAGCTTTCTCAAAATGGAAAACTAAAATCCTTCCAGGAACTAAGGGAGCAATTTGCAATCCCAAATAAATCCTTCTTTAGATACTTGCAGGTGAGACATGCAATGACAGAGCAGTTTGGAGAGAGGGCAATAGAATGGTGTAGTATACTGGTGTAGCACCCCCGAAGGAGCGGCTTAATTTTTCTGGGCTTACCGATTACCTCCACCAGCTCGTAACTCTTTGTCCTTGTCTAGGGGTTCCCAGGGTTGATGACCCAGTAACTGTAGAGACCGACACCTGGATTCCTTTTTAGGAGTTTTATTTTGCTTAAAACAGTTGAACAAACTTCTCTAAAAAGTCTCTAAGTTGGGAATAGAGGGTATAAGGATAAAGTTTAGCTCAGGTGCTTGGAACTGCTAACTTAAAAAAACTCTCTCTGTACATTATCCAGGGAATAGCCACTCACAACTGGATTCTTTAACTGTTGGATACATCCTTGAGCTTGGATCTAGCAGCCAACAAGTAATTCTAGCTTTGAAAAGTCTCTCACACAGACTTGGTTGAAAAACTTAGTTGTAACCGGAAGGTAAAGGTAGGAACTTTTCTTACTGTACCAGAATCTTTCAGCCGGTCCAGCAGTGCCATAAGAAATTGTGGATACAATCAATGTCCATGGCAGCTCAGCTTCCAGGCTCTTACCGAGCAGCCAGCCTAGTGCGTGGCTCTTTTACTGAAGAGTCCTCCCCTGGTTGCATGTAGAATTGCTGGGCCTCTCCAAACCTGAGACGGCACCTTAGAATCCTCCTTCCAGTTACTGCGCCTCAAACTAGCCAGTTCTGAGGCTTGGAAATGGATGGATCCGCACCCCAGGCTATGAGGGCCTCTGGGGGCTGGTCAGGAGGACCAGGACCATGGAGTCAGCAACAACTTCTGGACCGGAACCCAGAACCACGTGACTTCAGCACCTTAAGTACCCTCTCCCGAAATACACAGTGAGACAAACGCGCCCACTGATTGGCTCCGAGAAGAGATTGGTACCCAATGTGTCCAACCAGACTGCGTTCTAGGGCCAGGTGCAAACCCCACCTATGACCAGGTAGAACCTCAATACAGCCCAGCCAAACTGATGCCAAAGCAAAATTTAGAACAATTAACCCCAAAACTCAACAGTTTTGGGCAAAAACTAAATTTAAAGACAGCGCCTACTCATCAGGAGTACCGGCGCTACACACTCCCCTCTGTCATTGAGACAATGTCCTCATCATCTCTCTAAAGAAAAACTTCCTATCACTACAAAAAAAGATTAAGCACCTGAGCTTTTGAGGTGTTGGGATAAGGAAAGAAAAGGGAACAACAATATGTTTAAGTTTTGTTACAATAAAACAGTTAACATCAACAGACTATACACATACCACCCAATCCTATCTATCTACACCACCCATTCTCCGGCAGCTTGACAGATGATCTCGGTGCATCCTGAAAAAGAAAACACAAACAGCAATACAAACACATTAAACTATTTTTTTAGAAAGCAGAATTCTATCCCAGACTCAATAGAATTCTCTCTTCTAAGTCTAAAACTTTTTTTTTTCTAAAACGACTAAGTGCCTTAATTTGTCTTTTCCTAAAACAAAAAAAACCCTGTGTTTTGCGCTGACCCATGCCACCTAGTGGTGAGAGCCACTGTAACTGCGAGTCCTTTCCCTGAAAAATAAGTACTGTGGCCCATGTGGTAATCTTGACACACAGTTCTCCAGGAACTGACCTGCCTAAAATACCCACAGTTCTTATACATTCAAAAAAAACTGCAATAAAGAGGGAGAAGAACTATTTTTTGCAATCAAAGACCCAATTCAAAGAGCGGTTCACCAGTAATGTTCATCCACGGTAGTGATAAAGTACACGGCACTGTCTTTATCTGTCCTGCAAATGACAACTTTGTCTGTGTAAATGTGCCGACCATAGCTCCAGTGTTGTAGACATCCCAGAAAATGTTCATACATCTTCCAGCAAAATGCCTTCTTACGAAGTGGCTTTGGAACTTTGAAGTAGTCCCAGACATCTTCTGCATACCACTTCTCCCGATTTTCCTCAATAATGTCCATGATCTCCCTGGGCACATAAGGAAACCCAAGTCCATACTCTGTTGCCACCCGCTTGTTCAAGAGTCTCTGAGACCTGGCTAGTCTAGGTAAGTTGCGGGCATTTATTTTTTTTATCAAGCAAAACTACTTTGTTAAAGCAAGAAGCAACTCACGGCAGTCGAGGCTTAAAGTATTCGTCGTCTCCGGCATCGGAATTGGAATCTATGTCCGAGTTCTGCAACTCCTCTGCTGGCAAGTAGTTCCTCACCGTGGTGCTCACGGCTCTCCAATGCTTCTCTGTGGCAATCATCTTCCATTTCTTGGGTCCAGCCCTGCGATAGGGAGTTCTCTGTTCCCCCTTCTCTAGACCAGGCACAACAGCAGTAGTGTCCATATCTGAAGTTGTCTCCACGACTTGAGAGGGGGTAATGTCCTTGTTAAAGACATCAGCAATAGGGATGAGCCGAACACCCCCGGGTTCGGTTCGCACCAGAACCTGCCAAGGTACCAAAAGTTTACGCGAACATTCGAACCCTATTAGTTACAATGGATGCGAACGTTCGAAATCTAAAGTGCGAATTATAATGGCCAATATGCATGTTAATGTCATAAAAGAGGTTTGGGGACCCGGGTCCTGCCCCAGGGGACATGTATCAATGCAAAAAGAAGTTTTAAAAATTGATGTTTTTTCGGGAGCAGTCATTTTAATGATGCATAAAGTGAAAAAAAAAGTGAAATATTCCTTTAACCGATTCCCGACCGCCTCATGTACATATACGTAAAAAGAATGTCCGGGGACCAGCGGACCCAATCGCCGCTGGTGTCCCGCGATCGGGTCACGGAGCTGAAGAACGGGGAGAGGTATGTGTAAACAAAGCTCTCCCCGCGCTTCCTACTCTGCCTGTCATTGATTGGCTGTTCCCGGTCATCAGGAAAGCCGATCAATGACGTCAGACGTCAGCCCCGCCCCCTAATGTAAAAAAAAACACACACGTCACAGCCCATAACCCCTCCCCTCCCCCTAGTGGTTAACCCCTTCACTACAACTGTCATTTATACAGGAATCAATGCATTTAAATAGCATTGATTGCTGTATAAATGACAATGGTCCCAAAAATGTGTCAAAAATGTCCGATGTGTCCGCCATAATGTCGCAGTCACAATAAAAATCGCAGTGATCGCCGCCATTACTAGTAAAAAAAAAAATATTAATAAAAATGCTATAAAACTATCCCCTATTTTGTAAACGCTATAACTTTTGCGAAAACCAATCAATAATCGCTAATTGCGATTTTTTTTACCAAAAATATGTAGAAGAATACGTATCGGCCGAAACTGAGGAAAAAAAATTTTTTTTTTATATATTTTTTGGGGATATTTATTATAGCAAAAAGCAAAAAATATTAAATTTTTTTCAAAATTGTCGCTCTACTTTTGTTTATAGCGCAAAAAATAAAAACCGCAGGGCGATCAAATACAACCAAAAGAAAGCTCTATTTGTGGGAAAAAAAGGACGCCAATTTTGTTTTGGAGCCACGTCGCACGACCGCGCAATTGTCAGTTAAAGCAACGCAGTGCCGAATCGCAAAAAGGGGCCTGGTCCTTTGGCTGCCAATTGGTCCGGGGCTGAAGTGGTTAAATATGGTACCTGGGGGGTGTCTAAAGTATGCCTGTGAAGTGGCATGTGTTTCCCGTGTTTAGAACTGTCCCTGCAAAAAATGACATTTGTAAAGGAAAAAAAGAAGCCATTTAAAACTGCTTGCGGGTTTAATGTCATGTCTTGTCCTGGCAATATGGAAGAAAATCTTTGAGAAAAATGGCATGGCTACCCCATCACCCCCCCACCCCCCCCCCCACCCCAGCCCATTACCAGCCCCTTACCAGCTCCTTTGGGTCTTGTATGGATATTAAGAGGAACCCTGCACCCAAAATAAAACCCTATACCTACAACCCTATATACTCTGAACAGCAGTATACAGGCGGTGCAAACAAGACAGGGACTGTAGGTTTGTTCTTAAGTAGAATCTGTTTGTAATTTTGAACAGGTAAATTTTTAAGTGTAGCTCCATCCAAAAAAATCTATTTTTAAAGCTTTTTGGAGAACATAGGGAAGGGTTATCACCCCTGTAACATTTGTTTTGCTGTCTGTGCACCTGTTCAGAACATTTCACCTCACTTTCCGTCCCAATGACAAATGTTTTTGGAAAAGTGGGGTTTTTATTGAAACAAGGATTGGTGATAAAGCATCAGTAGAGAGGAGATACCTTTTTCCCAAATTAAATCTAACAGGATAGAATTTCCCTTCCTAGGGGTAGATTTCCTCTCACTTCCTGTTTTCTCCTTCCGTTTGCAAGTAGGAGTCGTTTCTAAGTTGGATGTTTGAAAGTAGGGGCCTGCCGTATATACTCTGCAGAAATTTGCCCCATTAGATGTTGGTGTTGCCACAACACTGTAAGCCCTCACAGTTACTCTTGGTGGGCACAGGAATGGGCCCTGCTGTGAATTATTAGATCAAGATTTGTAATTGCATGCACCTGTTGAACAGGGGCAGAAAAATTGGGCCTTTGGTGGTGGTGGTGGACGGTGTTGCCACAACACTGTAAGCCCTCACAGTTACTCTTGGTGGGCGCAGGAATGGGCCCTGCTGTGAATTATTAGATCAAGATTTGTAATTACATGCCCCTGTTGAACAGGGGCTGAAAAATTGGGCCTTTGGTGGTGGTGGACGGTGTTGCCACAACACTGTAAGCCCTCACAGTTACTCTTGGTGGGCACAGGAATGGGCCCTGCTGTGAATTATTAGATCAAGATTTGTAATTGCATGCACCTGTTGAACAGGGGCAGAAAAATTGGGCCTTTGGTGGTGGTGGTGGACGGTGTTGCCACAACACTGTAAGCCCTCACAGTTACTCTTGGTGGGCGCAGGAATGGGCCCTGCTGTGAATTATTAGATCAAGATTTGTAATTACATGCCCCTGTTGAACAGGGGCTGAAAAATTGGGCCTTTGGTGGTGGTGGTGGTGGACGGTGTTGCCACAACACTGTAAGCCCTCACAGTTACTCTTGGTGGGCACAGGAATGGGCCCTGCTGTGAATTATTAGATCAAGATTTGTAATTGCATGCACCTGTTGAACAGGGGCAGAAAAATTGGGCCTTTGGTGGTGGTGGTGGTGGTGGTGGACGGTGTTGCCACAACACTGTAAGCCCTCACAGATACTGTACTTGGAGCACAGCAATCAGACCTGTTGCGAAGCAGTGCTTAAAAAATTGTAATTACAAGACCCTGTTAAACAGGGGCTGAAAAATTGTGCCTTAGGCACTGGTGCTGGTGCCACAACACTGCAACCCCTCACAGATACTGTACTTGGAGCACAGCAATCAGACCTGTTGCAAAGCATTGCATAAAAAATTGTAATTACACGCCCCTGTTAAACAGGGGCTAAAAAATTGTGCCTTAGGCACTGGTGCTGGTGCCACAACACTGCAACCCCTCACAGATACTGTACTTGGAGCACAGCAATCAGACCTGTTGCAAAGCATTGCATAAAAAATTGTAATTACACGCCCCTGTTAAACAGGGGCTAAAAAATTGGGCCTTAGGCACTGGTGCTGGTGCCACAACACTGCAACCCCTCACAGATACTGTACTTGGAGCACAGCAATCAGACCTGTTGCAAAGCATTGCATAAAAAATTGTAATTACACGCCCCTGTTAAACAGGGGCTGAAAAATTGGGCCTTAGGCACTGGTGCTGGTGCCACAACACTGCAACCCCTCACAGATACTGTACTTGGAGCACAACAATCAGACCTGTTGCAAAGCATTGCATAAAAAATTGTAATTACACGCCCCTGTTAAACAGGGGCTGAAAAATTGGGCCTTAGGCACTGGTGGTGGCACCCAGAAACAAAAATGTTCTTCTAAGCTATCATCAGGATCATTGAGGAGGAAGAGGATAGTCAGTCAACATAACAGGACAGTCACTCAGCATCAGCATAGGCAGTCTTGAAGGGATGTGACATTTCAAAATAAATTATTCTGTTATATCAGCTTCAGGTGCCTGGTAGCTGGTGGTGATCCAAGACTGATTCATCTTTATGAAGGTCAGTCAATCAACCGAGTCGGTGGACAGGCGCACCCTGTGATCGGTGACAAAGCCTCCAGCAGCACTGAATGTGTGTTCCGAAAGAACGCTGGATGCAGGACAGGCCAGTAGCTCAATTGCATACTGTGCAAGCTCTGGCCAGTGATCCATCCTCAAGACCCAGTAAGCCAGAGGATTTTCGGTGGGAAAGGTGTCCAAGTCTGACCTTGCCCCTAGGTATTCCTGCACCATGTATATCAGATGCTGGCGATGGTTGCTGGAACCGATCATACCTTGGGGCTGCGGACTAAAAATTTGTCTGAACGCATCGGTCAGACGTCCACCTTACCCACCGCTCCTTCTGCTACTGACCGAAGCCTTAGCAACTCGTCGTCCAGGACCAGGAGTTTGTAACCTCCCAGTCTCTGGGAACGCATTGCACAGACCTTTCTGCAAGGCCTCCCGGAGATGTCTCATCCTCTGCTCCCTCTGCAACGGCAAGATAAGGTCCGCAACCTTACCCTTGTACCGTGGATCAAGGAGAGTGGCCAGCCAGTAATGGTCCCTCTCCTTGATCCGAAGAATATGAGGATCCTTCCGCAGGTTTTGCAGGATCAGGGAGGCCATACAACGTAGGTTAGCTGAGGCATTTGGTCCGGAGTCTTCTGAGGACGACATGATCCGCAGCCACTTCCTCCCAGCCACATACAAGTCCACTGGTTTATTGGGACTGTAAATCATCCCTAAAAGACTGCTGCTGCTGATGCTGAGTGCCAGGCTCCACCTCCATGCTGACACAATCGTCCTCCTCCTCCTCCTCATCCTCTTCCTGTGTGATGGGTGGGAGAGAAGGAACACTGTCTGGATAAAGGGGGCCTTGAGAGGCAAGGAAGTCCTCCTCTTCCTGCCTCTGTTCTGCCTCAAGTGCCCTGTCCATTATCCCATGCACCAACAGGTGGACAAGAGGTACAGTGTCACTGATGCATGCACTGTCACTGCTCACCATCATCGTGGCCTCCTCAAATGGTGACAGGACTGTGCATGCAACCCTGATCATGCTCCACTGGCGTGGGCAAAAAAATCTGAGCTTCCCTGACCCTGTCCTGGTGCCGTAGGCGCACAGGTACTCATTGATGGCCCTCTGCTGCGTGGGCAGTCGCTGCAGCATGGCCAAAATTGAGTTCCACCTGGTGGGCATGTCGCATATAAGGCGGTTCTTGGGCAGGTTCAACTCCTTTTGCAGCTCAGGCAGCCGAGCACTGGCATTATATGATCGGCGGAAATGCACACAGACTTTCCTGGCCTGCCTCAGGACATCCTGTAAGCCTGGGTACCTGCCCAAGAACCACTGCACCACCAGGTTAAGTACTTGAGCCATACAGGGCACATGGGTCAGCTGTCCCTGTCGCAGGGCAGAGAGGTGGTTGGTGCTATTGTCACAAACCACCATTCCTGGCTTAAGCTGGCGTGGCGTCAACCACCTCTCGGCCTGCCCCTGCAGAGCTGACAGAACCTCTGCCCCAGTGTAGCTCCTGTCCCCAAAACACACCAGCGCAAGCACGGCAATGCATCTTTTTGCCTGCGTACTTGCATAGCCCCTTGGACGCCTACGGAGCACCACTGGTTCCGAGGACAGAGCACTCGAAGAGGCCATGAAGGAAGAAGAAGAGGAGGGGGTGGAGGAGAGAGGTGTGTCACAACCAGTAGTAGCATTTTGGAGGCGTGGTGGCGGAACAACCTCCAACACTACTGCACCTTGTCCTGCATCCTTCCCAGCTGCCAAAAGAGTGACCCAATGGGCCGTGAAAGACAGGTAACGTCCCTGTCCATGCCTGCTGGACCATGAGTCAGCGGTAATATGCACCTTACCACTGACCGCCCTGTCCAGCGAGGCATGGACATTGCCTTCCACATGCCGGTGGCGTTTGGGAACCTGCCACTGAGGAACCGCACATTTAACAAACTTACGGAGGGGGGCCGAGTCTACCAACTGAAAAGGCAGCAGTTGAAGTGCTAGCATTCAACCGCTGGGCATGTGGATGGCTGGGAGTAAACTTCTTTCGACAGTCCAGCAGCTGGGGCAGGGAAATTTGCCTGGTACAATCGGACGCCGGTGTACTGCTAGCAGAGTGCCCGCAAGTACTTGGCTGTGACACACCTAATTCTACACCTTCATTCCTCTCAGTGCAGCTTTCAGAGAGGACTGAAGGTATAGTGGGGTTGGAGATCCCAGCTGATGAGGAGCAAGGAGAGGTCCGCTTTGTTCTTTGGTGTGGGTCTTTAATGTGCGCTTGCCAACGAGCTGCATGGCAGGTCGACATATGTCTCATCATGAATAAAAAGAGTGTGACTAAAGGCCTAATGTCCACTACTCGGCGCCTGATGTTTGAAATACAGTCTATATTGTAGCTAGACACACCTGTATAAATAGTAATAAATATATATAAAAATCAATGAATGAATATATATAAAAGCAGCTGTTTAAATGAATACAGAATATAAAAATAGATAGTAAAAATTCCAAGCGGTAATGTTCCTGAAAGATAAATACTAAAAACAGCGCTAAAATTCCAGTATCAATAAAAACTGAAACAAGATAATAAATTCACAGTCAGAAAATAAAGTGCAATATAAAACTGAATAAATAAATGTTCGTTTTGTGCAGAAAATGGTGGTAAGTGGACAGTTCAAAATCGCATCAGCGTGACTTCCTCTATGTTCAAAATGTAGACCAGGTGATATCCCATGTGACTTGTTTCACCACGTGCGGAGAAAATCCCCCTCAGGGGTTTAAACTCACCAGAAATACAAATTAAACAGGCATGTCAGGTAAAGGTCATCAAATGGTTAAACTGCATCCACTATTCCACAGCAAAGATGGACACCAAACGGCCTGGTAGCCTTCTTAACCTCTCAGCATCACAAAACACCACTGCATCAGGGGTCCAGGGGGGAATTGACTCCAAATAAACTCGCCATAGAAAATAAAGTATTGCACATAGCGTAATTCTGTTTATTTAGTACATAAAACCACCCATAAAATCACCCATATAAATAGCAGCGTACATTAATAATTCTTTCAGTTATGCAGAAAAATCACTTGCGTTTTTGGGTAGTTAGAAATACCCCACAGCGGCATCCATAGCGCTTCCTGTAGTCTGTAATGTGTCTCTCTAGACACAGAGACAGCTTCCTGGTGGCGGTGGAGCGCAGCTGGAACGCAAGGCGTCACTTCCGGTCAGCGTCGTGTAGGCCACGCCCTTACGCGTTTCGTCACTTCCGACTTCAACAGAGGGCGTGGCTACACGACGCTCGGCGGCGTTATTTGTATCCCGCCCCTCTGGGCAGTATCCAATCAGGGAATAGCCGGCATCCCATTCTAATAATAGGATAGGTAAACCCTGATAATGTTTAAGCCCATATTTAAGAGCAGGAAAACAGCAATCACGCAGCAGTTGTATTACATATACTGCGTGCAGGAGAAACTCATGCATCGATCTGTAATGCAGCCTATTAGTTCATTCTGAAAGAACAGGACTTTGTACATCGGAACACACATGCAGTATTCTTTTTGCTTCAAACCAGGCACATGACGTATAAACACTCATCTTATCATGTTAGGTCATACTGCGCTGTGCACAAGTTAGTGATACTATCATTGCAGGGTAATTCAAAGTACATACATGAAACCCAGAGATATATATATATATTGGTATTGGGCAATAACTAAATGCCATTCATAAGAGTTGTGTGTCTTTAAAAGGGGTTCGGAGCAATCCTCAACGCTTATTAAAAGATGGCATAACAGAGAGAGTGAGCATCTGTATGGTATTAACAGGGCATCATAATGTGTTTATAAGGATAATCTACTGAGAAAATGGGGCTGGTACAGTGAGTCATACATTAATTAAATTAATAAAAGCGCATAAGGAACGAAATCACTGTATTTAGATCTTAAAAATGTATAGGAGCATATATGGAACTTCCAAAATACATATTTAATAATGCAGGAAAACTCGACGGGATCATAGATGCGAGTATGTATATATGTATATAAATATAATAAATATAATAAATATATATACAAATAATGAGTTAATAAGTTAATTATAGCAATCTTAAAAGCGATAAAACCACCAACAAAATCGCATAGAAAGTTGCATAAAAAGTCGCATCTAAAAATTGGATAAAAATTACATAAGAACATATAATATAAAAAAATATATAAAAATGGTGTGGGTCTTATAAAACCATTAAGTTATGTTCGTAAAAAACCAATAAATATGAAAGATTAAAAACGGAAGGCATGTAAGATATATGCATATATCTATATACATATATAATATAAATCATATAATATAAATATAAGTCAATGGACATAGAAGGGCTCATATTTGGTTCATAACCCTGGTTCATAGCCATATTCAACAAATCATATTTAATATTTAGTAAATATCACTTAATAAATAATAAAGAATAATAATAATGAAATGACGTGATGCGAAGGAGCGCTTGAACGTAGTCCTGATACACCTTGATCAATAGTCACTGATGAAGCAGTTTATGTCAAGGTCTACGTTCAAGCCTTTTGGCGACAAAGTGTCAACCAAATATATCCATTCGGTCTCCTTCTTAGAAAGTTCACGTACCCGGTTTGAGCCTCTCCAATTGGGCTTGAGATGGTCTATCCCCCAGAACTTTAACCCAGAAGGGTCCTGTTTATGATGGTTCTTGAAATGGAGGGATAAATTATGTTCTTTGAAACCGAGTTTGATGTTTGCAATATGCTCAGCAATCCTGATGCGTAGCAACCTTTTGGTGCGGCCTATATATATCAGCTTGCAAGGGCATTGGATTGCATAGACAACGTATGGTGTATTGCAGGTAATGAACTCCTTAATCTTAAATTCATTATTATTAGTTGTAGAGGTGAATGTTTCTAATGCCCGTAACTGTACATTCACCTCTCTACATGCCTTGCATTTTCTGCATGAGTAAAATCCGTCTTTATCCCAGAAGGATGGGTGTTTGGATGGAGGATCAAGAATCTTCTTTACGATCTTGTCTGCATGGCTTGGTGCCTTTTTGTAAATAAAACCTGGTCTCTGTGGGAGAGCTGTTTTCAATGTCTTATCCATCAGGAGTACATGCCAGTGGGTTTGGAATATTGCTTCCACCTCTTTGTATTGTGTGTGGAAACCTGACAAAAAACTCCATTCTTGACTGTTTCTATTTCTTGGGGTAGTTTTCTCTTCCAAAAAGTTGTTTCTAGGTACCATGGATATGTCCTCAATCACTTTATCCAGACTTTCTCCCTTGTAACCCTTCTCCTCAAATTTTTTCTTGATTATAGAAGATTGTGTATAAAAATCGGACTCTTTGGTGCAATTTCGTCTTATCCTCGTGAATTGGCCTTTCGGTATGTTTTTGAGCCACATAGGATGGTGGCCGCTCTGTGTTGGGAGGTAGCTATTGGCATCTGTTGGTTTAAAAAAGACTCTTGTATGTAGTTTATTGTTTTCTTTAAAAATGGTCACATCCAGGAAATTGATACTTTGTGCATTTATTTCACTCGTAAGCACAATATTGCTGGTGTTGCAATTCAATTCGGTTAAAAATTGTTCCAAAGATGTCAGTGATCCTGACCATATAAAAAACAAATCATCGATATATCGTTTATATAAAACCAGACTGTTTTTTTTAAAAGCAAAAATGTTCTTATCCTCCCACTCTCCCATGAAGAGATTTGCTATACTCGGTGCGAATTTGGCTCCCATGGCTACGCCTCTTTTCTGAGAGTAATAATTGCCACTGTACCAAAAGTAGTTATGACTTAGACAAAAGTCTAGTGCATACCGAATAAAGCATTTTTGATTGTGGTTTAGGTCATCTCTTTGGCTAAGCGCCCAGTTTAGGGCCAGCAGCGCATCATCATGTTGGATTATAGTGTATAGAGATGATACGTCTGCTGTGACTAGATAGACTTCATCGGTATTACTCAGATCGATGGTTTCCAGATATTGTAAAAGGCTCTTAGTGTCTCGTAAGTATGCTTTAGTCAGGGTGACACTTTTTTGCAGAAAGAGATCTAAATATTGCCCCATACGCGATGCGATAGATCCAATCCCGTTCACGATTGGTCTCCCTGACATAACTTAATGGTTTTATAAGACCCACACCATTTTTATATATTTTTTATATTATATGTTCTTATGTAATTTTTATCCAATTTTTAGATGCGACTTTTTATGCAACTTTCTATGCGATTTTGTTGGTGGTTTTATCGCTTTTAAGATTGCTATAATTAACTTATTAACTCATTATTTGTATATATATTTATTATATTTATTATATTTATATACATATATACATACTCGCATCTATGATCCCGTCGAGTTTTCCTGCATTATTAAATATGTATTTTGGAAGTTCCATATATGCTCCTATACATTTTTAAGATCTAAATACAGTGATTTCGTTCCTTATGCGCTTTTATTAATTTAATTAATGTATGACTCACTGTACCAGCCCCATTTTCTCAGTAGATTATCCTTATAAACACATTATGATGCCCTGTTAATACCATACAGATGCTCACTCTCTCTGTTATGCCATCTTTTAATAAGCGTTGAGGATTGCTCCGAACCCCTTTTAAAGACACACAACTCTTATGAATGGCATTTAGTTATTGCCCA
The DNA here is from genome assembly GCA_028564925.1 of Lithobates sylvaticus. Taxonomy (NCBI): domain Eukaryota; kingdom Metazoa; phylum Chordata; class Amphibia; order Anura; family Ranidae; genus Lithobates; species Lithobates sylvaticus. The sequence continues at coordinate 143,430,186 of CM053033.1, forward strand.
ATACCAACATATATATATATCTCTGGGTTTCATGTATGTACTTTGAATTACCCTGCAATGATAGTATCACTAACTTGTGCACAGCGCAGTATGACCTAACATGATAAGATGAGTGTTTATACGTCATGTGCCTGGTTTGAAGCAAAAAGAATACTGCATGTGTGTTCCGATGTACAAAGTCCTGTTCTTTCAGAATGAACTAATAGGCTGCATTACAGATCGATGCATGAGTTTCTCCTGCACGCAGTATATGTAATACAACTGCTGCGTGATTGCTGTTTTCCTGCTCTTAAATATGGGCTTAAACATTATCAGGGTTTACCTATCCTATTATTAGAATGGGATGCCGGCTATTCCCTGATTGGATACTGCCCAGAGGGGCGGGATACAAATAACGCCGCCGAGCGTCGTGTAGCCACGCCCTCTGTTGAAGTCGGAAGTGACGAAACGCGTAAGGGCGTGGCCTACACGACGCTGACCGGAAGTGACGCCTTGCGTTCCAGCTGCGCTCCACCGCCACCAGGAAGCTGTCTCTGTGTCTAGAGAGACACATTACAGACTACAGGAAGCGCTATGGATGCCGCTGTGGGGTATTTCTAACTACCCAAAAACGCAAGTGATTTTTCTGCATAACTGAAAGAATTATTAATGTACGCTGCTATTTATATGGGTGATTTTATGGGTGGTTTTATGTACTAAATAAACAGAATTACGCTATGTGCAATACTTTATTTTCTATGGCGAGTTTATTTGGAGTCAATTCCCCCTGGACCCCTGATGCAGTGGTGTTTTGTGATGCTGAGAGGTTAAGAAGGCTACCAGGCCGTTTGGTGTCCATCTTTGCTGTGGAATAGTGGATGCAGTTTAACCATTTGATGACCTTTACCTGACATGCCTGTTTAATTTGTATTTCTGGTGAGTTTAAACCCCTGAGGGGGATTTTCTCCGCACGTGGTGAAACAAGTCACATGGGATATCACCTGGTCTACATTTTGAACATAGAGGAAGTCACGCTGATGCGATTTTGAACTGTCCACTTACCACCATTTTCTGCACAAAACGAACATTTATTTATTCAGTTTTATATTGCACTTTATTTTCTGACTGTGAATTTATTATCTTGTTTCAGTTTTTATTGATACTGGAATTTTAGCGCTGTTTTTAGTATTTATCTTTCAGGAACATTACCGCTTGGAATTTTTACTATCTATTTTTATATATGTCTCATCATGCTTGTGGTGCCCAAGCGGATGATGTTTTGGCCACGCGAGATACGCTTGAGACATATGTTGCAAATAGCAGTGGTGCGATCTCTGATGCACTCGTCTCAAAAAAGGCCCACACCAAAGAACTTTTGTAATAACGTGCAGAGGCAGCGCCCTGCACAGGCGGAGCTCTGCGGTGTGATTCAGTTGGTGTGCTGGCCTCAAGCTGGCCCCCGGAGGGCATCCTGCCTCATTGGAGATGTGCCGCCTCCTCCTCCTCCTCCTCCTCTCTCCGTTCAGGCACCCACGTGGAGTCAGTGACCTCATCATCCCCTCCCTCTTCACCACTGGAGCAAACCTGGCAGTAAGCTGCAGCTGGTGGAACATTACTGCCAGATTGCTGTCCTTGAGCAACCCCTCTCTCTGTGCTCACGCTACTGCCTTCCTCTAGCTGGGTATCATCATCCGAGCCTTCAAAACGCTGGGCATCCTCCTGGAGCATGTACCCAACACTGTGCTCAAACAGTTTGGGGGAATCCTCAGGAGGACATGGTGGGTCTAGGGAAGGGGTGCCTGATGATTACATTGAGTACGCGTTGGCAGCTGCTTTGCCAGTAGCCTGAGCCTGGGTGAGAGAGGATGAGGAGGGCTTGGTCATCCACTCTACTAAGCCTTCGGCATGATGCGGCTCAACATGTCCAGCTGCCGAAAAGAAGGACAAGCGTCTCCCATGGCCACGTGCTGATGACGATGCACCACGTCCACGACCAGCACTGTTGTCTCTAGACACAGAGCCTGCTTGCCCTGTTTTCTTGGCTTGGGACTGTCTGCCTCTCCTTGTCGGTCTTCCAGACATTGTAATGGGTAGTGTACACACACTAACTCCTGCAGATGGCTGTCTTAGATGACAACAGGGCAGAAGGGCAGATACAGGGTGAGGTGGTTTAGTGTGCTGTGCTATACTCACGCAGCACACACTCACACAAACACTGCTGTAGATGGCTGACTGGCTGGCTAGCTGGCTGTCTGCCTTAGATGACAACACGCCAGAAGAGCAGATACAGCGTAATGTGGTTTAGTGTACTGTGCTATAGACACAGAGCACACACACACACACACACTCACACACACACCCACTGCAGATGGCTGACTGGTTGGCTAGTTGGCTGCCTTAGATGATAAAACACGCCAGAAGAGCAGATACAGCATAATGTGGTTTAGTGTGCTGTGCTATACTCACACAGCACACACACGCACACACACACACACACTGCAGATGGCTGACTGGCTGGCTGGCTAGCCGGCTGCCTTAGATGATAAAACATGCCAGAAGACCAGATACAGCGTAATTTGGTTTAGTGTGCTGTGCTATACTCATATTGCACACACACACACACACACACACACACTGCAGATGGCTAACTGGCTGGCTAGCTGGCTGCCTTAGATGATAAAACACGCCAGAAGAGCAGATACAGCGTAATGTGGTTTAGTGTGCTGTGCTATACTCACACAGCACACACACACTGCAGATGGCTGACTGGCTGGCTCGCTGGCTGCCTTAGATGATAAAACACGCCAGAAGAGCAGATACAGCGTAATGTGGTTTAGTGTGCTGTGCTATACTCACACAGCACACACACACTGCAGATGGCTGACTGGCTGGCTAGCTGGCTGCCTTAGATGATAAAACACGCCAGAAGAGCAGATACAGGTAAAGGTGGTTTAATGTTCTACTGCTGTGCTATATTAACACAGCACGCACACACTAACTACTCCTGCAGGTGGCTGGATTGGTAGAGATTGAGAACAGCACTGAGAAGAATAAACTACCCTGCCTATTTTTTCTCTTTCCCTACACTAATCCCCAGAATCCACAAGCAGATAATGTAAATGAATCACAAGCAGATAATGCAGATGAATCAAAACAGCAGATAATGCACAAGCAGACAATGTACAGAACAGTACAGTCTCTCGCTGTTCCTAACGCCGGAACCCAATACATGAGGCCGCCGGCACACTAATATAGTGTGGGGCGTGTACTAAACCCCCTGAGCTATAATTGGCCACAGGCATCCTGCCTGTGGCCAATTACTGCTCTCCTCGCCGCTGGCTCTATGATTGGCCAAGCATGCAGGGTCACAGTGCATGCTTGGCCAATCATCAGCCAGCAATGCACTGCGACTGGCACAGTACATTGTGGACCATTCGCATCACACGAATTTGATGCGAACAGCCCACACAGTTCTGGGCTCGACGAGCGGACGAACGGCCGATGTTCGATTCGAACGTGGGTTTGAATCGAACACCGGAACCATCCCTAATCAGCAACAGTGAATGAGGCCGAAGCATTAGGCCTCACAGCCAGAGCATACACAATAGCCTCCTCGGTTGCCACACCCGTGGCCCAGTCCATGTGGTAAGCCCGAGGCGATACAGTAGGTTGCACCACTTTGAAAATATAGTCACTGCACCTCCGACATCGAGCAAACGGTCGAGGACTGGCGATTAGACCGACACATCCTTTACAGAGCATACCGAGGGCCTCAACATCCCCAGCGGTATAAAGTATGAACCGCCCCTGCGGCAACAGGCGAATTCCCGTGTCAGTCAGTACAGTGCCAGGTATCTGTACGCTTGTCGGACCTCTGACCGATGGCATCCTAGGTCCTGGAGCAGACGGTACACCTGGAACATGGAACATGGTTGCTCAGAACTTCTTTTTCTGCAGCTAAACAAACACATGACTAGCTCCACTTTCTTCCTGCGACACACTCACGCGGTGGCTCATGCAGGAAGACGAAACAGATTCCTCCCACTGGTTCCTCTGGTTGCGCAATTTTGTGGGCTTTTCTACAGGGCTCCTCCCACGCTTCCGCACCACAGGGAGTCTTTGCCTTAGTAAAAATGGCGCAGTTCAAAAACTTCATCCTTTATTCCAATAAACTCACATGTATGACTTTCTCAGTTTCGAGAGATAACAGCAAATCCCAGACGAGCCCCCATGTGTAGCACTTACCCCCGAAAGAGCAGCGGAATTTTTCTGGGCTTACGATTACCTCTACCAGCTCGTAACTCGTTGTCCTTGTCTAGGGGTTCCCAGGGTTGATGACCCAGTAACTGTAGAGACCAACACCTGGATTCCTTTTTAGGATTTTTATTTTGCTTAAAACAGTTGAACAAACTCAGTCTCTAAGTTGGGAATAGGAGAAAAAGAAGGCCTAGTGTGCATGACACGGCCAATACCCCTAGGGGATGTTTTTGGAACTGATAGACACAGACAAGGTATATGCAATACAAAACATTTATTGAAAATTACCCATATAGGGATGGAATCATTGAATAACAATGTTGGAAATATCAAAAAAGCATACAATATTGACAAGGCCAAGAATGGGTGTACAATATGTCATATACATAGAAGTTACAGACTTGTAATGAATGTGGAATCTAGGATAACGCCGACATGTTTCGGACTTTTGTCCTTTTTCATAAGCGAATTTAAATCCTTTTCAATCACATCTAATGGTATGAACAAATGGATATTAGTACGGTAAAGATAGTACAATAGGTAAGAACAATGATTAAAATGCCATAGCATTGAGCAATCAAACAGTATAAAGTAATGTGGTACTCACATGTATGAAAAATAACCCCCCCGTATGAATAATGGACACCAAAGCCATACATAGGCCAAAGGTTGAAGTATGCTGAAATATGCTGTGGTATGTCTGAGAATAAACATGTGAATTGTCACATGAATGACTGCCGGCTAGGGAGCCTCCTATGCTGCAAGACCTCTGCAAGAGACAGGGGATGAGCCTGTGTCTTGAATGCCTTTGGCCAGTAAAGTAGGAATGCTATGAAGTATAACAATATGTATAAAGTGAGGAGCAATGAATATGAAGCATATGTGGCCCATAGTCATAGATACATTGGAAAAAAGGGGGTTCAAATAGCGATAGTTACCTGTAAGATAGAAAGCCCTCATGTATTGCCCAGAAACACCAAGAACCGACAGCGTGCTCAGTGCTGCCGGTTCAGGCCAGTTATAGTGGGCAGACTGAGAGAAATCAGCTGTGAAAGGGCGCCAAATGGGGCCCTCACAGCTGATTTAAAATAGGCCAAGGTGACGGACAGCTGCGCCATTGGCTGCAGACTGTCCGTCTGTAGAGGTCTCTGATGTGCTGGGCGCGGGCACGCCCACTGGGGGCGGAGCCGCATCCAGCGCCATGACGTCAACGGCGCGTGTGACATCCCCTTAGCCGTAAGCGCTCCAAGCTGGAGCGCAAACTGGAAGAGGGCGCCGAATGGGACAGCGCCCAGGGGAAAGGACATGCGCATGCGCAAAGAAGGAAAGGGACGCAAGCGCAATGTCTCCCACGCGCCAGGCAGCATAACAAGGAGGGGCCCTGTGAATGGTCACTATGTATTAAGATATATAAATGAGTAAAGGCCTAGCAGCAAGAAGTATCATTGGTGCAATGCGCAATGTAAAAAGTAGTTCAATCGGGGGTAGTACTGACGTGCATCTGTATCCACCAGAATATCTGAAAAACAGGGTATGTTGAAGAATAAGACATATATACAGGGGATGCTGGCACCAAAAACAACAATGTAAAATAGGTATTGACATATTATTACATATAGTTCACTGAAGTATACAGTAACACGCTAAATTGAAGATATTCAAAATACAGAATTAGTACACTGTGTAATATGTAAAAAAGAGAGTTATAGATCAAGTTCACAGACACCAGACTGGAAACCCTCAAGGCAAGGTTTAAAATTGAATGCCTCATTGAGGCCTGGGTGTGAGGTGTCATTGTGGTAGAAGATCCACCTCAATTCGCTCTGTAAGAGAGCCTTATTGTAATCACCTCCTCTATTGTTAGGGGGAATGTGATCGAGTGCTTTGAAAAGCACTCTAGGAGTATGGTCAGGGTGTAACAGCTCGCAGTGTCGTCCAATGGGAAGATCAGGGTCTTTATTGGTAATACTTTGTATGTGGCGATAAATACGTTGCCAAAAAGGCAGTTTGGTCTTTCCCACATAAAAGCATCCGCATTCACACTCTAGGAGATAAACAATGCCGACTGAACGGCAATTAACATAGTGTTGGGGGAAAAAGTGTTGTCCATTGGGTAATGTATTATTTGCTTTACACAAATACCTACAGTAGCCGCAATTACCACAGGGAAATGTACCTAATATTTTGGTAGTGTATTTAGTAGGTGCCGTATATTCGCTCCTGATAAGTTTATCACGGAGAGAAGGAGCCCTTCTATATTTGAGTAAGGGACGGGCAGGTACAAAAGGAGAGAGGGAATGATCAGTAGTTAATATGTGCCAGAATCGAGAGAGTATATCTGTGACCTGACGATGTTGTTGATAATAGGTTGTTATAATCCTCCTGAGTGGGGAACAGGGTTCTTTTTTAGATGTAGGTGATAATAGTACCTGTTGAGATTTAGTTTTAGCTTTTTTGTAAGCATCTTTCAACACTTTGTTAGTGTAACCCCTGGCTCGAAGTCTATCTCGCAGCACAGAGGCCTCATGTTCAAAGGAGGCCGCTGTGGAGCAATTACGGCGAGCTCGGAGGTATTGTGCAAAAGGAATAGAATTCAGTAACAGTTGAGGATGAAAGCTAGTTGCAACTAAGATAGTGTTTCCAGCTGTTGGTTTTCTATAGAGTTGGCTTTGTAGATGACCTTCATGATTTTTGGTGAGCATGAGGTCTAAAAATTAAATTGAAGTAGTGCTGTAAGTCATGGTCAATTTTAAATTGACCTGATTGGTAGAATTGAGGTAATTAAGAAATTGATGTAGTAGGTCTGATGAACCTCTCCAAAGGAGGAGGATGTCATCGATATAGCGACGGAAGGCCGCTATATACTGGGTATATATCTTTGCAGAATCATCCAAAAATAATAGACGCTCCCACTCCCCCAGCTACAGGTTCGCATATGCCGGGGCACAATATGTGCCCATGGCGACGCCCTGTACCTGGAGGTAGTGGGACCCGTTAAACAAAAAAAAATTATGAGTTAGAATAAATCGTAAAGCCTTGATAATGAATGTAGATAATTCTAGGGAGTATATCGAAGTAGTGTGTAATATGTGTTGAATGGTAGAAAGTCCCAAGGAATGTGGGATGGAGCTGTACAAGGCCTCCACGTCGATAGCGACTAATATCGTGTCGCCATCGACGTGGATGTCTGACAGACATTGCAATAAGTGTGTAGTATCACGTATGTATGATGGTAAAGAAGTTACTAATGGTTGTAGGAGTTTATCAATATATCTACTGAGGTTGTCAGTAAGGCAACCGCGACCGGAGACTATTGATCTGCCAGGTGGTTTATTTATATTCTTATGCACTTTAAGAAGGGCATAGAAAGTAGCTTCTCGAGGGAAAGTAGTTCTTATATAATCTGTGGTGTGTTTATCTATGACGCCTTGATTGTAGGCGTCATCGATTAAATTGTAGAATTGTTGCTGAAAAATAGAGATTGATGATCTAGGGATCACTTGGTACCATTCATGATTATTTAAAATATCTTGACACATAGTTACATAATCTGATCTATTCTGAATCACTATGTTCCCCCCCTTGTCGGCTGGTTTCATGATAATAGATGGATTCGTTTTTAAACTTTGTAGTGTTTGTATGGTATGAAAAGTTTTTTTTGGAGGAACTATTGGGACTGAGTTTTAGATTGCGAATTTCCCGGGTTACCAACTGTAAGATAAGTGCAGCCTTAGGATTGGTAATGGGAGGTGGGTAGAAGCTAGACTTCTTTTTCATGGTCAGCTTAGATGGTATAGGGGGAGGGCAGCCAGAGGTATCAGCATCTATATTGGCCAGAATGCTGTCCAAATCAAGAGTGTCAATGAGATCAGTGCAGTCGCTTTCTTCCAGGAGCTCAGTAAGGTCCTGAATGGCAGCGACCTCTGATGGTGTATGAAGAAGTGAATCAGTGAAAGGATTTTTCGTGTAAATGCAATGCAATAATAATTTGCGAATAAATAGATGTATGTCTTTGATTACCGTGAATTTGTCAATGTGTGAAACAGGGCAGAAGGTTAAGCCCTTCTCTAACACTGTGATTTCATGAGTGGACAAAGAATGTGTGAACAAATTAATAATGTTACAAGATGATGACATTAACGTGATGTTTTCTTTAGTTTTGGGCTGTGAGCGGTGTGTTGCTGTTGAATCCTCTGGGATGCCCGCATTTTTTCAAAAAAATCAGTTGTGTTAGTAAGAGTAGGGAGTGAATTGGATCTAGAGGTTTTAGACTGGGAGGGAGCGGTTGGTGACTGCCTCAATTGTGAGGCGCAAATCGGTCTCTCCGTGTCCGAGAAGTCCTCACCTGAAGTGTTGTGAACACGGCCTCTTTGGATTTTCGGGAGCCGTGTTGGGAAGCCTGTTTGTGGGAAGGCTGAAATGTAGTGTTGTCTTTGTTGGTTGAAATATGTGGCAGTAATGGCTTTGGAGCAGAGCGCGCAAAGGCTTGTGGGCGTGTTGCGCGGTTTGCTTCCTGCCATTTGTAAGCGCGCTCCTCATGGAACGCTTTTTTGTCTTTCTGAGAAAGGGTGTCATGGTTGAATTTATCAAACCTGACTTTTATCAAAAACTTTGTATAAGGGGTGGTTGATAGATTTGGTCAATTGTGTATTGATCAGTTCTAATTTAGCATCCAAGGCAGTCATTTGTGACTGATATTCCTGAATGAGCAATTTCATCAGATCAATAGAGCATTGTTTCAAAACATTCTCCCAGGACCTTTTAAAGTCGGGGCGAATGTTTTCAAAATTTGGAAAAATTTGTACTCTTAACCCAAATGGGTTTATACCGTTTGCTATATACTCCTTAAAAGACTTAATGTGCCAAAACAAAGAAGCCTTCTTTTGGACAATATGTGTAAGATTGAGGAATGTAAATTTTAGTTCAGATTCAATGTATTCATTGAATTCAAAATGATGCATGGTATTGTTCATGCGGGTCTCCCACTTATCGCCTAAGTATAGTGCCATAATTCTAGAATATTAAAACTGTAAAATTGAGTCAATTGATCAATGCGGCATACAGATATAAATCTAATGACAGTCCTCTGCTATAGAAGAATGTTACATTGGTGTGTCAAAAAGAAAATATAGAAATGTCAATTGAACAAAGTCTGGAAGTATCAAAGATATAAGTCACAGACTGTCATATGATGCCACTGAAGGGGATTTATTTGGGGTAACTAAAATTATAGAAAAAAGAGAAAAGCTAGGCATGCAATGACAGTGTGTGTGGAGAGCTGGTCTATCACATCCCAATTGTTAAAAAAGAGAAAAAGAAGGCCTAGTGTGCATGACACGGCCAATACCCCTAGGGGATGTTTTTGGAACTGATAGACACAGACAAGGTATATGCAATACAAAACATTTATTGAAAATTACCCATATAGGGATGGAATCATTGAATAACAATGTTGGAAATATCAAAAAAGCATACAATATTGACAAGGCCAAGAATGGGTTACAATATGTCATATACATAGAAGTTACAGACTTGTAATGAATGTGGAATCTAGGATAACGCCGACATGTTTCGGACTTTTGTCCTTTTTCATAGGCGAATTTAAATCCTTTAATTTAACATTCTTCTATAGCAGAGGACTGTCATTAGATTTATATCTGTACGCCGCATTGATCAATTGACTCTTTACTCAATTTCACAGTTTTAATATTCTAGAATTATGGCACTATACTTAGGCGATGAGTGGGAGACCCGCATGAACAACACCATGCATCATGTTGAATCCAATGAATACATTGAATCTGAACTAAAATTTACATTCCTGGGACATGAGGTGCGGTGTGTGAGTGTGGGAGAAATGTGAGAGCGTTTGTGTGCTCTCCTCCATCCTCCGCCCTATGGACGTGCTAAAAATGCAGAAGCTCCCTGAGACCTGAGTGACCCTCCCCTCGTAGTGACATGCAGCGCCCAGTTCGGAGGTTCCCGGAGTCTGCCCGAGCTATCTACTACAGCACCGTATCATTCATACACGGAGATAGCCGAACAGCCAAAGGTGACGCCACACGTGGTCTCCTGCCCTCCTGCCCGCCTGCCTGCCGCTCAGGTTGAGAGGAAGAGAGCGGTGGGAAATACAAATAGAGATGCCAGCTTTTTTAACAGCCCATACGGAGGAAAAAAAAAAAAAAGGTAACCGGAGGAGGGGGGGAACCCCACAGGGACTTTCTGACTGCCCTTGACTGCTATCCTAAGACTGCAAGGAGAAGGTGAGAGGATACTTTATTGGATGATATGCATTTGTGCCAGTTTACCATTAACTGCAACTAGTGGACTGAGTTTAACAGACTGTGATATGCATATATGTCCGGCTCTCCCTTTTTTAACTGCAACTGAGCACTGCTTCTCCATTAGAAATACAAGCTATGCTGTGTAAATGTCTACATGCATTTGGCTTCTTTAAGGCTGCAATCTGAGGACTGCTTTCTGCTAAAGTTACAAGCTGTGCTGTGTAGTGCTGGCTCTTTTATAAATTGCAACTTGAGGACTTATCTGCAAAAATATAAGCTGGGTGTTACGCTCTCAATTGTAAGCTGTGCCGTGCTGTGCAACTCTGCTGGGCTCCATCTTTGTGGGATGAGGACTGCCTTCTCCTTGCCAAAAGTATAAGTATTGTTGGAGTGCGTATATATGCTGGGCTCTTTTTTTTTAATTGCAAATTGAGGACTGTTTCTCTGCTCAGAATACAAACTTATGCTTAGCTCTTTTTCCTAAACTGCGACTTGAGGACTGCCTTACTGTTAAAAATACAAGTTGCGTAGTGATATGCATATGCGACTGGTTCTCTCTTAGCGGCAATTTCAGGGCGGCTCTTGCATATGTGCTTGGTTTTCTCTTAATTGCAATTTAAGGACTGCAACTTGCAAAATTATAAACTGTGCGTTTTTTTTTTTTATAAGCATTTGTGCTGGCCTCTATTTCAACTACAACCGGAGGAATGTTGTCTTTGGCTTTTCTTTGCAAAAAATAAGCTTTGCTCTGTGCCACATATATGGGCTCACTCCCTTTTCAACTGTTACTACTAGACTGCTCTGGCCCTTGATATAAGCTGCATGCTGTGATTTATATATGAGATTTGTTTCTCTCCTGTAACCAGAGGACCACCATATGCTAAAAATAACTGTCTATGGGCTTGAACTTCACCGCTATAAATATAATTGGCGCAGTGGGACTGTCCCTTTGTAAAATATAAGCTGTACACCATACATATACACCTGGCCCTCTTTAACTGTGAATAGAGGACGGCTTATTAGTAAAATATAAGCCGCATGTTGTGCTTATCCTCTCTTTTTTTTTTTTTTCTTAGAGGATTAGCATTATAGTTGCTGAGCATACACACTTGCTCATCCCTAATCACAACCAGAGGTCTGCTTATGCAGTGTTATACACAGGCGGTTGGATTTTTTGGAAATAAAGGGGGATAGATAAGCTAGCCCATTCCAAACCCACTGACTGGCGAGATTAGACTTAGGGGGGGTCTGGTGTGACACTATGTCAGCTAGGAGGAGGGCGGATGAACAGGCCAATCAGGAGAATGTCGGGACACAATCATTAAGATCAGCCAAAGATAAGGACAAGGAAAAGGGGGGCTCAGTCTACAATAACAAATGGGGCATCAGCTGCAGCAAAGCTGGAAAAGTATGCTCATACCCCAGATCACACCCCAACTAAATGAGGACAGCAACCCCAAGTTAAAGCGCCAACTAAGCGGCCCCAGGTGGGGTAAAGAATTTAACCAACAAAAATCCGGGGGTCCCTGGGAAATCAGAACTGGCCTCGGTTCAAGCATCAACGGTAAAAGGAGAGCCGACATTAAAGGATGTACTGGCGGCGGTTAATATATGTAAACAGTCCCTAGGGGAATTATGCGGTCAAATTAAAAATATTAAAGATGAATTATCCTTGATGCGCCAGGAGCTTGAAAAGACGGCTGATAGAATAACAGCAACTGAAGGGAGAATTAGTCAAATCGAGGATGACATGTATCCACTAAGTCAAGAGGTTAAAACTTTAAAAGAGCAATCAGATAAATTTGCAGGAAAACTGGATGAAATGGAAAATAGACTCCGAAGGGATAATGTGAGGCTTGTAGGCCTACCAGAAAAGAGTGAAGGATCTGATCCGATTGTATTTAGGGAAAAGTGGCTTTTTGAAGTATTTGGAAGAGAGACATTCTCACAACAGTTCTCGGTTGAAAGGGCGCATAGGGTCCCGTTCAGACCTCCACCTCAAGGAGGGCATCCTAGATCCATGTTAATGACATTTTTGAACTTTAAAGATAAAGTAATGCTTCTCCGTAGGGCTAGAGAAATGGGGAATATCTTTTTTAATGGAGTTACAATTTCACTGTATCCTGATTTCTCACCCGATTTGCAGAAGCGTAGAGCAGATTTTATAGAAATCAAACATAGACTCCAGAAATTTGATGTTATTTACGCTTTATTGTACCCAGCCTGGCTACGTGTGGTAGCTTTGGGAGAGACCTTTTTTTTGATTCCCCTGCAAGTGTGACAACATGGTTGGAGGATAGAAAAGATCAATTAATAATTAAAACGAGGGTATAACAGGATTAAGGAAAGAGGATTAAACATAGAGGGATAGGAAGGGATGTGTTTCAGAGATAATGTATACATATGGATTGGAGGGTGGTGGGAGTCACATGATTGGTTGAGGTAAGGATAAAAATATATTTCTTGGTGTGTGTAAGGTAGGGGAGGGAGGAGGGTGGAGGGTGGGAGTGGATTTGTATACAAGAGAGGGGGGAGGTTGGTAGGTATGGGATGTTTTGTAATAGTCACAAAAAAGTCCCTAGGGATAACCTAGAATGATATGGGGGGGGGGGGGGGAGGAGGTGGGGTCAACGATGTAAAAATTTGAAAAAATATGTGATTTATATAAAAGTAAGCGACAAGCTAAAAACACTGATAGATAAACATTTAGAAGAAAGATTCACATTTTTTCACCTAGAGGGAAATATTAAGACAGGTAAAAATTGGAAAAAATATGTAATTTATATAAAAGTAAGCGACAAGCTAAAAACACTGATAGACAAACATTCAGAAGAAAGATTCACATTTTTTCACCTAGAGGGAAATATTAAGATAGGCAAAGGTTTTTTTATTTTTTTTTCTCACAAGGGCTTTTCCCTCTTGTTAAAAGTTTTTTTTCCTCTTCCTTTTTTTTTGTATATTACTCTACTTCTCCCCTTTTTTCTTCCCCCTTCTCTCTCTGCTTTTCTCCCCCTTCTTCTCTCCTTGATATTCTGCTTTAAGCATCAACAGGATTGGTGCTTTTTTTTTTTTTTTTTTTTTTACATATAAATATAAGACAGGATTAAACGGGTCTGTCTCTCGGTTTTTCTCCCCTCCCTGCTTTTCTTTTTTCTTTTTTTTCTCTCTCTCCTGGGGGTAGGTGGGTGGATCCCTCTTTATACTGCCTTTTCTCTTCGATAGTCTATGCAGACTAGGGTATTGAATATCGGCTCCTGGAATGTACGGGGGTTGGGTACGCTAAGAGAGCAGCTGTGGTAGAGACCCTGGAAAGGAGTGAGGTAGGATTGATCTGCCTACAGGAGACACATCAAGTAAAAAATATCAACATCAATACCACTCAGTACACACCTCTTATTCAAGAGGAGTGGCAGTGATGGTAAGAAAAGAGGTGGGGTTTACCTGTCGGCAGACCAGTATAGATAGAGAGGGGCGGTATATTTTTTTGCATTGTGTAATAGAAAATCGAGAATATGTTTTGTCAAATATTTATATCCCTCCTCCATTTAAGCTTGATGTAATGTATAGCTTAATGGAATTTTTAATAGATAAAGCTGGGATACCAGTCATAGCAGTAGGGGACTTTAATGAGGTTATTAATAAAAAATTAGACAGGTTTCCTCTAGGCGTACAGAGGCAGAAGGTAGATGAGAGCCGATTATACCAGTTTTTACAAGAAGCGGGACTGTTTGATATGTGGAGAGTGCGAAACTCAGGGGTGCTGCAATTTTTGTGTTTTTCAAGTTCCTATTCTACACTTTCACAGATCGATTTAGGAAATGGAGAAGCATGTCAAACAGTAAGGGATATAGAATACCAGCCAAGGGGGGTATCGGACCACGCCTTGTTGATTGTCTCAAAAAAATTTAGAAGGGAAAAGACCTCCTAGAATATGAAAAACGAACCCAGCTTGGTTCGAAATAATAGGGGATCCAAAAGAGGTGCTATTAAAATTGGAAGAATTTATAGAGTTTAATAAAGAGTCAGCGACAAGAGGAGTAATGTGGGACGCACTGAAGGCCTATCTGCGAGGTATCCTTATTCAATTAGTTTCTAAAATCAAAAAGTCTTCAAGAGAATGGAAGAATAATAGTAAGATGGAGCTGATAAAGGCAGAAAGAGAATACGTTGAAGACCCCACCCCAGAAAAACAAAGTATATGGCTAATTAAACAACAGGAATACAAAGATGTAGTTATTAGGAAATCAGAGAATAAGAGATTGTTTCAGAAACAAGTGGTCTATGGGGAGGGGGAAAAGGTTGGAAAGATGTTAGCGCATTTAGTGAGAACTAATTCCTCTCCCTCCACTGACGGAGAAAGGAGAAATTTCATCAAAGACGTCAGTAATTACAGATACCTTAAGAGTATATTATGATAAATTATATAGATCGCGAGGAACGATGGAGGAAGGGGAAGTGGACACATTTTTTAGAAATGTTGAAATTACGGTTCTCACTGAAGAAGAAAGGGAGGCAATGGAGGCACCGTTAACACGGAAATCCAGTTGGCGGTGAAAGAAATGGCCAATCAAAAATCACCAGGACCAGATGGTCTCCCTGCGGAAACTTATAAGCAATATGGGAAAATCCTACTGCCAGAGCTTCTTAAGGTATTAAACTGGGCAAAGGAGGAGGGGAAGTTGCCGATGTCTATGACAGAGGCAACGATAATAGTTTTGCATAAAGAGGGGAAGGACCCGTTAGAGACTAAGTCTTATAGACCTATTTCCCTACTTTGCTCGGATCCAACACAAAATATGCAGGGGTTTCAGAGAGCAGGGGGTGAAGAGAGAATTGCATTGTATGCGGATGATGTCCTCCTCTTCCTGGGGGATACGGAGCAATCCTTCAGGCAGGTGATGAACATCCTCATAGATTTTGGCAAAATCTCAGGACTGACCATAAATTGGGAGAAATCTGCACTAATGCCCATAGATCCTTTAGGGGATCAGAGTATACAGGATATTTCACAGCTAGAAGTAGTTGAACAAATGAAATACTTAGGCATATATGTAACAAGGAATCCTAATAATTACATAAATGATAACATAGTACCACTCTTAGCCAGTCAGTTGCAGGGAGATGTAACTTGATTAAAATGCTGTGGCAGCCACAGCTTCTGTACCTGCTGCATAATTGTCCGATATGGATAGATAAAAAATGGTTCAGAAAGATTGATATATTGTTTAGAGAACTCATATGGAAAGGAGGCCAGCCCAGGATCGGGTTACAAACATTACAACTAGCAATAAGAAAGGGAGGGATGGCAGTACCGCACCCACTGAGTTATTTTCTAGCAGCCCAATTGCAACATCTAGGAATTATGACAGGAGGAAGTAACAAGGAACTAATGATCACAGGAACTCCGCATAAATCAAAAATGAGGCAAACTCATTTTTGTACAGAACCCCCACGGTGATACTCGCTTTAAAAGTGTGGAAGGCAGTAAAAGTAGTAAAAGGTTTAGAGGGTATGACAAAATATGCCCCCCTCTGGAATAATAAAAACTTGCAGGAAGTAGAGATGATAAGGAAAATTAAAGAGTGGGAAATAAAAGGCATAGATAAGTTGGCCCAGATGTATGAGGGAAAGATATTAAAGACATTTACAGCACTGAGAGAGAAATATGACATACCCAAACATTCATTTTATAAATACTTACAAATTAGACATGCTTTAAATAAACAATTTGAGAAACAAGGTCCAACCTGGAATAACTCGGTGTACCAAAGAATAGGTTCCCAAGATAAGATCAGAGGATTTATAGCAGAAATGTATCCGTTGTGGTAGTGGGGTACCACACCAGTGTTTGAACAGTGGATTCTCAACCAGGCAGATTGAGGGGCTCCAGTTTATGTGCTTATTTGGGAGGAAACTGGCTTTTCAGTTTTCTCATTGTTTACTAAAATCCGCTTTGGTATCTGGAGCCCGGGGATTTCGTAGCGATCCGGGTGGGATGAAATCCCCAGTCCTGGGTCCAGGTCTTGAGATCCACCAGCATACTGACTGGTCAGGTGTGTGTGTGCTGGGCTATTTGTACACACCTGACCATGGTTCTGGGCTCCGCCCTCCCAAGGAGTCCAGGCAAGCAAGGGAGAAGTGTGCATGTCTGTCTGTCTGTCTGTCTGTCTGTCTGTCTGTCTGTCTGTCTGTCTGTCTGTCAGTCAGAGCAGACAGAGGCTTGGTATTTTTGGTTTGACTTGCATTGTTGCTGTGGAAAGCTGAAACCCCTGTGTGGGCAACTCTTCTGTTTTATGGACATTTTCTTTCTTTAATAAAAGTGGGCCTACAAGCCCTTAAAACGGCATATCTGGCATGGACTCAGCTCACTGGTAAGCTCTACTTTTAAGCTAAAACATCCCCCGATGTTGCAAGTGGTGTTCGAATGCGGGCATACAGACGGTGAAATACGATCTCTGCGCCAGTAGTGAGTCATTTCAGGAACTGCTGCTAGCTGTGTGTGGCAGCCAGGCAAACTGCATTGCGCAGGAGTTCAATTGACTGTGTTGCATTGCGTGCAGGTAGTGCACCTGTGAGAATTATTATTAATTTTTTTATGCTGTGAACTGTGTAACAAGCTGCTGTGCGTGTGACTGCAAGGATGAGGCAGTCAAAACACAAGAAGTTCATGTTAAATCAAGTTAAAGGGGAAGTGAGCTCAGTGTGGCCTGAGAAGATGTCTCCACCTTGGAGGGCCAGTCAAAAAGGGCCAGTGATGTGTGAGACAGTGAATGAATGGTTCAAGCGGAATCGCAAAGAGTGTGGCGCAGTGCAAGGGGCTCAGATCTTGGCCTCTGACTATATGCAACCCATGCTGCCTACAGAGGAGGTTGGGGACTTCCTTGTAAGATTTGAAAAAGTTGCTGTAAAGAGAAAATGGCCTAGGAACTGGTGGCCAAAACTGCTGCAAACCTTATTACGGATAGAGTTCCGGTCGGTTTACCATTTGATGGACGGTGACCAGGATGACTACCGCAAGTTTAAAGAGGAAATCCTTTTTAGAGGAGAGTTCCATCGCATCATGGACCGACAGCCTGACCGGAAGTTGGAGAGGTATGTGGTTGCCCATAGCAACGGCGGTGATGTCAAGTCTGCAGACCATATGAGAAAAGCATTGCCTGCAGAGAGTCGTGGCAAGTTGAAAGCCACAATGCATCAAAGAGTTTTGGAGAATCAACAAAGCTCTGCTGGGAGAGTGCGGTCTCCCACGGCGACGGGAGAAAGATTGCCAAAGGAAAGGAGGAGCTACAGGGCATATGTAGCTAAGCATCCACCTAAAGATGCGTATGCTTTTCAAAATTACCAGGAGGAAGGTTACCTGGAAAAAAAATCATCCAGTACCATGCCTGGAATGTGGACATCTGGGGCACAATGTGTTTTTTTGCCCTAGGTTATGGGATACCACTGGAAATGGTGTTCCTGAGCAAAGGTCTTTATCTCCAGGTCCAGATTCCTGTGCAAATATGTTTGCAGTCACCCCTGGCAACGAGGATTTTCCTGTTGTGTCGGCAGGGGGTGCTAAACAGTTGGAGATGCCTGCTGTAAATTCATCCGGTGGCCACCAGGGAGAGTGGGCCAGTAAAAGTGCAGCAGAGGACTGGTTTGTGAGACAACGTACTCAAATGAAGACGGTGACCCCTACTACTGCGGTGGGTAAGACTGTCTTTAATGAAATAATGGCTGGAACCGCTGGGTTGATGTTGAAAAAGACTGGTGCTGGTAATTGCATAGAAGAGACTGAATATGTGACTGTGCACACTGGAGTGGAGGTGACCCCAAATGGGAGATCCACTGTCTGTTCGGAAAAGGACTTGCCTCGCTGCAGTGCCCTGTCCAGTAGGGAGGCAAAGGGTAAACTTGAATGTGACAATATGATGGGTAAAACTGCTAATATTGTGTTGGCTAAAGTGAATGGTCCAGTTGCTAATGGGCTAGTGCAGCTCACTAGAGATAACCTTGCTGTGAATGCGGTTAAAGATGTGCTATCTCCCCTAGCAACTGTGAAGAAGGTCATAGAGGTGTCCCTAGAAACCCCCAGGGAGCTCTGCGTTTTGGAGCCGGAGGTTGCCTGGGACAGCTTTGGTGCTGCTCTGAGGGATAAGAGGGTACCTGAACATAGTGATGACAGGATGTTAAATGTTAAAACTGAAATGTTTGAAAACGCTCATGGTGGAAATGGGTTAATGCAGTCTGGCAACGACAGGTATCAAAGCTTTAATGCGTTTAATGAAGCGCCACCAGAGCAAGGTGGTGAAGGTGTGGTATTGCAGTCTGCTATGGTTAAAAATGTAGTGCCAAAATCTTATTTGAACCAAAGTGATATGTGCAATGTGTCTGTTGCTGAACCACTCTGTCCCTCTGGGTCTCCTTGTGTAGTAGGAGTGGTACTGCATTGTACCTCTGGGAGCACAGAGATAACAGACTGGGACAGGTGGACAAAAAGCCTGTTGGCTTTGTTGGAAAAGGCCTCTGTTGGTAAAAGTTGAGCAGACATGACTTCTGCAGTGCCAGATGAAGGACCTGCAGAGCAACTTGTATGCAAGGATGCACTTGCTACTGCAGATGATGATGTTCATGAGATGGAAACGCCAAATAAGGGCAAACGCACAGAAGAGGTCATGTCTGTGATCCACAAAGGGCCCAATGATGTGATAATGGATAATGCCATGCCAAATGTGTTGGTGGAAGTGCCAGATGGCACAGCAATAAATGAAGTGATTGTAGTCACAGGTCCAAATGTTTTATGTGATGATGGTCAGGAGTCAGGACAGTTGTTGGCAGATGATCTCATGCCAGTGGAGTTGGTGTATAGAGTGATTTATTTAGTGGCCACCAGTATATAGGAGGAATCCTTTCAGTTCTCCCACATAGAGGAGTTTGGCTCCCATGGTTGAGACGCAGGATCTTTCATTCTATTACTAGGGTAGGACCCATTAATTCGGGGTACTTTGTCGCAGTAAGTGGGCTTAGCACTATATAAGCATATAGTGTGACCAAACCCCCGTATTTTTTGAATATGTTCAGGTGTTTTTAACTAGCCCTGCAGGAAACGTCATTCTTGAATGTGTGCTCTGTAATATGTTCGCTATTGCTTGTTGGTCTTATGGCAGCACCATCTTGAATTTAAACGCATTGGTGAGTGCTTCCCAAATATGTTTTTGTATGTTGTAATAAACCCTGACCAGGTTTTTTTGGGTTAGAGCATCCCTCCCCCTCTTCATTACCTCTTATTTAGTGGCCACCAGTATATAGGAGGAATCCTTTCAGTTCTCCCACATAGAGGAGTTTGGCTCCCATGTTTTTAACTAGCCCTGCAGGAAACGTCATTCTTGAATGTGTGCGCTGTAATATGTTCGCTGGTGTATAGAGTGAGGCACGGAATGTATGACTGCAGGGAATGGAATGCAGGGCCGGGCATGACAGTGGTGACTAAGGGCTACAAAGGGTTAATTGGTAACTGAAAAGAGATGAACAGGAAGGGGTTGGCTGTGTGGTAATTTTTGGAAGGAAGGGGAGGTCTGATATAAAGGGGATGGGTGGAGTCATGTGGTCACTTTCAGGAGTGTAACGAACAGAGGAGGCAGTTTTTTCCTTCAACTGCGCCTCTTCTCCCAGCAGCATGGCGGAGGTGGAAGAAATGTTGGCATCCTTGAGGAGGGCTGCGGCGGTGAAAGGGGCGGCATGGCTCAGAAGGCAAGTGGGGGCACTGGCAGAGGAGGACGGGGGGGATCGCAGGACAGTGGGCGGCAGCAACACGCGCGGAGGCCCAGGCCTCCGGAGCGTTATTCGCCTGGGCCCTCTCCTCGGCCAACTCGTGTCACCCGGAGCCCGTGGGAGGACAGATCTAACCCCCCAGCGAAGCGCACGCAGCGCGAGGGAGCAGGCCTGGGACGGGTTGTGCGAGCAGTACCGATCGCGGGGGGCGGGGCCACCGGCCGGCGTGGCGCGGCTTCATCGCCCGGGACCCACAACAAAACCGGAGGGGAGCGAGCTCCAGTGAGGCCTAGCACAGCGAGCGACACCGCGGGGGCGGGGCCACCGGCCGGATCGGCGCGGTTTCGCCGCCTGGAACCCGCAGCTTCACCAGGGGCAGGGGGTCATCGGGGGGGCCCAGCAGCGCTATGGACATCGCGGGGGGCGGGGCCACCGTCCGGAATGGCGCGGCTTCACCGCTTGGAACCCGCAGCACTAGGAGGTCAGGTGCGGGCGCAGGACTGGACACAGTGGGTGTGGGGGGGGGACACCAGCAGAGTGCGCGGCCCAAGGCGGCGAGTAGTCCGGTGAGGACAGCGAGGGGGCGAGGCTTGCCGGAAGGACGTTCGGTGGGTCGGGGGAGCGGCCAGCGATCGATGCAAGGAGCGTCTCCCAGGTCCGGTTCCGAGCGCCGGTCTGGGGTTGATGGGACAGCAGCTGACAGCCGGGAGTCTTCGCCATCTGTGGACGCAGCTGCCGTGGTTCAATCACCCGGGGGGCTGTCGGCATCGCCTGACCGAGAACGGGAGGAACGATCTGAGGGCGAGATCTCGGATGAGGAGGAGCCACAAGTGCCAGCGAGGGAGAGCAGCAGATCGGCTGTGGGACGACCTTCTGGTCAGCCGGGTGAGCCTTCAAGTTCATTGTCTTTAACTAATGCATTGCAGGGTTTGTTGGGGGTGGTCAGGGTGAACACAGTGGAGTCTGATGCACAGGGGAAAATGGGGGACTGGCCTTTGCCGGGGGTCATCCCCGGCAGGGCCGAGCCCGCGGCTCAAATGTCAGATTTATTGGACGGGTTACGGGCGCTAGTTGGTAAATTTGGGGACAATCTAGGTCAACATGCACAGGTGGCGCCATGGACAGCGGGGGGGGGGGGGTCAGTTCGCCCGATAAGGGGCAGGAGGTCAACAGGGGGGTGGAACCCGCTACTGTGGAAGAGGTAGGACAGGCTGTTGCCGAGGTGGGCCCTGACGGAGTGGTGGAGAAGGAGACAGTGGTCCGGGCGGATGTGGTAAGGATTGCAGATGCGGCAAAATGCGAGGTGTATGTGTGCTTTGAGGGCCCGCTGGGAGCACATTTGAAACAGGAAGTCCGAGACAAGATTGTCAAGGGTGAGTATGTTGAAATTTTTTCCCTCCTGCCGCTCGAGAAATTTAACTTGGACGGGGTGAAGCCGGATAGTTCCAAGAAGGACGATGAGGAGGAGAAGCGCAGGTATCGGTTGATTCCGCGCACTTTCTCAAATTGGCTCCAGGCGTTTGCCATTTTGGCCAGTGTCATTGGGGAAAAGAACCCCGAGCATTGCTCGGCGTTGTTTTGCTACATGGACGCTATTGGGGAGGCACACAGAATATATGGGGGGGTGGCCTGGCTGCGGTACGGTGAGCAATTTAGGCAGCGCAAGGCGGTCAGGTCAGAAATGAGGTGGGATCACAAGGACATTAGCCTCTGGATGAGGCTCATGTCTTCGGCACGGGCCCCGCCTCAGTTTCTTCAGGGGGGGGCCGGGGGTGCGCCATCCCAAGGACTGCCGGCCGGAAAAAAGTGGGGAGTGTGTTGGCAGTTCAACGAGGGAGCGTGTAAGTACGGAGGTACGTGCAAGTTCAAGCATGAATGTTCAGGATGTGGCGGAGCCCACATGCTGTCCAGATGCTTTAAGAGAGGTAAGCGAACTGGCGACGCTAGTCACAAGAGGGAGGACGCCGGTGATGGTGGAAAGGATGCTTCCTTTTCTAAGTAAGTATCCGGATAGGGCGGCAGCTTTGTTGCTGGCGCAGGGGTTTAGGGACGGGTTTCGGATTCCTTGTTCATTGACGGCAATACCGCCAGTGGCAAGGAACTTGAAGTCAGCGTTGTTACACCCGGGGGTGGTGGACGAGAAGTTGGGAAAAGAGGTGGCCTTGGGGCGGACGGGGGGTCCATTCCCGCACAAGCCGTGGCCGGATTTGGTTGTCTCCCCGTTGGGGGTGGTTCCCAAAAAGGAGGCGGGCAAATTCCGCCTGATTCATCACTTGTCTTTTCCTAAAGGGGGGTCGGTCAATGATTTCATTGAACCGGATGCATGCACAGTGTCATACACGTCCTTTGACGCGGCGGTTCGATGGGTGAGGAAATATGGGCAAGGGGCACTTATGGCGAAGGCAGACGTGGAATCGGCTTTCAGGTTGCTCCCGGTGCACCCAGACAGCTTTAGGCTGTTGGGGTGTCACTGGCGGGATCAGTTTTACATAGACATGTGCCTGCCCATGGGTTGCTTTATATCATGTGCATTCTTTGAGACATTTAGTTCCTTTTTGGAATGGGTGGTGAGGGATGTGTCGGGCCTGGAGTCAGTCATCCACTATTTGGACGACTTTCTGTGCGTGGGCCCACCTGCCTCCGCTGTGTGTGCGATTATCTTGTCAACGTTGCAGCACATCGCAGGCAGGTTCGGGGTACCCCTGGCGGCGGATAAAACAGAGGGCCCGATTGAGGAGCTGAGTTTCTTGGGAATCGTCATTGATTCCAAGGCAATGGAGTGTCGGTTTCCCAGGGACAAGTTGGACGACTTGCAGAGGGAGATCAGGGAGATACAGGGAAGGCATAAGGTTCAGTTGCGTACGCTGCAATCCTTGTTGGGAAAACTTAACTTTGCCTGTAGAATCATCCCGATGGGGAGGGTGTTTTGCCGATGGCTGTCGGCAGCTACGGGGGGGGGGTAAATGTTCCGACCCACTTCATTCGTTTGAAGCGGGAACATAGGGAGGATTTGCGGGTATGGCATGACTTCCTATCCAGTTATAACGGCCGGGCTATGTGGATGGCGGGCCCGGTGAGCAATTTTGACGTGGACTTGGCCACTGATGCAGCAGGCTCAACGTGTTACGGGGCTTATTTTAGGGGCAAGTGGAGTGCAGAGCGTTGGCCGCAGGCATGGGGGACAGCGGGGCTGCTGGGGAACTTGGTGCTGCTTGAGCTGTTCCCAGTCGTCGTGGCGCTGGAATTGTGGGGGGAGGAGTTTCGGAACCTGAAATTGCGTATAAACTGTGATAACATGGGGGTAGTGCAGGTGGTCAACAAAATGTCGGCCGCCTCTCTCCCTGTCATCCGCCTTTTGCGGCAGTTGGTTTTTCGGTGCTTACGGTTGAATATCTTTATTTATGCTGTACATATACCTGGGGTGGAGAACTCATTGGCGGATGCCCTATTTCGTTTTCAGTGGGAGAAGTTCAGGGAGTTGGCACCGGGAGCCGTGGAGACAGGGGCCCGCTGCCCGGCATGGATGTGGGAGCTGCCCTTGGAGTCGTCGCAGGCTGGATACGCCGGTCAGTGAGCGAGGCCACATGGGGGGCGTACTCCAAGGTCTGGAAGGATTGGTGGGAGCTAATGAGGGTATCCGGGGTAAGTGGTCAGGGCTCTGACACACGCCTGCTGGTACTGTACTGGGTGTCTTTGGGCATGGAAAAGGGTTTATCGGCATCGGTGATTGACAAGAAATTGGCAGGTTTGGCATTTCTTTTCAAATTACAAGGGAAGGAGGACTGGACAAAAGATTTTTGGGTCAGGCAGGCATTGAGGGGTTATCGCAAGCAACATAAGAGGAGGGACAGCAGGCGTCCGGTAACGTTTGCCAATCTTCAGGCTATATGTGCACAGTTGCGTGCGGTTTGTATCACCGATTATGAGACTTTGCTGTTTAGGGCTGCGTTTTCCTTGGCTTTTAATGGGGCTTTTAGGGTTGGGGAACTGGTCAGCCCCGCCAGGACAGTGGCGGGTGGGTTGCTGCAACAGGATGTGCAATGGTCAAGGGATCGGGTGAGTATTTTGTTGCGAAGGTCAAAAACTGATCAACAAGGCAGGGGCAAAATTGTGTCCTTGTTTGAGTTGCCGGGTTCTAGTGTATGCCCAGTGGCAGCGGTGGGGCAATTCGGAAAGGTAAGGGGCAGGGAAGAGGGCCCCTTCTTGGTTCATGCAGATGGGTCATACCTTTCTAGGTTCCAATTTGTTGCGGTGTTTAGGAAATGCTTGGAGGCCATAGGCCTGAACAAATGGGAGTTTGCGTCTCATTCCTTCCGCATTGGGGCAGCCACGGAGGCTGCCAGGTGCGGGTTGGACGAGCAAGCAGTACGGAGAATTGGGAGATGGGAGTCGAGGAGATTTCGAACTTATGTCAGGCCGCAGTTGGCGGCGGTTTAAAAAAAAAAAAAAAAAAAAAAGAAAAGAAAAAAAAAAAAAAAGGAAAAGGGTCATGTTTATGGCTAAGGTTGAAGGTTACCAGGTTTTCGGGGCGCAGTTCTGTGTGATGGTTACTGTTGTACGGATGCCAGTTATGTTGTTATTTTTCATTCCAGGTGCAGGTTATCCACGCCTTGTCTGGATCTTAGGGCACTCCTATGTGTGTTGGGGGGCCAGGAGAGGAGATGCAAGACCGAACGGCAGACAGCTGGGTATTTCCAGGCGGGAGGCTGATATTAGATGGTTGGGTTTCCCGGGTTTGAAGTGGGAAAGAGTTAAGCGGGAGGTGGAGAGGTTTGCTTTCAGGGATAGGCCCCCGGATGTTTTGGTTATCCATGCGGGGGGGGGGGATGATTTGGGCTTACGCAAGGTCAGGGACATACTTGCAGACATAAAGGAGGACTTTATGCAGCTGCGGGCACGTTTCCCGAACACCATATTGGTTTGGTCCGACATTGTGGCCAGGACAGTGTGGAGATGGGCAAGGTCAGTGGTCAGCATTAATAAAACAAGGATACGTATTAATAAGGTGATTGGGAGGTTTGTGGTCAGGAATGGTGGGATTGTTATTAGGCACCGGGAGTTGGAGATCAACATTGGTCTCTATTTGAGGCGCGATGGCGTTCACCTCACTGATGCTGGAATTGATCTGTGGTCCATGGGTCTTCAGGAGGGGATACAAACAGCTCTTAGGGTGGGGTGGCTCTCAAGGTAGAGGTAGTCCCCCTTTCAGGCTGTGGCAGTGTTTTGGTGGTCTTTGACGGTGACGGTGTATCAGAGGTGATCGTAAATGGGTGGGGGGCTCATAGTGTAACTGCCCCTCTTGGGTATTCCTGAACGTTGGAGGGAATACTGGTTTGTTCACTGACGGATGGTTGTCTCAGAGTTCTCAGTTGGAGGCCTGGTAAAAGGTTAATTTGTACCACAGTGACCTTGTTGCTTGGCAACAAGTTTGTTCACCATCAGAGATCACCAGACTGGGTTGTACAGTTATATCTTGTGATGTTTATGTTTATGTTTATGGTTATTTATATTTATATATATATTATTTATATATATTTATATAGTGTATTTATTGGTAAAATACATTTAGTGGTTGAAGTGTGGTCTCATTTTTAATTTATAAATGGTTAATAATAAAATGGCTGTCGTGGCCATTTTACTCCAAGAGCATTGTAATGAGATGGGGAATGGTAGGACTGACTTAGAAGTGGTAAAGTGTACAGCAGAATTAGGCCCCCTACAGGTTCAGGAGGGTAGTTCTGGGGAAGATTTCATGAGGTTTGAGAAACTTCTAAGATCTGAGATGGACCGTGGTAAACAATGGTTGGAGGGAAATGGCCCAAAGCTCAGCAAGGTGTTGGCCATGCTGGTATAGGCATAAAATTTCACAAAAATAAGCATGCAGTGTACATGAGGAAACAAGTGACGCTAAGTCCGGACAGTAAGAGGGTGCCCGTACTTGGAGTACAGAGAGGGACTAGTGTCACCCTAATAAAAGAGCCCCCACTTATCATTAAACCAGTGTTTAAAAATGTGGTTCCTTCTAAATTAAGTAAAGAGAAGAGGGGTGGTCCAGTGGAAATTGAGGCAGCAATTTATAACCTTAATGGTATAGGACCCGTAAAATTCAGCAATCAACCTCATATGCAAAAAAGTACCAAGATTGGTAAAGGGACTAGTGTAGGCCCAAGAGAAGTGGGGGAAAGCAGCAGGGGGAAATGGAGAAATTCACCTGATGGGACAAGATTTGGCCCATGTGGCTGGTAGCTTGCATGGTCAGGCCAAAGTGAGGTTGTACTGGTGCATAGTGAAGGTTAAAGCTGATGTCGGTGAGTTGAAACTAAGGATCAGGGAAAGCAGAGTTTCCCCAAGAAAAATGAATAAGCCCAGGGACCCAAGAAGAAGAAGGCTGAGGATGGGAAAATATAGGACCCTGTTAAGGTCCAGGGTGGGACGTGCCTGGAAGCGCACCCGGAAAAAAGGTTGGGCCTACGTGGCTGACAGCCAGCACAGAGGTGTCCCAACCATGACGGGTGCTGGTGTTCCTCCCTCCGGATCAAAACAAAGGGGGGGGGGGGATAGGTGGTAGTGGGGTACCCCACCAGTGTTTGGACAGAGGATTCTCAACAAAGCAGGATGAGGGGCTCCGGTTTATGTGCTTATTTGGGAGGAAACTGGCTTTTCAGTTTCCTCATTGTTTACTAAAATCCGCTTTGGGATCTGGAGCCCGGGGATTTCGTAGTGATCCGGGTGGGATGAAATCCCCAGTCCTGGGTCCAGGTCTTGAGATCCACCAGCATACTGACTGGTCAGGTGTGTGTGTGCTGGGCTATTTGTACACACATGACCATGGTTCTGGGCTCCACCCTAACAAGTCCAGGCAAGCAAGGGAGAAGTGTGCATGTCTGCACAGGTCTGTCTTTCAGAGCAGACAGAGGGTCCAAGCCTGTGGGCTGGAAAAGGAAGCTGAAAAGAGTGCTGAGGTACTGGGTGTACAGGAACTCTGTTAAAGAGCCGAGAGGGCTGAAGCACAAGTCTGAGCAGCAGTGCTGCTAAAGAGAGCCAGGTGGCTTGGTATTTTTGGTTTGACTTGCATTGTTGCTGTGGAAAGCTGAAACCCCTGTGTGGGCAACTCTTCTGTTTTATGGACATTTTCTTTCTTTAATAAAAGTGGGCCTACAAGCCCTTAAAACGGCATATCTGGCATGGACTCAGCTCACTGGTAAGCTGTACTCTTAAGCTAAAACACCCCCCGATGTTACACCGTACATATGTGAAGGTAGTATAGAAAACCCAGAACGGCTTAAGAGCAGGGGGAAATGGGAGAAGGAATTTGGAACATTCTCAGATGAACAGTGGATGAGGATATTGGAGAAAGGACACGTGGTATCGGTCTCGCCTGCTCAGAGGGTCTCATATTTGATGTTGTTACACAGGACATACTATACACCTAAGAGACTTTATGAGTTCGGGTGGAGAGCGGATGCCAGGTTCCCTAGGTGTCAGGAAACTGGGGATTTAGCACATATGGTATGGAAGTGCCCAAAACTGTACCGTTACTGGTCAGAAATCCTTAATACCTTGAATATGGTACTCGATATAAGGCTAGAAATGAACCCCAGATTGTGTATACTGGGACTGGATGAGGGAATAAATGGTGGTTCCTGTGTAGTTAATGTGGTGATGAAATGCTTGTTTCAGGCGAGAAAGCTAATAGCGCAGAGGTGGCAGGCCGAGAAACCCCCAACGGTAGGAGAATGGATAAGATTAACTACAGAAACAGTATGGAAGGAAAGGACAGTGTACATAAGGAGAGGAAACCTGAGAGAGTTTGAAACAATGTGGAGACCATGGCTGGATAAGTTGGAATATCCACTAAGTACATAGGGAGGAGGGATGGGAGGGGGAGGGAGAATAATAATAGAGAAAAGCCCTATAGAGATAAAAAGGGGGGCGAGGGAGGAGGTGGGAAGATGAGAGGGAAATATACAGGAGAGTTGAATAGGATGAGAGAGAAAAAAAAAGAGAACATATCAGGAGTCATGAGGGAAGGATGGGAAGGCTAAAAAGAGTTAAAGGTTGAAGGGTACCTCTAGTAAATTGTGAGAAATGGATTTTATTTAAATGTATGTACTATGTAAGTAGAGAATGTATTTTGTATGACAATGAAGAAAATAAATAAAGATTATATAATTGAAAATAAATTGACATTTCTCAATCTTACACATATTGTCCAAAAGAAGGCTTCTTTGTTTTGGCACATTAAGTCTTTTAAGGAGTATATAGCAAACGGTATAAACCCATTCGGGTTAAGAGTACAAATTTTTCCAAATTTTGAAAACATTCGCCCCGACTTTAAAAGGTCCTGGGAGAATGTTTTGAAACAATGCTCTATTGATCTGATGAAATTGCTAATTCAGGAATATCAGTCACAAATGACTGCCTTGGATGCTAAATTAGAACTGATCAATACACAATTGACCAAATCTATCAACCACCCCTTATACAAAGTTCTTGATGAACAGCTAAAAGTCAGGTTTCATAAATTCAACCATGACACCCTTTCTCAGAAAGACAAAAAAAAATGTCAAGACAAAAAAGCGTTCCATGAGGAGCACGCTTACAAATGGCAGGAAGCAAACCGCGCAACACGCCCACAAGCCTTTGCGCGCTCTGCTCCAAAGCCATTACTGCCACATATTTCAACCAACAAAGACAACACTACATTTCAGCCTTCCCACAAACAGGCTTCCCAACACGGCTCCCGAAAATCCAACCGAGGCCGTGTTCACAACACTTCAGGTGAGGACTTCTGGGACATGGAGAGACCGATTGGCGCCTCACAATTGAGGCAGTCACCAACTGCTCCCTCCCAGTCTAAAACCTCTAGATCCAATTCACTCCCTACTCTTACTAACACAACTGATTTTTTAGAAAAAATGAGGGCATCCCAGAGGATTCAACAGCAACACACCGCTCACAGCCCAAAACTAAAGAAAACATCATGTTAATGTCATCATCTTGTAACATTATTAATTTGTTCACACATTCTTTGTCCACTCATGAAATCACAGTGTTAGAGAAGGGCTTAACCTTCTGCCCTGTTTCACACATTGACAAATTCACGGTAATCAAAGACATACATCTATTTATTCGCAAATTATTATTGCATTGCATGTACACGAAAAATCCTTTCACTGATTCACTTCTTCATACACCATCAGAGGTCGCTGCCATTCAGGACCTTACTGAGCTCCTGGAAGAAAGCGACTGCACTGATCTCATTGACACTCTTGATTTGGACAGCATTCTGGCCAATATAGATGCTGATACTTCTGGCTGCCCTCCCCCTATACCATCTAAGCTGACCATGAAAAAGAAGTCTAGCTTCTACCCACCTCCCAGTACCAATCCTAAGGCTGCACTTTTCTTACAGTTGGTAACCCGGGAAATTCGTAATCTAAAACTCAGTCCTAATAGTTCCTCCAAAAAAAACTTTTCATGCCATGAACACTTAGCCCTACAAAGTTTAAAAACGAATCCATCTATTATCATGAAACCATCCGACAAGGGGGGGAACATAGTGATTCAGAATAGATCTGATTATGTAACTATGTGGCAAGATATTTTAAATAATCATGAATGGTACCAAGTGATCCCTAAATGATCAATCTCTATTTTTCAGCAATAATTCTACAATTTAATCGATGACGCCTACAATCAAGGCGTCATAGATAAACACACCACAGATTATATAAGAACTACTTTCCCTCGAGAAGCTACTTTCTATGCACTTCCTAAAGTGCATAAGAATATAAATAAACCACCTGGCAGACCAATTGTCTCCGGTCGGGGTTGCCTTACTGACAACCTCAGTAGATATATTGATAATCTCCTACAACCATTGGTAACATACGTGATACTACACACTTATTGCAATGTCTGTTGGACCTCCACGTCGATGGCGACACGATATTAGTCGCTATCGACGTGGAGGCCTTGTACAGCTCCATCCCACATTCCTTGGGACTTTCTACCATTCAACACATATTACACACTACTTCCATATACTCCCTAGAATTATCTACATTCATTATCAAGGCTTTACGATTTATTCTTACTCATAATTATTTTTTGTTTAACGGGTCCCACTACTTCCAGGTACAGGGCGTCGCCATGGGCACTTGTTGTGCCCCGGCGTAAGCGAACCTGTACCTGGGGGAGTGGGAGCGTCTATTTTTTTGGGATGATTCTGCAAAGATATATACCCAGTATATAGCGGCTTTCCGTCGCTATATGGATGACATCCTCCTCCTTTGGAGAGGTTCATCAGACCTACTACATCAATTTCTTAATTACCTCAATTCTACCAATCAGTTAAATTTAAAATTTACCATGACTTGCAGCACTAATTTAATTTCATTTTTAGACTTCATGCTCACCAAAGATCATGAAGGTCATCTACAAAGCCAACTCTATAGAAAACCAACATCTGGAAACACTATCTTAGTTGCACCAAGCTTTCATCCTCAACCGTTACTGAATTCTATTCCTTTTGCACAATACCTCCGAGCTCGCTGTAATTGCTCCACAGAGGCCTCCTTTGAACATGAGGCCTCTGTGCTGCGAGATAGACTTCGAGCCCGGGGTTACACTAACAAAGTGTTGAAAGATGCTTACAAAAAAGCTTAAACGAAATCTCGACAGGTACTATTATCACCTACATCTAAAAAAGAACCCTGTTCCACACTCAGGATTATAACAACCTATTGTCAACAACATCGTCAGGTCACAGATATACTCTCACGATACTGGCACATATTAACTACTGATCATTCCCTCTCTCCATTTGTACCTGCCCGTCCCTTACTCACATATAGAAGGGCTCCTTCTCTCCATGATAAACTTATCAGGAGCGAATATACGGCACCTACTAAATACACTATCAAAATATTAGGTACATTTCCCTGTGGTAATTGCGGCTACTGTAGGTATATGTGTAAACCTAATAATAAATAATACATTACCAAATGGACAACACTTTTTCCCCCAACACTATGTTAATTGCCGTTCAGTCGGCATTGTTTATCTCCCAGAGTGTGAATGCGGATGCTTTTATGTGGGAAAGACCAAACTGCCTTTTTAGGAACGTATTTATCGCCACATACAAAGTATTACCAAAAAAGACCCTGATCTTCCCATTGGACGACACTGCGAGCTGTTACACCCTGACCATACTCCTAGAGTGCTTTTCAAAGCACTCGATCACATTCCCCCTAACAATAGAGGAGGTGATTACAATAAGGCTCTTTTACAGAGTGAATTGAGGTGGATCTTCCACCTCAATGCCACCTAACCAGTGTTGGTCATCTTACTTTAAAAAAGTAATTAGTTACATTACAAATTACTTCTCCCAAAAAAGTAATTGAGTTAGTAACTCAGTTACTACATTGGAAAAGTAATTAGTTACTCAGAAAAGTAACTGTGATTTTTTTTTTTTATATTCTTTGGGGCGGGTCTAGTATTACTGTAAGCAAGGGGTGCGTTCCCCCCTGCACGTCTATTTCCCCTCTGTACCCCCCTGCACGTCTGTTCCCCCCCAACACATATATCTGTTTCCCCTCTGTACCCCACTACACATCTGTCCCCCCCACACACGTATATCTGTTCCCCCTCTGTACCCCACTACACGTCTGTCCCCCCCCCACACACATATATCTGTTCCCCCTCTGTACATCTGTCCCCCCCAAACTCACGGATCGGATCGTTGCTTGGATCAGAGTCACGGATCGGATCATTTTTCGGATCAGCAAATAATAATTGAATTTGCAAAAACCTGTAAAAATTCCACCACCATAAAGCCCCCACTGTAATATCCACAATCTCCCCCACTGTAATATCCACATCATCTCCTCAACTGTAATATTGGCTGAGTATGGCTGGGTACGGCTGAGCATGGCTGGGTACGGCTGGGTATCACCGAGTATGGCTGGGTATTACCGTGTATTGCAGAGTATGGCTGGGTATTACCGAGTATTGCAGGGTATGGCTGGGTATGGCAGAGTATTGGCAGGGTGTTGCAGAGTATTGGCAGGGTGTCGCAGAGTATTGGCAGGGTATCGCAGAGTATTGGCAGGGTATCGCAGAGTATTGGCTGGGTATGGCAGAGTATTGGCAGGGTGTCGCAGAGTATTGGCAGGGTGTCGCAGAGTATTGGCAGGGTGTCGCAGAGTATTGGCAGGGTGTTGCAGAGTATTGGCAGGGTGTTGCAGAGTATTGGCAGGGTGTTGAAGAGTATTGGCTGGGTGTTGCAGGGTATTGGCTGGGTATTACCGAGTATTGCAGAGTATTGGCTGGGTATTACCGAGTATTGCAGAGTATGGCTGGGTATTACCGAGTATTGCAGAGTATGGCTGGGTATTACCGAGTATTGCAGAGTATGGCTGGGTATTACCGAGTATTGCAGAGTATTGCAGAGTATGGCTGGGTATTACAGAGTATTGCAGAGTATGACTGGGTATTACGGGGTATTGCAGAGTATGGCTGGGTATGGCAGAGTATTGCAGAGTATAGCTAGGTATTACGGGGTATTGCAGAGTATGGCTGGGTATTGCAGAGTATGGCTGGGTATTACGGGGTATTGCAGAGTATGGCTGGGTATGGCAGAGTATTGCAGAGTATAGCTAGGTATTACGGGGTATGGCAGAGTATGGATGGGTATTGCGGGGTATTGCAGAGTATGGCAGGGTATGGCAGGGTATGGCAGGGTATGGCTGGGTGTTGCAGAGTATTGGCAGGGTATTGGCAGAGTATTGCAGAGTATTACCTGGGTATTGCAGGGTATTGGCTGGTATTGCAGAGTAGTGGCAGGGTATGTGCTGGCATCCGATCTCTCCCCTCCACTGTACAGATCTGTACACAGAGGGGAGAGGAACCGGCGTCCTCTTGACGCCGGTTTGTTTACAAGTGATCGCTCCGTCATTTGACGGAGCAATCACATTGTAAACGGCCGACGGGTGCACCAAGATGGCCGCCGCTCCGGAGCTAGGCCGAAGCCGCGGCCTTTCCTAAGGCCGAGGCCGCGGCCGGCTCCGCGGATCGCGGCGAGTAATTGCGGTAACGCCGCCCCAGTAATGGGAACGGCGTTACCGCAAGGGGAAGAATAATCAGTTAGATTACTCGTTACCCTTTAAAGTAACGGCGTTACGTAACGCCGTTTACTTTTATCGCGTTACTTACAACACTGCACCTAACCCCCAGGCCTCAATGAGGCATTCAATTTTAAACCTTGCCTTGAGGGTTTCCAGTCTGGTGTCTGTGAACTTGCTCTATAACCCTCTTTTTTACATATTACATAGTGTACTAATTCTGTATTTTGAATATCTTCAATTTAGCGTGTTACTGTATACTTCAGTGAACTATATGTAATAATATGTCAATACCTATTTTACATTGTTGTTTTTGGTACCAGCATCCCCTGTATATATGTCTAATTCTTCAACATACCCTGTTTTTCAGATATTCTGGTGGACACACATGCACGTCAGTACTACCCTCTGAACTACTTTTTACATTGCGCATTGCACCAATGATACTTCTTGCTGCTACGCCTTTACTTATTTATATATCTTAATACATAGTGACCATTCACAGGGCCCCTCCTTGTTATGCTGCCCGGCGCGTGGGAGACATTGCGCATGCATCCCCTTCCTTCTTTGCGCATGCGCATGTCCTTTCCCCTGGGTGCTGTCCCATTCGGCGCCCTCTTCCTGTTTGCGCTCCAGCTTGGAGCGCTTATGGCTAAGGGGATGTCACACGCGCCGTTGACGTCACGGCGCTGGACGCGGCTCCGCCCCCAGTGAGCGTGCCCGCGCCCAGCGCCCTGCACGTCAGAGACCTCTACAGATGGACAGTCTGCAGCCAATGGCGCAGCTGTCCGTCGCCTTGGCCTATTTTAAATCAGCTGTGAGGGCCCCATTTGGCACCCTTTCACAGCTGATTTCTCTCAGTCTGCCCTCTATAACTAGCCTGAACCGGCAGCACTGATCACGCTGTCGGTTCTTGGCGTTTCTGGGCAATACATGAGGGCTTTCTATCTTACAGGTAACTATCGCTATTTGAACCCCCTTTTTTCCAATGTATCTATGACTATGGGCCATAATATGCTTCATATTCATTGCTCCTCACTTTATACATATTTTTATACTTCATAGCATTCCTACTTTACTGGCCAAAGACATTCAAGACACAGGCTCATCCCCTGTCTCTTGCAGAGGTCTTGCAGCATAATAAATGTTGCAGGCCTTGTGTGCATATACACAGCCAAATACCCCTAGGGGATGCTTAGGGTAAAGATAGACACTGATGAGGTATATGCAGTTCAAAAAATGTGTGAATTTATTGAAAGAGACACATATCAATGCATAGAAAAGTAACTGTGATTTTTTTTTTTTATATTCTTTGGGGCGGGTCTAGTATTACTGTAAGCAAGGGGTGCGTTCCCCCCTGCACGTCTATTTCCCCTCTGTACCCCCCTGCACGTCTGTTCCCCCCCAACACATATATCTGTTTCCCCTCTGTACCCCACTACACATCTGTCCCCCCCACACACGTATATCTGTTCCCCCTCTGTACCCCACTACACGTCTGCCCCCCCCCCCACACACATATATCTGTTCCCCCTCTGTACATCTGTCCCTCCCAAACTCACGGATCGGATCGTTGCTTAGATCAAAGTCACGGATCGGATCATTTTTCGGATCAGCAAATAATAATTGAATTTGCAAAAACCTGTAAAAATTCCACCACCATAAAGCCCCCACTGTAATATCCACAATCTCCCCCACTGTAATATCCACATCATCTCCTCAACTGTAATATTGGCTGAGTATGGCTGGGTACGGCTGAGCATGGCTGGGTACGGCTGGGTATCACCGAGTATGGCTGGGTATTACCGTGTATTGCAGAGTATGGCTGGGTATTACCGAGTATTGCAGGGTATGGCTGGGTATGGCAGAGTATTGGCAGGGTGTTGCAGAGTATTGGCAGGGTGTCGCAGAGTATTGGCAGGGTATCGCAGAGTATTGGCAGGGTATCACAGAGTATTGGCTGGGTATGGCAGAGTATTGGCTGGGTATGGCAGAGTATTGGCAGGGTGTCGCAGAGTATTGGCAGGGTGTCGCAGAGTATTGGCAGGGTGTTGCAGAGTATTGGCAGGGTGTTGCAGAGTATTGGCAGGGTGTTGAAGAGTATTGGCTGGGTGTTGCAGGGTATTGGCTGGGTATTACCGAGTATTGCAGAGTATTGGCTGGGTATTACCGAGTATTGCAGAGTATGGCTGGGTATTACCGAGTATTGCAGAGTATGGCTGGGTATTACCGAGTATTGCAGAGTATGGCTGGGTATTACCGAGTATTGCAGAGTATTGCAGAGTATGGCTGGGTATTACAGAGTATTGCAGAGTATGACTGGGTATTACGGGGTATTGCAGAGTATGGCTGGGTATGGCAGAGTATTGCAGAGTATAGCTAGGTATTACGGGGTATTGCAGAGTATGGCTGGGTATTGCAGAGTATGGCTGGGTATTACGGGGTATTGCAGAGTATGGCTGGGTATGGCAGAGTATTGCAGAGTATAGCTAGGTATTACGGGGTATGGCAGAGTATGGATGGGTATTGCGGGGTATTGCAGAGTATGGCAGGGTATGGCAGGGTATGGCAGGGTATGGCTGGGTGTTGCAGAGTATTGGCAGGGTATTGGCAGAGTATTGCAGAGTATTACCTGGGTATTGCAGGGTATTGGCTGGTATTGCAGAGTAGTGGCAGGGTATGTGCTGGCATCCGATCTCTCCCCTCCACTGTACAGATCTGTACACAGAGGGGAGAGGAACCGGCGTCCTCTTGACGCCGGTTTGTTTACAAGTGATCGCTCCGTCATTTGACGGAGCAATCACATTGTAAACGGCCGACGGGTGCACCAAGATGGCCGCCGCTCCGGAGCTAGGCCGAAGCCGCGGCCTTTCCTAAGGCCGAGGCCGCGGCCGGCTCCGCGGATCGCGGCGAGTAATTGCGGTAACGCCGCCCCAGTAATGGGAACGGCGTTACCGCAAGGGGAAGAATAATCAGTTAGATTACTCGTTACCCTTTAAAGTAACGGCGTTACGTAACGCCGTTTACTTTTATCGCGTTACTTACAACACTGCACCTAACCCCCAGGCCTCAATGAGGCATTCAATTTTAAACCTTGCCTTGAGGGTTTCCAGTCTGGTGTCTGTGAACTTGCTCTATAACCCTCTTTTTTACATATTACATAGTGTACTAATTCTGTATTTTGAATATCTTCAATTTAGCGTGTTACTGTATACTTCAGTGAACTATATGTAATAATATGTCAATACCTATTTTACATTGTTGTTTTTGGTACCAGCATCCCCTGTATATATGTCTAATTCTTCAACATACCCTGTTTTTCAGATATTCTGGTGGACACACATGCACGTCAGTACTACCCTCTGAACTACTTTTTACATTGCGCATTGCACCAATGATACTTCTTGCTGCTACGCCTTTACTTATTTATATATCTTAATACATAGTGACCATTCACAGGGCCCCTCCTTGTTATGCTGCCCGGCGCGTGGGAGACATTGCGCATGCATCCCCTTCTTTCTTTGCGCATGCGCATGTCCTTTCCCCTGGGTGCTGTCCCATTCGGCGCCCTCTTCCTGTTTGCGCTCCAGCTTGGAGCGCTTATGGCTAAGGGGATGTCACACGCGCCGTTGACGTCACGGCGCTGGACGCGGCTCCGCCCCCAGTGAGCGTGCCCGCGCCCAGCGCCCTGCACGTCAGAGACCTCTACAGATGGACAGTCTGCAGCCAATGGCGCAGCTGTCCGTCGCCTTGGCCTATTTTAAATCAGCTGTGAGGGCCCCTTTTGGCACCCTTTCACAGCTGATTTCTCTCAGTCTGCCCTCTATAACTAGCCTGAACCGGCAGCACTGATCACGCTGTCGGTTCTTGGCGTTTCTGGGCAATACATGAGGGCTTTCTATCTTACAGGTAACTATCGCTATTTGAACCCCCTTTTTTCCAATGTATCTATGACTATGGGCCATAATATGCTTCATATTCATTGCTCCTCACTTTATACATATTTTTATACTTCATAGCATTCCTACTTTACTGGCCAAAGACATTCAAGACACAGGCTCATCCCCTGTCTCTTGCAGAGGTCTTGCAGCATAATAAATGTTGCAGGCCTTGTGTGCATATACACAGCCAAATACCCCTAGGGGATGCTTAGGGTAAAGATAGACACTGATGAGGTATATGCAGTTCAAAAAATGTGTGAATTTATTGAAAGAGACACATATCAATGCATAGAAAAGTAACTGATTTTTTTTTTTTTATATTCTTTGGGGCGGGTCTAGTATTACTGTAAGCAAGGGGTGCGTTCCCCCCTGCACGTCTATTTCCCCTCTGTACCCCCCTGCACGTCTGTTCCCCCCCAACACATATATCTGTTTCCCCTCTGTACCCCACTACACATCTGTCCCCCCCACACACGTATATCTGTTCCCCCTCTGTACCCCACTACACGTCTGTCCCCCCCCCCACACACATATATCTGTTCCCCCTCTGTACATCTGTCCCCCCCAAACTCACGGATCGGATCGTTGCTTGGATCAGAGTCACGGATCGGATCATTTTTCGGATCAGCAAATAATAATTGAATTTGCAAAAACCTGTAAAAATTCCACCACCATAAAGCCCCCACTGTAATATCCACAATCTCCCCCACTGTAATATCCACATCATCTCCTCAACTGTAATATTGGCTGAGTATGGCTGGGTACGGCTGAGCATGGCTGGGTACGGCTGGGTATCACCGAGTATGGCTGGGTATTACCGTGTATTGCAGAGTATGGCTGGGTATTACCGAGTATTGCAGGGTATGGCTGGGTATGGCAGAGTATTGGCAGGGTGTTGCAGAGTATTGGCAGGGTGTCGCAGAGTATTGGCAGGGTATCGCAGAGTATTGGCAGGGTATCACAGAGTATTGGCTGGGTATGGCAGAGTATTGGCTGGGTATGGCAGAGTATTGGCAGGGTGTCGCAGAGTATTGGCAGGGTGTCGCAGAGTATTGGCAGGGTGTCGCAGAGTATTGGCAGGGTGTTGCAGAGTATTGGCAGGGTGTTGCAGAGTATTGGCAGGGTGTTGAAGAGTATTGGCTGGGTGTTGCAGGGTATTGGCTGGGTATTACCGAGTATTGCAGAGTATTGGCTGGGTATTACCGAGTATTGCAGAGTATGGCTGGGTATTACCGAGTATTGCAGAGTATGGCTGGGTATTACCGAGTATTGCAGAGTATGGCTGGGTATTAC
This sequence comes from Lithobates sylvaticus, assembly GCA_028564925.1. NCBI lineage: Eukaryota > Metazoa > Chordata > Amphibia > Anura > Ranidae > Lithobates > Lithobates sylvaticus. The sequence continues at coordinate 143,468,820 of CM053033.1, forward strand.
CGAGTATTGCAGAGTATTGCAGAGTATGGCTGGGTATTACAGAGTATTGCAGAGTATGACTGGGTATTACGGGGTATTGCAGAGTATGGCTGGGTATGGCAGAGTATTGCAGAGTATAGCTAGGTATTACGGGGTATTGCAGAGTATGGCTGGGTATTGCAGAGTATGGCTGGGTATTACGGGGTATTGCAGAGTATGGCTGGGTATGGCAGAGTATTGCAGAGTATAGCTAGGTATTACGGGGTATGGCAGAGTATGGATGGGTATTGCGGGGTATTGCAGAGTATGGCAGGGTATGGCAGGGTATGGCAGGGTATGGCTGGGTGTTGCAGAGTATTGGCAGGGTATTGGCAGAGTATTGCAGAGTATTACCTGGGTATTGCAGGGTATTGGCTGGTATTGCAGAGTAGTGGCAGGGTATGTGCTGGCATCCGATCTCTCCCCTCCACTGTACAGATCTGTACACAGAGGGGAGAGGAACCGGCGTCCTCTTGACGCCGGTTTGTTTACAAGTGATCGCTCCGTCATTTGACGGAGCAATCACATTGTAAACGGCCGACGGGTGCACCAAGATGGCCGCCGCTCCGGAGCTAGGCCGAAGCCGCGGCCTTTCCTAAGGCCGAGGCCGCGGCCGGCTCCGCGGCGAGTAATTGCGGTAACGCCGCCCCAGTAATGGGAACGGCGTTACCGCAAGGGGAAGAATAATCAGTTAGATTACTCGTTACCCTTTAAAGTAACGGCGTTACGTAACGCCGTTTACTTTTATCGCGTTACTTACAACACTGCACCTAACCCCCAGGCCTCAATGAGGCATTCAATTTTAAACCTTGCCTTGAGGGTTTCCAGTCTGGTGTCTGTGAACTTGCTCTATAACCCTCTTTTTTACATATTACATAGTGTACTAATTCTGTATTTTGAATATCTTCAATTTAGCGTGTTACTGTATACTTCAGTGAACTATATGTAATAATATGTCAATACCTATTTTACATTGTTGTTTTTGGTACCAGCATCCCCTGTATATATGTCTAATTCTTCAACATACCCTGTTTTTCAGATATTCTGGTGGACACACATGCACGTCAGTACTACCCTCTGAACTACTTTTTACATTGCGCATTGCACCAATGATACTTCTTGCTGCTACGCCTTTACTTATTTATATATCTTAATACATAGTGACCATTCACAGGGCCCCTCCTTGTTATGCTGCCCGGCGCGTGGGAGACATTGCGCATGCATCCCCTTCCTTCTTTGCGCATGCGCATGTCCTTTCCCCTGGGTGCTGTCCCATTCGGCGCCCTCTTCCTGTTTGCGCTCCAGCTTGGAGCGCTTATGGCTAAGGGGATGTCACACGCGCCGTTGACGTCACGGCGCTGGACGCGGCTCCGCCCCCAGTGAGCGTGCCCGCGCCCAGCGCCCTGCACGTCAGAGACCTCTACAGATGGACAGTCTGCAGCCAATGGCGCAGCTGTCCGTCGCCTTGGCCTATTTTAAATCAGCTGTGAGGGCCCCATTTGGCACCCTTTCACAGCTGATTTCTCTCAGTCTGCCCTCTATAACTAGCCTGAACCGGCAGCACTGAGCACGCTGTCGGTTCTTGGCGTTTCTGGGCAATACATGAGGGCTTTCTATCTTACAGGTAACTATCGCTATTTGAACCCCCTTTTTTCCAATGTATCTATGACTATGGGCCATAATATGCTTCATATTCATTGCTCCTCACTTTATACATATTTTTATACTTCATAGCATTCCTACTTTACTGGCCAAAGACATTCAAGACACAGGCTCATCCCCTGTCTCTTGCAGAGGTCTTGCAGCATAATAAATGTTGCAGGCCTTGTGTGCATATACACAGCCAAATACCCCTAGGGGATGCTTAGGGTAAAGATAGACACTGATGAGGTATATGCAGTTCAAAAAATGTGTGAATTTATTGAAAGAGACACATATCAATGCATAGAAAAGTAACTGTGATTTTTTTTTTTTTATATTCTTTGGGGCGGGTCTAGTATTACTGTAAGCAAGGGGTGCGTTCCCCCCTGCACGTCTATTTCCCCTCTGTACCCCCCTGCACGTCTGTCCCCCCCACACACGTATATCTGTTCCCCCTCTGTACCCCACTACACGTCTGTCCCCCCCCCACACACATATATCTGTTCCCCCTCTGTACATCTGTCCCCCCCAAACTCACGGATCGGATCGTTGCTTGGATCAGAGTCACGGATCGGATCATTTTTCGGATCAGCAAATAATAATTGAATTTGCAAAAACCTGTAAAAATTCCACCACCATAAAGCCCCCACTGTAATATCCACAATCTCCCCCACTGTAATATCCACATCATCTCCTCAACTGTAATATTGGCTGAGTATGGCTGGGTACGGCTGAGCATGGCTGGGTACGGCTGGGTATCACCGAGTATGGCTGGGTATTACCGTGTATTGCAGAGTATGGCTGGGTATTACCGAGTATTGCAGGGTATGGCTGGGTATGGCAGAGTATTGGCAGGGTGTTGCAGAGTATTGGCAGGGTGTCGCAGAGTATTGGCAGGGTATCGCAGAGTATTGGCTGGGTATGGCAGAGTATTGGCAGGGTATGGCAGAGTATTGGCAGGGTGTCGCAGAGTATTGGCAGGGTGTCGCAGAGTATTGGCAGGGTGTCGCAGAGTATTGGCAGGGTGTTGCAGAGTATTGGCAGGGTGTTGCAGAGTATTGGCAGGGTGTTGAAGAGTATTGGCTGGGTGTTGCAGGGTATTGGCTGGGTATTACCGAGTATTGCAGAGTATTGGCTGGGTATTACCGAGTATTGCAGAGTATGGCTGGGTATTACCGAGTATTGCAGAGTATGGCTGGGTATTACCGAGTATTGCAGAGTATGGCTGGGTATTACCGAGTATTGCAGAGTATTGCAGAGTATGGCTGGGTATTACAGAGTATTGCAGAGTATGACTGGGTATTACGGGGTATTGCAGAGTATGGCTGGGTATGGCAGAGTATTGCAGAGTATAGCTAGGTATTACGGGGTATTGCAGAGTATGGCTGGGTATTGCAGAGTATGGCTGGGTATTACGGGGTATTGCAGAGTATGGCTGGGTATGGCAGAGTATTGCAGAGTATAGCAGAGTATGGATGGGTATTGCGGGGTATGGCAGAGTATGGCAGGGTATGGCAGGGTATGGCAGGGTATGGCAGGGTATGGCTGGGTGTTGCAGAGTATTGGCAGGGTATTGGCAGAGTATTGCAGAGTATTACCTGGGTATTGCAGGGTATTGGCTGGTATTGCAGAGTAGTGGCAGGGTATGTGCTGGCATCCGATCTCTCCCCTCCACTGTACAGATCTGTACACAGAGGGGAGAGGAACCGGCGTCCTCTTGACGCCGGTTTGTTTACAAGTGATCGCTCCGTCATTTGACGGAGCAATCACATTGTAAACGGCCGACGGGTGCACCAAGATGGCCGCCGCTCCGGAGCTAAGCCGAAGTCGCGGCCTTTCCTAAGGCCGAGGCCGCGGCCGGCTCCGCGGATCGCGGCGAGTAATTGCGGTAACGCCGCCCCAGTAATGGGAACGGCGTTACCGCAAGGGGAAGAATAATCAGTTAGATTACTCGTTACCCTTTAAAGTAACGGCGTTACGTAACGCCGTTTACTTTTATCGCGTTACTTACAACACTGCACCTAACCCCCAGGCCTCAATGAGGCATTCAATTTTAAACCTTGCCTTGAGGGTTTCCAGTCTGGTGTCTGTGAACTTGCTCTATAACCCTCTTTTTTACATATTACATAGTGTACTAATTCTGTATTTTGAATATCTTCAATTTAGCGTGTTACTGTATACTTCAGTGAACTATATGTAATAATATGTCAATACCTATTTTACATTGTTGTTTTTGGTACCAGCATCCCCTGTATATATGTCTAATTCTTCAACATACCCTGTTTTTCAGATATTCTGGTGGACACACATGCACGTCAGTACTACCCTCTGAACTACTTTTTACATTGCGCATTGCACCAATGATACTTCTTGCTGCTACGCCTTTACTTATTTATATATCTTAATACATAGTGACCATTCACAGGGCCCCTCCTTGTTATGCTGCCCGGCGCGTGGGAGACATTGCGCATGCATCCCCTTCCTTCTTTGCGCATGCGCATGTCCTTTCCCCTGGGTGCTGTCCCATTCGGCGCCCTCTTCCTGTTTGCGCTCCAGCTTGGAGCGCTTATGGCTAAGGGGATGTCACACGCGCCGTTGACGTCACGGCGCTGGACGCGGCTCCGCCCCCAGTGAGCGTGCCCGCGCCCAGCGCCCTGCACGTCAGAGACCTCTGCAGATGGACAGTCTGCAGCCAATGGCGCAGCTGTCCGTCGCCTTGGCCTATTTTAAATCAGCTGTGAGGGCCCCATTTGGCACCCTTTCACAGCTGATTTCTCTCAGTCTGCCCTCTATAACTAGCCTGAACCGGCAGCACTGAGCACGCTGTCGGTTCTTGGCGTTTCTGGGCAATACATGAGGGCTTTCTATCTTACAGGTAACTATCGCTATTTGAACCCCCTTTTTTCCAATGTATCTATGACTATGGGCCATAATATGCTTCATATTCATTGCTCCTCACTTTATACATATTTTTATACTTCATAGCATTCCTACTTTACTGGCCAAAGACATTCAAGACACAGGCTCATCCCCTGTCTCTTGCAGAGGTCTTGCAGCATAATAAATGTTGCAGGCCTTGTGTGCATATACACAGCCAAATACCCCTAGGGGATGCTTGGGGTAAAGATAGACACTGATGAGGTATATGCAGTTCAAAAAATGTGTGAATTTATTGAAAGAGACACATATCAATGCATATGATATACAATACAAAATGTTCAAATATCACGACATATAGAATAGCATATATAGTTTTTTAACATGTCACAGCATGAACATAAAATGTTGAGACAAGGAAAACTTGCATTATGCGTATATTTTCAGGAGAAACGCCAACATGTTTCGGACTTTAGTCCTTTTTCAAGGCAGTTTAATATCCTTTTGTTTCACATCTATAATGTGTGAATAAATCAAAGATTAGTACATAGAGTTTGCAACAAAATACTGTTTGTTTTTTGCCATATAGAGCGGTATGGTGTATTAATATTGTAGATATGGTACTCACATGCAATATTTGTTTGAGAAGGTGCCAGAAAGGGTAAGAGGCCAAAATATGGGCTCAGACAGTAGGTATATGCACTGGAATAGTCTCTGTGCGAGATAAAAGCAAAGTAAACGTTGCCATATAGCTGGACGGCAGGCTGCAATGGGTTCAGGCAGTTGCAAGGTCCTAGACAAGAGAGAGGCTGTAGGCCCGTGTCTTGTAGACGTATAGCCAGGCAGTATGTAAGGCTGAGATAGAATAAGAAATGTAAATTTGTAAGTAAAAGGTAGCATGGCGTGGGCGGCCATAGAAGTGAAAGAAATGGCATAAGAGTTTGTTACCTGAATCTCAAGATGTCTGGGGGAGGTTGTCAGTGAACGCCAATGAGTAGACAGCATGTGTAAGCCCTCCATGGCGGGCGGTTTAAATGCAGTAAAGTAATTGCTATCAGCTGTGTGTGTGCGCATCGTGGTGCGTAGGAATAGCTGATTTGGGATTGGCTAAAAGGAGAAGCGCCCAATCGCGCTGTTTGTGTTCCCCATAGGACCTCTGACGGGGCGGCGCTGGGCGCGAGCACGCCCAGAATGAGAGGAGTCGCGTACAGCGTCGTGACGTCACCGACGCGGGTATTGTGTTCCGCAGGTCCGCCTGCGCTCCAAGCTGGAGCGCAAACAGGAAGGCATATAGATGGAGGATGCCTAATGGGAACGGAGGACGGCGCATGCGCACTGCAGAATTTGGCGCATGCGCACTGTCTTACCCGCGCCGGGCAACATACCTGGGTGATCGCAGCCAGTGTCCAATATAGTATAAAGAAGGGTATGATGTATAAGAAAATAGTTATCTGGTGCATACATGGTAGAAAACAAACATGCATATGGTACACAAGCACTTGTTGCAACACTCTATATGGGACAACAATGCAGGACTAAGGTTCTGGAACCTATTTGAATTGGGGCACATACATGGAGCATGAAAATGGGAATAGTAATAAATGACACATCATTAAACATATAAAAGCAATTATAGATTAGAATACAGATGCATAAATATGTTGGATGTTCGCATGTGGGAAATGTTATAGGTCTAGTTCACAGACTCCAGATTGGAATCCTTCAAGATATGGTTTGAGGTTGAAGGCCTCGTTGAGGCCAGGGGGTAAGGTGGCATTTAAATGGAAAATCCATCTAAGTTCGCTCTGTAGTAGAGCTTTGTTGTAATCACCACCTCGATTCGGGGGTGGGATGTGATCCAAGGCTTTGAACAATATTTTAGGGGTAGAATCATGATGGACAGTCCTGCAGTGTCATCCCAGGGGCAGATCAGGGTCTCTCTGGTTAACACTGCAGATGTGGCCATATATACGTTTCCAGAAAGGTAGTTTTGTCTTTCCCACATAGAAACATCCGCATTCACATTCAAGTAGGTACACTATGCCAATGGATCGACAGTTGACGTAATGTCGGGGGAAAAACTGTTGACCATTTGGCAAAACATTATGCATATTAGATTTGTGAAGATATTTGCAATACCCACAATTCCCACATGAAACAGCGTTCTCAAAGATGGACAGTCTTTCCACACCTGTTCACAATCAAGGCATCACTTAAATATGAGCTGCTTGACACAGTAAGGTCCACCAGAAGATCCTTAAAAGCTACACATCATGCCGAGACCCAAAGAAATTCAGGAACAATTGAGAAAGAAAGTAATTGAGATCTATCAGTCTGGAAAGGGTTATAAAGCCATTTCCAAAGCTTTGGGAATCCAGCGAACCACAGTGAGAGCCATTATCCACAAATGGCGAAGACATGGAACAGTGGTGAACCTTCCCAGGAGTGGCCGGCCGCCCAAAATTACCCCAAGAGCGCAGCGACGACTCATCCAAGAGGTCACAAAAGACCACTTTGTGGGCGACTATTTTATTGCATTTACCAAATAAATTTCGCAATTTTTAAAAAAACGGAGTTACGCTATGATTCCATCCCTTCCCCATACTCTTTTCATCTGAGCACACTGGATAGCCAAGGAACGAGGATCCAGCCAGCACGGAGCCCCCTGGAGAAGGAGGACACCCCTGACCCGGACGAGAGGAACCCGTGTGGATAACCACTTCTATGCCCATTACCCCTGCAGGGGTTGGGCACTCCGGTGAGTGCAAACACATTAGGGGCACAGTCGGAAGGAGGGGAGTACGGGACCCCCGCAGCTGCTAGTTACCCATCACATTGTCTAGAACAATCACACCATTCACTGGGTGCAGATTGCATCCATTGACTTTTTGCCTACAGCTTCCCCGCACTTATTATATGGTGGAGTGCCTACTGCCTAGCTATTGCTGATTGAAATATAGAATTTACCACCATTCATTGATGCTTATCTTATTTGTTACCAACATATAACACCACTGGAATCTACTGGACTTTTATATCACATATTGTTCTAACTGGATATTCACATATGTATATGCTAATTGAACTCATTGGATTATTTATATTTTACTACCTCATTTTAGTCATATCAGATTTTGAGCTTAGCATGTACAGTATACTTGCACCTCATTTATTTATGGTTTAGCAGCATATTTATTTTTATTTTTATAATACTGCTATAACATTATTTGTATATATTTATGCACGTGCACTTTTCTCTATTTATATTGTCCTTTTATCCATTTATCGCTGTTTTTTTTCACTGAACACTTTGGTCTAATTTATACACTTTTAATTAGTGTGATTTTGTTGCTATACTATTGCTGACTTATTTATCCAGCCTTTGCCTTTTTGCACTTGCGTTTATGATTCTACCTACATATCTCCCAATTTTAATAGTTTTACCCCTTATATAATTTTACCCTTGAACAGCGCCAACACCCCTTATTTTTATTTTTCCATTCACTCCTACTACATTTTTTTTAACAAGAAAAACTCCTACTACATTTAGGTGTAGTTTTTTAGGGGGGCAGCAGTTCCTAAAATCCTAAGCGCGGATATTTCTACTTTTATAATCCAACATTTATCCTCACATTCCCTGATATAACTGTATAAGTCTCGTCCCGCTCTCTGTTTCTTCCTGTTTTTCTCCGCATATAACACTATAAGGACGCGAGTATCAACAGGGGAAGTAGATTAAGGCCCATATGTTTTCAAACGGTTGCCCCTTTTTTTTAGACTAAGATATAAAGAAACACAATAAAGGGAGCAGGCTGGGGAATAAGAAAAATAAAACCTTAAAAAAGAAATATAGCATGAAAGGCAAGACTAATAAAGGAGGCAAACCTAAAACCCCAAAAGATAAAGTAAACACAAGTACAATTAAACGGTACATGGTAAAAGGTTTAAGCCCTAAAAGTCCAGGCCCAGGCCCAGAAAAACAACAAATGAGTAAACAGGCCAAAAAGAAGAAAACAAATAAGAAAAAGGAAGAACCGGCCGAAGCCTCAGTAGGGGAAGTAACCCTGGAATCTGAGATGGATAGAAGTGCTCCAGAAGAACAAGTCATGAATCCACAGATGCCAACTAAAAATGATATCTCGGAAATGCTTCTCCGAATGGAAAACTCAATCAAACAGGATATTTCAGCACTTCGATCAGATCTAGGCCATCTCCTAAATCGTATAGAGGAAATTAAGAATAAAACAGACAATCACACCCAGGAGATGATCAAGATGAAAGAACAACTCAAAGAGACAAAGCTAAACCAGAGGAGACTGAACTACAAACTAGAGGAATACGAGAACCAAAACAGAAGACAGAACTTAAGAATACGCGCACTAGCAGAAGAAAACGGTGAAGACCTCAGGAAAATAATAAAAGAGATTCTCAACCCTGTCTGGAACAAGGGCCCAGAAATGGAGCTGAAAATAGACAGGATACACAGAGTAAGGAAACCTCAACATATTCCAACAGAAAGTCCTAGAGATATCCTGGTAAAATTTCAGAATTACGAGGATAAGGCAGCAATATGGAGTAATTTAAGAAGAAAACCCCCAGTGAAAATTAATGGTATAGAATTACAAATATACCTTGACCTGGCCCCGGAGACGTTGGCCAGGAGGCAAATTCTTAGACCTCTCTTAAACCTATTGAGAGCGGAAAATGTGAAATATACCTGGGGCTTCCCGGCCTGTCTAATAGGCTATAGAGAAGGCAAGTCTGCGATACTTAGATTTCCTGAAGAGCTGTCAGAATTTTGCGGTAAATTAGACCTACAAGAAATCGCAATTCCTGAGTGGTCACAAAGAGAAGGCCTGGGATAGAGCATTGCCTAATATACTGAGATTTGCTCCTTCTTTTTTTCCCATCCCTTTTCCCTCCCTTTTTCCCCTTTTTTTTTTTTTTTTTAGAGTGGGTGGAGGGAGGGGGCCTTGCGCATCATGGGGAGGAGAGCTCTGTCCGATACTCGCATCCCACTCCCCTCCTGGGATTAGCCCGTGGGAGGGGCGCAGAGTGCAGGGCGGGCACAGAGTCACACCTCGAGGTAGGAAGACCTGGGACTGAGATGAGATTCGTTTCAGCCTATGGTCTAGTGGTCAGTATTGACCGAGGAGGGGGGGGAGGGCCCGGGGCGGGGAGGGAGGGGGAAAGGGGGGGGAGCGGGGAGAGGGGGGGAGGGGGCTTAGGGAGGGTAGGAGGGGAGGGATGGCAGGGAGGAGGGGGGGGATAGATGGGTTAGGGAACAATACCTCTCGTCCTCTGTGATAAGAAAAAAGAAAAAATTTAACGTAAGATTACGTTTCTGACATATAACGTCCGAGGACTGAACACAACTGCCAAAAGACATAAGATTCTAAAAGAGCTTAAATACCATCATGCAGATATAATCTTTCTCCAAGAGACCCACCTCTTTCTAGGAGGTAACGTAAAATTACACTCTAAGGAACATCCTACCTGGTTTTATGCCGACTCAACGACTAGTAAAGCAAAGGGAGTTGCAATTGGGTTCTCAAGAGAAACTAGATTCAAAGTAGAGGAAAGGCTTACGGACCCAGAGGGGAGATTCCTCTTTGTAAGAGGATATATAGGGGAAACAGAATGCACTCTGGGTAATATATATGCCCCATATAAAAAGCCAGCAGAGTTTGTAAAAAGAATGATAGGGACCCTTGCACAGTTCAGGAGAGGGATGGTAATAATGGCAGGCGACCTTAATCTATGTTTGAGTCCACAAGAGGATAGTACGTCCCAGGTACAGGGGACGGGACAGATGTCCCTCAAAAAACTGAAACAAAAATTGCACCAAAACCAACTAGTGGATGTATGGAGAGCTCTACACCCCAAAGTACGAGATTACACCTTCTTCCCCCCTGTACATGGGACGTACACACGTATTGATTATTTCTTAATTGATCACAATACACTGACTAAAGTGACAGACGTGGAAATATTGGATTGCTACTTTTTCAGACCATTCCCCAGTAATGTTGACTATAGATGAAATGAAAATACAGAGACCAGCTTTTAACTAGTCATTAAATGAAATGCTTCTTAGTGAAAATCAAGATGTAGAAAAAATAAGCGAAGAATTGACGCACTTTTTCGAAATTAACGATACACAAGATATCCCATATTCTATACTATGGGAAACACACAAGGCATATATAAGAGGCATATTTATATCCATGGGGGCTGGGAAAAAAAAAGGCGAGAGAAAAAGAAACTAGAAGCCTAACAGAGGAAATATACGAATTAGAACAGTTACACAAAAGACCTGAAGGGAGACATCAAGAAATATACCACCAACTTATATCCAAAAGAGAAGAACTGAAAGACCTATTAACACAGGATACAAAAAGGGTTTTTAATAGAATTCTGAGAGGAAAATACCTGAGCGGCAACAAAATTGGGAAACACCTGGCAAAGACCCTGAGGAAGGAAAAGTCGAGAAACTACATCGAAAAAATTTGAAATAAACAAGGAGAAGCAGTTTATAAAATAAAAGAGATAGCAGAAGTTTTTCGAAACTACTATAGTACACTTTATGATGTTAAGAAAGGCAATGTAGGAAAAGGTAAAGCAACCATAATAAAACAGTTCTTAGATGAATCAGGAATCTCTCAATTGAATCCAAATGACAGTAAAGATTTAGAAAGCCCTATTACGGAGCAGGAAATTAAAAAAGCCATCCTAGAAACACCAATAGGGAAAAGCCCAGGCCCGGATGGATTCCCCATGAAATATTTTAGGAAATTTGAGAAAATCCTGATACCCAGGCTCTGTAATTACATGAACGGACTCGGTGTAGATTATGGGTTAAGCTCAGAAGCGCAGAGAGCACAGATAACTGTAATCTTAAAAGAAGGTAAAGACGAAATGCTATGCCCAAGCTATAGACCAATCTCACGCCTTAATTGTGACACAAAACTTTATGCAAAAGTCCTGGCAAACAGGTTAAGAGATAAAATGAGAGAATTGGTCCATATGGATCAGGTAGGCTTTGTCTCAGGAAGAGAGGGGCGCGACAACGGAGTTAGAACACTCCTCCTGCTGCAAAAAATGTAAGTACATGGACCCCCAGGTCTATTTCTGTCAATTGATGCTGAGAAAGCATTTGACAGAGTAGACTGGGGGCTCATGATGGCGACATTGAAGCACATGGGTCTGGGCGACAGAATGATACAAAGAATTAGGGTATTATATGAAGTACCGACTGCAACAATAAAAATCAATGGGGATCACTCAACTCCTTTTACAATAAGAAACGGGACGAGACAGGGCTGTCCCCTGTCTCCACTTCTTTTTGTGCTTTCATTGGAACCATTACTAGCAACAATCAGAGCAAATAAGGACATTACAGGAATAAAAAATCGGTGACGTCGAGCATAAGGTCGCGGCTTTCGCCGACGACCTGCTGTTCTACGTCTCTGAACCTAAAAATAAGATGCCACGATTGATTGAAACGCTAAAACAATACGGAGAAATAGCAAACTTCAAAATCAACCTGAATAAATCGGAAATCTTGAACATAAATATGGAATCTAATGAGGTACACGAGCTACAAAAAGAATATCCATTCCCTTGGAAGAAGAAAGGTTTAAAATACCTGGGGATTAAATTAGCAAATTCAGTAGAACGATTATTCAGCGAGAACTATATCCCACTATTAGACGAAATCAAAAAGGAGACCAAAAAACTATCCCTTAGGCCCCTGTCATGGTTTGGTCGGATCAACACAGTTAAAATGGTGCTTTTACCTAAAGTTACATATAAATTTTCAATGTTACTGTGACGGAACGTCCCTACACTCCTCTTGAGTGCGTTCGTCATATAACACTTCCTCTCAGTCTGGATATAGGTATAAGATATTCCAACCGCCCCCAAGCACCAAACGAGACAACACTTGCTTGGTGCCAACATGGACTGAGGATTTATTACAAAGATGACATTTATATACAGGAGAAGAGGAGATCCCCCCTCCTGCTCATATTATTCTAACAATACACTTGTAACAACTTAACATAAACTAATTAGCTAATTCCTTTAAGCAGCTGATGTGACTCAGGATTTCACTACAAGTCAGACTTGTGGTCACCGAGCTAAACACAGTTGATTATAAATTATCATAATTACCACCACAAGACATGTCATCACAATAGCAGGAGACCACCAATAACAGACGGAGCGTCTCCTGCATTGTGCAGAGGACAATGGGATCAACTAACTCAATTAACATCTTGAGTTCATGACACTAACATCTGAGAGTGTATGTCCCAACAGCATAAGACCACACACATTATATATATACATATATATACAGCATTGAATGTTCTCCTTCACCCTGTGCCCCTTAAAATCCAGGGCCCATGATCGGTGGGCAGGAGGCTCGTAGTTAGTCCTCTCAAAAAGCCCGTGTCCTGGCTAGGTCTGTCACAGTTACCAATCCCTCTCCCAGACTATTATTTTCAAACTTTAAATTCTATAATAAGCAGATTTATTTGGCAAAATAAAAAACCTAGGATCTCTCGCAGCACTTTGAAGCGGAATAAGGATCAAGGAGGAATGGGTATCCCGGACCTAAAAAAATATTACTACGCGGTCACGGTGTCACGAGCAATAGAGTGGGCACGGGAAACAGAAGATAAACACTGGGTTAAAATGGAGAGTATCATAAGCGAAAAAAGTTTAAGAAAGGTAATTTGGATTCCTTCACATTTAAGAGGTTTGGGCACTAACACAAAAAATAACAAAAAATTTATTAAAAATATGGGATTTATTACACAAACAATATAAGTGGAAGTATAATTCACCGTTAATGATTTTAAGTGATAATGACTATTTTCCACCAGGAAAAAGACACGTAGGGGGTCGTTGGTTAGGGGAAAACACGCAATTGAAAGATATAATAGATAAAGGAAGATTAAAAACACTAGTAGAATTGCAGCATAATGCAGCACAAATAAGAATAAACGAGTGGCGATACCTACAGTTGGTCCATTTTGTAAGAAGCCTCCCTCAACCGATGAGAACAAAAGAAAATTATACAGCACTGGAAAAAATCTGCGCTGAAACGGGGACAAAAAAAAAGAAAACAATATCTCGGCTTTACATAGCTATTCTTGCAGAGGAGAAACTGGAGATACCGCCTTTTTTCTTAAAATGGGGCACGGAATTGGGCGCACATGATTATATGCACAAAATCAAAAAAATATTGCAATTAACCCATAAATCAGCTATTGACACCTTTACGGCGGAGATGAACTATAAATGCCTCTCCAGATGGTATATGACACCTGATAAACTCAATAAATTTCATATAGACAACTCACAGAACTGCTGGAGGGGATTTAATAAGCTGGGCACAATGGCTCATATTTGGTGGGAGTGCCCAAAAATAAAAAAATTTTGGAGAGAGATTCTAAGCCTCATAAAAACAATCACCGACATTACCATAAAGGAAGTTCCTTGGATATGCTTATTTCATGGGACCGACGACCCAAAAAAACAATATATAAAAACATTGATCCCCCAGATGCTAAATGCAGCCAAGGGTCTTATCCCGAAAAAATGGCAGCATGAAGAAGCACCAACCAAAAAAGAATGGGCTTTAAGAGTGGAAGCAATATATCACCTTGAAAAACTGAGATATAATGGAGAGGAAGGAGAAGAAGATGATCTGAAAAAATGGAAAAGATGGCAGACATTCAAACAAACTTGGAAATACAGTGGTGTGAAAAAGTGTTTGCCCCCTTCCTCATTTCTTGTTCCTTTGCATGTTTGTCACACTTAAGTGTTTCGGAACATCAAACCAATTTAAACAATAGTCAAGGACAACACAAGTAAACACAAAATGCAATTTGTAAATGAAGGTGTTTATTATTAAAGGTGAAAAAAATTCCAAACCATCATGGCCCTGTGTGAAAAAGTGATTGCCCCCTAAACCTAATAACTGGTTGGGCCACCCTTAGCAGCAACAACTGCAACCAAGCGTTTGCGATAACGTGCAATGAGGCTTTTACAGCGTCCTGGAGGAATTTTGGCCCACTCATCTTTGCAGAATTGTCCTAATTCAGTTACATTAGAGGGTTTTCGAGCATGAACGGCCTTTTTAAGGTCATACCACAACATCTCAATAGGTTTCAGGTCAGGACTTTGGCTAGGCCACTCCAAAGTCTTGTGTTTAGTGTTTGTGTTTAGGATCATTGTCCTGCTGCAGAACCCAAGTTCGTTTCAGCTTGAGTACACGAACAGATGGTCGGACATTCTCCTTCAGGATCTCTTGGTAGACAGCAGAATTCATAGTTCCTTTTATCACGGCAAGTCTTCCAGGTCCTGAAGCAGCAAAACAGTCCCAGACCATCACACTACCACCACCATATTTTACTGTTGGTATAATGTTCTTTTTCTGAAATGCAGTGTTCCTTCTACGCCAGATATACTTGGACACACACCTTCCAAAGAGTTCCACTTTTGTCTCATCGGTCCACAGAATGTTGTCCCAAAAGTCTTGGGGATCATCAAGATGTGTTGTGGAGAAATTGAGACGAGCTTTGATGTTCTTTTTGCTCAGCAGTGGTTTTCTCCTTGGAACTCTGCCATGCAGGCCATTTTTGCCCAGTCTTTTCCTGATGGTGGAGGCATGAACACTGACCTTAACTGAGGCAAGTGAGGCCTGCAGTTCCTTGGATGTTGTTGTGGGGTCTTTTGTGACCTCTTGGATGAGTCGTCGCTGCGCTCTTGGGGTAATTTTGGGCGGCCGGCCACTCCTGGGAAGGTTCACCACTGTTCCATGTCTTCGCCATTTGTGGATAATGGCTCTCACTGTGGTTCGCTGGATTCCCAAAGCTTTGGAAATGGCTTTATAACCCTTTCCAGACTGATAGATCTCAATTACTTTCTTTCTCAATTGTTCCTGAATTTCTTTGGGTCTCGGCATGATGTGTAGCTTTTAAGGATCTTCTGGTGGACCTTACTGTGTCAAGCAGCTCCTATTTAAGTGATGCCTTGATTGTGAACAGGTGTGGCAATAATCAGGCCTGGGTGTGGCTAGAGAAATTGAACTCAGGTGTGGACAACCACAGTTATAGTATGTTTTAACAATGGGGGCAATCACTTTTTCACACAGGGCCATGATGGTTTGGATTTTTTTTCACCTTTAATAATAAACACCTTCATTTACAAATTGCATTTTGTGTTTACTTGTGTTGTCCTTGACTATTGTTTAAATTGGTTTGATGTTCCGAAACACTTAAGTGTGACAAACATGCAAAGGAACAGGAAATGAGGAAGGGGCAAACACTTTTTCACACCACTGTATGTCGAAACGATTATATAAATAGTAGGGAATAGAAAAACGGATCGGGAAAAAGGAGAAAAGAAAAAGAAAAAAACACGAGAGTTATTGGGAAATAGGGTGGGTGGGACCGGGGGGGGGGGGGGCGTGAGGGAAAAGAAATAGGAAGGAAAAAGAAAAACTTCACACACTATAAAAGAGTAATAAAAATCTAAAAGGGATTATAATAAACAATATATGATAAGTTTCACGGTCTAAATTTCTTAGCAATAAAACTCCACAATGATGTGAAATATAACGAGAACAGAGAAGGGGTCCCCTGTGGGTTGGACTTTAAAGGCGTAGAATTTGTAACCCCAGATAAATGGAGATTAATATATATTGAAAAAGCGTTTATTACAAAAAAGATGTAGTACATAAAAACAGTAGAAGATTTCACATATATAACAATATAAAACACCTGGAGACTGTTTCAACAAAACTTGGTGATACAATACAAGTTATGAATGCGTTTGTGTCATTTTCTCACACTGACGCGTTTCGGATATTAATGATTTCCTCCTTCCTCATAGGTGAGACTATAACACCATTCCTATTATATATAGAAAAATGTCAAAGTCAGGTGATATGTCAGAAATGCAAATCTTCATACAAATGATTACATCTACTGAATCAAAAAGATTCATACAAATACAAATGAAACATAGAGCAAAACTCACATGGAGAGCACACCAAGTAACGAGACATTCCAGTAGGGTTAAAAGTAACGGCTGGAGGGAGGAGCTTCTTCACTTTACAACCTCAAAGGAGGTCGGTTGTATACCAAATATATATAGATGCCCATCAACCAACTGGAGCTCAGTAATTGCTCCAACAGTTGGATATAGTGCGTCTATCCCAAAGGGAGCGATCGTTTGGGGGGCGCCTGTAGAACACACTGGGGTCGGACAGTGAAAAGAGAGCCCTACGAGATAAAACATGTATGTATGTGTCAGGTTAACAAGTAATTACTTTTGTGACGTAGATAATGCATATAAAATCACTGATCTATACCTGTCGGTGAATCTTAGCTTGTTATACCACTGGTTATAGTATATCCAAGTTGGACAGTGTCGACCGATGACTCTGAAGAGAGATGGTCAAAAAGGCATTTAAGATAGTGAGTAGGAAAAATGATGGCTCACCCCAAAGGTATATGTATTTTTGTATTTCAATGTATGTCTCAATAGTAAATGACAATATACATATTTGGATAATTCATATAATAGTAGATATCTGTGGGGCAAAAAAGTCCCTCAGAGTTCTATGGGAGAGCAATGATTGCAGCAAAAATACATAAGCAAAGAGGGGGAAAAATGAATGGCTTTTATATTATTGTATCCAAATAATAATCTAGGATTGTCAAACAATGACAGCGATGTCAAATAAGGAAGTTTACAACTAACAGCAAACTTATATTAGTGTGGTAAAAAAAAGGGGGAGCATAGATTCCATAGGGAATAAAAGAAGTCAAATAAAAAGGATTTGTTACCTTATAGTGGTGTCACGCTGTTCGCCTCCTCCTCAGACTGACTGTTGCAGATTCTGAGTGGGGCGGACAGCGTATTTATATGTGTGTTCCAGCCCTGCAGCCAGCTGTATCAGATACAGCTGATTGCTGAAGGGCATGGAGACTGATGGAGGGTGTGTATTCCAGCCCTGCAGCCAGCTGTATCAGATACAGCTGATTGCTGAAGGGCATGGAGACTGATGGAGGGTGTGTATTCCAGCCCTGCAGCCAGCTGTATCAGATACAGCTGATTGCTGGAAGGCATGGAAACTGATAGAGCTCTCTGAGTTCTGCCCCCCGAGTGTTGCGCGCGCAGACTGGTCCCGCGCACCAATGAATGGTTGCGCAACGTGACCCGGGCACGCCCACAACTCCCGCCGGCACGTTATGCTTCACCGGCGAACAGCGCATGCTCGCCGGGTGAAGCAATATGGAGTCCCGGCGTCAAATGACGCCGGGAAATCTTACATCGCCGTCGCGTCCATTGGGAGATGGGCGGGGCGGCTGGGCGTGCCGGGCGGCCTACTAGGCGTCTCCCCTCATTAGTACGATCTAATTGTAGGGAATTCGATGGAGATTATTGATTGAAGCTCCTTCATCCAGACGCTTTACATTGGGGGATATAATCTGAAAGTGAAATTTAGGCAAAGAAGGAGAAGAGATAAATGCAGATTATACAGATGACAACAAATCATATTAATTGCATGGAGATCCATGTATATACATATCGGGAAGACATGCAAATTATGTGCAGCAAAAGGACTTTATACAAATTGTATGTTATTGAACAATATATAGCTGGCAAAATAAGGTGACAGGGAACAAGGGAAGGGGAGTTATAGATGTACAGACACATTATGGATTAGTATGCAAATCTTATGAGTGTCCTGATAGTTGTGAGGGCATGAATCTTTAGTATCTAATGTGAAAGAAGTACAGAAATGCATCCAATACCATGGATGCATATGGACTTCAAGAACTTTTTTCAATTTTATGTTAAAGAGGCTTTTAATACAACATCTGGTGATATTCCCTTAGGAGATTATTTCCCCATCCCTCCAGATGAGAAACCCTCTAAAAAGGGTTTAAACCAAATTGCCTCATTCAGGCCCGGGGCTTGATTTGCCCTGAGCTTGAAGATCCATCGTGATTCCAATTGGAGGAGAATTTTGTTCCAATCTCCTCCCCTTGGACTAGGGTGGATACGATCTAAAATGAGGAACTTGATTTTTGGGAATTTGCCCGCATGGACAATAGTTGTATGTCTCCCAAGAGGGAGGTCAGGGTCACACGTTTGCATACTATGAATGTGTCTGTACGCCCTTTTCCAGAATTCCAGTTTGGTCTTCCCTATATAAAAACATGAACATTCACATTGCAATAAGTATATAACTCCTAGAGTTTTACAGTTTGCGAAATGCCTCGCCCTGAATATCCTGCCATCTGGTAGTTTAGGATTTTTTTCAACCCACATAAATTTGCAATATTTGCAAGATCCACATCTGTATGTACCCTTGTACTTACAGTGGGTCTTCTTGTCCATATTAAATTCACTGCTAGTGATCTGATCTCTCAGGGAGGTAGCTCTTTTAAAGGTGAATAGGGGCTTTTCCGTGACATATGGACCTAATGTGGGGTCTTCAGTAAGGAGGTGCCAGTATTTCTGTACAATTTTTCTAATCTGTTGTTCCTGGTTGTTAAACTTAGATATGATCCTTTGGAACTTTATACGTAATAATTTTCCTAAAGTACCAACATTTTACGCACTCCCTAAGGTGCACAAAAATAAAGTCAATCCACCTGGGAGACCCATTATTTCTGGGGTAGGATCAATAAGTGAAAACGCTAGCCGATTAATAGATGACTTTTTGAAACCCTATGTCATGACTCTGCCGTCTTATGTGAAAGACACCATGCACTTCCTACAAATTGTAGACAATCTCCTCATACCAGAGTATACACTTCTGGTAACCATTGATGTTGAGGCGCTCTACAGTTCTATTCCCCATGATAAGGGTGTAGCAGCAATTAAACATATCTTGATGAATGATAGGAAAGTCGATCCAGTGTACGGCGATTTCATGCTGTCTCTGCTCAAATTCATCCTTGGGCATAACGTCTTCCCCTTCAATGGCTCCCACTACCTCCAGGTGCAGGGGGTGGCGATGGGGACCTGCTGTGCCCCGTCGTATGCCAACCTGTACCTGGGGGAGTGGGAGCATATGTTCCTGGACGATGAAGACTTGTCGATGTACACGGACCACATTCTGGGGTGGTACCGGTACATCGACGACATCTTCATCGTCTGGGACGGCCCCCCTCACCTACTGGAGCAATGTCTATCCAGAATGAATAGGAACGAGTTCAATTTAAATTTTACTATCTCATATAATCCTAATAACATCGCGTTTCTAGATGTAGAAATATATAAGGGTGAGGGAGGTCAACTACTTACAAAATTATATAGGAAACCAACTGCTGGAAATGCAATTCTGCATGCGACCAGCTTTCACCCCAAACCCGTATTAAACTCCATACCTTATGGTCAATTTCTGAGAATTAGGCGCAATTGCGCCGATGATCAAATCTTCAAACAAGAAGCAGATAATCTGCGTGATCGCCTTCTGGAAAGGGGCTATTCACACGCCTGCTTAACCACTTCAGCCCCGGACCAATTTGCAGCTAAAGGACCAGGCCCCTTTTTGCGATTCGGCACTGCGTCGCTTTAACTGACAATTGCGCGGTCGTGCGACGTGGCTCCCAAACAAAATTGGCGTCCTTTTTTCCCACAAATAGAGCTTTCTTTTGGTGGTATTTGATCGCCCCTGCGGTTTTTATTTTTTGCGCTATAAACAAAAATAGAGCGACAATTTTGAAAAAAATGCAATATTTTTTACTTTTTGCTATAATAACTATCCCCAAAAAATATATAAAAAAACATTTTTTTTCCTCAGTTTAGGCCGATACGTATTCTTCGACATATTTTTGGTAAAAAAAATCGCAATTAGCGATTATTGATTAGTTTGCGCAAAAGTTATAGCGTTTACAAAATAGGGGATAGTTTTATAGCATTTTTATTAATATTTTTTTTTTTACTAGTAATGGCGGCGATCAGCGATTTTTATTGTGACTGTGACATTCTGGTGGACACATCGGACATTTTTGACACATTTTTGGGACATTTGTCATTTATACAGAAATCAGTGCTATTTAAATAGCACTGATTCCTATGTAAATGACAGTTGTAGTGAAGGGGTTAACCACTAGGGGGCGGGGAGGAGTTAGTGTGACGTGTTGTGTTTTTTTTACAGTAGGGGGGCGTGGCTGTACGTCTGACATCATTGATCGGCTTTCCCGATGACAGGGAACAGCCGATCAATGACAGGCAGTGTAGGAAGCGCGGGGAGAGGTTTGTTTACACAAACCTCTCCCCGTTCTTCAGCTCCGTAACCCGATCGCGGGATACCAGCGGCGATCGGGTCCGCTGGTCCCGCGGCCGTGGTCACGGAGCTCCCGACCGGGTCGCGAGCGTGCCGCTGGTGGCGCGCGCGCGCCCCCCGGGCAGGCAAATTAAAGGGGACGTACCCGTACGTGCTTTTGCCTGCCCGTGCCATTCTGTAGACGTATATCTACATGAGGCGGTCGGGAAGCGGTTAAAGAGGGCATACCAGCAAGCCTGCATACGTAATAGGGATCAATTATTATATTCAAAAAAAAACAAAGATGACACCAATCCCCTTAGGATCATATCTAAGTTTAACAACCAGGAACAACAGATTAGAAAAATTGTACAGAAATACTGGCACCTCCTTACTGAAGACCCCACATTAGGTCCATATGTCACGGAAAAGCCCCTATTCACCTTTAAAAGAGCTACCTCCCTGAGAGATCAGATCACTAGCAGTGAATTTAATATGGACAAGAAGACCCACTGTAAGTACAAGGGTACATACAGATGTGGATCTTGCAAATATTGCAAATTTATGTGGGTTGAAAAAAATCCTAAACTACCAGATGGCAGGATATTCAGGGCGAGGCATTTCGCAAACTGTAAAACTCTAGGAGTTATATACTTATTGCAATGTGAATGTTCATGTTTTTATATAGGGAAGACCAAACTGGAATTCTGGAAAAGGGCGTACAGACACATTCATAGTATGCAAACGTGTGACCCTGACCTCCCTCTTGGGAGACATACAACTATTGTCCATGCGGGCAAATTCCCAAAAATCAAGTTCCTCATTTTAGATCGTATCCACCCTAGTCCAAGGGGAGGAGATTGGAACAAAATTCTCCTCCAATTGGAATCACGATGGATCTTCAAGCTCAGGGCAAATCAAGCCCCGGGCCTGAATGAGGCAATTTGGTTTAAACCCTTTTTAGAGGGTTTCTCATCTGGAGGGATGGGGAAATAATCTCCTAAGGGAATATCACCAGATGTTGTATTAAAAGCCTCTTTAACATAAAATTGAAAAAAGTTCTTGAAGTCCATATGCATCCATGGTATTGGATGCATTTCTGTACTTCTTTCACATTAGATACTAAAGATTCATGCCCTCACAACTATCAGGACACTCATAAGATTTGCATACTAATCCATAATGTGTCTGTACATCTATAACTCCCCTTCCCTTGTTCCCTGTCACCTTATTTTGCCAGCTATATATTGTTCAATAACATACAATTTGTATAAAGTCCTTTTGCTGCACATAATTTGCATGTCTTCCCGATATGTATATACATGGATCTCCATGCAATTAATATGATTTGTTGTCATCTGTATAATCTGCATTTATCTCTTCTCCTTCTTTGCCTAAATTTCACTTTCAGATTATATCCCCCAATGTAAAGCGTCTGGATGAAGGAGCTTCAATCAATAATCTCCATCGAATTCCCTACAATTAGATCGTACTAATGAGGGGAGACGCCTAGTAGGCCGCCCGGCACGCCCAGCCGCCCCGCCCATCTCCCAATGGACGCGACGGCGATGTAAGATTTCCCGGCGTCATTTGACGCCGGGACTCCATATTGCTTCACCCGGCGAGCATGCGCTGTTCGCCGGTGAAGCATAACGTGCCGGCGGGAGTTGTGGGCGTGCCCGGGTCACGTTGCGCAACCATTCATTGGTGCGCGGGACCAGTCTGCGCGCGCAACACTCGGGGGGCAGAACTCAGAGAGCTCTATCAGTTTCCATGCCTTCCAGCAATCAGCTGTATCTGATACAGCTGGCTGCAGGGCTGGAATACACACCCTCCATCAGTCTCCATGCCCTTCAGCAATCAGCTGTATCTGATACAGCTGGCTGCAGGGCTGGAATACACACCCTCCATCAGTCTCCATGCCCTTCAGCAATCAGCTGTATCTGATACAGCTGGCTGCAGGGCTGGAACACACATATAAATACGCTGTCCGCCCCACTCAGAATCTGCAACAGTCAGTCTGAGGAGGAGGCGAACAGCGTGACACCACTATAAGGTAACAAATCCTTTTTATTTGACTTCTTTTATTCCCTATGGAATCTATGCTCCCCCTTTTTTTTACCACACTAATATAAGTTTGCTGTTAGTTGTAAACTTCCTTATTTGACATCGCTGTCATTGTTTGACAATCCTAGATTATTATTTGGATACAATAATATAAAAGCCATTCATTTTTCCCCCTCTTTGCTTATGTATTTTTGCTGCAATCATTGCTCTCCCATAGAACTCTGAGGGACTTTTTTGCCCCACAGATATCTACTATTATATGAATTATCCAAATATGTATATTGTCATTTACTATTGAGACATACATTGAAATACAAAAATACATATACCTTTGGGGTGAGCCATAATTTTTCCTACTCACTATCTTAAATGCCTTTTTGACCATCTCTCTTCAGAGTCATCGGTCGACACTGTCCAACTTGGATATACTATAACCAGTGGTATAACAAGCTAAGATTCACCGACAGGTATAGATCAGTGATTTTATATGCATTATCTACGTCACAAAAGTAATTACTTGTTAACCTGACACATACATACATGTTTTATCTCGTAGGGCTCTCTTTTCACTGTCCGACCCCAGTGTGTTCTACAGGCGCCCCCCAAACGATCGCTCCCTTTGGGATAGACGCACTATATCCAACTGTTGGAGCAATTACTGAGCTCCAGTTGGTTGATGGGCATCTATATATATTTGGTATACAACCGACCTCCTTTGAGGTTGTAAAGTGAAGAAGCTCCTCCCTCCAGCCGTTACTTTTAACCCTACTGGAATGTCTCGTTACTTGGTGTGCTCTCCATGTGAGTTTTGCTCTATGTTTCATTTGTATTTGTATGAATCTTTTTGATTCAGTAGATGTAATCATTTGTATGAAGATTTGCATTTCTGACATATCACCTGACTTTGACATTTTTCTATATATAATAGGAATGGTGTTATAGTCTCACCTATGAGGAAGGAGGAAATCATTAATATCCGAAACGCGTCAGTGTGAGAAAATGACACAAACGCATTCATAACTTGTATTGTATCACCAAGTTTTGTTGAAACAGTCTCCAGGTGTTTTATAGTGTTATATATGTGAAATCTTCTACTGTTTTTATGTACTACATCTTTTTGTAATAAACGCTTTTTCAATATACATTACTCTACATTTATCTGGGGTTACAAATTCTACGCCTTTAAAGTCCAACCCACAGGGGACCCCTTCTCTGTTCTCTCTATTATAGGATGTGGCGTAAACCGTAAAAAATTCCCCTCTCTAGTATTATATACTCATGTGTGTTTTTTTGTTTAGCCTACATTTCTTCTCTGAAATATAACGAGAGATATAAATTAATACGAAGTTGAATAATAATCTCTTGAATATTGCTGAAGTGGAAAAAAAAAAAAAGAAGAAACAAGGTAAAGAAGATCCTCCCCCTCTCCCCAACCCTGGAGAAATGTGTAAAGATTATGTAGCCAGAATTTGTGGTACTAATTATGAATTTATAGTCCCATGGGTTTCAAATGTAGCGGGATGGACCGAAACCATACACAGTGTAGACCCCTTTTCCAGGAATGGTAGTAACGATGATTTTCACTAGACATGTTCATTCGTTTTCGTCCGAATGCATTTTCGTCCGAATTTCAGGTATTTTCGTTATCGTTTTAACAAATGATAACGAAAGTGCAGAATCCGAAAAACGAAAGATCCGACATAAACAAATGCTTTATTTTCGTTGTAACAACAGTTTGATATAGATAGGAGATTCGACGCTGACAATAACAATCTGTGTCCATTGAACCTGTGGTCGAATGTGCCTAACCTTAACTCTATTAGTCCAAGATTATTCTACATAGAGAAAAGATTCGATGTAGAAAGGAAAGATTCGACGTAGAGAGGAAAGATTCGACGTGGAGAGGAAAGATTGCTGCAGGAATTGGGTGGAATTGCAGCTAAACTATACAGAGTCATACAGTTTAGCTGCTCCGTCGAATCTTCTTTGAACTTTCGACAGACACCATAAGCCTTCAATGACAGATTCGACCTTAATTCATTTGGATTTTCGGACTAATGCAATTTTTAACGAAAAACTAAATAAATAAAAACAAATTTCGGGAGTAACTAAATAAATGTATTTTTCGGACGAAAACGAAATTCCGAAACGAAATATTTCAGTGTGCACATGTCTAATTTTCACATGGACATGATAAAAGGATTGTGTTTAGGAGATAAGAGAACTTTCCCTTGGTACCCCGGGGATCCTCAATGGGATATGGATTATATGGCAAAGGGAGGGGAGAACTGGTTGAAATACGCCCCATATTGGTTTCAGAGGGACAATAAGAAACAGAAAAAGCCCACCAAATGTTTAAGTAAGGAAGATTATGACCAGAAACATAGAGAAGAAGCTGATAAAAAGAGAGTTGTCCCTGACCTTAGCACCCTTTCCAGGTGGGTGACACCGTGGTGGTCCAGCAATTGAAACGCACCAAGAAACAGGAGTATCCCTTCGGACCTCCAACCACAGTGATCGCAGTTACCCGCACAGCTATTCTGGTAGAAGGACAACGGGCCTGGATTCATGCATGTCGTGTGAAGAAGGTCAACCAGGACCCTAAGAAGCAAGGCAAAGACAAAGATAAAGCACTGAGGCGTGAAGGAGGTGGTCGAGACTCTGAACAAGATGGCCTCGCTTATTTCACCACAGACTTCTGGGAAGGCCTTGTGCCTCTTAGGCTGCTCTGATTGTGTTCCTGACAACTTTGCTGATAACTAACTGTATTTATCACCCTGAAGATTTGGGACTCATAAAGGGTATTTGTGGAGCCTCTAAAACTCTACAACAGAATAATATGAATAATACACATGACAGACACAAGAGAAATGAAAACTCAGAAAGTTTTACAGATAAAATGTTATTATTGAAGTTTAAATATAGCTATGCCCAGAAATCTGGATTTGAAAAATGTTGGATATGTAGTAAACTCCATCCTAGCACTGCTAGGACCCCCCTAATGGCAGTAAACTTCACCCCTTTCCTTAATGGCACACCGCCTGTCATCCTTACAAATGTCACAAGATTGCTTTCAAATAATACCCTTACTTTCCAAATTATTGGTAGAAGTCATTTCCCAGACTGGTGTTTTAGGTTGGGAAACTCCACAAACGGAGCTGAAGTTTGCCAACAAACTAAAATTAACTTTTCAATGACTTCAATTGAAAGCCCTTTCTTTCACACTTCAGAACCTGCCCTAAACACCACTCTGATAAACTTTCTTAGCTCCAGTTCCACAGTAGGACAATTATTGTCAAGTTTAACCTTTTCTAGTCTTTCTGATGAAATGATGATAATATTCAACCAATGATCCTTAGCCCTAGGAAACAGTATTTATATTTGTTGTGGAAAAATCTGTCACCCTTGGATCCCCACTGAACCCCAAGGATGGTGTTATCTTGCATCCCTAGTCCCCATCATGGGCGTAGTAGGAGATAGCAAGGGAAGACATCTCCTTGAAGCTAGCATGCATCCTAGGTACCCCCTCAGACACCGCAATAAAAGGGAGTTATTTCTTGAAAAAGATATGGCATGGGCTTGGTTCCCCTCAAGGACTGGGTGGGGAATAGACTTAATGAAAAGGTTGAATAATTACACTGGAATCATTGATGAAGTAATGGAAAAGAATTCTGATGATATTACTAAATTAAATATAGAAACTAGGGCAATTAAAAAACAATTAGAACTACACGAGTTAGCCATAGAAAGCATGAGTGCTGCTTTAACAGGGTTATGTGAAAACACAGAAGATTATGAGTGTTGTACCTGGTTTCATAACACAAGTATTGAGGTACCAGATTATTATGATATAATTGCACAACACCGGAAAGAAGTAAGCAAATTACAAGATGAAGCTAGAAATATTGCTAAAACATGGGATCCTTTTGCAAACCTAAGTGCTGCCATAACTATAATTATGATTATTCTTTTTGTTTTGTTCCTATTTGCCTGTTATAAGCTTATAATGTGCATAATTGTTAGGGCATCCCGAACCCCTCATCCTGCTTCTGCGAATAGAGTTTATCTCAGTATGTATTATGATAGAAGAAAGATTACATAACTGTGAAATGTAGTGAGACATGTCTGTCTCAAAGAGGGGGTTGTAAGGAACGATAGCATGATAGACTCCATTTTGTTCAAGATGCAATTTTATGAAATTCTCAATATATGAGCTTAAGTTGAAACCCACACATTTTTAAGCTGTTATCTATAGAATATGTTCTCACTTACAGTACTTTTACACATATATATAGTCTGTGGACTTTGACCTAGCTTAGGCTTGCATTTGTTTTAGATAAGATAAGAACATCTGTTCAAGAATACATATATATTTTGTAGTAAAAAAGATGTGAATTTTGGCTTATGTTTACCAGCTATGACGTAGAATATTGACTGAAGCTATTTCTTCTGTACACGTGTTAAGCATCATAACGCCTCCTTGTTTCTCTAAATTCTGCATAAATATGGTATTTTGAGTCAGCAATACAGATATCGAAGTGTACACAACCAAGCGTCTCCTGTGTCACATTATTGATATCTCCAGGCCTGCTGAGGGGTCAACGGAAGTCTTCCTGCATTACCTGAAACCTATCTGGGTGGTCGTAGAAGCCAAAATTTTCTTTCAGCCGGCAGTCATTCATGTGACAATTCACATGTTTATTCTCAGACATACCACAGCATATTTCAGCATACTTCAACCTTTGGCCTATGTATGGCTTTGGTGTCCATTATTCATACGAGGGGTTATTTTTCTTACATGTGAGTACCACATTACTTTATACTGTTTGATTGCTCAATGCTATGGCGTTTTAAACATTGTTCTTACCTATTGTACTATCTTTACCGTACTAATATCCATTTGTTCATACCATTAGATGTGATTGAAAAGGATTTAAATTCGCCTATGAAAAAGGACAAAAGTCCGAAACATGTCGGCGTTATCCTAGATTCCACATTCATTACAAGTCTGTAACTTCTATGTATATGACATATTGTACACCCATTCTTGGCCTTGTCAATATTGTATGCTTTTTTGATATTTCCAACATTGTTATTCAATGATTCCATCCCTACATGGATAATTTTCAATAAATGTTTTGTATTGCATATACCTTGTCTGTGTCTATCAGTTCCAAAAACATCCCCTAGGGGTATTGGCCGTGTCATGCACACTAGGCCTTCTTTTTCTCTTTTTTAACAATTGGGATGTGATAGACCAGCTCTCCACACACACTGTCATTGCATGCCTAGCTTTTCTCTTTTTTCTAAGTTGGGAATAGAGGGTATAAGGATAAAGTTTAGCTCAGGTGCTTGGAACTGCTAACTTCAATAAAAGTCTCTCTCTGTACATTATCCAGGGAATAGCCACTCGCAACTGGATTCTTTAACTGTTGGATAAATCCTTGAGCTTGGATCTAGCAGCCAACAAGTAATTCTAGCTTTGCAAAGTCTCTCACACAGACTTAGTTGAAAAATGTAGTTGTAACCGGAAGGTAAAGGTAGGAACTTTTCTTACTGTACCAGAACCTTTTAGCCGGTCCAGCGATACCATAAGAAATTGTGGATTCAATCAATGTCCATGGCAGCTCAGCTTCCAGGCTCTTACCGAGCAGCCAGCCTCTTGCGTGGCTCTCTCACTGAAGAGTCCTCCCCTGGTTGCATGTAGAGTTGCTGGGCCTCTCCAAACCCGAGACAGCACCGGAACACCTTAGAATCCTCCTTCCAGTTACTGTGCCTCGAACTAGCCAGTTCCGAGGCTCGGAAACGGATGGATCCGCACCCCAGGCCATGAGGGCCTCTGGGGGCTGGTCAGGAGGACCAGGACCACGGAGTCAGCAACAACTTCTGGACCAGAACCCCGACCCATGTGACTTTAGCACCTTAAGTACCCTCTCCCGGAATACACAGCGAGACAAACGCGCCCACTGATTGGCTCCGAGAAGAGATTGGTACTCAATGTGTCCAACCAGACTGCGTTCTAGGGCCTCTCACAGGTGCAAACCCCATCTATGACCAGGCAGAACCTCAATACAGCCCAGCAAAACTGATGCCAAAGCATAATTTAGAACAATTAACCCCAAAACTCAACTACAGTTTGGGGCAAAAACTAAATTTAAAGACATAGCGCATACTCATCAGGAGTACCGGCGTTACACAGGTATTACAGGAAATAATGCGAGCCAAGTCAACGAAAGGTCTAATATCAAAAACTTACTTAAGTTTACATAAAGAGAGTCGGAAAAGAACACAGGAACGGCCTTATAGAAAGAAATGGGAAAGAGATGTGGGAAATATATCAGAAATACAATCGGAGAGGATTCTTGAGCTTGCACCATGGGTTTCTCTTTCTCCACCCCAGAAGATGTCACATTTATTTTTACTGTATAGAGATTATTACACCCCGCAAAAACTCTTTCTGTTTGGTCGAAGACAGGATGCTTCCTGCCCCATATGTGGAAGGACAGAGGGGACATGATTCACCTGTTTTGGAGATGTCCTAAGTT
This sequence comes from Lithobates sylvaticus, assembly GCA_028564925.1. Classification (NCBI taxonomy): domain Eukaryota; kingdom Metazoa; phylum Chordata; class Amphibia; order Anura; family Ranidae; genus Lithobates; species Lithobates sylvaticus. The sequence continues at coordinate 143,498,271 of CM053033.1, forward strand.
ATTCCGCTACTGGATGGAGGTGGTGGAAACAATAGCCCAGGTGTTTGAGGTGTCTATAGACTATGGTGCGTGTATTGGGGTGGATAGATGGAAAGGGCAGGCCAAAAGATACTGTCAGGAAATGTTCCATCCGCTGGCGATATCTGTCTTTTGGCATACAGTACTGCAGTCCATCAGCAGGTGTCTCCTGGCAGTTTGGAACTGTTAGGAGAACTTTCCCCTGCTGCTATGGCATCATTTGGCTGCAGTACTGGCACCCACCAGCGAATGGATTCTGGCAGTGTGGGGCAGACAGCACCTCCTGCGCTCAGGTGTTACTTGAGGACAATTATTTCACTCTTATAAAAACCCCGGCAAGCCCATACATGCTTGCCTTGGTATCGCTTTACTGTTTGTTTTCACTTCTTGTCATTTATTTAAATAAACACTTATTATTTCACTTACATGTGTTTTGGGTTTTCTCTGTGCAGTCCACACAGTCTGGTCTACTAATTCCCTGATAGTATACCAAGGCCATCCCTGACCAGACGTGGCTGCATTGAGGAACCATCCTGGCTTGTTAGTCTGCCAATATGGATTACAATGAAATCCTTTATTATTCTCTGCTGGCAGAAGAGGATGGTGAATCTTGTTGTCAGATTTTAAAAGGATGGACTAGTGACCAGCTGATGGAAACCATCCGATCAGCTCATTCCCTGGTGTAGCACCTATCCTGCCTTCAGTCCACCTGCCTCTTCTCCTCCACCTGTAACAGTCCCACAAAATCCTCCTCCAGCCACTGTTCCTTGGTCTTCATTTTGCCCAGAAACTTTCTTTTCTTACAGCCCTGCACCCACGTACAAAGCTGCAGTGGCTGAGCCAAAAAAGAAACGGAAGTTCTTTCCGACCCACACTATCCTGCCAGTAACCCAACCTGCCTCCACCCCAACAAACCTGTTCCAGCCTGACATCCCAGTTCCTGCTACCCAGCCTGACATCCCAGTTCCTGCTACCCAGCTTGACGTCCCAGTTCCTGCTACCCAGCTTGACGTCCCAGTTCCTGCTACCCAGCTTGACGTCCCAGTTCCTGCTACCCAGCTTGACGTCCCAGTTCCTGCTACCCAGCTTGATGTCCCAGTTCCTGCCACCCAGCCTGATGACCCGCTGCCAGCTTTCCAGCCTGATGACCCGCTGCCAGCTTTCCAGCCTGATGACCCGCTGCCAGCTTTCCAGCCTGATGATCCGCTGCCAGACTTCCAACCTGATGACCCGCTGCCAGCTTCCCAGTCTGATGTCTCTGTGCCGGCCTTCCAGTCTGCTGTCTCTGTGCCGGCCTTCCAGTCTGCTGTCTCTGTGCCGGCCTTCCAGTTTGCTGTCTCTGTGCCGGCCTTCCAGTCTGCTGTCTCTGTGCCAGCTTCCCAGTCTGATGACCCGCTGCCTGCCTCCCAGTCTGCTGTCTCGGTGCTGTCCTTCCAATCTGCTGCCCTGGTGCCAGCCTTCCAGTTTGATGTGCCAGCTTCCCAGGCTAATGTACCGGTCTTCAAGTCTGATGTGCCAGTCCTCAGGTCCGATGTGCCAATCCTCAGGTCCGATGTGCCAGCTTCCCAGTCCGATGTGCCAGCTTCCCGGTCCGATGTGCCAGCTTCCCGGTCCGATGTGCCAGTCTTCAAGTCTGATGTGACAGTCTTCAGGTCTGATGTGCCAGTCTTCAGGTCTGATGTGCCAGTCTTCAGGTCTGATGTGCCAGCTTCCCAGTCGGATGTGCCAGTCCTCAAATCTGATGTGCCAGTCTTCAAATCTGATGTGCCAGCTTCCCAGTCGGATGTGCCAGCTTCCTAGTCGGATGTGCCAGCTTCCCAGTCTGATGTGCCAGTCCTCAAATCTGATGTGCCAGTTCTCAAATCTGATGTGCCAGCTTCCCAGTCGGATGTGCCAGCTTCCCAGTCGGATGTGCCAGTCTTCAAGTTTGATGTGCCAGTCTTCAAGTTTGATGTGCCAGCTTCCCGGTCCGATGTGCCAGCTTCCCGGTCCGATGTGCCAGCTTCCCGGTCCGATGTGCCAGCCTCCCGGTCTGATGTGCCAGCTTACCAGTCCGATGTGCCTGTTATCCAGCCTGCCCTTACGGTACTTGCTGTTCGGACTAAGGTCCCAGTGTCTGCTGCCCAGCCCGATGTGTTCCTGTCTGCTGCCCAGCCCGATGTGTTCCTGTCTGCTGCCCAGCCCGATGTGTTCCTGTCTGCTGCCCAGCCTGATGAGTTCCTGTCTGCTGCCCAGCCCGATGAGTTCCTGTCTGCTGCCCAGCCCGATGAGTTCCTGTCTGCTGCCCAGTCGGATGTGCCAGCTTCCCAGTCTAATGTGCCAGCGTCCCAGTCGGATGTGCCAGCTTCCCAGTCAGATGTGCCAGTCTTAAAGTCTGATGTGCCAGTCCTCAGGTCCGATGTGCCAGCTTCCCGGTCCGATGTGCCAGCTTACCCGTCCTATGTGCATGTTATCCAGCCTGCCCTTACGGTACTTGCTGTTCGGCCTAAGGTCCCAGTGTCTGCTGCCCAGCCCGATGTGTTCCTGTCTGCTGCCCAGCCCGATGTGTTCCTGTCTGCTGCCCAGCCCGATGTGTTCCTGTCTGCTGCCCAGCCCGATGTGTTCCTGTCTGCTGCCCAGCCCGATGTGTCTGCTGCCCAGCCTAAAGTGCCCATGCCTGCCGCCCAGCTTGATGTGCCTGCTGCCCAGCCTAAAGTGCCCGTGCCTGCTGCCCAGCTCGATGTGCCTGCTGCCCAGCCCAATGTGCCTGCTGCCCAGCCTAGAGTGCTGTGCTTGCCGCCCAGCTTGATGTGCCTGCCGCCCAGCTTGATGTGCCTGTGCCTGCCGCCCAGCTTGATGTGCCTGTGCCTGCCGCCCAGCTTGATGTGCCTGTGCCTGCCGCCCAGCTTGATGTGCCTGTGCCTGCTGCCCAGCTTGATGTGCCTGCTGCCCAGTTCAAGTTGCCTGCCGCCCAGCTTAAGAATCCGGAGCCCGCTGTCTGCCCTGAAGTGCCTGATGCCCAGCCAGAAGTACCCCTACCCATTCTTCTGCTTGATGCCTTAGACTTTGAACTACTACAACCAGTTGGAGCGTCCAGAGGCCGCTCCTTTGAGGGGGGGTACTGTCAGGAAATGTTGCATCCGCTGGTGATATCTGTCTTTTGGCATGCAGTACTGCAGTCCATCAGCAGGTGTCTCCTGGCAGTTTGAAACTGTCAGGAGAACTTTCCCCTGCTGCTATGGCATCATTTGGCTGCAGTACTGGCACCCACCAGCGGATGGATTCTGGCAGTGTGGGGCAGACAGCACCTCCTGCGCTCAGGTGTTACTTGAGGACAATTATTTCACTCTTATAAATACCCGGCAAGCCCATACATGCTTGCCTTGGTATCGCTCTCTCCAGGTGGCCCTGGCCGTATTATCTGTACCTGAGCCTGTATCTGACCCGACCCGACCTGATCTATCCCAATCCCATCCTGGACCTGTCCCTCCTGTCTCCTGCCTACCTTGGATCCCTGCTCTGCAGCCCATTCATCCGTCCTCTCCCTCTCCTGCTGGTTCCCCATCCTTACCCATCTACTGACCCCCTTGTGTATGACCTCGGCCTGGCTTTTCGTTTACGATTCTGGTATTGCCCATTTATTGTATATATTATTTGTTTGTAGTTTGTGGTTGGTAGTGCACTGTTTGTTTTCGCTTCTTGTCATTTATTTAAATAAACACTTATTATTTCACTTACATGTGTTTTGGGTTTCCTCTGTGTAGTCCACAGTCTGGTCTACTAATTCCCTGATAGATACTGTGACGGATCCTTTTCCTCACTCCACTGAGTGCTTCCGTCAGTAATACTGCTTCCTCCAATCTGACCATCAGAGAGAGATATTATTATTATAGCTGCATTGAATACAAGTCTAGCCGAAAATAGCTTGTAGAATCTTGAACTGATTTATTGGATAGAATACAGCCTTTTTATACACATTTATTTTTTTAACAGAAACGTTTTTATTAGAAAACAAAAAGAATACATACAATGTCATTACATCTGATTCATTCATCGGTAAGGCACATGGTCAAACAGAGTAATATAACATAGAGTTTCATCATAGAATTACTAAGAGTAGGAAGACAAGATACTTTTAGGTCAAGTTTGGGGAAGCGTAATAGTGCATTCAGGTACCAGATATCTCTGGTCAATTGAGTACCAATACTACCCAAGTGGGTATACGTCACGAAGTCAACCGGGTAAAGGGGCCATAGCACAGTCACATATGTGAACTATAACCTATCCTCCTTCACTTCTCCTTCAATTCTTAAATATTGAGTGCCCGGGATTCTATCCACGGAGCCCATGTTTTATGAAATTTTTATGCGGGCATTTCCATCCCTTATATGTCAGCTTGTAGATCGGAAGGACTGAGTCTACTAGTGCACGCCATTGGGCGATCGTTGGTGGGGAAGGTAGCTTCCAGTTTTGCAACAGAACTTTCCTAGCGTAGAACGCCAGGTAAAATATAAGGAGACCCTTGTGGGTGGCGTGTGTCAGGGATTCTGTGAGTCCCAATAGCAACAGCTTGGGATCCACTGATGCTGAGAGACCAGTCACTGCATTAATTTCCGCCAATATCTGCCCCCAATAATTTTGTATAGCCGGGCAGTCCCAAATCACGTGATAGTACGTTCCCACCTCTTGTAAACACTTGGGGCAGTTCTCAGATTGTGTGGGGTAGATTCTTGCTAGGCGTTGAGGGGTGTATCTTTTGCAGAGATCATTGTGGGGAGGTAGTTTTGTAGAGCGAGATCCCACTCCTCCTCAGTCAAGGAGGGAATATCACCCCTCCATGTCCGACACAGGGGTGACGGGCCCTCAGGATCTCCACATGTCAATCTAAGATATAAGGAAGAAAGGATTCTGTCATCTCCGCGATAGATAAGAAATCTTTCTATCTGATGCGGTTCTACTGAGATATTGCCTGGGAATTGTGATTGAGTGGCATGTTTCAGTTGAAGGTACCGAAACAGCATCCACGAGGGGAGTTGGTAAGTATCCTTCAGTACTGGAAAGGGGAGGAGAGCCCCAGATGGCATAATGTGTTGGATCTTGGTTACTCCATATCTGGCCCACAAGTTGGGGTCCGGTATGGTGCGAAAGTGTGGGAGCCTAGGGTTGCCCCAGAGCGGGGTATGCGGGGAAATGGAATTTGGTCGCTGTGACTTTGTCCCATACCTGCCCCGTGGTTCTCAATGGGGTAGTGGCTTGAGGGGAAGTCCGCACTCCCATGTATACCACATTTGTAAGGGCAGAGTAGGACCCCATTATGGCTGCTTCAAGATTGACTGCGGGATTGGACCGGATTTGGGTGAACCACCAACGGGTGATGACCAAAACCGCTGCCAAATAGTATTTTAAAAAGCACGGTGATGACAGACCACCCAAAGACAGAGGGAGTTGTAGTTTGGCCTTGGAGATTCTCGAGGGCTTCCCTCCCCAGATAAAGGAAGAGATTACTCCATCCAATTTGTGAAAAAAGGTCATAGGGATTGGGCTTGGGGTATTCCTAAAAATATACAAAAATTTGGGGAGGAAAGTCATTTTTATGAGGCCCACTCTGCCAACCGGAGTCAAGGGTAGGGTCTTCCAGGTACTACACTTAGTTATTAGGGACTGTAGTATTGGATAGAGGTTATCCGTCAAACATTGCGAAAGGTCTCTAGTGATCTCAATGCCCAAGTACTTAAAGTGGGAGACTAGCTGTAGGGGGCATGTGGCAGGTGCCGTTGGGAGAGTGTTCGAATCAGAAAGCAGAAACAGGTTAGATTTCTCCCAATTGATCCAAACACCTGAGAATTCACAAAATCAGTCAAAGCTGCTGTGAGGGAGTCGGCAGTATCACCCAGGTATAACAACTGAAAGGAAATAAATCAGAATTAGGGGTTCCCTCTCTGCTTTGGTATGCTGTGCAATTCCGAAACCAGGCCTGGGAGATTTGCCCTTTGAGACAATGAAACATATACACAACAAGTTTCTCTCCGAGCAAATCTAAATCTTTATTCTTGGGTGTGAATATAAGAGGGGCTTTCAGAAAGTACCGCCCTTTAACAGATTATCCAATCATATACAGAGACACATAAGTACAGTCTGACGCCCACAGTGAAACTAATTATTTCTAAAATATCACGTGCTTTACAAGAAATGAAACTCAACAGAAGATTACAGTATTATGGAAAAACGAAACTAGATTAGCAAGACTTGAGCATATTTCACAAAATGGATGTTAGAGACACACAAAATGGAAGCTGACTATAATACAAAGAAGTAGTTAAACTAAATATCCCTTCAATCCCCTCTTAGATCATATAAGATGATCTCTACATTCTATGTTGTGCTTTAATACTTCTTTGGGGCTGTGGCATAGATTGCCTGATGACTCTTCATGTATGTCATGTGAGATAGAACCTTATCATCAGGAGATCGAAGGTGCGCAATTATGTAAGTGCAACATTTAAAACAGAAGTAAAGAATCAGAGCAAGGATAAATATCATAACAAAGACAATGTCTTTTAACCATAAAAATATACCTCCAAGCCCAAAACCTGCATTGGCAAATGGGCTCCATGTTTTAGCAATGTCCCTAGCTTCCTGCTGGAGCTGGCCTCTAGTGGATGTCCCCTTTTATAATCCCCTACCACTCCCATGACAGATAACAAGGATGCAAGGTAACACCATCCCTTAACATGGAGGGGCACCCAGGGATAACACACTTTCATACAACATACATAGATACTTTGTCCCAGTGCAAAAGGTCTCTTAGCGACAAACTCATGAGTGCACTTGTCCTGTGTTGCGATTATAAATTAGTGTAATATTTCACCTACATTTTTAGAGAAAAAGAAAAGTTATGCAAAGTACAGTTTAACCCTGGGTCAGATACTTGAAACAGTGAGCAGGCAGGGGCAGAGACTCTGGATTCGCACATAGAGATATTAAATATTGACCTGCTGCAGAAAGAGGGGTTAGTCTGTGTCTCATTCCCTAAATTAAAACACCAAACAGGGGAATGACTTCTACCTGCTATTGGAAAGGTAACAATGTTGTTTTTGTACAGAGTGGATATGTTAGTCAAGAATACAGGAGGAGTCTCATTGAGAAAGGAGGAAACATTTAAAGGTACAGCCAAAAGGGCAATTCGGGCAGTGCTAGGATGTAATATGCTACATTCAATCCAACATTCTTCATACCCTGATTTTTTTTAGCATAAGCATACTTAAATTTTAGCAAAAGCATCTTATCTGTAAAACTATCTCCAATCTCTCTCTTGGTTCTAGCTTGTGTCAATATAATGTTCTTGTGTGTGTGTGTGTGTGTGTGTTTGTGTTCCCACAGATACTTTTAATTGCACCCAAATCTTCAGGGTAGTACAGTTAGTGGTGATCCAGGTGGTTAGGAACACTGTTAGAGAGATCAGGGTCAGTAGGCAGAATGCCTTGTCAGAAGTCTGTGGTGAAGTAAGCGAGGTCATCTTTCTGGCCAGACCTGCTTTCCCAGGAACTCCTTCGTCTGCTTGGACTTCTGCTTGAGGGCCTCCTGTATCCAAGATCTCCTTCCTGCTCTTGGGGCTTTGGGCAACCTTTTTTTTTTACTCTGTTGGCATGGATCCAGGACTGGCAATTTTTCCACTAGGATGGCTGTTCTGGTCACTGCAACCACTGTGGTAGGAGGTCCAAAGGGATACTCTTGCTTCTTATTTCTTTTTTTTTTTTTTGCCACTTCAGAAGAACTATAGTGTAGGACTATGTCAGCGAGGCCTTTTCCTCTGTCCCATCTCAGTCTTAACATCATAGTGGCCTAGCCATTTCGTTATTTAAGTGCCCTCTCGGTTCACACTTACACTTTTTATTATAATCAATTTTTCAATTTAAAAACAAGACCCTTTGGTTGTATACGGACTTAAGTAACTGACATAAAGCATTCTAGGCCAGGAGGGAGGAACCCGAGGTACCCCTTTATCGTCCCCACCCCTCTCCATACTCCTTATCCCTTACAATACTGTTTTTTTTTTCCCCTCCCCCGTCCCCCCCCCCCCCCTCCCCATCCCCATCGCTACCCTTTTTACCTTACCTTTTTTTTTTTTTTCTTTCCTATTTTTTTTTTTCCCCCTTTTTTTCCTTTTCCCTTTCCTAGTTGATTTAAGGACTCCTACTTGACTATGTTTTCCCCTTTATCACCTCTTTCTATCTAACTCCGTAAAACCTCAGTATAACTCCAAGTTCCTTTAAATTTTTTCCAACATTCCCACTTCCCCTTAGATTGAACTTTATCATCATCAAAGCTGTCTTTCAAACGTTCCAACTTATAAGTCACTTCAACTTCGTCTATCCATTCCCCTATGGGAGGACTTTCAAGCTCTTGCCATCTCCTCGGGATTAATCTTTTCACGGCATTAAGAAGATGTGGGACCAGTGTATTCCCATACTGCCTCACTCCCCCCTCTGTTGCATGCATCAGGACCGCCCACGGATCTTTTTTCACTTCAATTTGAGTTATTTCTTTAATGTACCTCAAGACCATCTCCCAGTATTTTTGGATTTTCTGGCAATCCCACCATAAGTGGCCCATAGTCCCTCTTTGTTTACATCCTCTCCAGCAGTTGGGGGATCTCCCCTCCTGAAATTTACTTGTTATGTCAGGGGTCGCGTACCACCTTGTTAAAACTTTGTAGTTCATTTCGGCGGTCCGCATGTCTACCGCTGAACTATGTGTAAGCTTCATTATTTTTTTAACCATACCCATATTTATCTGTGACCCTAAGTCCCTCTCCCATTTCTTTATGAATGAGGGGGCCTCCAGCCTGTCCATCTCTATTAATAACTTGTAAATTTTCGATATAGACTTTTTGGTGTTTTCTGCCGTGATTATTTGCTCCAGCTTTGTCAAGTCCCCGGCTTCCCTAATCGGTTGTGGTAGCTTTTTAACAAAATGGCATATCTGGAGGTACCGCCACTCATCAATTCTAAACATATCCACCTTTTTTTGTAATTCCTGTAGTGCCAGTGGTTGTCCCTTAACTAAAACGTCCCCCAGTTGTGTTTTCTCGTTAATTATCCAATCCCCTCCTATCTCTTTTTTCCCCGGTGGGAAAAAATCATTCTCCTTGAGTGCCACTAAAGGTGAGTTATAATTCCCATTTAACTGCTTATAAATTTTGTCCCATATTTTAAACGAGTGCCGTGTAATAATGTGTGTATGTTCTCCTAGTGCTCTATATCCTGGGGGGTTCCAAATAATCTTTCCCAAATGAACATTACTTAGTGCCATTTCTAAGTGCACCCATCTTTTATTTGTGTACGTTTTCCCCTACTCTGGTATTCTTAATAGTGCAATTGCGTGATAGTAACTAATAATATCGGGGACCGCCAGTCCCCCCTGACTCTTACCCTGTTTTAGAATTTGCATAGACGTGCGATGTTTCTTGTTTTTCCAAACAAAATTCATCAGTATTGATTTTAGCTTCCTTAAGTATTGGTGAGGTAGAGGGAGAGGAAGCATTTGAAACTTGTAGGTTATTACAGGGAGTATCATCATATCATACGGTATTTATACGTCCGATCCACGATAGGGGCCTATTTATGTATTCTTGGCACTTTTTTTTAATTTCATCTAATAAAGGGAGGTAATTTATTTTATACATTTTTTTCAGTGGAGTTGGTTAGATTTATGCCCAGATATTTTATTTGTTTCTTCCACACAAATTTATAATCTCTCTGTATTATCTGCTGCTCCATCTTATTTAAGTTAATATTTAGCATATGAGATTTTGATGAGTTGACTCGGAAGTTTGATAAAGCTCCGTAGGCAAGAAGGGTCTCCAAGAGAATAGGCATCGACTTCTGGGGTTGTCGTATATAAAATAAAAGGTCGTCTGCAAAAGCAGCCAATTTGTGGTTCTCCCCATCCACCCTACAACCTTTAATTTCTGGATTTCCTCTTATTGAGGACAATAATGGCTCTAGGGTCAAGATAAAGAGGAGAGGGGACAGGGGACATCCCTGTCTTGTTCCGTTTCTCATTTCAAAGAGAGAGGAAAGGACTCCGTTCACTTTGACATTTGCTTTCGGGTGTCCATAGAGAGCTTTAATTTGTTGAATAAATTTTGGGCCGAACCCCATGTGTTCTAATGTACAAAACATGAACCCCCAGTCTACTCTGTCAAACGCCTTTTCTGCGTCTATTGACAACAGCAGACCGGGGGCCCGTGAGTCCCTCATTTTCTGGAGAATTAATAGTTTCCGATCCCCATTGTCCCTCCCTTCCCTTCCAGGAACGAAGCCCACTTGGTCCGGGTGGACCAGTGCTTCCAGGTGCCCCTTTATTCTCTCGGCTAGAATTTTGGCGTAAAGTTTAGTGTCCGAGTTTAACAACGAAATGGGCCTGTAGCTGGAACACACTGATCCATCCTTACCGTCTTTTGGCAGGACAGTAATGGTTGCCGACAAGGAAGCCTCGCCCATTGCATACTCTGTTCCCAACCCATTCATGTATTGTTGAAGTCTGGGGATCAGGATCTCCTTGAAAGTTTTGTAATAAAAAATGGTAAAGCCATCTGGACCCGGGCTCTTTCCTAGGGAGGAATTCATCAGAGCCCTCCGTATTTCGTTCTCAGAGATTGGACGTTCCAGCGCCTCTCTTTCCTCCTGACCTAAAGTCTCCAACCCTGCTCTACTCAGAAAATCATCTATTTTTTCTCTCTGGTCCCCTTTTTTGCCCGCCTTAGCGTCTACTGAATAAAGCTCTTCATAATATTCCCTGAAGGATGAGGCAATATCTTTAGATATATATTTCAACTCTCCATTTTTGGCTTGAATTTTTTCTATATAGTTTTTTTTTTTTTTTTTTTGTAAAATTCTCGCCAGATGCTTACTAGATTTATTTCCCCAGATATAACGTTCTTTCGCTGTCCTATTAAATATCTGTTTAGCTTCGTAATCTGCCCAATCTTTTAGTTCCTCTCTCTTTGCCACCAACTCTTGATATATTTCCCTATTTTGGGCCGAAGATGACTTATGTTTTTGTTCCAGATTATTTAATTCGGTCGTCAATTCCTGCACTTTCCTCGTCCTCTCTTTTTTTTTCCATGATGCCTTACCTATCAGAATCCCTCTAATGAATGCTTTGTGTGCCTCCCATAGATTGGCTCCGTTTACTTCCCCGTTATCATTCATTGAAAAAAAAACTTCCAGTTCTCTTTTCACAAACTCCACCACTTCCCTGTCCCGTAATAACTCTTCGTTAAGTTTCCACCCACATGAAGGTGGTTTATATTCTGGAACTGCAAGTGTCATTGAGACAGGGGCGTGGTCGGAGAGTGTGATTGTCTCTATTTTAGTTTTCAGTACTCTATCCAGGATTCCATGGTCTAGGAATACGTAGTCGAATCTGGAGTACGTCCTGTGGACAGGGGAGAAGAACGTATAGTCCCTCGTTTGCGAGTGTTGGATCCTCCAGACATCCACCAGTTGCTTGTGTCGCAATTTGTTTTTTATCAATTTTAACTGTGCGTTCCCTGTCCCCTGCACACCGGACGTACTGTCTACACCATAATCCATACAAAAGTTAAGATCTCCCATAAGGATTAAAAAAAACCCTCCTGAAAGCCCCCAGCTTTCGCAGTATCTCCTCCAAAAATTTGGTGGGGTTTCTATTTGGTGCGTAAACGTTTGCCAACGTATATGTTGTTCCGTACAAGGATCCCCTCAGGAACAAGAACCTCCCCTCTGGGTCCACCCTTCTATCTTCCAACTTAAAATGTGTATCCCCCGCGAAACCGATGGCTACCCCTCTCGATCTACTTGATGTAGTATCGGCATAATACCATGTGGGGTATAACTTTGAGAACAGTTTCACGTTAGAAGTATAAGAGAGATGGGTCTCTTGAAGGAAAACTACACTGGCCCCATATCTCCCAATCTCATCAAGGATCATGTGCCGCTTACTTGAAGTGTTCATTCCTTTTACATTGTAGGTTAGGAATTTCAGTGCAGGGATCATTCACCTAATTAGAGCTATGGTTTCTAAGTTTAAAAGTAGCGATGGGGATATCCCTCCCTGTGCCCTCTCCCTCTCCCCTCCTCCCTCCCCCCCTGCCAGCCCCCCCCTTTCCCTCCCAATTCCTCTCCCTCCCTCCCCTCCCCCTCCCTCCCTGACCCCAACTCGGGTCTCTGGTTCGGTGGGGACCCCTTTCATGAGGCCCCCCTCGAAACTCTAGATCCAAGGTGAGGTGGGGTTCTTTCCCCGCCCCCTCCCACTCGTCTGCCTCCCAGGTAACATCGGGATATAGTGGAAAGGGTAGGTGGATTTAGATAGATTACTTTCTTAGTTATTTTCTCTAGTTAGCTCCCCTTGGACCCCGCCCCCCCCCCCCCCACCATCCCCTCCCAAGTTATGGTTTCCTTTCCCCACATTTCAGTCCAACTCGGTAGATCGGGTATATGGATGTCAAGTTTATTACAAAAATCCTGCAGCTCCTCTGGAAATCTGAGTCTGGCTGATCGGCCGTCTTTTATGCCTATGAGGCACGCTGGGAACCCCCATTTATATTTAATATTTTCTTTGCGCAAGGATTCCAGAAGCGGTCTTTGATGTCGTCTTCTTTCCAGTGTTCGTGACGATAAATCGGCATATATCTGAATTTCGGAGCCTTCGTACCTCAGTGGGGAGTTGCCGCGGATTTTCAGCCATATATTTTCTTTATCTTTGTAATACCGGAATCTGACTATTATATCCCGCACTCTGCCATGTTCTGAGCGATCTAACCTTCCGATGCGATGTGCTCTTTCGATCGCCGGGAACTGCCCTTCTTCTTGCCCAATAATTGGACCGAAAAGCGTTCTCACTATTTTTTCCACATCTTCCCCCTTTTGTTCTGGAATCGCACGGATTCGTATATTTTGTCTTCTGTCTCTGTTCTCTTGATCTTCCATTTTGTATATCATTTCTCTCTGATGTAATTGACACATTTTAAGTTGAGTCTTTAGGTTGTTAATTTCGTGGTCCATCTTATCTGCTCTCTTCTCCACCTCCTCCACTCTGGTCAGCAAATGGCCCAGATCCTCTCTTAGCGTATTAATTTCCATTTTTATAACATTTTCCACCTTTAATAGCATCTCCTCCATTTCCCTTTTTGTTGGTAATTGGGCCCCCAAATGCTGATCTTCCACTCTACTAGTCTCAACCTCGCTTTCTGTTGTACAATCACCTCTAGATTGGTCGTGTGTCGCATCGATTTTCCTCGTGTTTCCCTTATTCTTCTCCATGTTGACTTTTGGCTGGTGACTGCTCTCCGGTGTTTTTGGGGTAGCTCCTTGCTTTAGGTACTGTTGGATAGTGCTCGTGTCCCCCTTCGGGGTTTTTGGGGCCCCTTTCTTAGACACTTTATTTGTGGTTTTACTCATGTTTTCCCTCCTCACCGCTCTTATTCTCCTCCCCAGCTTGAACTCGCCTTCCCCTCCCCTACCATTCAGTGTGCAGGTGAAAGTATCTCTTCTTCTTCTTTTCTTTCCCCCTTTTTTTTTCCCTTTATTCTCTTCTTTTCATCTCTGCATTCTCTTAAGCTGGGAGACCGAAGGAGGTAGGCATAGGGAGGGGCAACAAGAAAAAACCCAGGGAAGGAAGAGAAAGTAAAAGGCAAAAGACCGATATAGAGGGGCGGGGATCCCCCAAAAAAAATAACAAAAAAAAAGAAAAGGGGGGATTTTACTGCACGGGGGCCACCGAGTCTTTCACGAATCCTCCACTTGGGGTTTTCCCCTCTTTCTTTTTATTCGCTTCCTGCCCTCTGAGGGCCTTTTAACCAATTTATGCCGGTGCCTAATGGGGAGGACCAGTTATTTATTCAGCCCGGGGGGGGTGTCCGGCTGTGCTATATCAAAGCCGCCTCTACCCCGTGGTACTTCGAGCAGGGTACTATTGCTTTGAGCTAGATGATGTCCTTTGAACTCGGTCTGGCCCCATACTGCCCCCGCATCTGTAGTATGCCGATATGTAGTATGCCTGGGGGAGCCCACCTGGGCCTCAAAATAGGGTCTACTTTCTGAGGATTAGGGCCTTTGTTTGAGCCTTCCCCATACCGGGCTAGAATATACCTGCAGGTTGCTCTATAGACCTCTTCGCCCCTTTTATGTCCAAGTGTCTTGTCTACCAGGCTCCCCGACCTTACCAAGGATTACGTATATCCAGCCCCCCAGGACAGCATCCGGCATTTGGGGTCATCTCCTAAGTTACCTTTGAAAAAACATCTGAATGGAGAGTATTTCAGGCCGTGCGAGACAGTTACTAATCAGGGAGGGGAAATGGAAAAACTTTTCTCTCCTATACTTGGCGGTGTCAGTGTAGAATCTTGGCAATCGTTTTTACAATTATTTTTAATGCATTAGTCTCCTTCCCGCAACAAGCATATCATAAAGTTTTGGCTTACCTCCTGTTTGTTGTATGACACCTCCGGACTACATGCAGGGTGTATACTCACGGATTGGGCTGCTTTATCTCTGCAGGGTATCTACCTCCTGTGCTGTGTATGTGTACATCTCTTCGGCGTTCAGCCTTCCGTAGAGGGGTGGTAAGGGAGAGAGGGACGGCCGGTGGGGGGGGCGGAAGGGCGCGAGGACGCGATGAGCGCCGTAGGAAACCGCCGTAGCAGAATAGTTGTGGTTGTATCTTCCTAGCCGTTCGGCGGAGTCTCGCCGATTGACGTATGACCGGCGATCCTATGACGCTAAGGCGATCTGAGTTGTTCCTCCAAGGGGACTAACGGGCTTTCTCACGGTGCCTCACACGCTCCGTGGTGTCCCGGCGTACTCCTCCGACTCGCGTCTGCTGTCATCCACCTGCAGGCTGACCCCTCCCTCCGTGCCTGCATTCTACGTCAGCACGTCCATCCTTCCTGAGCCCTTGCTTCTTATTTCTGTTCAGCTGTTGGACCACCACGGTGTCTCCCAATTTAAAGGGGTGAGTAGTTTCCTGTGAAGAAAAAGAAAAGGTGCGAGCAACATTTCTTTCAACTGTTTACAATGTTTCAACCAATTACCTTACATATTCTTCCTGTAATAAGTCTAAATCTCCCTTTTCTATCATTAAATGTGCTCTGGCCATGGGGTGGGGAAAAGTCGACCCATCAAGACATCAAAAGGTGAATACACTGTTGTCTTGGAAGGGTCATTCTTATTTCTGCCAGGACTGCTGGGAGGACCTTTTTTCAGTTGGCAAAGGTTCCTCCTGTGGCCTTTCTTATTTTGTCTTTTTATTGTTCTGTTTATTCTTTCTACTATCCCTGAGCTTTGAGGGTGTTGGGGAATGTGAAACTTCCGTTCTATCTTGAGAGTTTTTACCCAGTCCTGGCAGACCCTTGATACAAATGTAGGTCCATTGTCTGTCTGAGTTTATAAGAAGTGGAAGAACAATAAAGGGTTTTCCCCTCGGTTTGTGGACTTTAGTTGGCACTACCACTCTTTCCCAAAATGACACAATGTAAGTAGTAATAACAAAATTTATTTAGAACAGATTATATAAAAAATTGTTAGAAAAGTAGAACATGTTTGACAAAATCAAGATAATACAATAAAAATTGCATCAGTCAATTATACTCTATTACATAACATCAGACCAGACGCTTTTCGGAGTAAAAAGATGTCCTCCTTCTTCAGTGGTCGTGGTGTCGAATTTATAGCTTAGTTCTAAATACAGAAATTATAGTTTTAGTGTGGTAGAATACAGAATGGAAAGATTATTATGGTTAAGCAAGAGAACATAGGTCAGAAAGCATACGAGGACCATTGTGCTCCAAATATATAGTGGCAGCATGAAATAGCATAAGGTAAACTTTTCAGTGTGGAACATAAGAATCGAAAAGGCAACTCACATATATGCTGATGCGTTGATTGGAAACACGTTCCACCATATTTAAAAACAAAAAACAACAAAGGCGCAAAAAGATGTTATATTTGGATCAAATTCTTCCGTATAGGGATCCAGAGTTTTTTTAGTTAGCCTAGGTGTAAGTAGTTGATAACCGGGGCAAAAAGCAAAAGGTCAAACAGGGCCCTTTATCCAGACTATAAACTGGTGTTAGATAGCCATAAGAGCAGAGCAGTGGGAGACGTGAGACTGCTGGGGTCAACAAAAAATCTCTGGAGTCCTCTGAAAGAGAAAAAAAGAAAAATAAAGTAGACAGTGTTGTACTCTGGTTTCAAAAAGCCAGAGGAAAATCCCAAAGAATTTGTAGGATATAATTGTGTCACATCTATGCAAGGTGGTACCTGTATCATATAGCTCATGGACAAGGCCCGGATAGGGTTAACTTCGCAGATGGATTGATACCGTCTGCAATAAAAAAATGTCTAATATTGAGGCTAGATACACACAACATCGTAGCTAAAGGATATGATATTTATGTCAAATCAAGTTGGCGTTTTTTGGGGTTGCACATTTAAACGTCGCAAATATTTTTTGGTAGATTTTCACCGCTGGAAAATATTCGCCATAATGGGGTTTTAAATCCAGGGGTAGAAAACCTACATCTATATATAGGTGCCAAAAAACAGCAGCCAAAGAAGTATATATACATGTGTGTCTAAAATTTTTTAACTTGCGGCAAAAATGTGTGTACCAGATAACATATATTTGCATATTCTGAGGGTGTGTAGATAAATGTATATAGCAAGCCAAGGCCTAAATTTAGGGGCCAGTGGTAGACGAGCATATAAAGGGTATAAATGAATGAAGCCATAAAGGGATGTCTAAATGGATACACACCTTGCAATAGAGTAGAAGAACCACACAGCCAGCTACCGATCCATCGGCATGTTATTGAATGCCGGTATGGAACTGTTTAGGCTGTGAAGGCTTTATATAGTGCACACCCCCAATCAGCTGTTTTGAAACACAGCTGACTGTGATGGGGTAAACCACAGTCAGCTGTGTTTCAAAACAGCTGATTGGGGGTGTGCACTATATAAAGCCTTCACAGCCTAAACCGTTCCATACCGGCATTCAATAACATGCCGATGGATCGGTAGCTGGCTGTGTGGTTCTTCTACTCTATTGCAAGGTGTGTATCCATTTAGACATCCCTTTATGGCTTCATTCATTTATACCCTTTATATGCTCGTCTACCACTGGCCCCTAAATTTAGGCCTTGGCTTGCTATATACATTTATCTACACACCCTCAGAATATGCAAATATATGTTATCTGGTACACACATTTTTGCCGCAAGTTAAAAATTTTTAGACACACATGTATATATACTTCTTTGGCTGCTGTTTTTTGGCACCTATATATAGATGTAGGTTTCCTACCCCTGGATTTAAAACCCCATTATGGCGAATATTTTCCAGCGGTGAAAATCTACCACAAAAATATTTGCCACGTTTAACCACTTCCCGACCGCCTAACGCCGATATACGTCGGCAAAATGGCACGGGCAGGCAAAATCACGTACCTGTACGTGATCGTGCATGTGCCTGCCTGTGGGTCGCGCGCACGCGCCGCCAGCGGCGCGCTCGCGACCCGGTCGGGAGCTCCGTGACCCCGGCCGCGGGACCAGTGGACCCGATCGCCGCTGGTGTCCCGCGATCGGGTTACGGAGCTGAAGAACTGGGAGAGGTATGTGTAAACAAACCTCTCCCCGCGCTTCCTACTCTGCCTGTCATTGATCGGCTGTTCCCTGTCATCGGGAAAGCCGATCAATGACGTCAGACGTACAGCCACGCCCCCCTACTGCAAAAAAAAACACAACACGTCACACTGACTCCTCCCCGCCCCCTAGTGGTTAACTCCTTCACTGCCACTGTCATTTACATAGGAATCAGTGCTATTTAAGCTATTTAAGATATTTAAATAGCACTGATTTCTGTATAAATGACAAATGTCCCAAAAATGTGTCAAAAATGTCCGATGTGTCCGCCATAATGTCGCAGTCACAATAAAAATCGCTGATCGCCGCCATTACTAGTAAAAAAAAAATATTAATAAAAATGCTATAAAACTATCCCCTATTTTGTAAACGCTATAACTTTTGCGCAAACCAATCAATAATCGCTAATTGCGATTTTTTTTTACCAAAAATATGTCGAAGAATACGTATCGGCCTAAACTGAGAAAAAAAAAATTTATATATTTTTTTGGGGATATTTCTTATAGCAAAAAGTAAAAAATATTGCATTTTTTTTCAAAATTGTCGCTCTATTTTTGTTTATAGCGCAAAAAATAAAAACCGCAGGGGCGATCAAATACCACCAAAAGAAAGGTCTATTTGTGGGAAAAAAAGGACGCCAATGTTGTTTTGGAGCCACGTCGCACGACCGCGCAATTGTCAGTTAAATCGACGCAGTGACGAATCGCAAAAAGGGGCCTGGTCCTTTGGCTGCAAATTGGTCCGGGGCTGAAGTGGTTAAATGTGCAACCCCAAAAAACGCCAACTTGATTTGACATAAATATCATATCCTTTAGCTACGATGTTGTGTGTATCTAGCCTCAATAGCCTTGAAACCAGAGTACAACACTGTCTACTTTATTTTTCTTTTTTTCTCTTTCAGAGGACTCCAGAGATTTTTTGTTGACCCCAGCAGTCTCACGTCTCCCACTGCTCTGCTCTTATGGCTATCTAACACCAGTTTATAGTCTGGATAAAGGGCCCTGTTTGGCCTTTTGCTTTTTGCCCCGGTTATCAACTACTTACACCTAGGCTAACTCAAAAAACTCTGGATCCCTATACGGAAGAATTTGATCCAAATATAACATCTTTTTGCGCCTTTGTTGTTTTTTGTTTTTAAATATGGTGGAACGTGTTTCCAATCAACGCATCAGCATATATGTGAGTTGCCTTTTCGATTCTTATGTTCCACACTGAAAAGTTTACCTTATGCTATTTCATGCTGCCACTATATATTTGGAGCACAATGGTCCTCGTATGCTTTCTGACCTATGTTCTCTTGCTTAACCATAATAATCTTTCCATTCTGTATTCTACCACACTAAAACTATAATTTCTGTATTTAGAACTAAGCTATAAATTCGACACCACGACCACTGAAGAAGGAGGACATCTTTTTACTCCAAAACGCGTCTGGTCTGATGTAATGTAATAGAGTATAATTGACTGATGCAATTTTTATTGTATTATCTTGATTTTGTCAAACATGTTCTACTTTTCTAACAATTTTTTATATTATCTGTTCTAAATAAATTTTGTTATTACTACTTACATTGTGTAATTTTGGGAAAGAGTGGTAGTGCCAACTAAAGTCCACAAACCGAGGGGAAAACCCTTTATTGTTCTTCCATTATTATTGGATGTGGCACACATCTCTAACTCTCCCAACTATTGCAAAACTAGTTGACCAAACCCAACCTTTCTCTGAGTTTATAAAAAGTGGGCATCCCCATCGAGGAATGATTTCCTGAACGAGGATCCTCACTACTGTTTGGACATCTTCTTTTGTGGTGACAAAAAGTTCAAGTCAACTTGAGAACTTGTCCACAATTTCCAAAAGATATTCCTGTCTTTTGCCTAGTTTGGGCATGTGTGTGAAGTCAATCTGCAAATGTGTAAAAGGAGTTGTTGGATATATCAGGTGTTCATGTTCGGCCTTGTGTGGGTTGTTCCTGATACATGTGATGCATCTTGCTACATAAAATCGGCCAGGAAAGTTCTGTAATGTAAAAGTCTTTCTCCAATAGTTCACAAGTGGCTTTCCAGCCTCTGTGACCTATTCCATGGAACTGGGAAATAAAAATGATGCATAAAAAGTGATGCACTAGCTACAAAAAGTGATGCACTAGCTACTGGTATACATGGCATCCCCTCTTTGCAGAGAAATCCAGTCTTTGGATCTTTCTGCACACCTATTTTGTCCCAACCTCTGAGATCAGCTTCGTTTGCCATACCTGCAAATCTGAAAGAACCTGATCAAAAAACAAAAAACAAAAACAAAACAACAAGTCTGGTACTAGCATGGGCATTTGGATCTGTGCATTTTGTGAAGTAGCAGCTTATTTAGCAGCTAATCAGCCAGAGCATTTCCCTTGTCTATCTGTTTGTTGGCCTCTGTATGCTCTGCAGTGTTGTGGAAGATACATCAGACCTGGGTGATGTGTCTTGGTGAATGAGGTCTATGCAATCATGTTGTGGCACAACCTCATTCTGCTCTCCTTTTAATCCTAAAAGGGCATTTGGATTGGTGCTGGTCCTGAAGTGGGAGAAGCATATTTGATGTGCAGTTTTGGATTGGACATCAAGATCAACTCATAGCCGCTCAACCTTTGAGCAGACA
Organism: Lithobates sylvaticus; assembly: GCA_028564925.1. Taxonomy (NCBI): domain Eukaryota; kingdom Metazoa; phylum Chordata; class Amphibia; order Anura; family Ranidae; genus Lithobates; species Lithobates sylvaticus. The sequence continues at coordinate 143,518,589 of CM053033.1, forward strand.
TGTGTATGTACATTTTTCATACATTGTGGGTGGTGTGAAGTGTAGTGTCGTGCCCCAGAGTGAAAGAAGTGGCCATCTCAAAACCATTATCGAATAGGATGCCTCTGAGACACACAGGCATGCCTTGAAGCTGCACCGGAACCATCTTTGAAAAAAAATAGGGCGCAACTTGCCTCCATGCTCCTGAGTGAGGACACCTGACACGTCCTTACAATTTTCCCATGCAAACAAATGAAACATTTTTTTTCTTGCAAACAAATTAAACATTTTTCCTAGTTAGGGAGGCCGAGCCCTGGAGCCATTACCATAGCATTTTTCAAATACACAAAAGCATTGCACATTTCATTTGACCCTTTTATACAATCTGGCATGTGTAAACCTGTGGCTTGTCTCAGGAGATTGTAGTAGGAACAGTCAGGTATCCATTGGCGGCAGTAACCAATCATACCAAGAAAGGTGAACATGTCTTTCTTAGCAAGTGGGCGGGGCAGACCCACAAGAGCCATAGCTCTTCTGTGATTGACTTTCCTTTCTCCTTTTGAGAGTACAAAACCAAGATATTCAACCTTTTTCTGACACCATTGCAATTTTTCTTTGACACTTTGTGACCACTTTCAAAAAGACATTTCAAAAGATCCCTCCCATCCTCCAGGGCAGCCACCCGAGTAGAACTGCAGACGAGGAATTCATCCACATACTGCAGCAGGGATGAACAATGTCCTGGTATCCAAGCTCTGAGAGTAGTTTGGAATAGGCTGCAAGGGAGTCTATATAGCCCTGGGGCATTCTACACCATGTTAGTTGGAGGTTTTTAAAAAAAAAAACATAAAGCAAAGATTGGTTGTGCCTCCTCATCCACAGGGACGGAAATAAAAATGCGTTCAATAAATCAATCACAGTAAAATACTCTGCATCGTAATGTATGGCGGTAAATATTGATGGCACATCAGGCACTTATTGGGGCAATCGGTACCACTAGGCTATTGATGGCCTTTAGGTCTTGTACAAACCTATAGTCACCATTGCCTTCTTTACTTTTCTTACCTTCTCTTTTGTTAATATAGAACAAGATAATTTCCCTTTAAGATCCCTTTAAGATCCCTTTATAAAAAGAAATCTTCAACTATTCCTCTTTTTTTTTTTTTTTTTGTGTCTGCCCTGGTGTTTCAAACTCATTCTGCTATTTTCTGTGTCCTTGTGTCTGTGCTGCTCTGTGCAGCTGTTATCTGGTTGTGGAATGTAAGGGGGAGGAGGTGGGGCGCCTGATACAGGCATGGAGAAGGTTAATTTAACCCTTAAATTCACCATCCCATGATTCTGCTAAACCCATCGTGGACAATTTTTGGGCTAAGATGCCATAGGGAGCCCCGGTCCAGCCGGAGATCTCCTACAGCATCTTCTTTTGTCTTTCTTTGTAAACATTCTGATTTGATTTATTTTTATTTTTTTCTTGGCAAAATGCCAATAAGCACTCCTTTATAGACAAGCAAGCTTTGTACGTTATTACTTTTCTTATTATTTATAACCAAACAATTTTTTTTATTTTTTATTTCAAATTTATTTTTTACTTTTGGCAGAGTGCCAACAGGTTCAAACAGTACTTGCAACTTCTGTAATACCAATGCCGCAAACAATTCTTCACAATATCTATTATGTTTAGCGAGATATAAGTACTTGAACCATGTTGGCAAAAAGCCAAACCAAATTTTGAACCTGACTTCCCTGCATAGCAGCAAAAGGAATCATTACCTTAAGAAAATGTTATTAACACTGCTATTACGCTAACTCTCTAGAGTCAAAACAATCATACATAAATCATTAAGAATAAACATCAATACATCACCGGATACTGTAGCATTACTCTGCGTTTCGATCGGGAACTTCCATCAATCACAAAAAGAACCGGGAGTTCACAGGAAGACACGTCTGTCGCCCTTAAATCTAAGTCCTATGATAACACGGAGCAGTGGAAGGCATTGTCTTACCTTACAAACGCTGACAAATTTCCACACAGACAGTTTACAAATTATCTTATCAACTACGCAACAGATAAAGAAAGCAAAGAGATCGGTTTTGCCCAGCACACCTTAGCAGACTTTTTTTTTTTTTTTATAATTACAGTACTGTAATAACTCATTATTGACCTACGGACTTCACAGAATCCTGGGACCTACCGAGGTCCTCATTCTGTTCACCCCCGAACAGACCGCTGCGCAGACTTATAAGAGGATTTCACAGAATCCTCACTGTTCACACCGAACAGCTGCTTCCTAAAGCAGTTTTTTTTTTTTTTTAAAGGACTTATTCAGAGCCCTTTTGCTATTACACAGAATAGCAAGCCCGTTCAGCCCTCCCAGGGCTGTGGGTGCTGTTATCTCAACAGCGCTTGACTTTTTTCAAAGTCTAAAAACTATTTCTACATAAATCACAGGTCCCGTTAAAGGAATGATTTCTAAATAGAGGTCGCGGTGAGAGAAGATATATTTCTACTCACCAGACAGACATATCATAATCGATCCCCGGACCGAGCCCCCAGCTGAAAGGAAATAAATCAGAATTAGGGGTTCCCTCTCTGCTTTGGTATGCTGTGCAATTCCGAAACCAGGCCTGGGAGATTTGCCCTTTGAGACAATGAAACATATACACAGCAAGTTTCTCTTCGAGCAAATCTAAATCTTTATTCTTGGGTGTGAATATAAGAGGGGCTTTCAGAAAGTACCGCCCTTTAACAGATTATCCAATCATATACAGAGACACATAAGTACAGTCTGACGCCCACAGTGAAACTAATTATTTCTAAAATATCACATGCTTTACAAGAAATGAAACTCAACAGAAGATTACAGTATTATGGAAAAACAAAACTAGATTAGCAAGACTTGAGCATATTTCACAAAATGGATGTTAGAGACACACAAAATGGAAGCTGACTATAATAAAAAGAAGTAGTTAAACTAAATATCCCTTCAACAACGTGTCGTCAGCGTAGAGCGACACCCTCTCCACCAAGGGGCCCAGCTGTAGTCCTCTAACTTCAGTTGTTGAGCGGAGGTATAAGGCTGCATTCACACCTGAGCGTTTTGTCGCCCTAATCCGCCGTAAGCCTGAAGCTACAAAACGCTCGAGGGGAAAAAATACATTATTCTCTATGGAGATCGTTCACATCTCCACTCCAAAACGCCTGAAGCCGAACGCCTGAAGCTCAAACAAGTTCCGGACCCTTTTTTGTCGCGCAAATCGGGCAGATTTGGGCGTTCGTGCCCCCATAGAAACTAATGGAAACGCTCGATTCAAGCGACTAGCGCGACAATGAGCGTTTCTACGGGCGTTTTGTCGCTGCATCTGCTCAAGTGAAGTAAATTTTTACATGAAGGAAATGACATAACATAACAGGAAGTGCACAGATAACCATTTTAGCAGACATACAGACCAGCAATATGGAGGATGAAGTAGATGATACTGTATGCCTGCTGGATCAAGAGACATTTATTGGAATGGTCAAGGAGCACCCCTGTCTCTATGATACCAGAGATCCCACGTATAAACTCAGAGCGAGCAAGAGGAGGGCATGGACCCAGATTGCCATGAAAGTTTTCTCAAACTGGGCAGACCTAACTGGCCATGTTAAGGATGTAAAAGGTAAGATAAACCCCTGCAAACATTAGTACATTATAGAAAAACAGTACCACTTCACACCTGGGGCCAATTATGACATTTCTCTCCTACATGTAAAATCCATAATTTCTTGGCTAGAAAATGACATAGAACCCCCAAATATTATATATGATTTTTTAGAAAAGACCCTAGAGAATACAATGTCGGTCGTTGCAACTTTTTATATTGCACGGTATTTTCGCAGCAATTATTCAAATACGTTTTTTTCATGCTTAAAAAAAAAAGGAAAGTTAGCCCAATTTTGTTGCATAATGTCAAAGATGAAGATACGGCGAGTAAATAGATACCCAACATGTGAAAAAGTCATGCAAGCCGCATCTTTGGAGCGCTAAGCGCCCCTTCCCATTAAAAAAAATGTGGCAGCGCTCCAAACCCGCCTGCGAAGAGCCTCTGCAGCGGCGATTTGCGTGCCTTTCTAACCCTTTTTCGGCCGCTAGCGGGGCATTTTTAACCCCCGCTAGCGGCCGAAAAAGGGTTAAAACAAGCTGCCCCATTGATTTTAATTGGTAGGAGGAGTGAATAAACCGCTCCTTCACCGCTCCAAAGATGCTGCTAGCAGGACTTTTTCTTACCGTCCTGCTAGCGCAAAGGAGTCGCTTTTGTCAGGCGCTATACAGGCGACTGAAAAACGCCTCAGTGTGAAAGGGGCCTATGCATAGGAGTATGAGTATAGTATAGTCAGCATGTCACAAATACATGATGGCACACTCTGACCCCTAGTGTATATTGTATGGATACTGCACACAAAGATAAATATATATTTAAAAAAAAAACACGGAACTTCTTCACAATAAATCAAGCAATTTTATTAATTATTCACATAGCATAGTATACGGTTTTATTATTATAACAAAGAAATAATTTATTGAATTGCCTCAAGCTGCCATAGAACCTGTCCTGCTGGAGACATGAAGTAGGATGCAAATTGATCCCTGACATGTGTCCCTTGTCTGTTTCCACGCACACCGGTCCAATGCGCTCTTTCCATACTCTCAAGTACTGGCTCCTCAAAATCATATCCATCCTGCTGCCTTACAAAATTATGCAATGCACATGAAGCCTTTACAGCAGAGACTGCATTTTGCATATTCAGAACAATCGGAGTGTGCAGTACCCGCCATTTATTTGACAATATGCCAAATGCACATTCTACCACACGACGTGCTCGTGTTAGACGGTAATTGAACACACTCCTCTGTTCATTTAGATTGTGCCCTGAGTAAGGCCGTAGTAGATGCTCACTCAGAGCAAAGGCCTCATCTCCAACAAACACACTGGGTAGGGGAAGGCCATTTGTGCCCGGGAGTGGCCTGCTTGCCGGAAGGTCCAGACAATCGGTACGTAGGAGGTGTCCAAATGAGGAATTGTTAAAAATAGCAGAGTCAGCGCTGCTGCCATACGAACCAAAGTCAATGTACCGGAAGCAATAATTGGCATCCGCAACTGCCATCAAAACAAAAGAAAAATATTTTTTATAGTTGAAGTATTGGCTTCTGCTTCCCATGGGCTTAATGATCCTGATATGTTTCCCATCGATTGCTCCGACACAATTAGGGAAATTGCAGCGTTGCAGGAAAACCTCCGATATCTGTGACCACTCTTCTGATGTCGGTTTTTTAAACACGATATCCTTCAAAATCTCCCAAATTGCAGAGCAGGTGTCACGGACTATATAACTAGATGTTGATTTCCCTATCCGAAAGCTATAGTGCAGACTTGATATAGATTGTCCAGTTGCTAGGTACCTACAAAGAAATAAATATATATATTTGCATTTGTGTTTTGACAGTTAAAATGCTAAAACTCAAGTGGAAAAGCTTACGGGATGCCTACACACGACATGTACGCCTGACCAGGGAATGTAGGAGTGGATCTGCAGCATGTGCTCCAAGAGAGTACATGTATGCTAGAGAACTGGAGTTCCTTCGGCCATTGGTGGCTTTGGGGCGGTAAGCTATCATCTGTACGAATGTCATTAAACAAAATGTAAAGAGAAAGTTCTAATAATTAATTCCTATTTTCAGTACTGAAAACAGCTGGGAGGACAGCTCCCAAAATAATTTGGACCCACAAGCAAGCCAGGCATCAGGCGGTGAACAAGAAGGACAAGATCCGGAGAGCCAGTTGTCTACTCCGGCACGCTCTAAAGCAACAACACCTGTGGGAGACCGTGACGAGGAGTCCACACCACCTATTCCTGTTCGTGTGCCAGCTAGAGGAACACGAAGGAGGGCTCCGGAACCGGATTTTAACAGAATGCTGGACATTATGGCCGGTATGTCGGACAGGATGACCAGCAATAGGTCCCATGTTCAAGTGTCTGCTAGGTGTCTGGAAGGTCTGATGGAGAAGGTTCCATCAGAGCTCCAGGCAGACATGCTGTCAGGCACTATACGCTACATTGCGACCTTCATCCCGCCAACCACCACATATAGGTCCTCTGAACCTCCCCCACCATATGGTCCTTATGCTAATCCCCCCCGGCCCCATCTGCCAGCACTTCCTCGGTTTTCAGCACCACCTCCTAATTACCCTCCTCTGCCTACCCCGCCACCAACCAATTACTACCGTCTGCCAACACCACCACCACCTTCTAATTGGCAGCCCAATGACCATGCATCTACCTCCACCTGGTCACAATATGGCCATGCCATGGATGTCGTCAATGCACCTAACGAGGGAGTCAACTCCTCCCAAACCTTTCAGCACCTCTGATTTTTTATTTTTTTTATGAGCTACGTTAGCTCCGGTTGAGCTGTATATTTTTCAAATAAAAAAAAAAAAAGAGAATAAGTAATATTTAGTTAATATTTGATAGTAACAAATAAAGTTTTTTGTTTAATATTAAAATTGTGTGATCGGATGTTTATTTTTCCCTCAATTCTTTACAAAAGTAGGAATTTTATTATAATAATCATTGTAATATGTTATTTTTCGCAGATGAAATGTGTATACCACTAATAACGCCCCAAAATACATACATTGCACTGATGACACGTGGCACTGACAGGTGGTACTGATACGTGGAACTGGGGACACGTGGCACTAACATGTGGCAATGATGACACGTGATATTGACAGGTGGCATTGATACGTGGCACTGATGATACGTGGCACTGGGGACACGTGGCACTAACAGGTGGCAATGATGACACATGACACTGACAGGTGGTATTGATACGTGGCACTGGGGACACGTGGCACTGGGGACAAAAAGAAATAAGAAGAATTTACCTCAGTGTGATGATTAGTCGTTCCACTGGGGGTATACTGTTCCGGAAATAGGTGTCCATTCTTTGCAACCGGCTACTGAGTAAACCCAGTAACTCATCAAAGCTGTGAGCAAGAAATATGGGGTTTATTAGTGGACATTATAAGACAGGAACAATGTCAAACATCATGAATCCAAATTACTTTGACTAACCTTTTTATGGACATCCTTGTGTAGTCCAAGAATTTCTCATCATGCTCACGTAGATCACTATACATGACCCAAAATTGGCCTCTCTCTTCACGTTCGGCAATTACTGGGTGGATCCAATATCTGCGTGCCCTCTTCTTTCTCCTCTCTCTTTCATGTAGAAAGTATGAGGTAACCGTGGCTGCTGCCAGAAAACACGCCATCTCATTGTCACTCATCTTTGTGCAGAAGATAGTACAATATGGAGCAGGAAGCACAATGATGACCCGGTAGTACAGTATTCACCCAGGAAGCAGATGAACAAAATCTAAAAACATAGCAACAAATGATGACAGTGATGATCATTTTTCCTATTGGCTATCCAGAAAAACGATGAAGTTGAAAAACGCCTGAAAACGATGTATGCAAATGTGCAAAAACGACCGTATTCGCGCGACAAAACGCCGGTAAAAACGCTCGTTCCGCTACGCTCAGGTGTGAATGCAGCCTTACTGTCGAATCCATTCTATAAACTTGGGGCCGAAACCAAATCTAACTAGGACTTGCCATAAAAAGATCTACAGAATCGAAGGCCTTTTCTGCGTCCAGGGAGGCCACTGCACCTCCCTGGACGCTGTCCTTAAAGTACGCTATATTTGTATGAAGCCTGCGAATATTAACATCTGTGCCTTTACCTGGAATGAAGCCTGTCTGGTCCCCATGTACTAAAGAAAGAATTACTGTGTTCAGTCTAAAGGCCAGTACCTTAGTTAATATTTTTGTGTCAACGTTCAGCAAAGATATGAGCCTATAGGATGAACACAGCGTGGGGTCCTTCCCCGGCTTAGGTATAACAACTATCACGGCCTCAGACATGGAGGCAGGAAGGTCGTTTAATGCTAGTGTCTTGTTGAGTGTCGAGTGGAGATGAGGGCCTACCACTTCCAGATTAGTTCTATAAAACTCAGAGGGGAGTCCGTCCGGTCCCGGTATCTTCCCTGTCTGCATAGATTTAATGGCTTTTTGGATTTCCAGTAACGTAATAGGAGATTCCAGACCCTGAGCCGCCTCAGCAGACAGGGTCGGGAATTCCACGGTGTCAAGAAATGTGGTCAGTTCCTCCAGGGAATAATCAACCCTGGAGGCATAGAGGTGAGTGTAGTATTGTTCAAATCTGGCATTAATGTCTGCTGGCTCCGAGAGTAAGGTGCCATCCTCTGCCTGTATATTTGCTATACAAGGTCTCCCCGTCCTTTCTCTTGCAAACCAGGCTAGGAGTCTGCCGGGTTTTTCCCCCTGCTCAAATATATGGTGGGTTTGGGATAGGAGGAAGTGACGGCACGAGTCAACACGTATCGGAGCTAGTTCCCTATAAGCTGTAAGCATATCAGTGTGTGTTCCAGAGTCTGGGGAGCTGGTGTATCTGTCTTCTAACCGCAATGCCTTGAGCTCGGCTGCGGTCAGCTCAAGTTTTGCTTCCTTACTGATTTTAGAGATATTGTATTGGTACCTGCCCCTAGCTTAGGCTTTAAATGCATCCCAGATTGAAGCCTGGGATGCGCGATTCACATTATGGGTCCAGTATTCCCCTAGTTCTGACAGCATCAGTGGCTCCAGCTTCTCATCTGTAATCCAGTATCTGGAGAGTCTCCACATCCCCACTCCAGCCACCGTAGCAGTAGTCAGTGTCACCATCATAGGGGCGTGGTCAGAGATACCTCGTGAGAGGATGGAAACCGCAGAGACCCTGTTTAACAGAGAGTCGCTGACATATATTAGGTCTATACGTGACATGGTGGCATACGTAGCCGGGTGGCACGTATAATGTCTTGCGTCTGGGTGTTTCCATCTCCACACATCATGTAAGCCAAATATCTCCGCCCATCTGGCCAGGCCCAGGTCGGTCGTGTGGCTTATGTGACTCTGGCTAAGTCGATCCACCTTAGGGTCAGGAGTCATATTAAAATCCCCTGCCAAAATGACATTCGTCGTGGGGTACTTTGCTAATATATTGAGGATCTTATATAAAACAGTCATGCTTGCTGGAGGGGGAATATAAAGGCCCACAACTACCATTTCTATCCGGTCACACATCGCATGCATAATCACATATTGACCCTCTGGGTCTAGATGGAGATCCAGCAGTGTAAATGGGAGTGTCTTATGTACCAGTACACTAACTCCTCGAAAATGAGAGGAGAAAGTGGAATGGTAGTATGACCCCACCAATGCCCTCTTCAACGACAGTAATTTAGAGCCCATGAGGTGAGTCTCCTGAAGGATACATATGTGCGGGAGATGTCCCTTTAGGTAAGCAAATACCAAGGAGCGCTTGATCTTGGAGTTCATCCCCTGCACATTCCATGAAATCAACCTCAGGGGAACCATAGTATAGTTAGTAATATAAGCATCAACCCCTCTTCCCGTCCACTATGACCCAGCAGCATCATAAAGAGTAAAAGTAACATGTACGTTTTCCTAAGCGCCTTTAAATTATCATGTAGTAATGACATGAACCAGATATGTTCAGTGATAATAGAACTCATAAAACCAAAACTAACAGCCCCCCGCCCCACGCTACCTCCCAAACTCAGGCGCGTATACAAATCCCCAAAAAGAAAAAAGACCATTGGCCTCTGAGAGGCAGTGCACCAAAACAGCCCCTAGGGGGCAAAGTGGAAAGGCACCTGTGAGTTTGTCAGCAGCCACACTGTCAGTAAGTGCCTGTAGAGTAAAGGACGTTTTTTGAAAAAATTGTCCTCCCTGCGGAGAGGTATTCACCCAGGAAAAAAAAATAAAAAATCCCGGGGGCACATTTCTTAAACTTGTGTTGAAGCACTTACAGAACAAATCAGCAAATAATGTAACGATCCCCCTTCACTTAAATCCACAGAGCATGAATGGGATGGAATATCCATGTAGACAGTTCCAGCAGCGGTTCATGCCATGGGGGTCTCAAATCAATCCTGGGAGAGTGAGCCCAATATGGGGATGCAGAGGGTTCCCTTAGTTCAGGGGCAGACGGACAGAAAATATGAGTGGACATAAACGAAAGCGTAGGGGAAAAAAAGAAGGAAAAAAAAAAAACAGGGATGAAGCATGTCCAGCATAGGGAGAAAGAGTCGGGAGCTAACTTCCGGGTCAAGCATCCAAAAATAGTCAGTGCAAAAGTAGTCAATTAGTAAAGAACTGGCTCACCCAACCATGGTTGTAGATGCAATGAGCGGGGTCCCGCTGTAGTCCATGGGGTTCATCTGCGCGTAAGTGAGTCCAACCAGTTAGAGGCATCTTCGGGCGAAGTAAAGAATTTCAGCGTTTCCCCATCCTGTACTCTGAGGCGGGCTGGGAAAAGCATGCTGTACTTTAGGCCTTTCTGCCAGGGAGCAAGTTTCACCTGATCGAATGATTTTCTCATCCGGCATCCTGTGAGCCCGTTCGACTGTGAAGAATGGTGAGAATGCAGCTTGGGGAAGCAGTTGCTGGAGAAGCCGCTCCACGTATGCAACTGGGTTGGGGTCTTCCGAGCCCTCCGGTAGCCCAGTGATACGAAGGTTGTTCCTCCTGTTGCGGTTCTTCGCTTCCTCGGCTCGGTACTTGAGAGCCCGGACTTTGGTGGTGAGGGTACGGAGAGCGGTGGAATGGTCTCGGAGCACGTCTTCAGCGTCGCCTTTCTTGTTGTTCGGCCTCCGTTAGACGGGATCTAAATTTGTCCATGTCATTGCATATCAATCCCATCTCCATTTGCATGGCATCAATTTTACCTGTGAGGGTCGTTTGGCAGGTGTTAATCGCCTGCATTAAGGCAGTAAAGTTATCCTGGTCTTGTATCGCAGGGTCAGCGTCTTCTGTCTGCGACGCCATATTGGACCGCGTGCAGGCCCCAGTCCCCTCGCTACGAGGTTGAGGATGTTGCTTAGAGGCTTTTGGATGTGCCGCCGACCTGCGCTTGTAGGGCATACCAGTCTAGGGGGTCTCAGGCAGGGTTTGGAGTGCTTCAATCGCATATATGTCCACAGGGAATAAGGATTATAGCAGGCAGGGTAGCGGAGCTCTCACACTAAACCTCTGCTTCTGTCGCCATCTTGGACACGCTCCCTTTTTATACACATTTAACACAAGGGGTTAGATAATGAGGTAGTGCTGCTCATGGACACTCCCCCCGCCCCTATAGCAACAACTTAAAAGACAATCACATAATTAACGTGTTAATTAACCCAGCACTTAAGGGAGCCTAGGTGACCAGACAGTCCGTCTCCGGAGGTCAATGTAATCAGCTCTTTCAAGGATTGTGTATTGTTCAGAATTAACAACCTAAGAATAGTCTTTACATATATCCTGGGAGATACTGTGGATAAATATTACTTACTTACATTTTAAAGTGGAAGTAAACCCCCCCCCCCATCGTTTTCAGCCAAGGAAGCTGCCATCTTTGCCTCTGTTTAATCTTCAACTGCCACAGTGCTGCACATGTGATCCGTTATGACACCAGCCATTGGATGGTTTGACTGTTTGGTTGAGAGCACAGCCAATGTGCAGTTAGCATTCACGACATGCCTTTTTTTTTTTAGACTGTTAAATCGATGGGTTTACTTCCGCTTTAAGTAATCCAAGATATATTTTCTCACTCACCCTGTACCAGGATGGCACAGGGTGACTTAGACATAACAATTGTATGGGGAGCTGAAACATGGGTTTCCCAAACTTTCCAAGGGATTCTGGGTTCCATGTGCCCTCCCGTCACAGATACCAAATTAGCAATTAGGGATGAGCCGAACACCCCTGGGTTCGGTTCGCACCAGAACCTGCGAACGGACCGAAAGTTTGCGCAAACGTTAAAACCCTATTAGTTACAATTAGTTACAATGGACGCGAACGTTCGAAATCTAAAGTGCAGCCAATATGCATGTTATTGTCATAAAACAGGTTTGGGGACCCGGGTCCTGCCCCAGGAGACATGTATCAATGCAAAAAGAAGTTTTAAAAACTGACGTTATTTTCGGGAGCATTTTAAAGATGCATAAAGTGAAAAAAAAAAGTGAAATATTCCTTTAAATATGGTACCTGGGGGATGTCTAAAGTATGCCTGTGAAGTGGCATGTGTTTCCCGTGTTTAGAACTGTCCCTGCAAAAAATTACATTTGTAAAGGAAAAAAAGAAGCCATTTAAATCTGCTTGCGGCTTTAATGTCATGTCTTGTCCTGGCAATATGGATAAAAATCTTTGAGAAAAAAATGGCATGGCTACCCCATCAAACCCCCCCCCCCCCTCCACCCCAGCCCATTACCAGCCCCTTTGGGTCTTGTATGGATATTAAGGGGAACCCCGCACCCAAAATAAAACCCTATACCTACAACCCTATATACTCTGAACAGCAGTATACAGGCGGTGCAAACAAGACAGGGACTGTAGGTTTGTTTCAGAACATTTCACCTCACTTTCTGTCCCAATGACAAATTCTTTTGGAAAAGTGTGGTTTTTGTTGAAACAAGGATTGGTGATAAAGCATCAGTAGAGAGGAGATACCTTTTTTCCCAAATTAAATCTAACAGGATAGAATTTTCCTTCCTAGGGGTAGATTTCCTCTCACTTCCTGTTTTCTCCTTCCGTTTGCAAGTAGGAGTCGTTTCTAAGTTGGATGTTTGAAAGTAGGGGCCTGAAGTATATACTCTGCAGAAATTTGCCCCATTAGATGTTGCTGTTGCCACAACACTGTAAGCCCTCACAGCTACTCTTGGTGGGCACAGGAATGGGCCCTGCTTTGAATTATTAGATCAAGAATTGTAATTGCATGCACCTGTTGAACAGGGCCAGAAAATTGGGCCTTTGGTGGTGGTGAGGGTGGTGGTGGTGGACAGTGTTACCACAACACTGTAAGCCCTCACAGTTACTCTTGGTGGGCGCAGGAATGGGCCCTGCTGTGAATTATTAGATCAAGATTTGTAATTACACGCTCTTGTTAAACAGGGGCTGAAAAATTGGGTCTTTGGTGGTGGTGGTGGATGGTGTTGCCACAACACTGTAAGCCCTCACAATTACTCTTGGGGGGCGCAGGAATGGGCCCTGCTGTGAATTATTAGATCAAGATTTGTAATTACACGCCCCTGTTGAACAGGGGCTGAAAAATTGGGTCTTTGGTGGTGGTGGATGGTGTTGCCACAACACTGTAAGCCCTCAAAGTTACTCTTGGTGGGCGCAGGAATGGGCCCTGCTGTGAATTATTAGATCAAGATTTGTAATTACATGCGAAAATTGTGCCTTAGACACTGGTGCTGGTGCCACAACACTGCAACCCCTCACAGATACTGTACTTGGAGCACAGCAATCAGACCTGTTGCAAAGCATTGCATAAAAAATTGTAATTACACGCCCCTGTTAAACAGGGGCTGAAAAATTGGGCCTTAGGCACTGGTGCTGGTGCCACAACACTGCAACCCCTCACAGATACTGTACTTGGAGCACAGCAATGAGACCTGTTGCAAAGCATTGCATAAAAAATTGTAATTACACGCCCCTGTTAAACAGGGGCTGAAAAATTGGGCCTTAGGCACTGGTGCTGGTGCCACAACAATGCAACCCCTCACAGATACTGTACTTGGAGCACAGCATTGATACCTGTGGCAAAGCATTGCATAAAAAAATTGTAATTACACGCCCCTGTTAAACAGGGGCTGAAAAATTGGGCCTTAGCCACTGGTGGTGGCACCCAGAAACAAAAATTTTCTTCCAAGCTATCATCAGGATCATTGAGGAGGAAGAGGATAGTCAGTCAACATAACAGGACAGACACTCAGCATCAGCGTAGGCAGTCTTGAAGGGATGTGACATTTCAAAATAAATAATTCTGTTATATCAGCTTCAGGTGCCTGGTAGCTGGTGGTGATCCAAGCACCCTGTGATCGGTGACAAAGCCTCCAGCAGCACTGAATGTGCGTTCCGAAAGAACGCTGGATGCAGGACAGGCCAGTAGCTCAATTGCATACTGTGCAAGCTCTGGCCAGTGATCCATCCTCAAGACCCAGTAAGCCAGAGGATTTTCGGTGGGGAAGGTGTCCAAGTCTGATCTTGCCCCTAGGTATTCCTGCACCATGTATATCAGACGCTGGCGATGGTTGCTGGAACCGATCATACCTTGGGGCTGCGGACTAAAAAATTGTCTGAACGCATCGGTCAGACGTCCACCTTCCCCACCGCTCCTTCTGCTACTGACCGAAGCCTCAGCAACTCGTCGTCCAGGACCAGGAGTTTGTAACCTCCCAGTCTCTGGGAACGCGTTGCACAGACCTTTCTGCAAGGCCTCCCGGAGATGTCTCATCCTCTGCTCCCTCTGCGATGGCAAGATAAGGTCCGCAACCTCACCCTTGTACCGTGGATCAAGGAGAGTGGCCAGCCAGTAATGGTCCCTCTCCTTGATCCGAAGAATACGAGGATCCTTCCGCAGGCTTTGCAGGATCAGGGAGGCCATGCAACGTAGGTTAGCTGAGGCATTCGGTCCGGAGTCTTCTGGGTCACTGAGGACAACATGATCGCCAGCCACCTCCTCCCAGCCACGTACAAGTCCACTGGTTTGTTGGGACTGTACATCATCCCTAAAAGACTGCTGCTGCTGATGCATGGTGCCAGGCTCCACCTCCATGCTGACACAATCCTCCTCATCCTCTTCCTGTGTGATGGGTGGGAGAGAAGGAACACTGTCTGGATAAAGGGGGCCTTGAGAGGCAAGGAAGTCCTCCTCTTCCTGCCTCTGTTCTGCCTCAAGTGCCCTGTCCATTATTCCACGCAGCGTATGCTCCAACAGGTGGACAAGAGTTACAGTGTCACTGATGCATGAGCTGTCACTGCTCACCATCCTCGTAGCCTCCACAAATGGTGACAGGACAGTGCATGCATCCCTGATCATGCTCCACTGGCGTGGGGAAAAAAATCTGAGTTCCCCTGACCCTGTCCTGGTGCCGTAGTCACACAGGTACTCATTCATGGCCCTCTGCTGCATGTGCAGTCTCTGCAGCATGGCCAACGTTGAGTTCCACCTGGTGGGCATGTCACATATAAGGCGGTTCTTGGGCAGGTTCAACTCATTTTGCAGCTTAGCCAGCCAAGCATTGGCATTATATAATCGGCGGAAATGCACACAGACTTTCCTGGCCTGCCTCAGGACATCCTGTAAGCCTGGGTACCTGCCCAAGAACCGCTGCACCACCAGGTTAAGGACGTGGGCCATACAGGGCACATGGGTCAGCTGTCCCTGTCGCAGGGCGGAGAGGAGGTTGGTGCCATTGTCACAAACCACCATTCCTGGCTTAATATGGCGTGGCGTCAACCACCTCTCGGCCTGCCCCTGCAGAGCTGACAGAACCTCTGCCCCAGTGTGGCTCCTGTCCCCCAAACACACCAGCGCAAGCACGGCATGGCATCTTTTTGCCTGCATACTTGCATAGCCCCTTGGACGCCTACGGAGCACCGCTGGTTCCAAGGACAGAGAACTCGAAGAGGCCACGGAGGAAGAAGAAGAGGAGGGGGTGGAGGAGAGAGGTGTGTCACAACCAGTAGTAGCATTTTGGGGGCGTGGTGGCGGAACAACCTCCAACACTACTGCACCTTGTCCTGCATCCTTCCCAGCTGCCAAAAGAGTGACCCAATGGGCCGTGAAAGATAGGTAACGTCCCTGTCCATGCCTGCTGGACCATGAGTCAGCGGTAATATGTACCTTACCGCTGACCGCCCTGTCCAGCGAGGCCAATACATTGCCTTCCACATACCGGTAGAGAGCCGGAATCGCCTTCCGTGAGAAAAAGTGGCGTTTGGGAACCTGCCACTGAGGAACCGCACATTGAACAAACTCAGGGAAGGGGGCCGAGTCTACCAACTGAAAAGGCAGCAGTTGAAGTGCTAGCAATTTAGCCAAGCTAGCATTCAACCGCTGAGCATGTGGATGGCTGGGAGTAAACTTCTTTCGACGGTCCAGCAGCTGGGGCAGGGAAATTTGCCTGGTACAATCGGACGTCGGTGTACTGCTAGCAGAGTGCCCGCAAGTACTGGGCTGTGACACACCTAATTCTACACCTTTATTCCTCTCAGTGCAGCTTTCAGAGAGGACTGAAGGTATAGTGGGTTTGGTGATCCCATCTGATGAGGAGCAAGGAGAGGTCCGCTTTATTCTTTAGTGTGGTTCTTTAAGGTGCGCTTGCCAACGAGCTGCATGGCAGGTCAACATATGTCTGGTCATGCTAGTGGTGCCCAATCGGCTGATGTTTTGGCCACGTGAGATACGCTTGAGACATATGTTGCAAATAGCGGCGGTGCAATCAGATGCACTCGTCTCAAAAAAGGCCCACACCAAAGAACTTTTGTAATAACGTGCAGAGGCAGCGCCCTGCACAGGCGGAGCTCTGCGGTGTGATTCAGTTGGTGTGCTGGCCTCAAGCTGGCCCCCGGAGGGCATCCTGCCTTGTTGGAGATGTGCCGCCTCCCCCTCCTCCTCCTCTCTCCGTTCAGGCACCCACGTGGAGTCAGTGACCTCATCATCCCCTCCCTCTTCACCACTGGAGCAAACCTGGCAGTAAGCTGCAACTGGTGGAACATGACTGCCAGATTGCTGTCCTTGAGCATCCCCTCTCTCTGCGCTCACGCTACTGCCTTCTTATAGCTGGGTATCATCATCGGAGCCTTCAAAACGCTGGGCAGCCTCCTGGAGAATGTACCTAACACTGTGCTCAAACAGTTCGGGGGACTCCTCAGGAGGACATGGTGGGTCTAGGGAAGGGGTGCCTGATGACATTGAGTACGCGTTGGCAGCTGCTTTGCCAGTACCCTGAACCTGGGTGAGAGAGGATGAGGAGGGCTTGGTCATCCACTCTACCAAGCCTTCGGCATGATGCGGCTCAACATGTCCAGCTACCGAAAATAAGGACAAGCGTGTCCCATGGCCACGTGCTGATGACGATGCACCGCGTCCACGACCAGCACTGTTGTCTCTAGACACAGAGCCTGCTTGCCCTGTTTTTTGGGCTCGTGACTGTCTGCCTCTCCTTGTTGGTCTTCCAGACATTGTAATGGCCTGCAGGGAGATGGGAAAACCAGCAATTGGGTAGTGTATATTGTGCAGGAGTCACACAGCACACACACTATCTCCTGCAGATGGCTGTCTTAGATGACAACAGGGCAGAAGGGCAGATACAGGGTAAGGTGGTTTAGTGTGCTGTGCTATACTCACACAGCACACACACACTAACTCCTGCAGATGGTTGTCTTAGATGACAATGACAACAGGGCAGAAGGGCAGATACAGGGTCAGGTGGTTTAGTGTGCTCTGCTATACTCACACAGCACACACACACTAACTCCTGCAGATGGCTGCCTTAGATGACAATGACAACAGGGCAGAAGGGCAGATACAGGGTAAGGTGGTTTAGTTTGCTACTGCTGTGCTATACTCACACAGCACACACACACACTAACTCCTGCAGATGGCTGGATTGGTAGAGAATAGAGTTGAGCGGACACCTGGATGTTCGGGTTCGTCCGGGTTCGGGTCCGAACTTGACCCGAACTTGACCCCGAACTCCGAACCCCATTGAAGTCAATAGGGGCCCGGGTTTTGAACACTAAAATGGCTGTAAAAAAGTTAATGGAAAGGGCTAGAGGGCTGCAAATGGCAAAAAAATGTTGTTAAGAGCATGGCAAGTGATCTGCAAACAAATGTGGATAGGGAAATAACTTAAAATAACATAAAAAAAATAAAAAATAAAAAAAAATGCTGGAGGCCCCCTTCTCAGCAGAAGAGGTACAGGAAGTCATTAAAAACCTCGAAACTCAACGGCATGATGCCGCACATATGGTGGGAATACCCCAGAATACGCACTTTCTGGAAAAAATTATTCAAATTAATGGATAAGATAGTGGGAAAATAAAATACTTGGAAATTAAAAAAAAATGAAAAAATTATAATCTTGACCTAGGAGGCCGAAATTCAAATGGAGTAGGAGGTTGAGGTGGCAGTGGATGTGGCGGTGGAGGAGGATGAGGTAGCCAACACTGGTTCAAAAATACAACAATGGCTGGGTAAGGCTAGTGGTGAATGATGTGTCGAATTCTGTCCCCCGTCGCATAGTGTCCGCCCTGTACTGCGCTTGCTCAGTACGTAGGACAAGGGGATTTTGAAACTCTCTGAAGACGATGCGCGGTGACTCCAGGTTCAAGCCACATCATCCGAGGTTGAAGCCTAGCCAAGCGAGCCCGTGAGGGGCCCTGTTACTATGTGCTACCGTATGTCCACTTGGATGGTCGGGCTTGAACCTGCACTCACTGCGCAGGCAACGTTCATCTTTGGAGATTTTGTGAATCTCCTTGTCCTCCGTACTGCGCAAGCACTGCACCTGCGCAGTAAGTAGCCGGACACTATCCGATAGCAAGACAGTTTTCGTCAGAACACCGGTATATGTGTCTATTCTGCACAAGGTACGGCCAAGTGCTGTGGGATCCATGCCTGGTTCATTTTAATGAACGTGAGCTTGTCCACATTGGCTCTGGACAGGCGGCTGCGCTTGTCTGTGATAACGCCCCCTGCCGTGCTAAATACACGTTCAGATAATACACTGGCGGCAGGGCAGGCCAGCACCTCCAAGGCGTAAAGGGCAAGCTCAGGCCATGTGCCCAATTTGGAGACCCAGAAGTTGAAGGGGGCAGACCCGTCATGCAGTACGTGTACGCGTGTGCACACATACTGCTCCACCATGTTGGTGAAATGCTGCCTTCTGCTAAGACGTTCCATCTCAGCTGGTTGTGCTGGTTGTTGTGGCGTGCCGACAAAGCTTTTCCACATTCCGGCTATGCTAACCCTGCCTTGCGAGGTGCTGGCGGTGCCCCGGCTGCATTGGTGACCTCTTCCTCCTCCTCTGCCTTCGCCTTGTGCTTCCACCGTACCCCCGCTTCCAAGTGGGAATGCCACCAGCAGCGCGTCTACCAGCGTGCGCTTGTACTCACGCATCTTACGATCACGCTCCAGTGAGGTAATTAAGGACGCCACGTTGTCCTTGTAACGGGGATCCAGCAGGGTGGCCACCCAATAATCAGCACCAGTTAAAATGTGGGCAACTCGGCGGTCGTTGCGGAGACACTGCAGTATGTAATCGCTCATGTGTGCCAGGCTTCCCAGAGGCAAGGAAAAGCTGTCCTCTGTGGGAGGTGTATCGTCTGTGTCCTCTGTATCCCCCCAGCCATGCACCAGTGATGGACATGAGCTGGTCTGGGTGCCACCCTGCTGTGAACATGGTTCCTCCTCCTCCTCCATCTCCTCCTCATCCTCCCACCTCGTCATCCTCCAGAACTGTGCCCTTGCTGCCAGACAATTGTGTACCTGGCGCTTGTTGGTGCAGGAACCCACCCTCGTAGCCACTTGTAAATGACTGCCCTGAAAGCCTTGGAAATGAACCCTCTTCCTCCTCCTCCTCATCCTGTGCCACATCCTCTTCCATCATCGCCTTAAGAGTTTTTTCAAGGAGGCATAGAACTGGGATAGTAACGCTGAGAACGGCGTAATCGGCACTGGCCATGTTGGTGGAGTACTCGAAACAGCGCAACAAGGCACACAGGTCTCACATGGAGGCCCAGTTATTGGCGGTGAAGTGGTGCTGTTACGCAGAGCGACTCGCGCGTGCGTGCTGCAGCTGAAACTCCACTATCGCCTGCTGCTGCTCGCACAGTCTGGCAAGCATGTGCAAGGTGGAGTTCCACCTTGTGGGCACGTCACATATGAGACGGTGAGCGGGAAGGCCAAAGTTACACTGCAGCGCTGACAGGCGAGCAGCAGCAGGGTGAGAACGCCGAAAGTGCGCACAGACGGCCCGCACTTTCTGCAGCAGCTCTGGCATATCGGGGTAATTATTCAGGAACCTCTGGACCACCAAGTTCAGCACATGCGCCAGGCAAGGAATGTGCGTCAAACCGGCAAGGCCCAGAGCTGCTACGAGATTTCGCCCATTATCGCACACCACCAGGCCGGGCTTGAGGCTCACTGCCATCAACCACTCATCGGTCTGTTGTTCCATGTCCCTCCACAACTCCTGCGCGGTGTGGGGTTTTTCCCCCAAACAGGAAAGTTTTAAAACTGCCTGCTGTCGTTTAGCCCTGGCTGTGCTGAAGTTGGTTGTGAAGGTGTTACGCTGACCGGATGAGGAGGCGGTAGAGGATGAGGAGGCGGAGTAGGAGGAGTTAGCAACAGGAGGCAAACTGAAGTGCCCTGCAATCCTCAGTGGTGGAAGGACATGCGCCAAACTGCTATCCGCCTCAGGCCCAGCCGCCACTACATTTACCCAGTGTGCTGTTAGGGAGATATAACGTCCCTTACCGTGCTTACTGGTCCACGCATCCGTAGTTAGGTGGACCTTGCCACAGATGGCGTTGCGCAGTGCACACCTGATTTTGTCCCCCACTTGGTTGTGCAGGGGTAGCTCGTCTGGAAAAGTAGTGGCGGCTGGGCACGACGTACTGTGGGACAGCCAATGACATCAGCCTTTGAAAACTCTGCGTCTCCACCAGACGGAATGACAGCATTTCAAAGGCAAGCAATTTTGAAATGCTGGCATTCAGGGCCAGGGATCGCGGGTGGTACTTCCTCTTCCGCTCCAGTGTTTGGGAAATAGAGAGCTGAAAGCTTCCATGGGACATTGTGGAGATGGTTGGTGACCCAGGTGGTAGTGTTGCTGGCAGATCCTCTGTTTGTGGGTTGGCAGGTGTCACTGTCACTACAGAGGTGGATGAAGAGGCCGAGACTGCAGCAGAAGAGGAAGCAGGAGCCAGAGACCTTTCTTGGTTTTTGTGGTGTCTACTCCACTGCATCTCGTGCTTTGCACTTAGATGCCTGGTCATGCAGGTTGTGCTCAGGTTGAGAACGTTTATGCCTCGCTTTAAGCTCTGATTGCACAGCGTGCAAACCACTCGTGTCTTGTCATCAGGACATTGTCTGAAGAACTGCCACGCTAGGGAACTCCTTGCACCTGGCTTTGGTGTGCTCGGTCCCTTGCTGCGTTGGGCAGTAGCAGACGTACTGTCTAGGGGACGGACGCTCCGCTTTTGCACCCTGCTCCCTCTTCTGCTGTGCTGGTGGCTCTGTGCGACCACCACCTTTTCCTCTGAACTACACTGGTCATCTGCATGACGTTGATTCCATGTGGGGTCAAGGACCTCATCGTCCTCCACATCATCTTCCACCCAAAATTCACCCCTTCCCTCATTGTCGGTCTGCACAATGGCGAAAGCAGCAGCAGTTGGCACCTGTGTTTCGTCATCATCCGAGACGTGCTGCGATGGTCCTCCCATGTACGCATCATGAAACATAAGTGGTTGGGCATCGGTGCACACAATCTCTTCCACTTCTGGGGCAGGGCTAGGTGGATGGCCCTGGGAAACCCTGCTAACAGAATCATCAAAAAGCAGAAGAGACTGCTGCATGATTTGGGGCTCAGACTGATTTGCAAGGGGGTGAGGTGAAAGACTGATGGACATCGGCTGCAGGTGCCAACTCTGAACTTTCATCAGGAGACTGGGTGGGAGACAATGTGAAGGAACCGGAGGCACTGTCAGCAGCAACCCAATCTACTATCGCCTGTCCTTGTCCTGGCCTCGACATTCGTACAGCCTCATTAGGCGCGCCAAAATACTGCTGCAGGCTCTGTCGCCTACTCGCACCTGAGGAAGGTGTTTCACTAGTGCGTGTAGCTGGCACAGATCGATCACGTCCTCTCCCTGCAACAGGAGCGCCACCAGCAGCACCACAACCCGGGCCACGTCCCCTTTTTGATGATCTCCTCATATTTTCAAAATTTATGATCTCGCCCTAAATGGGTGTTTTTGAATATAGCAGAATACACGTACAGTGTCTAAAGCATTTATGAAAACGCAGAAAATGCTATTGGGAAAAAAAAACACTGCAAAATTAAATTTTTGTTGCAATGTTTTTCCAATATCAGAATACACGGACAGTATGTAAAGCGTATATGAAAATGCAGAAAATGCTATTGGGGAAAAAAAACACTGCAAATTTTATTTTTTTTGCAATGTTCTTGCAATATCAGAATACACGGACAGTGTAAACGCAGAAAATGCTATTGGGGAAAAAAAACACCACAAATTTTTTTTTTTTTGCAATGTTCTTGCAATATAAGAATACACGGACAGTATGTAAAGCGTTTATGAAAATGCAGAAAATGCTATTGTGAAAAAAAAAACACTGCAAAATATTTTTTTGTTTTGCAATGTTTTTGCAATATCAGAATACACGGACAATATGTAAAGCGTTTATGAAAACGCAGAAAATGCTATTGTGAAAAAAAACCACTGCAAAAGATTTTTTTTTTTTGCAATGTTTTTGCAATATCAGAATACACGGACAATATGTAAAACGTTTATGAAAATGCAGAAAATGCTATTGGGAAGAAAAAAAACACTGCAAAATTAATTTTTTTGCAATGTTTTTGCAATATCAGAATACACGGTTAGTGTCTACAGCGTGTATGTATGAACATGCAGAAAATGCTATTGGGAAAAAAAAAAAAAGAAAAATTTAATTTTTATGCAATGTTTTTTCCAATAGCAGAATACACACAGACTTTGGTGTATCTCTTAGTATATGCAGTGTTGGTCCTAATGTTGCATTGAACTTGCAGGTAAAACATTTATATTTTGTCTGGCACTGGCCTCATGGCACTGTTATGCCTCGTACACACGTAGGGACTTTTGCCGGCGGACCTAGTTCAGCGGACAATCCCGCGGGACTTTCCGGCTAGGTCCGCTGGACTTTCCGAGGGTGTGGACTTGCCCACACACGCACGGACTTCTCCAGCGGATAATCCGCCGGCCAAAAGTCCGCGGGACTTTTGAAAATGAACGGACTTGCCCACACACGGAGCAGTCCGTTCATTTCGAACGTAACTTCAGGTTACGTAGCTAGCGTAGGCAGTAAATGCCGCCGCGCTAGCTCCGCAAGCTGGCATGGATTTAAAGGGAATCCCCACGCCGAAAAAACGGCGTGGGGGTTCCCCCCAAATCCATGTCAGACCCTCATCCGAGCACGCAGCCTGGCAGGCCAGGAAAGGGGTGGGGACGAACGAGCGCCCCCCCCCTCCTGAGCCGTACCAGGCCGCGTGCCCTCAACATGGGGGGTGCCCTGGGGAAAGGGGGCCGTGCGGCCCCCCCACCCCAAAGCACCTTGTCCCCATGTTGATGAGGACAAGGGCCTCTTCCCGACAACCCTGGCCGTTGGTTGTCGGGGTCTGCGGGCGGGGGCTTATCGGAATCTGGGAGCCCCCTTTAATAAGGGGGCCCCCAGATACCGGCCCCCCACCCTATGTGAATGAGTATGGGGTACGATGTACCCCTACCCATTCACCTAAGGTGTAAAATGTAAAGTACAAAAACACACACACTTTTGCAAAAATATTTTATTGCACTGCTCCGGGGGTCTTCTTCCGTCTTGGGGGTCTTCTCGCCGGACTCCTCCGCTCTCTTCTGCTCTTTTACCTAGCTCTTTCACGAGGGGAGGAGTCCGGCTACCTTCTTCGTCGTCGCCGCCGTCGTCTGGGGGTCTCGATCCGCCTTCGGGGGTCTTCCGGGGGTCTCTTCTGTTCTTGCGGCGGTCGTCGTCTTCCGCGCCGCCGGCGCCTTCTTCTTCTTGTCCTTCTTCTTGTCCTTCTTGTTCTTCTTCTTCTTCTTCCGATGTTGACCCGACGCTCTCTCTGCCCGGAATGCCTGTGCCGCTCTGCGCTCGGACTTATATAGGGACATGGGCGACAGGGTCACATGTTCATGTCACATGGTGACCCCGCCCCCTTGCGATGTCACAGTCCCAGCATCCTCCGGGACTGTGACAACACAAGGGGGCGGGGTCACCATGTGACATGTGCATGTGACCCTGTCGCCCATGTCCCTATATAAGTCCGAGCGCAGAGCGGCACAGGCATTCCGGGCAGAGAGAGCGTCGGGTCAACATCGGAAGAAGAAGAAGAACAAGAAGGACAAGAAGAAGGACAAGAAGAAGAAGGCGCCGGCGGCGCGGAAGACGACGACCGCCGCAAGAACAGAAGAGACCCCCGGAAGACCCCCGAAGGCGGATCGAGAACCCCAGACGACGGCGGCGACGACGAAGAAGGTAGCCGGACTTCCCCCGCTCGGTAAAAGAGCTTGGTAAATGGCGGGGGACTCCGGCGAGAAGACCCCCAAGACGGAAGAAGACCCCCGGAGCAGTGCAATAAACTATTTTTTCAAAAGTGTGGGTGTTTTTTTTTTACTTTACATTTTACACCTTAGGTGAATGGGTAGGGGTACATCGTACCCCATACTCATTCACATAGGGTGGGGGGCCGGGATCTGGGGGCCCCCTTATTAAAGGGGGTTCCCAGATTCCGATAAGCCCCCGCCCGCAGACCCCGACAACCAACGGCCAGGGTTGTCGGGAAGAGGCCCTTGTCCTCATCAACATGGGGACAAGGTGCTTTGGGGTGGGGGGGCCGCACGGCCCCCCTTTCCCCAGGGCACCCCCCATGTTGAGGGCACGCGGCCTGGTACGGCTCAGGAGGGGGGGGCGCTCGTTCGTCCCCACCCCTTTCCTGGCCTGCCAGGCTGCGTGCTCGGATGAGGGTCTGACATGGATTTGGGGGGAACCCCCACGCCGTTTTTTCGGCGTGGGGAGTCCCTTTAAATCCATGCCAGGTCACGGAGCTAGCGCGGCGGCAGTAACTGCCTACGCTAGCTACGTAACCTGAAGTCACGTGCTAAATGAACGGACTTGCCGATGAGCGGCAAGTCCCTTCATTTCAAAAGTCCCGCGGACTTGCCCACTAACGGCGGGATTATCCGCTGGACTGCCAAGTCCAGCGGATAATTTGAAAACAAAACTTCAAACTTTAGTCCGCCGTACTTTGGCGCCAAAAAGTCCGCCGGCGCCCACACACGAGGGGATTATCCGCTGGACTTCGGTCCAGAGGATAATCCCGCGGGATTGTCCCTTCGTGTGTACGCGGCATTACTGTGACTGTGCACTGCACCCCAGCCAGGGTACAATTGATTTAGGAATTTCCTCAATAATTATCTCTGCCTCTTTCTTTTGCTAAATAAAGAAACTCCCTACTGTAGCTATCTAGATCGCTCACTGATCTAACTAATTAGAATAAAATTCAAGGAATGTGGACTGACTTTAGCACACTAACTCCTAAAATCCTCTATCTATCTGCAGCACAGGAACCTGACTAACAGTGTCTGTCTAACAGAATGACGCTGTGTGCTGTGTGTGTACTATTTATAGAGACTGGGTCACATGCTGCACTGGCCAATCACAGCCATGCCATTAGTAGGCATGGCTGTGATGGCTTCTAAGGGCACACTAGTGAAACGATCATCCATTGGCTGCCCTAAAGCTGTTAAAAAGGCGCCAATACAGCGCCGAACACCGGACCCGAACCCGAACTTACAGCCAATAGTTCGGGTTCGGGTCCCGGACACCCAAAAGTCTGGTACGGACCCTGGTACGGGCATCTTGCCTGTGGTCAATTATTGCTCTCCTCGCTGCTGGCTCTATGATTGGCCAAGCATGCGGGGTCACAGTGCATGCTTGGCCAATCATCAGCCAGCAATGCACTGCGACTGGCGCAGTGCATTGTGGACCGTTCGCATCACACAAATTTGATGCGAACGGCCCTCAGAGTTCTGCCCTCGACGAGCGGACGAGCGGCCGATGTTCGATTCGCACATCGGTTCAAATCGAACACCTGGCCCATCCCTATTGGCAATCTTGAGATGCTTTCAAGCTAGGAAACTCATTGCCCAGAAGTGGCAGTCCTCCACTCCTCCATTCAGTAGGGAATGGGAACAGAATATGAACGTGATGATTCTTAAGGAAAGGATGTCATACATTAGACAGGGAGGTGTCAAGAGATTTGATAAGAAATTGTGGTGTGAGAAAAATAAAAATGGAAGCACTAATGTATAAAAGTGGAAGGGTCAATGAACTAGATGAAGTGAAATAGGAAGGAACATTGTTCAGAGTGGAATGGAGGGGTAAAAGATGGGGGTATTGGAATGAATGGAAGTGTGAGATGTGGGACCAACGGAATAGTTATGTCATAGGGTAAGAATACCATATAGAGATTAATGATGATACTCGTGAAGGGGGGGGGCTTTTAAATTTAATTTTTTTTCCTTTTTTTTTTTTCTCCTCTCCCTTTGGTTGTGCCTTTTCCAAACGTTAAATGTATGAGAGTGGGGTCGTGGCCAGGCAGCGGATGTAGTCGGACGCATCTTCAGTTCTCTCCGCAACACATCCGAGCATTCATCCTGCAGACTTACCCCATTCCTCAGCTGACTAGATCCACAGGCTGTCGGAAGGTCCCCCACTATCGCCTACCCCAGCAGCGGCCCTAAAGTTGGCTTATGTCCGTCGCTAGAAGGCAGAACCCGGCCCGGATGACGGACAGCATGGCCCAAAATGGCGCCCTACCACAACGCACCGCTAAGGAGAAACACAGAGAGGCGGCCGAGAAGTTGTTTTCCAGATCCCTAAGCACAGAGAATGGCACAGCGATTCACACACCTGATAACTCCTCCGGAGGCTCATCGGAAGTGGATGACACGATCCCGCTTGAGGATGTCGGTGGATCGGGCTCGGCCTGGGACACAGTGAGTACAATTTTATAGATACCTCCAATTGAGACACGCAGTACAATGTGAGGAGAGACTATCTAGACTCACCCCGGTGATACATCCCCTGACGGATGAGGTGCTGCTGGCGGAAGAGAGGAAGGGCAGGATCTCGAAGGCCTATGCTAGGCTACTTGGATCAACTCATGATGCAAGCAAACTTCCATGCAGAAAGGGATGGGTAAAGGACCTGGGGCCCATAGATGGAGAAACATGGGAACTTTGCCTAACATCTGCCCCTCTGGTGTCAGTGTCGACTTCACACAGGTTGCCCATTTATATCTACTACACAGAGTATATAGAACCCCAACACGGTTACATAAATGGGGATTTAGGGATTCCCCACTTTGCCCTAAGTGTAATGCACACAGAGGTGACCTCCTACATATGATGTGGAAATGCCCAAAACTTTTCAGGTATTGGCAATATGTCATTAATACTATATCACAGGTATACCAAATACCACTGACACTAGACCCGGTAGTGTGCCTGCTGGGTGCCTTGGAAATACCCTCCCTCTCACCCAATGGACACACGGCGGTTGTCAGACTGCTATATCTGGCCCGCAAAGCAATTGCGAGACTTTGGATTACCCCGAGGGTTCCAGCGGGCAGGCACTGGGTTGAATCGGTAAATAGCTTACTTATACGTGAAAAACTCACATACCAACATCGCAATGCAATTACTAAATTCTATTCATTATGGCAGCCTTGGTTGGATACCCCTGGGTTGGGACCTGCTCAATTGGTAAGAGACAGACTACTACAGATGTAAGTTAGGAGGGGTAATAAGTCCAACGGGACATGGAGATAGAATATACCTTTTGTGTGGTGTTGAGAGCAGTACAGTGGTGGGAACAATAAAAGTTACAGTAGCACAAGATCTCATTGGGTGAAGTTAGTCCCTAGGGACAATGTTAATGTTACTGGTTGACCAGTTTGTGTTTCACTTTAACTCTATACATGCTATCTGTATGCATAACTCATTACTGGGAATGGATATTTTCTGTTCATTCACTTTTGTGCAGTTCAGGTTTATCCCAATGATGAACCAGAAAGGCAGATGGATCGGTTAATACATAGCAACATTCCACAAATACCTTTATGCAATTATATGATATTTTATGCTCAGGCTATGGGCTCCATAGCCACCATTACTAGTGGTATATGATGAACCAGTATAAAGTGATGCCTGTTATCTATTTGTACTGCAAAACATATATTTTTTGAATGTATGTAAAAAGCAAAAATGTATGAGAGTGATGTTTGTTTTGTAAAACGGAAAAGAAATTAATAAAGATATAAAGTAAAAAACAAAAGTAATGCGAGAGGAGACTGAAGGAGAGTGAGGTGAGGAGTAGACAGATAGATTTGGGTGTCATCGGCGTATAAGTGGTATTGGAAGTCATGAGCGGTTATCAAGTGACCAAGGGAGGAGGTGTAGAGAGTGATGTTTGTTTTGTAAAACGGAAAAGAAATTAATAAAGATATAAAGTAAAAAAAAAAAAGTAATGCGAGAGGAGACTGAAGGAGAGTGAGGTGAGGAGTAGACAGATAGATTTGGGTGTCATCGGCGTATAAGTGGTATTGGAAGTCATGAGCGGTTATCAAGTGACCAAGGGAGGAGGTGTAGATAGAGAAGAGAAGGGGTCCAAGAACAGAGCCTTGGGGGACCCCCACAGAAAGGGGCAATGGAGAGGAGGAGACAGAGTTGTAGGTGACACTAAGTGCCGGTTTACACTATAGCGACTTGGGATCCGACTTGTCAGACCTCAAGTCGCCCCAAGTCGCTTGACATCAGAAATTCCATTATAGTTAATGAGCGCCATCTTAATATACACTACTGAAGTCACTCCGACTTCAGAAAAGGTTCCTGTACTACTTCAAGGCGACTTCTAGGCGACTTGTACCTATAGATTTCAATGGAAGTCGCCTTCAAGTCAGATCCTCGTCTATAGTAAGGTCAGGGCCGATCCGTCCCGGGGTGCACGGGGTGCAGTGCACCCAGGCACCACAGAGGTGGGGGCGCTGGAGCGCCAGAGTGCTCCGCTCCCTCCTCCTCTCCTTGTCCGTAGGCGGCGCGGCTCTCTCCGCCTGTCACAGCCGCGGACGCGCAGTGACGCCGCGGGGGGGGGCGCTCCGTGGCTGAGCCCGACTTGTTTAGAACAGAGCGTGTGTGTGATGCTGGTGCTGGTGGGCAGGAGGCGGAAGTTAAACACAGGAGGAGTCCTGTGTTTAACTTCCGCCTTCTGCCCACCAGCACAAGCATCACACACGCTCTGTTCTCCACCCGGGCAGCGCGGCTGCACACTGTCCTCTCCAGCTGCTGCCCGGGTGGTTTTAATTAGCCTAGTGGTGGGGGGTGGTTTGTCTAGGGGGGGTCTATACCAATGTGGGGGGGGTGGTTTGTCCTGGGGGGTCTATGCTAATGTGGGGGGGGTGGTTTGTCTAGGGGGGTCTATACTAATGTGGGGGGGGGGTTGTCCTGGGGGGGTCTATACTAATGTGGGGGGGGTTTGTCCTGGGGGGTTTATACTAATGTGGGGGGGGGGTTGTCCTGGGGGAGTCTATACTAATGTGGGGGGGTGGTTTGTCCTGGGGGGTCTATACTAATGTGGGGGGTTTGTCCAAAGGGGTCTACTAATGTGGGGGGGTTTGTCCTGGGGGGTCTATACTAATGTGGGGGGGTTTGTCCTGGGGGGGTCTATACTAATGTGGGGGGGTGGTTTGTCCTGGGGGGTCTATACTAATGTGGGGGGGTGGTTTGTCCTGGGGGGTCTATACCAATGTGGGGTGGGGGGGTTTGTCCTGGGGGGTCTATACTAATGTGGGGGGGGGGTGGTTTGTCCTGGGGGGGTCTATACCAATGTGGGGGGGTGGGTTTGTCCTGGGGGGGTCTATACTAATGTGGGGGGGGTTGTCCTGGGGGGTCTATACTAATGTGGGGGGGTTGTCCTGGGGGGTCTATACTAATGTGGGGGGGGGGGGTGGTTTGTCCTGGGGGGGTCTATACTAATGTGGGGGGGTGGTTTGTCCTGGGGGAGTCTATACTAATGTGGGGGGGGGGTTCATCCTAGGGGGTCTACTAATGTGGGGGGTTTGTCCTGGGGGGGTCTATACTAATGTGGGGGGGGTTTGTCCTGGGGGGTCTATACTAATGTGGGGGGTGGTTTGTCCTGGGGGGGTCTATACCAATGTGGGGGTGGTTTGTCCTGGGGGGTCTATATTAATGTAGGGGGGGTTGTCCTGGGGGGTCTATACTAATGTATGGGGGCTGGTTTGTCCTGGGGGGGTCTATACCAATGTGGGGGGTGGTTTGTCCTGGGGGGTCTATATTAATGTAGGGGGGGTTGTCCTGGGGGGTCTATACTAATGTATGGGGGCTGGTTTGTCCTGGGGGGTCTATACTAATGTGGGGAGTGGTTCGTCCTGGGGGGTCTATACTAATGTGGGGGGTGGTTTGTCCTGGGGGGTCTATAATAATGTGGGGGGGTGGTTTGTCCTGGGGGGGTCTATACTAATGTGGGGGGTTCATCCTGGGGGGGTCTATACTAATGTGGGGGGTGGTTTGTCCTGAGGGGGTCTATACTAATGTGGGGGGTGGTTTGTCCTGGGGGTCTATACTAATGTGGGTGGCGGGCTGGTTTGTCCTGGGGGTTTATACTAATGTAGGGGGGGTTTGTCCTGGGGGTCTATACTAATGGGGGGTTTGTCCTGGGGGGGGCTATACTAATGTGGGGGGGTCTGTACTAATGTGGGGGGGTGGTTTGTCCTGGGGGGTCTGTACTAATGGAGGGGGTGGTTTGTTCTGGGGGGTCTGTACTAATGGAGGGGGTGGTTTGTTCTGGGGGGTCTGTACTAATGGAGGGGGGGGTGGTTTGTTCTGGGGGGTTTGTACTAATGTAGGGGGGGAAAGGTTTGTCCTGAGGGGGGGTCTATACTGATAAAGGGGGTGTTTTGTCCTGGGGGTCTATACTGATGGGGGGGTCTGTACTGAGGGAGGTATTTATTCTTAGTGAAGGGTCTGCACTGACGGAGGGGGGGTCTATACTTAATGGAGTGGGGTCTGTACTGAGGGACGACTATAGTTGGTGGAGGGGGTGATACCATGTTTTACTGCACCAGGTGACACCAACCCTAGTGATGCCACTGCAGCCGCGGGCTCTTATTTCCCCTCTCCCTCACCTCCTCGTGCGCTGCTGTACTAATGAGCGGCGCACTATGTTTCTTCCCCCGCCTTCATAACGGCCAGGGAAGAAAAAACAAAGGAGCAAAGAAAAGGATTGTGGTCCCAAGGACTGGCAGCCCCACTGTAACACGGAAACTACAGCCCACACAGCATGCTCCGCTGAATGGGAGAGAGAAAGCCAGGAGCCCGGGAAAGCTTTCAGGGAAGGGCACCCAGGACTCCAGAGGGAGAGGGCAGTGCTGAGAGAACACCATCAGAGAGAGAAAGCCACACAGCCTGGCACCATTCCTGGTGGAGAAAGGAATGGAGTCATTGCAGGAATACAGATCTGGGCTCTACCCAGCGGAGTCGCCACGGGCAATTCAGAGTGAGCTGACTCCTGATCAGAGGAACCATTGTTGCTGTATCGCTGGGTCAGGTGAGAGGGCCGATCGGCCATTATTTACTACCATCTCTTGTAACATGTCTGCAGTCTCTGACCATCTCCTGTATTGTGTGCAGCCTGACTGTCTCCTGTACTGTGATTGCAGTCTCTGACCGTCTCTAGTATCATGTCTACAGTCTCTGACCGTCTCCTGTACTATGATTGCAGTCTCTGACCGTCTCTAGTATCATGTCTACAGTCTCTGACCATCTCCTGTACTATGTCTGGGGGCTCTTTCTAATAGACTCTCTAATAGAAGCCCCCTCTGTGTGCATCAGAGAGACTCCCCTCCAGGTCTCATTAGTGTACGCTCTTCCTGTATTTTCTTTATTGGTAAAAGATCATGGGAGGATCCCAGGGTAACGAAGACTTCTTACGGGAACATCTCTGTGTTGAAGTCGTTGTCATAGAAACATTTGTAAAGGGGAGGAGTTGGTAAGATGACCACGCCCACGTGGGGGCGCCAGAAATATTTCTGCACCCAGGCGTCTGTGACCCTAGGATCGGCCCTGAGTAAGGTGACTTAACAGGAAGAAAAAAATAATTTACCCAGGTACTCCCCACTAAGCAGGCAGCCCCCTCCTTCCCACAGAGTACTTCCTGTATGCCGTTATCTCTGTATACTAGTGACGAACCTGTATGCAAAATGTCGACCAGTGCCCACAGGGAAGTCCATCACAGAAAGCCTATTGACAATGAGTCCTTAATAAGGCTCGTGAGGCAGCGTCCATGTATTTACGACAAGACTGATCAGAACTACAAGGATCAAGGATCAATATAAGAGGGACAGTGCCTGGCTGGAGATCTGTCGACTGAGTAATGAGAATAGGGAAACATTGTTGGCGACTGAACGTAGTGACAAATGTAAGTTTAACCTTTTATTTCATTTATGTCTGTTATCCATGTGTGGTGCAAATAAATATTTCCAGGCACTGACATACTTGACTAGGGATGATGGGAATTGTAGTTCTGGAACAACTGGAGGACCAGAGTCTACTTCTATTGTTAATATATGTAGATAATGAGTTATCAATATCAGCCAAAATAATGATTGCTTTATTACAGTTTATGTAAAATGTTACCAAAAAATTGTATTTAACGACAGTATAACATAGCATGAAAAAATGAGAAACTCAATAACTGCAGGCTTTATAAAACTTTATAGAAAAAGCAACAGCAGCAAAATATATATTTAAAGAAGTGAGCAATGCAGTTAGGAAATGGCATCCAATTGCCATTCTAATTCACCAGCCAGTGAAAGGAAGTACGAAGCAAATTGCTCTCGAACAGTGGCACCATCGCAGAATCCCCTTGTAGAACTGAGGTTTGCACTTTCCATGTCATGCATAATTGTGTAGCACGCATGCTGCTTTGACAGCAGTAATTGCATTTTCAATGTTTAATGCAATAGGCATAACAAACGCCATTTATTGGCAAGAATTCCAAAACTGCATTCAACCACCCTTCTTGCCCTTGTTAGATGATAGTTAAAGTGGTGTTTCACCCCAAAAAAAAATCATAAATGTGCCTAAAAAAAACAAAAAACAAAACATTTGGAATTTTTTTTTTTTTTTACTCACCTCTAAATGGCTGTTGATAGGGGGTCCCTCGTAGTCTGCCTCCTTCAGTTCCTGGGCTCTTGACGTCACTTCCCCTCGGCGCAGGAAGGGCTCAGCTCTGCCCCCTCCCTTTTGTCAATCATCTGGGACACGTGACAGGTCCCAGATGATTGTGCGGCCAATCACGGCATGCGGTGCCACTCGCACATGCGCAGTGGGTGCCCTGCTGTGAAGCCACAGCCAAGCACCCACAGTTACAATGCCAGCGCCGCCGAATGGAGGGTGATGAGCGGGGTTTCGATCCCCCGCATCGCTGGACCCTGGGACAGGTAAGTGTCTGATTATTAAAAGTCAGAAGCTGCAGTATTTGTAGCTGCTGACTTTTTTTTTTTTAATGGGAACCCCTCTTTAAAGACTGTCTTAGGAGTAGTCAGGTTCCTGTTGGAGTAAGGCCTCATTAGTGGTTCCCCCAACGCAAAAGCCTCATCTGCGATGAACACATAGGGTAGTGGGGGTTCAGTTGTGCCAGGAAGAGGACAGTTCTCAGGAATATCTAGCCGATTATCTCGTAGCCTTTCACCAAAGGAGGAATTAGAAAAAATACATGAATTGCAGCTACTACCGTAGGATCCTATATCTATATAGGTGAAGCAGTAGTTTGCATCGGCCACGGCAAGCAGTACAAAGGAGCAATATTTTTTGTAATTGAAGAACATACTTCCTCTACCAACAGGCTTAATGACACACACATGCTTCCCATCTATAGCTCCAATGCAATTGGGGAAATTGCACCAACTCCAAAATAGTTTTGCAATATCCCGCCAATTCTCTTGTGTAGGTGTCAGAGTCCTGGATGTGAGGCCGGATTGCGGAGAGGGCGCCCCTTACGGCTAAGTGCAGCGTAGCCCTGGTAATGAGACAGGGAGTATGGTGCCCAAAGGTGCGCGGGTTGCCGAGTGCTGAGCTGGGTAGCTGGTAGCAGGGAGCTGCTGGGGTGCACAGGTGTGGTTGATGGGGCAACCGTGCGGGGAGAGATCCCAGGTATGGAGCCGTGGAGCAACCAGGAACGGAGTCAGAGCCAAGCCAGAGGTCCTATACAGCAGGAATCAGTCCGAGATGAAGGTACAGCAAGATAATCAGGAACGGAGTCGGTAGTAGACATGTGCAATTCGTTTCGTTTTTTTTTTCGTTTTTCTTCGTTATTTTCGTTCATTCGTTTTCGTACGAATGAACGAACGATTCGCTAAAAATTTTAACAAATAACGAATCGTTCGAATCCGAAAATAATGAAAATCCGAAAAAAACAAATTAGAAACAACGAATGTACGAATGAAGAAAATCCAAAAAACGAAAACAGGAACAACGAAAATGAAAATGAACGAAAAAATTCGTACATTCTTAACTTTTTTTTTTGTTGAATTGGTAATTTTCTGTGTCTCTTACAATGGCGTTGCTTAACGTGCTTCGGATGGATTGAACGAAAAAATTCGTAAATTCGTAACTTTTTTTTTTTTTTTCCAATTCGTAATTTTCCGGGTCTCTTACAATGGCGTTGCTTAATGTGCTTCGAATGGATTTAACGAAAAAATTTGTAACTTTTTTTTTCAATTCGTAATTTTTCGTGTCTCTTAAAATGTAATAATAGCATACACATTACATAACATTATGAATTATGCTCCGATTACGAATCTACGAATGTTACGAATGTTCGAATAAGTACGAATGCGTCCGAATTTCGAAAAAACGAATAAACGAAAATTAAACTAACGGAAATAGGAATCAACGAAATTTTTTTTTTTTACGAAAATACGAATCGTTACGAATACGAACACCGACGACTTACGAATGTACGAATCGTTACGAATACGAACACTGACGACTTACGAATTTACGAATCGTTACGAATCAACGGAAAAGAAAAAAACGAAACAAAAATAAACACATTTTTTTGTTGTGCACATGTCTAGTCGTTAGCCAAGCCAGGGGTCAAACATGAGAGGACGGTCAAGGTACAGGTGCAGAGCAGGAGAGTAGTCAGGTCCAAGCCGAGGTCAAATGCAGGCGGAAAACAGGAGCAGTCAGGCAAGCCAGGTGATAACAGGAAGCAGGTAAACGACAGGAGACATGGAAGCTGACAATAATCCAGCAACCAGAATGTACCAGCAGCAGGCTTAAATAGACCAGGGGGCGCCAAAGATTACCGCGATGCACGCACATGCACCAGCACGCACGTTAGCGCGCACGTTAGCATAATAGCACATTTGCACGCACATTAACGCGCACATTAGCGCATTTGCTGTTGCGCATCTGTGTGTGCCTGTAGTGTGCGCCCACGTGTGCACATGCGCACAGGGATGCGCCTAGGGCAGCCATGACGGGTACTGGCAGAATTCCCTATCTTAGGGCCATTACCCTGACTAGGGATGAGCCGAACACCCCCCCAGTTCCGTTCGCACCAGAACCTGCGAACGTACCGAAAGTTTGCACGAACGTTAGAACCCTATTAATTACAATGGACGCGAACGTTCAAAATCTAAAGTGCTAATTATAATGGCTAATATGCATGTTATTGTCCTAAAAAGGGTTTGGGGACCCGGGTTCTGCCTCAGGGGACATGTATCAATGCAAAAAGGAATTTTAAAAACGGACTTACGAATTTACGAATCGTTACGAATCAACGGAAAAGAAAAAAACGAAACGAAAATAAACACATTTTTTTGTTGTGCACATGTCTAGTCGTTAGCCAAGCCAGGGGTCAAACATGAGAGGACGGTCAAGGTACAGGTGCAGAGCAGGAGAGTAGTCAGGTCCAAGCCGAGGTCAAATGCAGGCGGAAAACAGGAGCAGTCAGGCAAGCCAGGTGATAACAGGAAGCAGGTAAACGACAGGAGACATGGAAGCTGACAATAATCCAGCAACCAGCATGTACCAGCAGCAGGCTTAAATAGACCAGGGGGCGCCAAAGATTACTGCGATGCACGCACATGCACCAGCGCGCACGTTAGCGCGCACGTTAGCATAATAGCACATTTGCATGCACATTAACGCGCACATTAGCGCATTCGCTGTTGCGCATCTGTGTGTGCCTGTAGTGTGCGCCCACGTGTGCACATGCGCACAGGGATGCGCCTAGGGCAGCCATGACGGGTACTGGCAGAATTCCCTATCTTAGGGCCATTACCCTGACTAGGGATGAGCCGAACACCCCCCCAGTTCCGTTCGCACCAGAACCTGCGAACGTACCGAAAGTTTGCACGAACGTTAGAACCCTATTAATTACAATGGACGCGAACGTTCGAAATCTAAAGTGCTAATTATAACGGCTAATATGCATGTTATTGTCCTAAAAAGGGTTTGGGGACCCGGGTTCTGCCTCAGGGGACATGTATCAATGCAAAAAGGAATTTTAAAAACGGACGTTTTTTTTCGGGAGCAGTCATTTTAATGATGCATAAAGTGAAAAAAAAAGTGAAATATTCCTTTAAATATCGTACCTGGGGGGTGTCTAAAGTATGTCTGTGAAGTGGCATGTGTTTCCCGTGTGTAGAACTGTCCCTGCACAAAATGACATTTGTAAAGGAAAAAAGTGCTTGTGGTTTTAATGTCATGTTTTGTCCTGGCAATATGGTTGAAAATCTTTGAGAAAAATGGCATGGCTACCCCATCACACCCCCTACCCCAGCCCATTACCAGCCCCTTTGGGTCTTGAATGGATGTTAAGGGGAACCCTGCACCCAAAATACAACCCTATACCTAAAACCCTATATACTCTGAACAGCAGTATACAGGCGGTGCAAACAAGATAGGGACTGTAGGTTTATTCTTAAGTAGAATATGTTTGTAATTTGGAACAGGTACATTTTTAAGTGTAGCTGCAGCCAAAAAATTTTCGATTTTTAAGCTTTTTGGAGAACACAGGGAAGGGTTATCACCCCTGTAACATTTGTTTTGCTGTCTATGCACCTGTTTAGAACATTTCACCTCACTTTCCGTCCCAATGACAAATGTTTTTGGAAAAGTGGGTTTTTTATTGAAACAAGGATTGGTGATAAAGCATCAGTAAAGAGGAGACACCTTTTTCTTACAGGATAGAATTTCCCTTCCTGGGGTAGATTTCCTCTCACTTCCTGTTGTCTCCTTCCGTTTGCAAGTAGGAGTCGTTTGTAAGTTGGATGTTTGAAAGTAGGGGCCTGCCGTATATACTCTGCAGAAATTTGCCCCTTAGATGTTGGTGTTGCCACAACACTGTAAGCCATCACAGTTACTCTTGGTGGGAGCTGGAACGCCCTGCTGTGAACTATTATATCAGGAATTGTAATTACATGCCATTGTTGAACAGTGGTAGGAAAAATTGGGCCTTTGGT
Organism: Lithobates sylvaticus; assembly: GCA_028564925.1. Classification (NCBI taxonomy): domain Eukaryota; kingdom Metazoa; phylum Chordata; class Amphibia; order Anura; family Ranidae; genus Lithobates; species Lithobates sylvaticus. The sequence continues at coordinate 143,555,882 of CM053033.1, forward strand.
AGTGGTGCTGGTGCTACAACACTGTAAGCCCTCACAGTTACTCTTGGGGGGCGCAGGAATGGGCCCTGCTGTGAATTATTAGATCAAGAATTGTAATTGCATGCCCCTGTTGAACAGGGGCCGAAAAATTGGGCCTTTGGTGGTAGTGGGGGACGGTGTTGCCACAACACTGTAAGCCCTCACAATTATGCTGTGTACACACGGTCAGAATTTCCGATGGAAACAGTCCGATGGGAGCTTTTCAACGGATTATCTGACCGCGTGTATGCCCATCAGTCTTTTTTAGTTGGAATTTCCGACGGACTTTGGATTGAGAACCTGTTCTCAATTTTTCCGACGGAAAACCTTTCTATCGGATTTTCCGATCGCGTGTATGCAATTCCGACACGCAAAATTTCGACGCATGCTCGGAAACAATTTGACGCATGCTCGGAGGCATTAAACTTCCCTTTTATAGTGCTGTCGAACGGGTTTTATGCCGCTGTGTTACAGGCCGTCGGAATTTGGTGTGATCGTGTGTAGGCAAGACAGTTTGAGCCAAATTCCGGCGGAATTCCGGCGGGAAAACCATCAGAGCTTTTTCCGACGAGAATTCCAACCGTGTGTATTACTCTGGGTGGGCACAGGAATGGGCCCTGCTGTGAATTATTAGATCAAGATTTGTAATTACATGCCCCTGTTAAACAGGGACTGAAAAATTGGGCCTTAGGCGCTGGTGCCACAACACTGCAACCCCTCACAGATACTGTACTTGGAGCACAGCAATGAGACCTGTTGCAAAGTATTGCATCAGCAATTGTAATTACTCGCCCCTGTTAAACATGGGCTGAAAAATTGGGCCTTAGGCACTGGTGCTGGTGCCACAACAATGCAACCCCTCACAGATACTGTACTTGGAGCACAGCAATGAGACCTGTTGCAAAGTATTGCATCAACAATTGTAATTACTCGCCCCTGTTAAACATGGGCTGAAAACTTGGGCCTTAGGCACTGGTGCTGGTGCCACAACAATGCAACCCCTCACAGATACTGTACTTGGAGCACAGCAATGAGACCTGTGGCAAAGCATTGCATAAAAAATTGTAATTACACGCCCCTGTTAAACAGGGGCAGAAAAATTGGGCCTTAGCTACTGGTGGTGGCACCCAGAAACAAAAATGTTCTTCCAAGCTATCATCAGGATCATTGAGGAGGAAGAGGATGGTCAGTCAACATAACAGGACAGTCACTCAGCATCAGCATAGGCAGTCTTGAAGGGATGTGACATTTCAGAATTATTCTGTTACACCAGCTTCAGGTGCCTGGTAGCTGGTGGTGATCCAAGACTGATTCATCTTTATGAAGGTCAGTCGATCAACCGAGTCGGTGGACAGGCGCACCCTGTGATCGGTGACAAAGCCTCCAGCAGCACTGAATGTGCGTTCCGAAAGAACGTTGTATGCAGGACAGGCCAGTAGCACAATTGCATACTGTGCAAGCTCTGGCCAGTGATCCACCCTCAAGACCCAGTAAGCCAGAGGATTTTCGGCGGGAAAGGTGCCCAAGTCTGACCTTGCCCCTAGGTATTCCTGCATCATGTATATCAGACGCTTGCGATGGTTGCTGGAACCAATCATACCTTGGGGCTGCGGACTAAAAAATTGTCTGAACGCATCGGTCAGACATCCACCTTTCCACCGCTACTTCTGCTACTGACCAAAGCCTCAGCAACTCGTCGTCCAGGACCAGGAGTTTGTAACCTCCCAGTCTCTGGGAACGCGTTGCACAGACTTTTCTGCAAGGCCTCCCGGAGACGTCTCATCCTCTGCTCCCTCTGCGACGGCAAGATAAGGTCCGCAACCTTAACCTTGTACCGTGGATCAAGGAGAGTGGCCAGCCAGTAATGGTCCCTCTCCTTGATCTGAAGAATACGAGGATCCTTCCGCAGGCTTTGCAGGATCAGGGAGGCCATGCAGCATAGGTTAGCTGAGGCATTCGGTCCGGAGTCCTCTGGGTCACTAAGGACGACATGATCCGCAGCCACCTCCTCCCAGCCACGTACAAGTCCACTGGTTTCTTGGGACTGTAAATCATCCCTAAAAGACTGCTGCTGCTGAGTGCCAGGCTCCACCTCCATTCTGACACAATCCTCCTCCTCCTCATCCTCTTCCTGTGTGATGGGTGGGAGAGAAGTAACACTGTCTGGATAAAGGGGGCCTTGAGAGGCAGGGAAGTCCTCCTCTTCCTGCCTCTGTTCTGCCTCAAGTGTCCTGTCCATTATTCCATGCAGCGTATGCTCCAACAGGTGGACAAGAGGTACAGTGTCACTGATGCATGCACTGTCACTGCTCACCATCCTCGTGGCCTCCTCAAATGGTGACAGGACAGTGCATGCATCCCTGATCATGCTCCATTGGCGTGGGGAAAAAAATCTGAGCTCCCCTGACCCTGTCCTGGTGCCGTAGTCGCACAGGTACTCATTGATGGCCCTCTGCTGCGTGTGCAGTTGCTGCAGCATGGCCAATGCGGAGTTCCACCTGGTGGGCATGTCACATATAAGGCGGTTCTTGGGCAGGTTCAACTCCTTTTGCAGCTCATCCAGCCGAGCACTGGCATTATATGATCGGCGGAAATACACACAGACTTTCCTGGCCTGCCTCAGGACATCCTGTAAGCCTGGGTACCTGCCCAAGAACCGCTGCATCACCAGGTTAAGGACGTGAGCCATACAGGGCACATGGGTCAGCTGTCCCTGTCGCAGGGCAGAGAGGAGGTTGGTGCCATTGTCACAAACCACCATTCCTGGCTTAAGCTGGCATGGCGTCAACCACCTCTCGGCCTGCCCCTGCATAGCTGAAAGAACCTCTGCCCCAGTGTGGCTCCTGTCCCCCAAACACACCAGCGCAAGCACGGCATGGCATCTTTTTGCCTGCGTACTTACGTAGCCCCTTGGACGCCTACGGAGCACCGCTGGTTCCAAGGACAGAGAACTCGAAGAGGCCATGGAGGAAGAAGAAGAGGAGGGGGTGGAGGAGAGAGGTGTGTCACAACCAGTAGTAGCATTTTGGGGGCGTGGTGGCGGAACAACCTCCAACACTACTGCACCTTGTCCTGCATCCTTCCCAGCTGCCAAAAGAGTGACCCAATGGGCCGTGAAAGATAGGTAACGTCCCTGTCCATGCCTGCTGGACCATGAGTCAGCGGTAATATGTACCTTACCGCTGACCGCCCTGTCCAGCGAGGCCAATACATTGCCTTCCACATACCGGTAGAGAGCCGGAATCGCCTTCCGTGAGAAAAAGTGGCGTTTGGGAACCTGCCACTGAGGAACCGCACATTGAACAAACTCAGGGAAGGGGGCCGAGTCTACCAACTGAAAAGGCAGCAGTTGAAGTGCTAGCAATTTAGCCAAGCTAGCATTCAACCGCTGGGCAGTTGGATGTCTGGGAATAAACTTCTTTTGACGGTCCAGCAGCTGGGGCAGGGAAATTTGCCTGGTACAATCGGACGTCGGTGTACTGCTAGCAGAGTGCCCGTAAGTACTGGGCTGTGACACACCTAATTCTACACCTTTATTCCTCTCAGTGCAGCTTTCAGAGAGGACTGAAGGTATAGTGGGTTTGTTGATCCCATCTGATGAGGAGCAAGGAGAGGTCCGCTTTATTCTTTAGTGTGGGTCTTTAAGGTGCGCTTGCCAACGAGCTGCATGGCAGGTCAACATATGTCTGGTCATGCTTGTGGTGCCCAAGCAGCTGATGTTTTGGCCATGCGAGATACGCTTGAGACATATGTTGCAAATAGCAGTGGTGTGATCTGATGCACTCGTCTCAAAAAAGGCCCACACCAAAGAACTTTTGTAATAACGTGCAGAGGCAGCGCCCTGCACTGGCAGAGCTCTGCGGTGTGATTCAGTTGGTGTGCTGGCCTCAAGCTGGCCCCCGGAGGGCATCCTGCCTCGTTGGAGATGTGCCGCCTCCTCCTCCTCTCTCCGTTCAGGCACCCACGTGGTGTCAGTGACCTCATGATCCCCTCTCTCTTCACCACTGAAGCAAACCTGGCAGTAAGCTGCAGCTGGTGGAACATGACTGCCAGATTGCTGTCCTTGAGCATCCCCTCTCTCTGCGCTCACGCTACTGCCTTCCTCTAGCTGGGTATCATCATCAGAGCCTTCAAAACGATGGGCATCCTCCTGGAGCATGTACACAACACTGTGCTCAAACCGTTCGGGGACTCCTCAGTAGGAGATGGTGGGTCTAGGGTAGGGATGAGCCGAACACCCCCCCGTTCGGCTCGCACCAGAACCCGCGAACGGACCTAAAGTCCGTGCGAGCTTTAGAACCCTATTAGTTATAATGGATGCGAACGTTCGAAATTAAAAGTGCTCATTTTAAAGGCTAATATGCATGTTAATGTCATAAAAAGTGTTTGGGGACCTGGGTCCTGCCCCAGGGGACATGTATCAATGCAAAACATTTTTTTAAAAACTGCAGTTTTTTCAGGAGCAGTGATTTTAATAATGCTTAAATTGAAACAATAAAAGTGTAATATTCCTTTAAATTTCGTACCTGGGGGGTGTCTATAGTATGCCTGTGAAGGGGCGCATGTTTCCCGTGTTTAGAACTGTCTCTGCGCAAAGTGTCATTTTTGAAAGTAAAAAAGCTATTTAAAATCACTCGCGGTTAATGTTAATTCACGGCTCCCGTAACACAGAGAACAGTGATTCATTGAAACTCATTCATAAAAAAAAGTCATTGATAAAAAATAAAAAAAATGAAAAAAATAAAGCGTAGGGGTCCCCCCAAATTCAATAACCAGGCCCTTCAGGTCTGGGATGGATATTAAGGGGGATCCCAGCCAAAAAAAAAAAAAAAAAAAATGGCGTAGGGTCCCCCTCAAAATCCATACCAGACCCTTGAGGTCTGGTATGGATTTTAAGGGGAACCCTAGCCAAAAAAAAATGGCGTGGGGTCCCCCTCAAAATCCATACCAGACCCTTATCCGAGCACGCAACCTGGCAGGCCGCAGGAAAAGAGGGGGGGACGAGAGCGGCCCCCCCTCTCGCCTGAACCGTACCAGGCCACATGCCCTCAACATTGGGAGGATGCTTTGGGGGTCTAAGACCCCTAAAGCACCTTGTCCCCATGTTGATGAGGACAAGGGCCTCTTCCCCACAACCGTGCCCGGTGGTTGTGGGGGTCTGCGGGCGGGGGGCTTATCGGAATCTGGAAGCCCCCTTTAACAAGGGGACCCCCAGATCCCGGCCCCCCCCTGTGTGAAATGGTAAGGGGGTACAAAAGTACCCCTACCATTTCACCAAAAAAGTGGCAAAAATGGTAAAAATGACAGGAGACAGTCTTTGACAATTCCTTTATTAAAATCTTCTTTCTTCTTTCTTCATCCTTCGGTTTCTTCATCTTCTCCTTCCTTCATCTTCTTCCATCTTCTTGGGGGCCGGGTCTACCAACTGAAAAGGCAGCTGTTGAAGTGCTAGCAATTTGCCTGGTACAATCAGACGTCGGAGTGCCCGCAAGTACTTTGCTGTGACACACCTAATTCTACACCTTCATTCCTCTCAGTGCAGCTTTCAGAGAGGACTGAAGGTATAGTGGGGTTAAAGATCCCAGCTGATGAGGAGCAAGGAGAGGTCCGCTTTGTTCTTTGTGTAGTGATATATTATATCGTGGTTTAGATGAATAGTAGTTATTAATAAGTATTGTCCCGCAGCAACCCAATTCTTCCAGAGAGATGCAAATTTATTGACTTCATACGTAGAACAAGTCTTGTAATGCGGCGTACACACGAGCGGACTTTCCCGCGGGATTGTCCGGCGGACTGAAGTCCGCCGGACAATCCCCCCGTGTGTGGGTGCCGGCGGACTTTTTGGCGCCAAAAGTCCGGCGGACTAGGTTTTAAGTTTTGTTTTAAAATTATCCGCTGGACTTGGCAGTCCGGCGGACAATCCCGCCGTTAGTATGCTAGTCCGCCAGACTTTTGGAAATGAACGGACTTGCCGATCATCGGAAAGTCCGTTCATTTAGCACGTGACTTCAGGCATGGATTTAAAGGGAATCCCCACGCCGAAAAAACGGCATGGGGGTCCCCCCCAAATCCATCTCAGACCCTTATCCGAGCACGCAGCCCGGCCGGCCAGGAAAGGGGTGGGGAAGAGCGAGCGCCCCCCCCTCCTGAGCCGTACCAGGCTGCGTGCCCTCAACATGGGGGGTGCCCTGGGGAAAGGGGGGCCTTGCGGCCCCCCCACCCCAAAGCACCTTGTCCCCATGTTGATGAGGACAAGGGCCTCTTCCCGACAACCCTGGCCGTTGGTTGTCGGGGTCTGCGGGCGGGGGGCTTATCGGAATCCGGGAGCCCCCTTTAATAAGGGGCCCCCAGATCCCGGCCCCCCACCCTATGTGAATGAGTATGGGGTACGATGTACCCCTACCCATTCACCTAAGGTGTAAAGTGTAAATAAAAAAAAACACACAATTGTTTAAAAATATTTTATTGCACTGCTCTGGGGGTCTTCTTCCGTCTTGGGGGGTCTTCTCGCCGGACTCCTCCGCTATTTTACCTAGCTCTTTTACCGAGCAGAGGAGCCCAGCTACCTTCTTCGTCGTCGCCGCCGTCGTCTGGAGGTCTTAAAAAAGTTTACTTGCAACACATTCACAAGTGCGTTTTCAAACTTCTTGGCAAAACTGACAAGATCTTGGTTCTTTCCAACATTGTTTACAAACATTCCGCATTTGTTAAAACCAGGCATGGAGCAAAACAGAACATAGGAACTTGCAAAGTTCAACTTTCTAAAGTGAAGACAAGATCAGACATGACTATATGTTCAAAGTGTGTTTGATCTTGCCTTCATCACATGGGGGGTCACCCCTGGAAACTGGAAATTTAGAACATGCACACAATTTGGGTCTGAAAATGGACATTAGATGGTAAAACACATGCCTAGAATGTTCAAAAGTGCCATTTCCCATCATGGGGATCAATGGACGTTTTTTGGGGGTGCAACCCCTTCACCACAACCACTTTAGTAGTTAGTAAAGTGGTTGCACCCCCAAAAAAACGTTGTCATTTGTAATGGAAATTTGTAAGTTCTGTATATAATTGTATTCTATTTTGTATGTATTGCACACTGCCCTCACTGTGCACACGGCACTAATAATGTTTTCAGTACATGTTTACATTCTTTTGAGTCCTGATTAGAATAAGCCTGCCTATGATACGCCCCTTGTTACCATAAATGAACAATTGTAATATTAATGTGATACCTACGTAATCATGTGTATAAAACCCCTGAATTGCGTCATAATAAAGAAGAACGGTTATTTGGAAAGATGCTGAGCGTATCTTTTGTGTCTGTTCCCTACTGCAGTAGTTATTATTAATTTGGAACCACTAATCAATATGAGGATAGGAGTTGCCTATCTATAAATTTCCAGGACAGGTGGCGAGCCAGCCAGGAGGGGTTAAAAGGTGACCCTGAGTATCCGAAACGAGGAGCTTGAGACGATCCGGGAATTTCTGATAATCAGCCGGCTGAGGTAAGCCTTTTGCTTACATTTGAGTTATCAGACTTCCTTGATCGGTAAGGCATTTTCGGGACAAAGGGTACCTATCTTACTCCCCTTAATCGAACTGTATTGATTAGTGGTTATATGTTATGTTATCACTGTCTACTGTCCATCGGAGTGTTATAGAGAAGAAAGGGAAGAATAGTGCTGTTCACAGGTATATGTAGTACATCTGTTAGAAAAAGTAGTTTAGAGGCAAGAGGGTATAGGCACACGTAGAGAAGACTGGCCAGTCATTATGGGCATTAAATTAAGTAAGGGAATGAAGGGTAAGAGACCCTCAAAAATGCCCAGCGCAAGAGGAGCGCTATATATGAACCGAAGGTGCGGTTCCGCCTATACTGAGCCCCTAGATTAATGGTCAAAGTGGACATGGATCCACAATGGGTAACTGGGTTACCACCGAAGTCCACAGGGACTAAGAATCATGCAGAGTACACAGCTAGAGAAACAGCTATGTGAGCAGGATGGATCAAGGGTGACAATTAACACTAGACAGAAAGGGACATTTTCATGTTAAGTTGTGGGATGAATTTGGGGTCAGGCACTACAACTAGTAAAGTCAAGAAACGAATGAGAGTTAAAACAGAATATTTTATATGTTGTCAGAGAGGAAAGATGGGATGAGCACTATGGCTGCCCGTCTGATCATAGAAGGTACAGTATGTGAAGTATGGTATTACAATACATTGGATGCAAAGGATATCAGAACAAAATAAGGAAAGCAGAAATTTATCAAGGAAGTATTTAAAAGAGTTAAAAGAATGTGAGAGAATGATATGCATGTGTTGTGTACAAATGGGAAAAATGTAGGCGATTTTAGAGAGATATTTGTGTATGTGTGTGAATGCTGGAACCTTTAGTTCTATCGCTTGTGTGTGTCATGTACGCAGATGTGACCCCCTCCTTTGTGCTCTCCTGAAAGAATGTGGCTGGGATGAGAGGTCGGTGATAAGCTGGAAGGACACCATGCCAATTTCAGTTTTTAGACAAAACATTTATAACTTTATGTGCCGGGTTAACGAATCTAATGAGAAACAATGTGATCACAATTATTTTTGAATCTGTTTTCCAAACATGGTAAAATGAAGGTTACATTTAACCGTGTATTACACAAATTGAATATCCTTTGATAGTGGAAACAGTGCATTTAATAGGGAATTAAGTAAAATTAAGTAATATGTCCCCCTTTAAGGAACGTTATCTCTGGATACATATATTAGGGTGTGATATTGAAATTATCATTTGAGTATTAATTTCTAATTGGAGTTTAACAATTTTATTAATAATATTGATATATTGAAATTGGTTTAGACAACCTTTGATTGGAAATGAAATCCAGGTTAATGGGGAATTTATAAAAATGGTATTAGTTTAGTTCAAGATAACAATTTTGTAATTTTACATTTATTGAGTGGAAAGAAAAAAGATTAAGATGAGGTTGTTAATTGGAATACAGCTGCCATAGTGTTTAACAAAGCCAAGATGGATGGGATACATAAGAAGTTTTTCTACAAAAATTAAACCTTAAAGTCTGATAATAAATTGATGTGCGGTCCATGATGCGAGAGTAATAATAAATAATATTTAAATATGACAGACCCATCACATCAAGTCCACACACCCTGTTAGGATAGATCCCACCTGCAGCCAGTTGTTTTATAGTTTTTGATGTGGCTGAGTGCTTTCTGTTTGTTTTTATTTATTTTTATTTTTGAACCCAAAGCAGAATGTGTGGATTGTGAAATGATGTGCCCCTTTTCCTTGTAAGTGCAGTGGGTATAAGCAGAAGAATATTTGGGATTTATGGACATCTCTGCATGACCGCAGGGTATTGTTATCATTTATTATAATATTGCCAGGAAAAAGTTGTCTTTTTGAAACATGAAACTGGAGTTCTTACACAAACAGCGTGATAGAAAACAAGCCATTGTAATATAGTTATGCAAGCTGGACCCGGTAATGAAGGGTTCACCCCGATATATCAGAGCTGTACCTTTATGCAAAGGTGCTATTAGACAAAGTTAGACATTATTTTGGTCAAATATTAAATTTTTAATGGTCCGACATTTTGCGCAGCAAATATACAGCTAACTAAATGTTTGTCTAATGAAAGGTTTAAAATAGGAGTTTGTTTTGTTTGTTTGTGTACAAATCTAACAATGAAAAATGCGTACATTTTAATCCAGCCACCTTATTGCCCCTATTGGAGGAGGCTGTAGACGGGGGAGACCACATGTGTTAAATTGATGACGTAGGAATCAGCTGCTGTGAGCCCAGTGCAGGACACACTCCCTGAAGACCCAGATATTTATACTTTTTGTAGAGTTATTCCCGGTTTTATACTGAGTATGCAGTTTATCACCCAGAAGGATACTCTGTATATAGAGTCATTGGATCCCTTTTCCCCAGCTCAAGAAGCAGAGCTCCATGTTTTAGCAAAGCCTGTGAGCTATAAAAAGAGTATATATTTATATAGATAGTAGAGAATTAGAGAGCTTTTGGTTCCATTTGAAGGGCCAGAAGTTTGTTTTTACTTCGGCAGGTAAACCAATCAAGCATGCTAAGTTAATTTGATCGGCTGTTTTCAGCCTTCCAGGTTCTTGCTGAGGTAGCCATACTAACATTAAAACTCACACATGGAAGCAGACCGACTAAGGATGCTGCATTTACAGCCCGGACACTTGCTGGGTCTGTGCAACTCACAGATTCCACCCTAGTTCTGGCCCAGTATAGCTGGGATTAATAATTCAACTTTAAGGACCCCAGAACGAGAAGAACAAGTGGTCCACAGTGGGCAACTTCTTATGAAACAGGACATTGGAAAAGGTGATCATTTATGTCTGCCAGACACTCTTTTCCCTTTTTTATAGAAGAGTCCTTACTAGAAGTTTTGAGGTTTTATTTTTACACTCCCTACTGTCTACAATGTAGCGGACAAAGAAGAGTAAGACAACTTTTGCCTGAGTGTTTTCTTATAATTTATCAAGCCCCTAAGGGGATGATGGACTCTCTCCCTATGGCATTTGGTTTGGGAGTGTGTTATTCACTTGCTTATATTTTGTCTCAGCAGCTGAAGTCCTCCATTCGGATCTCACAGAGAATGTTGCTGATCTTTTAAAGGTTTTTGACAAACTCATTTATGTGTTTTCTCCCCAATTCCAGATCCTAAAAGTTTGGAAGGATCTAAAACTAAAGCCAGGTGACTTGTGGATTGTTAAGAGACATTTATATATAAGGAAATGTTTGGAGACTCAATACAACATCTGTTTCATGTACAGTTGTGCAAAACTTGAAGAAAAAGTCACCTGGATCCACACCAGACACTGCAAAAATGACTAAATTAAAGAAATCTCTGAGTTTGATTTGTTTCCCTCTTGCAATAACAGTCTAGGGTACTTTATTGATTCAATTACTTTAATTGTAAGGGATATATATTTGAAAAGTAGTTTAGCCATGTTGAAGTCATATTTGTCTTTTGTACCTCTTCCATTTTTTGTAGAATTGTCTGTGTTTACATATTGCTGATAAGTCAGCATACCAACATTAAGCTAGAAGGCCATTCTGGCCACAGGAGTGTACAGCCAGTACTCTGTAAATATGTCTTATCAATCATTTGTTTTTCACAATGAAAAGTCATTTTGTAATGAAAAAAGCTGCTCAGCTATTATTTTCTCCACAATGGAGTTTTTGCCTCTTTGGCCAGGACTACCTCCACCTAAGCGTGTGGAGGTTCCAGGTTAAAGGTGATAGCAGGTATGGTTAGTGATCAAAATATTGATCAAAAGAGGGGAGACTGTAATGGAAATTTGTAAGTTCTGTATATAATTGTATTCTATTTTGTATGTATTGCACACTGCCCTCACTGTGCACACGGCACTAATAATGTTTTCAGTACATGTTTACATTCTTTTGAGTCCTGATTAGAATAAGCCTGCCTATGATACGCCCCTTGTTACCATAAATGAACAATTGTAATATTAATGTGATACCTACGTAATCATGTGTATAAAACCCCTGAATTGCGTCATAATAAAGAAGAACGGTTATTTGGAAAGATGCTGAGCGTATCTTTTGTGTCTGTTCCCTACTGCAGTAGTTATTATTAATTTGGAACCACTAATCAATATGAGGATAGGAGTTGCCTATCTATAAATTTCCAGGACACATTCATCCACCATGATGGGAGCTAGCACATGTGGACACAATGTGTGCATGTTCCAAATTTCACACAGTTCTTAAGTTGCAAATGTGGTCACAAACAGCCACAAATGTGTGTTAATTACTTGGTGCGTTTTCAGATTTTACCTAAAACATCAATGATGTTCTTCAATTTTTGTTGAACATCATTGATGTTTTGCTTTATGTCATCTACATCTCGATTGCAGACCATTATCTCCCCGATGAGTACGTGGGCACTTTCTGTGGTAAAGTGTGATTCTTCTTCCACAACATCCACGTCACCTAAAAACAACCAAAAAAACAAAAAATGTCTCTTGGAAATGAGGCAGGCATACATTGATTAGCTTACCAGTAGCTGTGTTCTCCCACACTCACCTGTTGTGGTGACAAGTTCTCCAATTTCTATGATCTCTCCTTCCTCCTCCTCCTCCTCTGCTTCTGGTCTTTCCCCTTCTTTGGGAGGTGTGGGTTTTCTGGTTTCCTCAGACGTCCCGAGTTTTCGCTCCCCTATGAGAATGTACAAAAGGAAGATTTAGCACCACAATCTATTGAGGGCAGAAATAGGAAATGTCAAACATTGCTTGAAAGTGAGGGACAATATTTTTGGTTGGCCATTTACAAATGACAACAACATGAATGTAGTCACTTTGTAAAGGTGGTAAACTTACTAGCTTTTTGGTAGAAGTTTGTCTGATGGAGACCCACCTCTAGTATCCACTGGAGCACATGTGTGGAAAAGCATAATAAACAGGGGGTTTGGGTGTCCCAGCACTAGTGCTCTAGAGTCCAGATGGGTAAACAGCTACTGGGTGACCTCTCCTTTACATTGAATAAATTGGCTTTACATTCTTGATGACATCTCTAGTGAGAACAAACTTCCTTTTACTAAAAAATTCCCCAAACCTCGTATTATAAGTGGCCGAACGATCGAGGTTGAGTACGATCGAATGGACACACACTAACATGACAGTGGCAGAAAGATCGAGGTTGAGTACGATCGAATGCACAGACGAACATGAAAGTGGCCATTTTCGAATGTACAACTTTGAAAAAATACAAACACATGGAGCAGTATGCAAGCAAAAAATCAAACACAAAACACAACTACTTACTTTTTTGAAGAACTCGCTTGATCTTTCTGTACTGATCGGGCTCCCTCAGTTTCAGGTCTGACCAGCGTTTCCTCAGTTGCTCCTTGGATCGTTGTACCCCAAAATGATTGTACAGCCTCCTCACAACTTTAGACATGATCTTGGCCTTTCGGACATTGGGGTTGAGGTAAGGCCCATACTTCCCATCATAGTCGCTCCTCTTTAATATGTCCACCATCTCCAACATTTCTCCAAATGACATATTGGAGGCCTTGAATTTCAGGCTCCGGGATCGGGACGTTTCTGCCTCCGGCCTTTCCTCGTCCTCCTCCTTGTTGGTGTAATATTTGGGGCGCACCTGCTGTGTCCCCGCCATGTGCTCTCCCCACTGCGCCGTAAAGAGAAGGGGTGGGGAATAGACGAGAAAGATCGTCAGGGGCGGGCGGAGTTTGACGCATGCGCACTGTATATAAAACGTCACACGCCTGTGTCGTAGCCACGATGTGTGAGACGAGGGGAGAGAAAGCTCACGCACGAGACGATCGCTAGAATGAAGGTACAATTTGAACTTGGTACATAACTAGCCTAGACTGATTAGACCTTGAGGCTTATTTATGGAGAAGATTAGGAGAGTTTAGCCTGACATTATTTATAGTGTTTTGTGTGGTGTTGTGTCTTGCAGAGATTATGGAGGGATTCAACAACGTGAGTTTTCTCCCCCTCTTCATTGATAAGTATAGGGAAATGACCCTATTATGGCAGGCTAAACACAGAGATTACAGCAACAAATCAAAGAGGTACGCAGCCATGAAGAAACTTGTGGCATTTGTAAAGCCAACGATCCCCACGGCAACCGTGGAGAAGTTAAGACTAAAAATTGGCAGCCTGAGGAGTACCTATTTCAGGGAGCGCAATAAGGTCCTGAAGTCCCAAGCATCTGGAGTTGCAGCAGATGAGGTCTATGTCCCCACGCTCTGGTACTATGAGAGGCTCCATTTTCTCAAAGACCAGGCTGATGTCAGGAAGTCACTCTCGACTCTTCCTTGCACGCGTCCTTCCATGCACGCCACCCCTGATGAGGCTTCCGAGGAGCAACCTGGGCCTTCCAGTCTGGAAGAGGTGGAGGAGCCCAGCTTGTGGCAGGTATAGTAGTTTTGTAACCATTTTTGGGAATAATGAATGATGTTCACTTAATTCAGGATCCCCAATTGCTTAGTTTCTAAACGTGTTTGACATATCAACAGACAGTAGTGTTGGAGACATTTGGGGCCAGAATCTAAACTGCAGGGCTGAGAATTGTATGGTTTTCTATTTGTAAACATTTTGCAACAGTCACTAGATGAAAATTGTGTGTGTTTGATGAACAAATAACTCAAACTATGTCCCTTTTTCACACACAGGAAGACCTCAGCCAGGAGGTGGCTGTGGAATGTGGCAGTCAGGAGGAGGCAGGGGTTAGTGGCAGCCAAGAGGTGGGTAGTGGCAGCCAACAGGGGGGTAGGCGTAGGAGCCTGACTGTCTCTCAAGTCCCTCCCCTCCGCCTTCCCTACAAAAGGGCGAGAAGGGTGGGGGAGGTGGGAGAGTCAGCGCTCCAGCTGATCAGAGATGCTTCAACCTCCCTACATGCCACACCCACCTACGAGGAGGCCTTTGGCTCCTTGGTTGCCACAAAAATGATGGGTATGGAGGTGGGGCAACACAGCATGTGTGAGGGGGTCATCCTCAAGGTCCTAAATAAGGGTATGGCTGGGGGGATGACCCCACTCACACATGTTTGCGATAGGGACCATGCTCCGCCTCCTCCTCCTCCTTCTGCCACCCCACCAGCACCACAGCCACAGTGTGCAAGGAAGCGTACAAGGAAGACCTGAGAGTGACGACCTGGATTCAGTCTGGTCTGAGAGAAGATGGAGCCTCTCGTAGGACCAGAGCCTGGGGACCTAGATAGCATCTGCTGCAGTTCCGGATGTTTTGGACTTCAGGACCAGATAGCACTCCCTTATTATTTAGATAGGTACTCCTCAGGCCCCCAATTTTAGAAGCTTCAAAAATGATGTTTGCCGTGGGTGTCCAAGGCTTTGCTAATTCCCCAAGTTTCTCCATCGCTGCGTTCCTCTTTGGTTTGTTGCTGAGACCTAAATAAAGGTATTTTTGATTTGAAATAATCATTGCCTATGTGTTTTACTTTTCTACAATGACAGTTTATTTGTGAGTAGGCAGGTACATTTCACAAATAATAAAGTCCAATTAACAAGGGGCACCAACAACAAACAAACTCCTAGTAAATTTAAGCAACAAATACAAATGTTAATAATGTTGTTTTGCTAAGTTGAGACACACAACCCCCCTCAAAAATCTAAATAAATTATCCTGAAAATATGTATTCCAAACAAAATAAAAAAATGACAAATCATCCAAAAAATATAACAAAGATTCTTTTACGATCTGAGGAAAAAATAAACATCTAGTCTAGAAATCCTGAAAACGAATAAAGAAATAAGTTTGTGAGAAGTGAGTGTGAATAGGAGCAGCTAAAACATGTCATTCTTCTTGCATTGTAAAGAAAAAGAGAATGCGCTGCATTAAAGACATTTTAACATTGCAGCGTGACGAATGTGCTGTGTCGATTAGGAACGGTAGTTTTACCTGACCGAGCGCTTCCGTCACAGAATTTCTTCTGAGCATGCGTAGCACTTTGTCCGTCGGACTACGCTACACACGATCGGATTTGGTGTGATCGGACTTTGTTGTCAAAAAATCTATCTATCCAGCAGGAGAGAGGACTTGGTCCGTCGGACAATCCGATGGAAACTGTCCGATGGTGCCTACACACGGTCGGAATTTCCGACAACATTGTCCGATAGGACAGAATCCATCGGAAAATCCGACCGTGTGTATGGGGCTTTAGGCTGTCTCTGGGACAGCACGGCACCTGCTCCTACTTCGGAGGCATCAACCTCAACAATGTACTGGAGATCAGGATTTGGATGTTGAAGAACTGGAGGCTTGCTGAACATGTCTTTTAATTGCTGAAAAGCTGATTCCACTTCTGAGGGCCACACTTTTGGAGCCCTCTTAAAGTGGTCGGTTGGGGCCATTGCAAGACAGCAGAACGTTTTTGAAGGTCCATTTGGAAACCGACAGCATAAGGAAAGGTATACGCCTTTAATGAAAACTGCATTTCTCAATCTTCGTGTAAAGGTGTTTTTCTCTGTCATTGGAATACCTGCTTTACATGTGAGATGTGCTCTAGATGAGTCTTGGAAAAGATTAAAATGTTGTCCTAGTAGATGACCACAAAAATGTTTCTGATGCACTCATGAGGGCACCCCAGTATATGCACCACACGTTCTTAAAGGGACCACAACCCCATTACAAAGGAGGAAGATCTAGGTGAATAAGAATACTCTGGTTAGTGGGAGACCTTACTACAGAGTACCCTGGGATCTTGGAATACCAATCTGACCAGAGAGAAGTGAGCTTGATATTATTGCACATGCGTATATACTACATTATTGAGGTGAGGGCACTGAGAGCACTGAGGTGATTGGGGAAAAGGCTTGAAGATTTTTGTAAAGAAGTCACGTTTATTTTACGTTTTATGAACTGCAATATGAAACGATATCACGTACTGGAAAGATTTTTTGGTGATCTGGTTCCCAACCCAGAGGACCAAAAGAAAAAGGGGGAGCTATTGGACTATTGCGGTACTTGGTGCAATAAGTTAGATCACAATGTGAGGCAGATGTAAAAGTTTTATATCAATTTATTACAGAACAAAAATAGACAAAAAGCAAAATCTAAACACAACATATATACTAAAAACCGTACATATAGTGGATGATACCTCCAGACATTCGGGGTGGTAACCGAGACAAAATGCTTTTACAAAAAGAATCCCTCTGGATAGAGAGATTGGATGCTACGCTGCCACCAGGCCTGAATGAGGTAAACTCCTTCAGGCCATTTTTGTGATACACTCCCTGCCTGAACCCCCACACCGTATCTCCCACATTGTGAATACACCAACTGTACTGGTCGGAGACTTTTAGATAAAATTCTTTGATAGAGACAAACAATCATAAAACAAAAAATCCCTTGAATAATCCATATCTGCATATGGCATATTTGTCTAGAAAACACCTTGACCCATCCATGAGTCCACAACTTGGATTTAGTGTTCTGTACCACACATTGTTTATTATTATTGTTTAAAACTTTACTCCCTTATAATTTGTTTGTACAAAATTCGCTACTGTATTAATTACATTTGTATTCCATGTATACATTTTTCCCTGATCCCTTAATATACCCTCTTCTGGCACGGCTGGCTGTGGGGGGCGCTGGGCTTGTCTTTCTCGGCGATTGGTCAGTTCCCTGGGGGGCGGGGAGTCCCCGCCTATGGTATTCTTTGGGCGGATCTCCTCGTTCCCCTTGTACTTGCCTTGACCTAGCATCTGCCGGGTCTTTGGAGCTTGTGCGCAGGTGCGCGCTGGCGCGGTTGGCGCATGCGCAGACAGTTTGTTTTGGCGCGCGTGCGTGCCCTGTGGGACCTGTGACCCCATGACGCGGTACGCCGGCAACGGCTGGCCGGCGGCCGGCGTGGGGTTGGGGGAGAGTATTTCAGGCGGACAGGATCCGCCAAATGACCAGGCACCCCTGGACTGGAAGGCACTCGCAACCCCGGAAGTGTGGTGGTAAGTCACCTTTGTTTCCTCTGATGCAATCTGCATTTTAAGTTCATTTGATCTTGCCTTATAACCTTCACTCATAACCATTACCCCCTCTCCCCAGGTCATTTATCTTCATGCCCTGGTGTGTTACACTCTATCGAGTGATTTGTTATTTACCCTCTGGTTTTTGGCTTACAATATAGCCAGTCTAACCTACCTCTGGATTGCATATATGTAAACCACCAATATACCACACCGCTACTTGCCTGACGCCTCCAGTCCAATGCACACTATCAAGGCATAATTGGTATGTAACCCGTAACCCCCAATCTTGGACACCTCATCTATATTTGGCTCACTTGTTATCTCATGGACACTCTCTTTATTTCACTTGATTGCTACTATCATTCATGATGGGTTTTGGTGCTCTTAGTTTCTCGCGGTGGCCCTCACTGCCGCTGGTTCTCAAGGTTGCTGGCCTTATATAGGGCTCTCCCTATAGATAATTTCACCCGGCCTTTCACTTATTCACACATCTTTGCACGGTTTATGTTTTTAAATTCCTGTTATCAGGGGTGTCATACATTCCTGTACCACCCTTATCTTTTCCTCACCCCCATTTTTCTCATCACCACCTGATTTCTTGTGTTATTTCCTGATTGCAACATATTTACACTCCTGCACTTACCTTTACATTATTTATTATTATTTTATTTTTTCACTATTTTTCACCTTCTCTACACACCTTAATCGGGTTTTATTTACAGGGCCCTATACTATACTATACTATATAGGGCGCTTCGCGCCATCTATTGGGCTCCCTTTCAACAGAACACAACTTTTGGGTTCTCCTAGCTTCACTTCACTTATTCAGCTCTATTATAGTAAGCTATACGGGCTGATCACCACATTAGTTCACTCACAACCACCACTACACTGGTGATTTTCAAGGCTTTTGCGGCACTCAATACAATCCTTGAAACCGATACTACATAAGTATTATTCTACAATCTAATTTTTCATTTTTCATCATTCATACCATTCCCTTGGTAGATTGTATCTTCCTCGATTGGTCTATACTCTGCTCTCCCCCCCAATCGCCGGGTGAGACTGTGCCTGGGTGCGCTCACTAGGCCCGACCGTGCTTAAGTTGGGTAAGAGATCTATATATATAAGTGAACTCCTTTCCCAGGCATCTTTGATGCCTTCCTGTATATGTTTTATAATGTACTGTGACATATGTTATATCTGTGAATTTGTTTTTCAGATGTATACATGTTCTGAAGAAGCCACTATGTGGCGAAACTAGTCAATGAAATGTTGAAATCATCCACTATATGTACGGTTTTTAGTATATATGTTGTGTTTAGATTTTGCTTTTTGTCTATTTTTGTTCTGTAATAAATTGATATAAAACTTTTACATCTGCCTCACATTGTGATCTAACTTATTGCACCAAGTACCGCAATAGTCCAATAGCTCCCCCTTTTTCTTTTGGTCCTCTGGGTTGGGAACCAGATCACCAAAAAATCTTTCCATTTAATTTCTGGATGATGGTACGATATCTATAATTAAATAATTATATCCTTTTGGATAGGCCCCATACTTTTCGATATCACGTACTGGACATAAGTGTAGTGATCTAATATATAGTTGTTTGTAGATGATTTGTAGTTATTAAAAGTATTATTCCGCAGCAAACCCAATTCTCCAGAGAGATGCACTTTATTGGCTTCCAAAACAGAACAGTCTTACAGATGATAAAAGTCCAACAGAGTACATGACAACGAATATTCCTCCTAGACCTATGCCTTCATAATCACAGACCCTTCTCTGAGATAGTTTTAGACTCAATGTCCTGTTATATCCCCACACACACTGAATGGCTGAGCAATTTGATTGGCCGTTTCCATTAAATCGGTGATAAGGCAATATTAAAAGTCCAGGTAAAACCCAAATCATAAAAGACAGGTGTTTGTCCCTTTAAAATATTGCAGCAGCGCTAAAATACAGTCCTTTTATGTTAAAAAAGTTCATTAAAAATCATGGTGATCCAGAATAAAGTTCATAATGGTGCAGTGAGCCCAAATTCGTAAAGATAGAGTGATACACCTTCCACCGGATATTCAATTTTCACCGCGTGTCGTACACACTCCCCTTTGGGGATGCACTCACCAGAAATATGATCAATATGAGCATTTCAATCATAAGCCATAGGTCATTGCTATCTCCTCAGCACGGCCACCTCTTCACCTCCTGCAAGCACTAGAGAGGATCCACTCCACCCAGCATACACATATGAAGAGAATAATAGTGCAGATAGCGTAGTACAGTTTGGCAAACAACTTTATTTAAATATCCAATTCCCCCCTTTTTAAAATCTGCGTACCAAAATGCAAATGATAACAAGCTTTGTAATAAATAAATATTGGAGTGCACTCTGCCTGATTGCCCCGTCCGTCCGCCGGAAATCGGGCACCGAAGCGATGTGTAGAATGGTGTGTGTCTCTACTTCCTGGTCGCTTGGTGGCTGGAGCGCACCCTGGAACGCATGCGTCACTTCCTGCGAGGTCACGATCCTGACGCGTTTCGTCACTTCCGGATGTCGTCTGAGGGTGTCTTGTACGCTTAATCCAGGAGCGCGGAGTGATAGTCCCATAGGGCGGCATATTTTGAGGCACTATCCTTTTCCATCGTTTCCATTAAATACTTTGATTTGCTCCTGTCATTCAGAGTGACAGGAGATCACCCCAAGCTGTGAACAGCTGTAGTCATAAATTGCCCTAATCTGCATTCTTGCATATTAACATCAACATAGCCCATTCATTCATTATCTGTTCCCCTTTGATATGTGGAGTAATTCTTGTTTGGCCACTTCCTTTGATATGTGTAATTAGGTTAACAGATAACAATGTCAACTGAAATCTGGCCTGGTCAGTCTTATATTGTGTGTGTAATACAGTACATATATATAATAATAATATAAAATCCCACATAAATCGGCCAACACATTACAACATATACCCCCAATTGGGTCGTTCTAACTACTAGAACTGACCCATAAATCAAGCAACAAACATATCATTACGATTTGAGGTACTGGATGCTTTACAATGGCTCATATAAAATATAAAGTTGAAACTGGTTACATCTCTCTTCACCAGCCTCTAAAATATCCCCATGAAACAGTCATTAGATAATATAGCTTTAGACCATGACTGGAAAAGGATTTGGTAAACATCCATGGCCCATGTAGCTGCTAGACCTTATTATATCACATCAAGATCTTGAATATTGCACAAAAACGAGCTGATGTCACAGTCCATTCTTCGATCTGACGTCATCACATCTCTCACTGAAGGTAAAGCTCCGATCCACATAAATCAAGGATTCTCTAATTTCCAGGCTCAAGGTTTTCATTTTTAAAGATGCTTTTGCACAAACACCAGCAAATCCTGAAATTCTACTTCCATCTTTATAGTAAGAAGAACCATCAATGTACCAGCACTCACTTTCAAGTTCAAAAGGTTTGGATACGGCAGAAAATCCATATAGTGGATGATTTCAATATTTCATTTGACTAGTTTCGCCACATGGTGGCTTCTTCAGAACATATATACATCTGAAAAACAAATTCACAGATATATAATACATCACAGTATATCATAATACATATACAAAAAGGCATCATAGATGCATGGGAAAGGGGTTCAGTGTGTATATTGATTTCTTACCCAACTCAGGCATGGTCAGAATGTAGCGAGCACACCCAGGCACAATCTCCCGCGGAGACTGGGGGAGAAGGTATGGACCAGGCCACACAGATACGGTCTAATAAGGAGATGATATATATGGTAAACAGATAGCTGATGTGGTTATATATGTGTGGTGAATAGCCACCACATATATCACCGAGGGTAAATACTGTGCCTGCTGTAATGGAGATCTCTAATGTCACCAATGTAAAGAACGGGCTTATATAGCGTAGTAAGACCCCATAATAAATGCAAGACAACCATTTGAATATTTAAGAGTCTAAAGTGAATATAAAAATGATGAATAAGTGTGAACGTGTCACATTACTGGAACTAGTGCGGCCATCCGCACCAGGATACGTGAGGTGAAGAAGATAGTGATGAATGGACAAAGATAGGGTGCTTAAGGTGCCTAACACAGTCCAGTAAGTGGCTGTGTTATTAGCCAGAACATACAGGTAGATATTACCCCAGTACAGCGGGATATCCCAGGGCATAAAGGTAAATAACCTGGGGAGGAGGTAAATAATATAAATGAACGGAATAAGCAGTACCAAGTTAGAAGCCTTAACAGCAGGAGTCTGCAAGGAGGGGAGAAAAAGTTACTTACCACCACAGGTCAAGTGCTAGACATGCCTCCCGGTCCAAGGGTGCCTGGTAATAGACGGATCCGGTCCGTCTAAAATACCCTCTCCCAACCCCACGCCGGCCACCGGCTGGCCGTCGCACCGCGTCAGGGTATCTTAAGAAACCAAAATAAACCAATACAATTGATTACAGATACAGTTAATACAATAACAGGTTATATAGAAACAGAGTATAAAACAATAAACATTTAATCAATAATAATAAACAGATTTGAGTACAAGACACTATATCTAGGCAGGATTGGACTCATGGATGAATCAGGATATACAGAGAGTATATATGCTAAGTGCACATATAGGTATTTTAAGGAGATTTGGTGATCTCGGACTCCGTATAGAGCCCGTACAGTGCAGACAGATGGATTAGTGGGAAAGACGGTATGAGGGTCCAAGCATGGAGCGGATCAGAGAAATGTCCTGAAAGAGTTAACCCCGTTCAG
This sequence comes from Lithobates sylvaticus, assembly GCA_028564925.1. Classification (NCBI taxonomy): domain Eukaryota; kingdom Metazoa; phylum Chordata; class Amphibia; order Anura; family Ranidae; genus Lithobates; species Lithobates sylvaticus. The sequence continues at coordinate 143,578,226 of CM053033.1, forward strand.
GCCTGGCGGCAGCGTGGCATCTAACCTCTCAATCCAGAGGGATTCTTTTTGCAATAGCATTTTATCTCTATTACCCCCTCGAATATCTGGGGGTACCACCTCCAGGGCCAGAAATCTTACCGCCTGTAGATCAAATTTATGATAGAGTCCAATGTGGCGACCAATAGTGGTCAATTTGCCATTGGTTGAGTGGTAGACATGGTCGCCCACTCTGTGCCTGAACTCCCTGACCGTCTTTCCCACATAGAACGCATTACATTTACATAGCATTAGGTATATAATACCTTTAGTATTGCAGTTCGCTGAAAAGTGCGGTGTAAACAATTCCCCGTTGGGGAGCCTAACCTTGGCACTAGGTGGAATCCAGGGGCACAGGGGGCACTGACCACAAGGGGCAGTGCCACAAAGGCTCCCGGTAATTCCCCTGTCTGATGTGTAATGGCTCTTAGTGAGGCGGTCTCTCAGAGAGCGAGCTCTCCGAAAAACGACCTCCGGCTGGTCACGCACATAGTTGGTTAATATGTGGTGACCTGTGAGTAGGTGCCAGTGCTTGGCTAATAGCTTTTTTAATTCATCCTGGTGCGCCGAGTACTGTGTGATGATATTCACAGTGTTTGGTCTAGGGATGCGTGGGCTGGGATATAGCAGTGCGTTCCTACTGCGACTGTTCGCTTTATTAAATGCTTTCCTTAAATTGGTCTTTGTATAGCCTCTTTGTAAGAGGGGTTCCTTGAGGGCGTACGACTGTTTGAAAAATATATATATAATGTATAGATCGGTACCGAGGGAGCCATCAGATCTGATCTCGATTAAAACATCGAGAAATGGGATCTGCACTCTATCCGTAGAGACAGTAAAGCGCAGATTCATAGAGTTTATGTTAATAGCTTCTATAAACTTGGTTAATAGAGGTTGTGGTCCGGTCCAAACTATAAACAGATCGTCTATGAACCTGTACCAACATAAAATATGTTCCAGGTACATTGAGTAGACATCATCAGCAAAGATCTGTTTTTCCCACGCGCCCAGATATAAATTTGCATATGAAGGTGCACAGGATGTGCCCATGGCAACACCCTGGGTTTGCAGAAAGTGTTCATCTTCAAAAACAAATACATTGCGCCTCAGGATAAACATAAGTAATTGGAGAATGAATTCATTGAGAAGCCAAGGGGGGCTTCCTCCTGCTCCATCAAGAACGTCCTGGCCATCGCGACTCCCCTCTCGTGGGGGATGCTTGAGTATAAAGCCTCCACATCAATAGCCACGAGAAGGGAGTCGGGAGGAACCAGGACATCCTCGATGTGCCTGAGGAGGTCCGAGGTATCCTGAATATGAGAAGGCAAATTGGACACGTGAGGAAGCAGAAAGCTATCAACAAACTTGCTTATGTTGTCAGTAAGTGACCCAATGCCCGAGACAATGGGTCTCCCAGGGGGATTGGTTAAATGTTTGTGGGTCTTTGGCAGTGCGTAGAACGTCGGGGTGCGTGGATGTTTAGGAAGGAGATAATTGAGGGTGTCTTTATCAATTAAATCCTGCCAAAAAGCACCAGTGCATAGTTCACTCAATTCATTGGAAAATGTAAACAGGCTATTAGGTGAAATGGGTTGATACCACAGGGTTTTTTTTAGTATATTCTGGCACATGCTCTGGTATTGCTCATGTGACATTAATACTATATTTCACACTGAACCCCTTTCCCATGCATCTATGATGCCTTTTTGTATATGTATTATGATATACTGTGATGTATTATATATCTGTGAATTTGCTTTTCAGATGTATATATGTTGTGAAGAAGCCACCATGTGGCGAAACTAGTCAAATGAAATATTGAAATCATCCACTATATGTACGGTTTTTAGTATATATGTTGTGTTTAGATTTTGTTTTTGTTTTTTATGTAATAAATTGGTAAAAACTTTTATATCTGCCTCACATTGTGATCTAATTTTATGCACCAAGTACCGCAATAGTCCACCAGCTCCCCCTTTTCCTTTTGGCTTTCTGGGTTGGGAACCAGATTACCAAAAAATCTTTCTATTTAAATTTTGGATGATGGTACGGTATCTACAATAATACCCCCTCTATATACTTTGTGGACTGACCCCACAAATTTTCTATATTATAGGTGGATAACACACCTGGTGCTGTGGCCGACGTTGAAGACGGCCCCCTGGTGGTGGTGGTTTGATCCACCCGCCCAGGGACTCGTCCACGCCTGCCACACCCTGAGCTCCCTTTCGGCCTCGTTTTAGTAACCTAATCGAGGCGGGCCTCCCTTCATACTATTGTATGTTTTTGTATTTTGATTGTAACATGATGTTGTAATTATTTGTATCTTATTTATTGGACTGGTGCTTTTTGGCAGGATTTAATTGATAAAGACACCCTCAATTATCTCCTTCCTAAACATCCACACACCCCGACGTTCTACGCACCAGGATGAATTAAAAAAGCTATTAGCCAAGCACTGGCACCTACTCACAGGTCTCCACATATTAACCAACTATGTGCGTGACCAGCCGGAGGTCGTTTTTCGGAGAGCTCGCTCTCTGAGAGACCGCCTCACTAAGAGCCATTATACATCAGACAGGGGAATTACCGGGAGCCTTTGTGGCACTGCCCCTTGTGGTCAGTGCCCCCTGTGCCCCTGGATTCCACCTAGTGCCAAGGTTAGGCTCCCCAACAGGGAATTGTTTACACCGCACTTTTTAGCGAACTGCAATACTACAGGTATTATATACCTAATGCTATGTAAATGTAATGCGTTCTATGTGGGAAAGACGGTCAGGGAGTTCAGGCACAGAGTGGGCGACCATGTCTACCACTCAACCAATGGCAAATTGACCACCATTGGTCGCCACATTGGACTCTATCATAAATTTGATCTACAGACGGTTAGATTTCTGGCCCTGGAGGTGGTACAAATTATAATAATAAAATAAATCAGCGCAATGGTATATCATATATTATGTAAAATTATTAGAAGCAGCTGAACACCAAGGGTCAACCTTCAAAAATCCCTCTGTAGAAACATATATAAAAAAGGTGCAGCGCTAAATACACATAAATAAAAAACAATTGAAAAATTCAATTAAAAATATGTCCATAAACAGTCCAATGGTGTCTTTCTAAGGTGATGACGGAGGCATACATATGCAGGTGACAACGTGAAAGAAAACCTCCACCACAGATGAAATGGCCGCTCACCTCACCAAGTGGACCCTTAGATCATAAAGGGTCACTAAAGCCTTCCCACCAAGGGTTAAATGATAACGATCCACTGGAGAAATACGTCACACTTGGCAGATATGCCGGATGGATGTCAATCAGTCCTCACGGAAAAGCTCAATCCCATATCGCCATCAATCATGTGAATGAAAAATTTAAAAAACCATAGTGTTCTCTGCTTATAAACAGTTTATTGAAAAAAAAGAGATGGGAATATAAAAACTTACAAAGAGAGCACCTATATCCCGGTGCTAGGAGGGTACAGCGTATAGCAAAGTGCACAAATCGGGCTGCGGGTGATGTCACTTTCGTCCGTATGCATTACGTCCATATGCAGGACTTCATCAGTGGAATGGCCATGACTACAAACACCCGACTTATATTGGAAAGCAATTGGTTACACTGACTTCTCATTGGTGGAGCAGGATTTAATTGTCAATTAATCAAAAACTTTCATAGAGCACAGAGATAAGGGAAGCCAGCTGAATCAAGTTTCAATCATTATAGTGAGTGTCCCTGAATACCCTCCGGCCTATCAAAGAGGACCAGGAAGTGTCCCCGGCTCAGTGATTTTGGAGAAAGGTCTAATAAAAATACAAATTTCAGGGCCGCACACCCCATCAGATAGAATGAATATTATACTCCATCGCCTATAGGGGCTATATTGTATCCTCAAATGACGTGAAAACTCTCATAAAAAAGCTGGCAATCCAAATAAAGGAATAGACATACAAAAATGTATGAATCCCAAGCGAAAGAAATATACTACAACAGCATAACTGGGCAGTAGGGATGGGCCCGGTGCTCGATGCGAACCCACGTTCGCATCGAGCACCGGGCGTTCGCTCGCTCGGCGAGCCCAGAACTATTTTGGCCGCTCGCATCACGTTCGTGTGATGCGAGCGGCCCCGCAATGCATTGCGGCCGGCGAGGCCGGCGCAGTGCATTGCTGGCTGATGATTGGCCAAGCATGCACTGTGACCCCGCATGCTTGGCCAATCACAGCCCCGGAAACTCGAAGAGCCATAATTGGCTACAGGCAGGACGCCTGTAGCCAATTACAGCTCAGGGGCTGTAGTACACGCCCCCCCCTATAAAAGGCCGCCACGCCGTCTGCGCCGGTCACATGCTGTTCCGGCGCAGATTGAGCAGGCTAGATCTGTGACACTCTGCTGGATTTAGTTAGGTAGAGAGATTCACTTACAGAGATTGAGTTAGATAGATTCAGTTACAAAGATTGATTGAGAAAGAGGGGCTTGTAGTGTGTTCGTGGCAGGCAGGCAGAGCTCCTATATTTTGTTACCAGAAGCACCTATAGGACTTGTAGTGTGTTCGTGGCAGGCAGGCAGAGCTCCTATATTTTGTTACCAGAAGCACCTATAGGACTTGTAGTGTGTTCGTGGCAGGCAGGCAGAGCTCCTATATTTTGTTACCAGAAGCACCTATATGACTTGTAGTGTGTTCGTGGCAGGCAGGCAGAGCTCCTATATTTTGTTCCCAGAAGCACCTATAGGACTTGTAGTGTGTTCGTGGCAGGCAGGCAGAGCTCCTATATTTTGTTCCCAGAAGCACCTATAGGACTTGTAGTGTGTTCGTGGCAGGCAGGCAGAGCTCCTATATTTTGTTCCCAGAAGCACCTATAGGACTTGAAGTGTGTTAGTCCCATCACACACACAGAGCTATATTTTCTTCCCAGAAGCACCTATAGGACTTGAAGTGTGTTAGTCCCATCACACACACAGAGCTATATTTTGTTCCCAGAAGCACCTATAGGACTTGAAGTGTGTTAGTCCCATCACACACACAGAGCTATATTTTCTTCCCAGAAGCACCTATAGGACTTGAAGTGTGTTAGTCCCATCACACACACAGAGCTATATTTTGTTCCCAGAAGCACCTATAGGACTTGAAGTGTGTTAGTCCCATCACACACACAGAGCTATATTTTGTTCCCAGAAGCACCTATAGGACTTGAAGTGTGTTAGTCCCATCACACACACAGAGCTATATTTTGTTCCCAGAAGCACCTATAGGACTTGAAGTGTGTTAGTCCCATCACACACACAGAGCTATATTTTCTTCCCAGAAGCACCTATAGGACTTGAAGTGTGTTAGTCCCATCACACACACAGAGCTATATTTTGTTCCCAGAAGCACCTATAGGACTTGAAGTGTGTTAGTCCCATCACACACACAGAGCTATATTTTCTTCCCAGAAGCACCTATAGGACTTGAAGTGTGTTAGTCCCATCACACACACAGAGCTATATTTTGTTCCCAGAAGCACCTATAGGACTTGAAGTGTGTTAGTCCCATCACACAGACCTTTATTTTCTTCCCAGAAGCACCTATAGGACTTGAAGTGTGTTAGTCCCATCACACACACAGAGCTATATTTTGTTCCCAGAAGCACCTATAGGACTTGAAGTGTGTTAGTCCCATCACACACACAGAGCTATATTTTGTTCCCAGAAGCACCTATAGGACTTGAAGTGTGTTAGTCCCATCACACACACAGAGCTATATTTTGTTCCCAGAAGCACCTATAGGACTTGAAGTGTGTTAGTCCCATCACACACACAGAGCTATATTTTGTTCCCAGAAGCACCTATAGGACTTGAAGTGTGTTAGTCCCATCACACACACAGAGCTATAATTTGTTCCCAGAAGCACCTATAGGACTTGAAGTGTGTTAGTCCCATCACACACACAGAGCTATATTTTGTTCCCAGAAGCACCTATAGGACTTGAAGTGTGTTAGTCCCATCACACACACAGAGCTATATTTTGTTCCCAGAAGCACCTATAGGACTTGAAGTGTGTTAGTCCCATCACACACACAGAGCTATATTTTGTTCCCAGAAGCACCTATAGGACTTGAAGTGTGTTAGTCCCATCACACAGACCTTTATTTTCTTCCCAGAAGAACCTATAGGACTTGAAGTGTGTTAGTCCCATCACACACACAGAGCTATATTTTGTTCCCAGAAGCACCTATAGGACTTGAAGTGTGTTAGTCCCATCACACACACAGAGCTATATTTTCTTCCCAGAAGCACCTATAGGACTTGAAGTGTGTTAGTCCCATCACACACACAGAGCTATATTTTGTTCCCAGAAGCACCTATAGGACTTGAAGTGTGTTAGTCCCATCACACACACAGAGCTATATTTTGTTCCCAGAAGCACCTATAGGACTTGAAGTGTGTTAGTCCCATCACACACACAGAGCTATATTTTGTTCCCAGAAGCACCTATAGGACTTGAAGTGTGTTAGTCCCATCACACACACAGAGCTATATTTTGTTCCCAGAAGCACCTATAGGACTTGAAGTGTGTTAGTCCCATCACACACACAGAGCTATATTTTGTTCCCAGAAGCACCTATAGGACTTGAAGTGTGTTAGTCCCATCACACACACATAGCTATATTTTGTTCCCAGAAGCACCTATAGGACTTGAAGTGTGTTAGTCCCATCACACACACAGAGCTATATTTTGTTCCCAGAAGCACCTATAGGACTTGAAGTGTGTTAGTCCCATCACACAGACCTTTATTTTCTTCCCAGAAGCACCTATAGGACTTGAAGTGTGTTAGTCCCATCACACACACAGAGCTATATTTTCTTCCCAGAAGCACCTATAGGACTTGAAGTGTGTTAGTCCCATCACACACACAGAGCTATATTTTGTTCCCAGAAGCACCTATAGGACTTGAAGTGTGTTAGTCCCATCACACACACAGAGCTATATTTTGTTCCCAGAAGCACCTATAGGACTTGAAGTGTGTTAGTCCCATCACACACACAGAGCTATATTTTGTTCCCAGAAGCACCTATAGGACTTGAAGTGTGTTAGTCCCATCACACACACAGAGCTATATTTTCTTCCCAGAAGCACCTATAGGACTTGAAGTGTGTTAGTCCCATCACACACACAGAGCTATATTTTGTTCCCAGAAGCACCTATAGGACTTGAAGTGTGTTAGTCCCATCACACACACAGAGCTATATTTTGTTCCCAGAAGCACCTATAGGACTTGAAGTGTGTTAGTCCCATCACACACACAGAGCTATATTTTGTTCCCAGAAGCACCTATAGGACTTGAAGTGTGTTAGTCCCATCACACACACAGAGCTATATTTTGTTCCCAGAAGCACCTATAGGACTTGAAGTGTGTTAGTCCCATCACACACACAGAGCTATATTTTGTTCCCAGAAGCACCTATAGGACTTGAAGTGTGTTAGTCCCATCACACACACAGAGCTATATTTTGTTCCCAGAAGCACCTATAGGACTTGAAGTGTGTTAGTCCCATCACACACACAGAGCTATATTTTGTTCCCAGAAGCACCTATAGGACTTGAAGTGTGTTAGTCCCATCACACACACAGAGCTATAATTTGTTCCCAGAAGCACCTATAGGACTTGAAGTGTGTTAGTCCCATCACACACACAGAGCTATATTTTGTTCCCAGAAGCACCTATAGGACTTGAAGTGTGTTGGTCCCATCACACACACAGAGCTATATTTTGTTCCCAGAAGCACCTATAGGACTTGAAGTGTGTTAGTCCCATCACACACACAGAGCTATATTTTGTTCCCAGAAGCACCTATAGGACTTGAAGTGTGTTAGTCCCATCACACAGACCTTTATTTTCTTCCCAGAAGAACCTATAGGACTTGAAGTGTGTTAGTCCCATCACACACACAGAGCTATATTTTGTTCCCAGAAGCACCTATAGGACTTGAAGTGTGTTAGTCCCATCACACACACAGAGCTATATTTTCTTCCCAGAAGCACCTATAGGACTTGAAGTGTGTTAGTCCCATCACACACACAGAGCTATATTTTGTTCCCAGAAGCACCTATAGGACTTGAAGTGTGTTAGTCCCATCACACACACAGAGCTATATTTTGTTCCCAGAAGCACCTATAGGACTTGAAGTGTGTTAGTCCCATCACACACACAGAGCTATATTTTGTTCCCAGAAGCACCTATAGGACTTGAAGTGTGTTAGTCCCATCACACACACAGAGCTATATTTTGTTCCCAGAAGCACCTATAGGACTTGAAGTGTGTTAGTCCCATCACACACACAGAGCTATATTTTGTTCCCAGAAGCACCTATAGGACTTGAAGTGTGTTAGTCCCATCACACACACATAGCTATATTTTGTTCCCAGAAGCACCTATAGGACTTGAAGTGTGTTAGTCCCATCACACACACAGAGCTATATTTTGTTCCCAGAAGCACCTATAGGACTTGAAGTGTGTTAGTCCCATCACACAGACCTTTATTTTCTTCCCAGAAGCACCTATAGGACTTGAAGTGTGTTAGTCACATCACACAGAGCTCCTCTATTTTCTTTGCAGAAGCACCCATAGGACTTCTAGTGTGTTAGTGGCATCACGCAGAGCTCCTATATATTCTTCTCAGCAGCAGCACCCACAGGACTTCTAGTGTGTTAGTGGCATCACACAGAGCTCCTCTATTTTCTTTGCAGAAGCACCCACAGGACTTCTAGTGTGTTAGTGGCATCACACAGAGCTCCTCTATTTTCTTTGCAGAAGCACCCACAGGACTTCTAGTGTGTTAGTGGCATCACACAGAGCTCCTCTATTTTCTTTGCAGAAGCACCCATAGGACTTCTAGTGTGTTAGTGGCATCACACAGAGCTCCTCTATTTTCTTTGCAGAAGCACCCACAGGACTTCTAGTGTGTTAGTGGCATCACACAGAGCTCCTCTATTTTCTTTGCAGAAGCACCCACAGGACTTCTAGTGTGTTAGTGGCATCACACAGAGCTCCTCTATTTTCTTTGCAGAAGCACCCATAGGACTTCTAGTGTGTTAGTGGCATCACACAGAGCTCCTCTATTTTCTTTGCAGAAGCACCCACAGGACTTCTAGTGTGTTAGTGGCATCACACAGAGCTCCTCTATTTTCTTTGCAGAAGCACCCACAGGACTTCTAGTGTGTTAGTGGCATCACACAGAGCTCCTATATTTTCTTTGCAGAAGCACCCATAGGACTTCTAGTGTGTTAGTGGCATCACACAGAGCTCCTATATTTTCTTTGCAGAAGCACCCATAGGACTTCTAGTGTGTTAGTGGCATCACACAGAGCTCCTATATATTCTTCTCAGCAGCACCCACAGGACTTCTAGTGTGTTAGTGGCATCACACAGAGCTCCTCTATTTTCTTTGCAGAAGCACCCACAGGACTTCTAGTGTGTTAGTGGCATCACACAGAGCTCCTCTATTTTCTTTGCAGAAGCACCCATAGGACTTCTAGTGTGTTAGTGGCATCACACAGAGCTCCTATATATTCTTCTCAGCAGCACCCACAGGACTTCTAGTGTGTTAGTGGCATCACACAGAGCTCCTCTATTTTCTTTGCAGAAGCACCCACAGGACTTCTAGTGTGTTAGTGGCATCACACAGAGCTCCTATATTTTCTTTGCAGAAGCACCCATAGGACTTCTAGTGTGTTAGTGGCATCACACAGAGCTCCTATATTTTCTTTGCAGAAGAACCCATAGGACTTCTAGTGTGTTAGTGGCATCACACAGAGTTCCTATATATTCTTCTCAGCAGCACCCACAGGACTTCTAGTGTGTTAGTGGCATCACACAGAGCTCCTATATTTTCTTCCCAGAAGCACCCATAGGACTTGTAGTGTGTTAGTGGCATCACACAGAGCTCCTATATTTTCTTCTCAGCAGCACCCACAGGACTTCTAGTGTGTTAGTGGCATCACACAGAGCTCCTCTATTTTCTTTGCAGAAGCACCCATAGGACTTCTAGTGTGTTAGTGGCATCACACAGAGCTCCTATATATTCTTCTCAGCAGCACCCACAGGACTACCGACTACAATGGCTGGAAGACCGCCAAGGGGAGGCAGAGCGTGCAGAGCCAAGAACACAGGGCAGGCAGGCTCTGTTTCTAGTGGACGTGGCCGTGGACGTGGTCGTGCATCGTCATCAGCACGTGGCCATGGGACACGCGCGTCTTTGTTTTCGGCAGCTGGACATGTGGAGCCGCATCATGCTGAAGGCTTGGTAGAATGGATGACCAAGCCCTCCTCATCCTCCTCATCCTCTCTCACCCAGGCTCAGGGTACTGACAGAGCATCATCAGCCACCCCTTCCCTAGACCCACCATGTCCTCCTGAGGAGTCCCCCGAACTCTTTGAGCACAGTGTTGGGTACATGCTCCAGGAGGATGCCCAACGATTCGAAGGCTCGGATGATGATACCCAGCTTGAGGAATCTGGCAGTACTGTTCCACCAGCTGCAGCTTACTGCCAGGTTTGCTCTAGTGGTGAAGAGGGAGGGGATGATGAGGTCACTGACTCCACGTGGGTGCCTCAAGGGAGAGAGGATGAGGAGGAGGACGAGGAGGAGGAGGATGCGGCGTCACATGTCCAACGAGGCAGGATGCCCCCTGGAGGCCAGGTAGAGGCCAGCACAGCAACTGTACAACACCGCAGAGCTCCGCCTGTGCAGGGCGCTGCCTCTGCACGTTATCAGAAAAGTTCTTTGGTGTGGGCCTTTTTTGAGACGAGTGCAGCAGATCGCACCACTGCTATTTGCAATATTTGTCTCAAGCGTATCTCGCGTGGCCAAAACATCAGCCGCTTGGGCACCACAAGCATGACCAGACATATGGCGACCTGCCATGCAGCTCGTTGGCAGGCACACATAAAAGACCCACACCAAAGAACTAAGCGGACCTCTCCTTGCTCCTCCTCAGCTGGGATCTCCATCCCCACTACACCTTCAGTCCTCTCTGAAAGCTGCTCTGAGAGGACTGAAGGTGTAGAATTAGGTGTGTCACAACCAAGTACTTGCAGTACACCGACGTCCGATTGCAGCAGGCAAATTTCCCTGCCCCAGCTGCTGGACCGTAGAAAGAAGTACACTCCCAGCCATCCACATGCCCAGCGGTTGAATGCTAGCCTGGCTAAATTGCTAGCACTTCAACTGCTGCCTTTTCAGTTGGTAGACTCGGCCCCCTTCCGTGAGTTTGTTCAATGTGCGGTTCCTCAGTGGCAGGTTCCCAAACGCCACTTTTTCTCGCGGAAGGCGATTCCGTCTCTCTACCGGCATGTGGAGGGCAATGTCCATGCCTCGCTGGACAGGGCGGTCAGCGGTAAGGTGCATATTACCGCTGACTCATGGTCCAGCAGGCATGGACAGGGAAGGTACCTTTCTTTCACGGCCCATTGGGTCACTCTATTGGCAGCTGGGAGGGATGCAGGACAAGGTGCAGTAGTGTTGGCGGTTGTTCCGCCACCACGCCTCCAAAACGCGACTACTGCTACTGGTTGTGACACACCTCTCTCCTCCACCCCCTCCTCTTCTTCTTCCTCCAGTGCTCTGTCCTTGGAACCAGCGGTGCTCCGTAGGCGTACAAGGGGCTACGCAAGTACGCAGGCAAAAAGATGCCATGCCGTGCTTGCGCTGGTGTGTTTGGGGGACAGGAGCCACACTGGGCCAGAGGTTCTGGCAGCTCTGCAGGGGCAGGCCGAGAGGTGGTTGACGCCACGTCAGCTTAAGCCAGGAATGGTCGTTTCTGACAATGGCACCAACCTCCTCTCCGCCCTGCGACACGGGCAGCTCACCCATGTGCCCTGCATGGCTCACGTCCTCAACCTGGTGGTGCAGCGGTTCTTGGGCAGGTTCCCAGGCTTACAGGATGTCCTGAGGCAGGCCAGGAAAGTCTGTGTGCATTTCCGCCGATCTTATAATGCCAGTGCTCGGCTGACTGAGCTGCAAAAGGAGCTGAACCTGCCCAAGAACCGCCTAATATGTGACATGCCCACCAGGTGGAACTCAACGTTGGCCATGCTGCAGCGACTGCACACGCAGCAGAGGGCCATCAATGAGTACCTTTGCGACTACGGCACCAGGACAGGGTCAGGGGAGCTTGTTTTTTTTTTCCCCACGTCAGTGGAGCATGATCAGGGATGCATGCACTGTCCTCTCACCATTTGAGGAGGCCACGAGGATGGTGAGCAGTGACAGTGCATGCATCAGTGACACTGTCCCTCTTGTCCACCTGTTGGAGCATACGCTGCGCGGGATAATGGACAGGGCACTTGAGGCAGAACAGAGGCAGGAAGAGAAGGACTTCCTTGCCTCTCAAGGCCCCCTTTATCCGGACAGTGTTCCTTCTGTCCCACCCATCACACAGGAAGAGGATGAGGAGGAGGAGGAGGAGGAGGAGGAGGAGGATTGTGTGAGCATGGAGGTGGAGCCTGGCACTCAGCATCAGCAGCAGCAGTCTTTTAGGGATGATGTACAGTCCCAACAAACCAGTGGACTTGTACGTGGCTGGGAGGAGGTGGCTGGCAATCATGTCATCCTCAGTGACCCAGAAGACTCCGGACCGAATGCCTCAGCTAACCTACGCTGCATGGCCTCCCTGATCCTGCAAAGCCTGCGGAAGGATCCTCGTGTTCTTCGGATCAAGGAGAGGGACCATTACTGGCTGGCCACTCTCCTTGATCCGCGGTACAAGGGTAAGGTTGCGGACCTTATCTTGCCGTCGCAGAGGGAGCAGAGGATGAGACATCTCAGGGAGGCCTTGCAGAAAGGTCTGTGCAACGCGTTCCCAGAAACTGGGAGGCTACAAACTCCTGGTCCTGGGCGACGAGTTGCTGAGGCTTCGGTCAGTGGCAGAAGGAGCGGTGGGGAAGGTGGACGTCTGACCGATGCGTTCAGACAATTTTTTAGTCCGCAGCCCCAAGGTATGATCGGTTCCAGCAACCATCGCCAGCGTCTGATATACATGGTGCAGGAATACCTTGGGGCAAGGTCAGACTTGGACACCTTTCCCACCGAAAATCCTCTGGCTTACTGGGTCCTGAGGATGGATCACTGGCCAGAGCTTGCACAGTATGCAATTGAGCTACTGGCCTGTCCTGCCTCCAGCGTTCTTTCCGAACGCACATTCAGTGCTGCTGGAGGATTTGTGACTGATCATAGGGTGCGCCTGTCCACCGCCTCGGTTGATCGACTGACATTCATCAAAATGAATCAGTCTTGGATCACCACCAGCTACCAGGCACCTGAGGCGGATATAACCGAATAATTTTTAATGTCACATCCCTTCAAGACTGCCTATGCTGATGCTGAGTGACTGTCCTCTTATGTTCACTGACTATCCTCTTCCTCCTCCTCAATGATCCATGCCACCACACCAGTGCCTAAGGCACAATTTTTCAGCCCCTGTTTAACAGGGGCGTGTACTTACAATTTTTTAAAAAAATGCTTCGCAACACGTGTGACTGCTGTGCTCCAAGTACAGTATCTGTGAGGGCCGGGTTGCAGTGTTGTGGCACCAGCACCAGTGCCTAAGGCACAATTTTTCAGCCCCTGTTTAACAGGGGCGGGTACTTACAATTTTTTAAAAAAATGCTTCGCAACACGTGTGACTGCTGTGCTCCAAGTACAGTATCTGTGAGGGCCGGGTTGCAGTGTTGTGGCACCAGCACCAGTGCCTAAGGCACAATTTTTCAGCCCCTGTTTAACAGGGGCGTGTACTTACAATTTTTTAAAAAAATGCTTTGCAACACGTGTTACTGCTGTGCTCCAAGTACAGTATCTGTGAGGGCCGGGTTGCAGTGTTGTGGCACCAGCACCAGTGCCTAAGGCACAATTTTTCAGCCCCTGTTTAACAGGGGCGTGTACTTACAATTTTTTAAAAAAAATGCTTTGCAACACGTGTGACTGCTGTGCTCCAAGTACAGTATCTGTGAGGGCCGAGTTGCAGTGTTGTGGCACCAGCACCAGTGCCTAAGGCACAATTTTTCAGCCCCTGTTTAACAGGGGCGTGTACTTACAATTTTTTAAAAAAATGCTTCGCAACACGTGTGACTGCTGTGCTCCAAGTACAGTCTCTGTGAGGGGTTGCAGTGTTGTGGCACCAGCACCAGTGCCTAAGGCACAATTTTTCAGCCCCTGTTTAACAGGGGCGGGTAATTACAAATCTTGATCTAATAGTTCACAGCAGGGCCCATTCCTGCGCCCACCAAGAGTAACTATGAGGGCCTGCAGTCTTGTGGCAACACCGTCCACCACCACCGCCAAAGGCCCAATTTTTCTGCCCTGTTCATCAGGTGCTTGCAATTACAAATCTTGATCTAATAACTCACAGCAGGGCCCATTCCTGCGCCCACCAAGAGTAACTATGAGGGCCTACAGTCTTGTGGCAACACCGTCCACCACCACCGCCAAAGGCCCAATTTTTCTGCCCTGTTCATCAGGTGCTTGCAATTACAAATCTTGATCTAATAACTCACAGCAGGGCCCATTCCTGCGCCCACCAAGAGTAACTATGAGGGCCTACAGTCTTGTGGCAACACCGTCCACCACCACCGCCAAAGGCCCAATTTTTCTGCCCTGTTCATCAGGTGCTTGCAATTACAAATCTTGATCTAATAACTCACAGCAGGGCCCATTCCTGCGCCCACCAAGAGTAACTATGAGGGCCTACAGTCTTGTGGCAACACCGTCCACCACCACCGCCAAAGGCCCAATTTTTCTGCCCTGTTCATCAGGTGCTTGCAATTACAAATCTTGATCTAATAACTCACAGCAGGGCCCATTCCTGCGCCCACCAAGAGTCACTGTGAGGGCTTACAGTCTTGTGGCAACACCGTCCACCACCACCACCACCAAAGGCCCAATTTTTCTGCCCTGTTCAACAGGTGCATGCAATTAGAAATCTTGATCTAATAACTCACAGCAGGGCCCATTCCTGTGCCCACCAGTCTTGTGGCTACACCAACATCTAATAGGGCAAATTTCTGCAGAGTATATACGGCAGGCCCCTACTTTCAAACATCCAACTTACAAACGAATCCTACTTGCAAACGGAAATAGAAAACAGGAAGTGAGAGGAAATCTACCCCTAGGAAGGGAAATTCTATCATGTTAGATTTAATTTGGGAAAAAGGTATCTCCTCTCTACTGATGCTTTATCACCAATCCTTGTTTAAATTAAAACCCCACTTTTCCAAAAACATTTGTCATTGGGACGGAAAGTGAGGTGACATGTTCTGAACAGATGTGCAAAGACAGCAAATGTTACAGGGGTGATAACCCCTCCCTATGTTCTCCAAAAAGCATAAAAATAGATTTTTTTGGGATGGAGCTACACTTCATAATGTACCTGTTCAGATTCTACTTAAGAACAAACCTAAAGCCGCAAGTGGTTTTAAATGGCTTCTTTTTTTCCTTTACAAATGTCATTTTGTGCAAGGACAGTTCTAAACACGGGAAACACATGCCACTTCACAGGCATACTTTGGACACCCCCCAGGTACCATATTTAAAGGAAAATTTCACTTTTTTTTTTTCACTTTATGCATCATTAAAATGACTGCTCCCGAAAAAACGTTAGTTTTTAAAAGTTCTTTTTGCATTGATATATGTCCCCTGGGGCAGGACCCGGGTCCCCAAACCTGTTTTATGACATTAACATGCATATTGGCCGTTGTAATTAGCACTTTTGATTTCGAACGTTCGCGTCCATTATAACGTATAGGGTTCGAAAATTTGCGCGAACTTTCGGTCGGTTCGAAGGTTCTGGTGCGAACCGAACCCGGGGGTGTTCGGCTCATCCCTACTGGGCAGCATTAGACACCACTCACAGCCCTCTGTGCTAATATGTATCAAACAAATCATTAAATAACATACATCTAAATAAAAATAATCCATAATAATCAATAAAAATATATACATTACAAGTATATGTGATAGATGTATAAGAAAAATTTATAAAAATATAAAACATATAAAATTATTTTATAAAAATTTTTTTTCCAGAAAATCCTATAAAAATTATATTTTAAATTATTTAATAAAAAAAAAAAAAAAGACGAAAAATTAAATTTAACGGTCAGTGATAAATACCCCCAGATATTCGAGGGGGTAATAGAGATAAAATGCTGTTGCAAAAAGAATCCCTCTGGATTGAGAGGTTAGATGCCACGCTGCCGCCAGGCCTAACCGAGGTTAACTCTTTCAGGCCATTTCTCTGATCCGCTCCATGCTTGGACCCTCATACCGTCTTTCCCACTAATCCATCTGTCTGCACTGTACGGGCTCTATACGGAGTCCGAGATCACCAAATCTCCTTAAAATACCTATATGTGCACTTAGCATATATACTCTCTGTATATCCTGATTCATCCATGAGTCCAATCCTGCCTAGATATAGTGTCTTGTACTCAAATCTGTTTATTATTATTGATTAAATGTTTATTCTTTTATACTCTGTTTCTATATAACCTGTTATTGTATTAACTGTATCTGTAATCCATTGTATTGGTTTATTTTGGTTTCTTAAGATACCCTCTGTTGGCGCGTCGGATTGGGGCGGACACCCTGCTTGTCTCTTGCGGCGACTGGTCAGACCCCTGGGGGACAGGGAGTCCCCGCCTGTGTTCTGTGGGTGGACCTCCCTGATTCCCCTTGCACACGCCTTGACCTAGCTATCACCGGGTCTTCTGGGCGTGTGCGCAGGCGCGCGGTCACGCTGGTTGCGCATGCGCATTGTGGGCCTTGGCGCGCGTGCGCATGCGCCATGCGTGTACGCGCGGTCTGTGGGATCTGTGACCCCATGACGCGGTACGCTGGCGGCGGCCAGCCGGCGACCGGCGTGGGGTTGGGAGAGGGTATTTTAGACGGACCGGATCCGTCTATTACCAGGCACCCTTGGACCGGGAGGCATGTCTAGCACTTGACCTGTGGTGGTAAGTAGCTTTTTCTCCCCTCCTTGCAGACTCCTGCTGTTAAGGCTTCTAACTTGGTACTGCTTATTCTGTTCATTTATATTATTTACCTCCTCCCCAGGTTATTTACCTTTATGCCCTGGGATATCCCGCTGTACTGGGGTAATATCTACCTGTATGTTCTGGCTATTAACACAGCCACTTACTGGACTATAGTTATCGCTTATACCACTAATATACCACACCAGCGTCTTCCTAGTGCCTCCCGGTCTATATGACTTTTAGGGCACAATAGGTATGTAAACGTTTCCCCCCCCCCCTCTTAACATCTCACCTATATGTGGACCCCCCTGCTGTCTAACTAACGGGGACCCTTTTTATTCATTCAAGCACGTTACAGTCTTTATAACACTGGTGATTATATAATCCTTATACACATATATGGTCTTTTCCTTTCCAATTGCTAACCCTTCTGGTTTTGGGTGTACCTCTGATTGCTGGCCTGATAAGGGGGTCCCCATATGGACAATCCCACCAGGTTTGACTTAACCTATATGATCTTGCACGTTTAATGTTTTGCAGTTTTTTCTATCACTGGTGTTAGGCACCTTAAGCACCCTATCTTTGTCCATTCATCACTATCTTCTTCACCTCACGTATCCTGGTGCGGATGGCCACACTAGTTCCAGTCATGTGACACGTTCACACTTATTCATCATTTTTATATTCACTTTAGACACTTAAATATTCAAATGGTTGTCTTGCATTTATTATGGGGCCTTACTACGCTATATAAGCCTGTTCTTTACATTGGTGACATTAGAGATCTCCATTACAGCAGGCACAGTATTTACCCTCAGTGATATATGGTGGTGGCTATTCTCCACACATATATAGCCACATCAGCTGTCTGTTTACCATATATATCATCTCCTTATTAGACCGTATCTGTGTGGCCTGGTCCATACCTTCTCCCCCAGTCGCCGCGGGAGATTGTGCCTGGGTGTGCTCGCTACATTCTGACCGTGCCTGAGTTGGGTAAGAAATCAATATACACACTGAACCCCTTTCCCATGCATCTATGATGCCTTTTTGTATATGTATTATGATATACTGTGATGTATTATATATCTGTGAATTTGTTTTTCAGATGTATATATGCTCTGAAGAAGCCACCATGTGGCGAAACTAGTCAAATGAAATATTGAAATCATCCACTATATGTACGGTTTTTAGTATATATGTTGTGTTTAGATTTTGTTTTTGTTTTTTCTGTAATAAATTGGTAAAAACTTTTATATCTGCCTCACATAGTGATCTAATGTTATGCACCAAGTACCGCAATAGTCCACCAGCTCCCCCTTTTCCTTTTGGCTTTCTGGGTTGGGAACCAGATTACCAAAAAATCTTTCCATGACGCTTAATACATTTTAACACCCATCTGTTAACTTTATCAGAACTGAAACTAGCTTCACACTGAGTAAGCATTTTGACTATATTATTAATAATTAAAAAAAAAAAGAAATATTTTACTTACTGCATTAATTACTCCTTCAGCTTTCAGCTCAGGTCTTCTGGTACACGATGCAGTCGTGTCGTTCTTTTTTTTTTTTGTTTGTGTCCAGTCTCCAAAGAATAATTCTGGGGTTCCAAACTTGTTTAATTTTGTAGATCAGACTCTCTTATGTCACAACCAGACATTAGAGTCACAGCACAGGTCTTGGGTCTCCATCAGACTTCTGTCCACCTCACGGATTGTTGTCACCAAATGCTCTTCTGGTCACTTGAAGGGCACCAATGTAGTGATCTAATTTATAGTTCGTAGATGGTTTGTAGTTATTAATAAGTATTGTCCCCGCAGCAAACCCAATTCTCCAGAGAGAGATTTTATTGGCTTCCAAAACAGAACATTCTTGCAGATGATAAAAATCCAACAGAGTACATGACAACGAATATTTCTCCTAGACTTCTGCCTTCATAATCACAGACCCTTCTCTGCCATAGTTTTAGACTGAATGTCGATGCTCGATTCGAACCCACGTTCCCGGCGAGCCCAGAACTATTTTCATTTGTGTGATGCGAGCGGCCCGCAATGCATTGCGGCCGGCGCAGTGCATTGCTGGCTGATGATTGGCCAAGCATGCACTGTGATCCCGCATGCTTGGCCTATCACAGCGCCGGCATCGAGGAGAGCAATAATTGGCTACAGGCAGGACGCCTGTAGCCAATTAAAGTTCAGGGGCTTTAGTACACGCCCCACTCTATAAAAGGCCGCCACGCCGTCGGCCCAGGGCACATGTGTTTCCCGGCTTTTAGAAGAGTGAATAGGCAGTCTGCTGATTGATTTCTTCTTTGCTAAACCATTGCTGATTCATTCCAAACTGATCATTGCTGCTGATTGCACTGCTGAGTGTGACATTACCTGCTGCTGGGGATTAGTCTGGTGTGTGCGTGCTGTTAGTACAGCATTGCAGTAGCACCAATCGCAGTGCTGTTAGAACAGCATTGCACCCCAACTTTCTGTCCCATCCCAGGCAGGGATTTATAGGAGCCATATTGTGTTTGTGTCAGCACACATAGGAGCTAGTGTGTGTGTTGTCAGCACACATAGGACCTATATTTTTTTGTCAGCACACATAGGACCTACAGTGTGTTTGTGTCAGCACAGATAGGAGCTATAGTGTGTTTGTGTCAGCACACATAGGACCTATAGTGTGTTTGTGTCAGCACACATAGGAACTATAGTGTGCTGTGAGCACACATCGGAGCTATATTTTTTTGTCAGCACACATAGGAGCTATAGTGTGTTTGTGTCAGCACACATAGGACCTATAGTGTGTTTGTCAGCACACATAGGACCTATAGTGTGTTGTGAGTACACATAGGAGCTATATTTTTTTGTCAGCACACATAGGAGCTATAGTGTGTTTGAGTCAGCACACATAGGACCTATAGTGTGTTTGTGTCAGCACACATAGGACCTATAGTGTGTTGTGAGCACACATCGGAGCTATATTTTTTGTCAGCACACATAGGAGCTATAGTGTGTTTGTGTCAGCACACATAGGACCTATAGTGTGTTTGTGTCAGCACACATAGGACCTATAGTGTGTTGTGAGCACACATAGGAGCTATATTTTTTTGTCAGCACACATAGGAGCTATAGTGTGTTTGTGTCAGCACACATAGGACCTATAGTGTGTTTGTGTCAGCACACATAGGACCTATAGTGTGTTGTGAGCACACATAGGAGCTATATTTTTTTGTCAGCACACATAGGAGCTATAGTGTGTTGTCAGCACACATAGGAGCTATAGTGTGTTTGTGTCAGCACACATAGGAGCTATAGTGTGTTTGTGTCAGCACACATAGGACCTATAGTGTGTTGTGAGCACACATAGGAGCTATATTTTTTGGTCAGCACACATAGGAGCTATAGTGTGTTGTCAGCACACATAGGAGCTATAGTGTGTTTGTGTCAGCACACATAGGAGCTATAGTATGTTGTGAGCACACATAGGAGCTATATTTTTTTGTCAGCACACATAGGAGCTATAGTGTGTTGTCAGCACACATAGGAGCTATAGTGTGTTGTCAGCACACAAAGGAAGGAGCTATAGTGTGTTTGTGTCAGCACACATAGGAGCTATATTGTGTTGTGAGCACACATAGGAGCTATATTTTTTGTCAGCACACATAGGAGCTATAGTGTGTTTGTGTCAGCACACAAAGGAGCTATAGTGTGTTGTCAGCACACATAGGAGCTATAGTGTGTTGTCAGCACACAAAGGAGCTATAGTGTGTTTGTGTAAGCACACATAGGAGCTATATTTTTTTGTAAGCACACATAGGAGCTATAGTGTGTTGTCAGCACACATAGGAGCTATAGTGTGTTGTCAGCACACAAAGGAGCTATAGTGTGTTTGTGTAAGCACACATAGGAGCTATATTTTTTTGTCAGCACACAAATCAGCTATAGTGTGTTGTCAGCACACATAGGAGCTATAGTGTGTTGTCAGCACACAAAGGAGCTATAGTGTGTTTGTGTAAGCACACATAGGAGCTATATTTTTTTGTCAGCACACATAGGAGCTATAGTGTGTTGTCAGCACACATAGGAGCTATAGTGTGTTGTCAGCACACAAAGGAGCTATAGTGTGTTTGTGTAAGCACACATAGGAGCTATATTTTTTTGTCAGCACACATAGGAGCTATAGTGTGTTGTCAGCACACATAGGAGCTATAGTGTGTTTGTGTCAGCACACAAAAGAGCTATAGTGTGTGGTCAGCACACATAGGAGCTATAGTGTGTTGTCAGCACACAAAGGAGCTATAGTGTGTTTGTGTCAGCACACATAGGAGCTATAGTGTGTTTGTGTCAGCACACATAGGAGCTAGTGTGTCAGCACACATAGGAGCTAGTGTGTGTGTGTGTGTGTCAGCACACATAGGAGCTAGTGTGTGTGTGTGTGTCAGCCCAGTTCTTGTGATCTAAGGCAGCCTCTATCTGCCATAGAGCCCTGTTGCTGTCATCTAAGGCATCCATCTGCAGGAGTTAGTGTGTGTGCTGTGTGACTCCAGCACAATATACACTACCCACTACAATGGCTGGAAGACCACCAAGGAGAGGCCGACAGTCCCGAGGCAAGAACACAGGGCAAGCAGGCTCTGTTTCTAGAGACAACAGTGCTGGTCATGGACGTGGTCGTGCATCGTCATCAGCACGTGGCCATGGGACACGCCTGTCTTTGTTTTCGGCAGCTGGACATGTTGAGCCGCATCATGCCGAAGGCTTGGTAGAATGGATGACCAAGCCCTCCTCATCCTCCTCATCCTCTCTCACCCAGGCTCAGGGTACTGGCAGAGCAGCTGCCAACGCGTACTCAATGGCATCATCAGGCACCTCTTCCCTAGACCCACCATGTCCTCCTGAGGAGTCCCCCGAACTGTTTGAGCACAGTGTTGGGTACATGCTCCACGAGGATGCCCAACGATTTGAAGGCTCGGATGATGATACCCAGCTTGAGGAAGGCAGTAGTGTGCGCGCAGAGAGAGGGGATGCTGAAGGACAGCAATCTGGCAGTCATGTTCCACCAGCTGCAGCTTACTGCCAGGTTTGCTCTAGTGGTGAAGAGGGAGGGGATGATGAGGTCACTGACTCCACGTGGGTGCCTGAAGGGAGAGAGGAGGAGGAGGATGTGGCGGCACATGTCCAACGAGGCAGGATGTCCTCCGGAGGCCAGCTAGAGGCCAGCACACCAACTGAATCACACCGCAGAGCTCCGCCTGTGCAGGGCGCTGCCTCTGCACGTTATCACAAAAGTTCTTTGGTGTGGGCCTTTTTTGAGACGCGTGCATCAGATCGCACCACTGCTATTTGCAATATTTGTCTCAAGCGTATCTCGCGTGGCCAAAACATCAGCCGCTTGGGCACCACAAGCATGACCAGACATGTCGACCTGCCATGCAGCTCGTTGGCAAGCGCACATTAAAGACCCACACCAAAGAACAAAGCGGACCTCTCCTTGCTCCTCATCAGCTGGGATCTCCATCCCCACTATATCTTCAGTCCTCTCTGAAAGCTGCTCTGAGAGGACTGAAGGTGTAGAATTAGGTGTGTCACAACCAAGTACTTGCAGTACACCGACGTCCGATTGTAGCAGGCAAATTTCCCTGCCCCAGCTGCTGGACCATCGAAAGAAGTATACTCCCAGCCATCCACATGCCCAGCGGTTGAATGCTAGCTTGGCTAAATTGCTAGCACTTCAACTGCTGCCTTTTCAGTTGGTAGACTCGGCCCCCTTCCGTGAGTTTGTTCATTGTGCGGTTCCTCAGTGGCAGGTTCCCAAACGCCACTTTTTCTCACGGAAGGCGATTCCGTCTCTCTACCGGCATGTGGAAGGCAATGTCCATGCATCGCTGGACAGGGCGGTCAGCGGTAAGGTGCATATTACCGCTGACTCATGGTCCAGCAGGCATGGACAGGGACGTTATCTGTCTTTCACGGCCCATTGGGTCACTCTATTGGCAGCTGGGAGGTATGCAGGACAAGGTGCAGTAGTGTTGGAGGTTGTTCCGCCACCACGCCTCCAAAATGCTACTACTGGTTGTGACACACATCTCTCCTCCACCCCCTCCTCTTATTCTTCCTCCATGGCCTCTTCGAGTGCTCTGTCCTCGGAACCAGCGGTGCTCCGTAGGCGTACAAGGGGCTACGCGAGTACGCAGGCAAAAAGATGCCATGCCGTGCTTGCGCTGGTGTGTTTGGGGGACAGGAGCCACACTGGGTCAGAGGTTCTGGCAGCTCTGCAGGGGCAGGCCGAGAGGTGGTTGACGCCACGCCAGCTTAAGCCAGGAATGGTGGTTTCTGACAATGGCACCAACCTCCTCTCCGCCCTGCGACAGGGGCAGCTCACCCATGTGCCCTGTATGGCTCACGTCCTCAACCTGGTGGTGCAGCAGTTCTTGGGCAGGTACCCAGGCTTACAGGATGTCCTGAGGCAGGCCAGGAAAGTCTGTGTGCATTTCCGCCGATCGTATAATGCCAGTGCTCGGCTGACTGAGCTGCAAAAGGAGTTGAACCTGCCCAAGAACCGCCTACTATGTGACATGCCCACCAGGTGGAACTCAACGTTGGCCATGCTGCAGCGACTGCACACGCAGCAGAGGGCCATCAATGAGTACCTTTGTGACTACGGCACCAGGACAGGGTCAGGGGAGCTTGGCTTTTTTTCCCCACGCGAGTGGAGCATGATCAGGGATGCATGCACTGTCCTCTCACCATTTGAGGAGGCCACGAGGATGGTGAGCAGTGACAGTGCATGCATCAGTGACACTGTACCTCTTGTCCACCTGTTGGAGCATACGCTGCGTGGGATAATGGACAGGGCACTTGAGGATGAACAGAGGCAGGAAGAGGAGGACTTCCTTGCCTCTCAAGGCCCCCTTTATCCAGACAGTGTTCCTTCTGTCCCACCCATCACACAGGAAGAGGATGAGGAGGAGGAGGAGGAGGATTGTGTGAGCATGGAGGTGGAGCCTGGCACTCAGCATCAGCAGTAGCAGTCTTTTAGGGATGATGTACAGTCCCAACAAACCAGTGGACTTTTACGTGGCTGGGAGGAGGTGGCTGGCGATCATGTCGTCCTCAGTGACCCAGAAGACTCCGGACCGAATGCCTCAGCTAACCTACGTTGCATGGCCTCCCTGATCCTGCAAAGCCTGCGGAAGGATCCTCGTATTCTTCGGATCAAGGAGAGGGACCATTACTGGCTGGCCACTCTCCTTGATCCACGGTACAAGGGTAAGGTTGCGGACCTTATCTTGCCGTCGCAGAGGGAGCAGAGGATGAGACATCTCAGGGAGGCCTTGCAGAAAGGTCTGTGCAACGCGTTCCCAGAAACTGGGAGGTTACAAACTCCTGGTCCTGGACGACGAGTTGCTGAGGCTTCGGTCAGTAGCAGAAGGAGCGGTGGGGAAGGTGGACGTCTGACCGATGCGTTCAGACAATTTTTTAGTCCACAGCCCCAAGGTATGATCGGTTCCAGCAACCATCGCCAGCGTCTGATATACATGGTGCAGGAATACCTAGGGGCAAGGTCAGACTTGGACACCTTTCCCACCGAAAATCCTCTGGCTTACTGGGTCTTGAGGATGGATCACTGGCCAGAGCTTGCACAGTATGCAATTCAGCTACTGGCCTGTCCTGCATCCAGCGTTCTTTCCGAACGCACATTCAGTGCTGCTGGAGGATTTGTCACCGATCACAGGGTGCACCTGTCCACCGACTCGGTTGATCGACTGACCTTCATAAAAATGAATCAATCTTGGATCACCACCAGCTACCAGGCACCTGAAGCGGATATAACTGAATAATTTATAATGTCACATCCCTTCAAGACTGCCTATGCTGATGCTGAGTGACTGTCCTGTTATGTTCACTGACTATCCTCTTCCTCCTCCTCAATGATCCATTCCTTGATGGCTTGGAAGAACATTTTTGTTTCTGGGTGCCACCACACCAGTGCCTAAGGCACAATTTTTCAGCCCCTGTATAACAGGGGCGTGTAAATTACAATTTTTTTTAAAAATGCTTCGCAACAGGTGTGACTGCTGTGCTCCAAGTACAGTATCTGTGAGGGGTTGCAGTGTTGAGGCACCAGCACTGTTGCCTAAGGCACAATTTTTCAGCCCCTGTTTGACAGGGGCGTGTAATTACAATTTTTTAAGCAATGCTTCGCAACAGGTCTGACTGCTGTGCTCCAAGTACAGTATCTGTGAGGTGTTGCAGTGTTGTGGCACCAGCACCAGTGCCTAAGGCACAATTTTTCAGCCCCTGTTGGGGCGTGTAATTACAATTTTTAGGCAATGCTTTGCAACAGGTCTCATTGCTGTGCTCAGAGTACAGTATCTGTGAGGGGTTGCAGTGTTGTTGCACCAGCACCAGTGCCTAAGGCCCAATTTTTCAGTCCCTGTTTAACAGGGGGGAGGTAATTACAAATCTTGATTTAATAGTTCACAGCAGGGCCCATTCCTGCGCCCACCAAGAGTAACTGTGAGGGCTTACAGTCTTGTGGCAACGTAGAAAATGGCTTATTAATGGTAAAATATAAAGTAACTTGTGTGTTGTTAGGGTAAAATTCCTAAAAATACATAATATAAGACTCAGTGCAAGAAATAGGTATAAATTCCATAAAGTGACCAGTGTGCTACTTTAGGTAGAGTGCTTCAACATATGCCAATAAATACGGATAAAATCAAATAGAATCGCATATAATCGCATAAAATCGTATATAGTCGCATAAAATCGCATATGATCGCATAAGGTTTCAAAGATCACATAAAATTCCAAAAAAGTGCATATAGTCACATAAAAGTGTAAAATCGCATGGAATCATATAAAATTGCATAAAAACGTACAATAAAAACGTTAACGTAAAAGAAGGTGAGAGGTAGTGAAAAATATATAAAAGCACAGAGGTGTAGGTCCGTGAGGTCAATCCTAGCTCAGCTTGACCTATGGTGCAATATATAGTGACTTTGGTGTCTAAAAAACGTTTATTAGTGAATGTTGCTGGTGCTTATTTTTCTCCAAGGTGGTGGTGCATTCAGTGGTCTAGTGGTTTTCCTCCTGGTTATAGTATGGGTGGCCCCTTACCTTACCGCTGTAAGGTAACAGCATTAAACGATGTATGGGCTCCAGGCGGGCCTCTGCTTCTCCCTGGTAGCGTCCTTCTATTGGGGTCCCGCTCCTAGGGGGTCCTGGCCCTAGTGGGGGGTCCCGGTCCTAGGGGGTCCTGGTCCTAGTGGGGGGTTCTCTCTGGGAAAGGTCCCTCTGCTGCCTGGTTGCTCATAAATGTACCTCACAGGGTTGGGTGTGGTGAAGAGAAAGCGCTTGATAGTGTAGTAATTTATGGCAAAAGGTTTTATTTCACAATAATATAAATAAAAACTCACATTTAATTTAGGTTGCTGTGCATATAAAAACGAGCGCCGAGCTCGTACCTCGCTTCCGGTATCTCAAATGTCTGTGACGTCCCGACGCGTGTTCGTCACGGTCACATGACTTCATCAGGGGATGGTTTGTGATACCAGAAGTGTCCTTTTATGTGTGTATAGTAATCAATTGTTGGCAGCCATTTTCTTGAAGCCGCGGGAACCGGAAGTGTTCCAGCGGCCATTTTTGGATGTGTATTGACGCCGGACATCTATCGGCAGCCATTTCTTTGGTGGTTATGTGTTGTTAGGATGTAAACATCCGCTCGGCGGCCATATTAATTCCAAATTTGTCGCCGGAAACAGTATGGCGGCCATCTTTTGGAAGGGAAATGGGAGATTTCAATAGGCATCGGTTGTTTGTATATTATTATGCCATACACTGGCAATGTCCCCAATCTCATTGTATTAGGAGGGGGATCTCAATCCAGGATACATTCATAAATGACTCTCACTATAGAGAGACGGCATGAATATAAAAATGAAATAAAAGTGAGTTATAGTGACTCTCTATCTATTGATAAAAACATTAAAACATATAAGGTTGGAGATAGTGCTTTTTTGGTATTATAGGAGATCTTTTAAAAGGAGAGTGATAGGTATCCCTGTAAAAGGGGGGGATATATACATAAAACCGGGTGTCAATATGTATATATATATATATATATATATATATATATATATATATATATATAAAATATTAAAATATATATATAAAATATTCTTTTTTAAAAATCCATAGATATTTAAAATATATTGATACCGGAAATGACATACTATCTCGTATATGTACAATTGATAATACAGACATGTTTCGTATAAAAACATCAAATATAATACAGTCCCAGGAGGCCACCATACGGTAATAAAACCAGATAAAATAATATAATAGAACGAATAAGAAGAATAAGGCGAATAAGACTGGTGATGGAAAGAGTGCACGTGAGGCTCAAAATGTAACGATAGAATTAAAAGTTGCTGATAAAACAGTTCAGGTCAAAGTCTATGTTTAGTCCTCGAGGTGCGAAAGTGTCTAAGGTGTGTATCCACTTGGATTCTAATTGGCTCAGGGTTCTAACTTTGTGCCCGCCCCGCCAATGTCTTTTGTATGCCTCTATTCCCCAAAACTTCATTTGTGAGGGGTCTTTGTTGTGGTGCGTCGCAAAGTGCCTGGATACACTGTGCTTATCAAATCCCTTTTTAATATTTTGCACATGCTCTTAGATTCTGATTCTTAGTAGTCGCTTAGTGCGGCCTATATATTGTAGGCCGCAATCACATTCTAAGGCATAGACTGCCCCCTCTGTGTTGCAACATATAAAATCCTTGATCTCATGGATCTGTCCTGTCCTGGTTCCAGTAAAAGCCTTCTTTTTACATTTGGTTGTTTTGTTTTGGTGCAGGCAAAGCACCGTTTACATGGGAAGAACCCTTTACCTGTGAAGAAGGAAAAACCTCTATTATCTGGGGGTTCCGGAATGCTCTTCACAATCTTATCCCGTAATGTCGGTGCTCTCTTGTAGATAAATTTTGGGGCTAAGGGAAGAATGTCTTGTAGTTGTTTGTCGGCCAATAGGATGTGCCAGTTACGTTTAATAATTCTTTCCATTTGCTTATGCTGTATGTTGTAATCGAGGACTAGCTGTACTGTATCTTTGGACATTTCGCGTTTCGGTTTGTCTTGGATAAGAGTATTACGGTCCATGTCTGCCACTTCTGCAATTTTTTGGCTGATATATTTATTCTCATAGCCCTTTTCTAAGAATCTTGATTTCATATTGTTAGCTTGGTACTCATAGGTTTCTTTATGGGTGCAGTTTCTTCTGAGATGCATAAGTTGGCCCTTAGGTATATTGAAGAGCCAATTCTTGTGGTGGCAGCTTTCTAGAGGCAAGTAACTATTTCTGTCAACGTTTTTAAAATGGGTTCTAGATAGAAGCATATTATTTTCTTGTAGGATTTCCAGATCTAAGAAGGTTATTTTCTCTTGACTGATCTCCCATGACAGTTTAATGTTTCTATCGTTTATATTCAGTCCTTCTAGAAATATTGTCAGTGTTTCTCTCTCCCCTTTCCATATTATAACGACATCATCTATGTATCTTCTATACGTGTATAATTCTTCTGGGGTATTCGAGAAAACATGTTCATCTTCCCATCTCGCCATAAAGAGTCCTGCCACGATAGGTGCGAATTTCGCTCCCATAGCGACTCCTGTTTTCTGGAAGTAATATTTGCGGTTGTACCAGAAGAAGCTATTTTTTAAACAGAAGTCCAGACATTTTACTAAATATTTTCTTTGGCTACAGGGTAATGTTGAAAAGCTTCTAAGGCCCCATTTGACGGCCTCGCATGCTTGATGGTGCATGATTATGGTGTATAACGAGGATACGTCTGCTGTGGCTAACCACCAAGGTTGGTTACCTTTGGGTATATTGTCCAGGATTTGCAACATTTGTTTAGTATCTCTTAAATACGCTTTTGTTTTTTGTACCACAGGCTGTAAAAAATGGTCTATGTATTGCCCCATCCTTGCCGTAAGGGAATCAATCTCATTTACTATCGGCCTTGGAGGGGGATTGGTACTGTCTTTGTGTATCTTAGGGAGACAGTAGATGATAGAGGTCCGACACGCTTCTGGGATTAGGAATTTTGCTTCTTTCTTGTTTAAAATGTTTCTTTTCATACCAAGATGCACTATTTGTTCTAGTGCTTTTCTGCACTTGAAGACAGGATTGCTGGGAAGGCATTTATATGTCTCTTCGTCTTCTAGCATGGTGTTCATGCACGTATTATATTGTTCTTTTGAAAGGATGACGATCCCTCCTCCTTTGTCCGCTGGACATATTACAAGGTCTTTTCTCTTTGTGAGCTTCCGAATTCCGCTTTTGATGTACTGAGGTTCTTCTTTCTTCTTGATCTTCATTCCTCTCAGTTCTTCCAAGACGACTTTTTTAAAAACTTCAATGTGTTTATTGTCTTTTGCAGGTGGATTAAAAATACAGCTATTTCTTAAAGTGCTGTGCATAATGGGATTTGTATCAATCATTTTAGGTTTGCAGGGATTGCTGCTAATATATTTTTTGATGTTGAGCTTCCGAATGTATTTCTGAATCCCAATGTAGGTTTGGAATTTATCCAGGTTTTTTATTGGGGCATATTTAAGACCTTTGTCTAATGTACCAATCTCTTCATGGGATAGGGGTTGTTGGCTCAGATTAAAGATTCCTTCGCCTTTTACACTCTTTTTCTTTTGGGCTCTCTTTCCTCCTCTGCACCCCCTCTTCTTTCTGGTGATTTCCTTGAGTACCTCGGTTCTTCCGTCTGTCGTGTGGGGTATGTTTCCTGGCCTCTCTCTAAAAAAGATCTTTCATAGTCCATGTCGGAATGTCTATGTCTGTCAGACCTGTCTTCATCTGGTCTATTACCCAGGGGTGCGTAGTAATTATACGTCGGGATTGGACTCCTCTCGTATTGTCGATGGGGTCCCTGTGGAGGTGGTGGTTGATACGGAGGCCACCGATATTCCCCTTCTCTTCTCTCATAGTATCTTTCTGGGGATCTTGGTCTGTGGAGTGCGTTCTTGTTGTTGCTGGGGTCTTCTATCATTCCGATATGGAGTATGCTGGTTCTGTTGAATATAATTGCTTTGCCTATCTTGTTGCCTAGGGGTATCTCTCCTATTTCTATCTTGTGGTTCATGCGGTCTGTAATTGTTTTCATTATTATTATGTTGAGGATGCATTCTCACTACTTTCTCGGGTGTCGAGTAGGTGGAGATTGGGTCTGTAAGGTCAAGTTGGCTTTGCCATTTAAATGCGTGATCCGTCTTGAAATCACTCATATCTCTACTATACTTTTTACTTTTCTTTTGTTGGACATCTTTGTCCTTTTTAGTGAGATCTCTATTTAATTGGTATGTTAGAGTAATAAATTCAGCTTTGTCTTTATACACTTCGAGTTCTTCTTTAACTTCTGCGATCAGAATATCGATTGCTTTTGCTTTTTTCCTTTTTCTTTCTAATAAGAATGCTAATAGTTCTAAGCCCTTGGTGTTAAAAAATTTGAACCAGTCATCGATGGAGTCCTGATTTTATCCGTATTTATTGGCATATGTTGAACCACTCTACCTAAAGTAGCACACTGGTCACTTTATTGAATTTATACCTATTTCTTGCACTGAGTCTTATATTATGTATTTTTAGGAATTTTACCCTAACAACACACGAGTCACTTTATATTTTACCATTAATAAGCCATTTTCTACATATGCAATTTTATTTGAGTTGCTTAGGAGCTCACTGCACTTTATGCACTATTACTCACTTTCTTACAGCACTTTATATTTATACAATTTTCTTTGGTACGGACACAATATACCTCTAAGATACAGCGCAGCACTATCCCTTTACATATCTTTTATCTGGACCGGAAAATCCCTTTTAGTGTTTGCGGTATTCATTACATTGCGATTTGGAAAGGTTTTTTGGAGAAACAACTATAAGAAAAACAATGGCCATAACAATTGGCACAAACCACCCTATGAACAACGCGATAATAGAACACTCCCATTCAACCAAAGAGGGGCAACCACAGAAAACAGAAGCCGTCCATACGAAGGATATGGCCAAAGACCAAGATCCCCAGAAAGATACTATGAGAGAAGAGAAGGGGAATATCGGGTGCCTCCGTATCAACCACCACCTCCACAGGGACCCCATCGACAATACGAGAGGAGTCCAATCCCGACGTATAATTACTACGCACCCCTGGGTAATAGACCAGATGAAGACAGGTCTGACAGACATAGACATTCCGACACGGACTATGAAAGATCTTTTTTAGAGAGAGGCCGGGAAACATACCCCACACGACAGACGGAAAACCGAGGTACCCAAGGAAATCACCAGAAAGAAGAGGGGGTGCAGAGGAGGAAAGAGAGCCAAAAAGAAAAAGAGTGTAAAAGGCGAAGGAATCTTTAATCTGAGCCAACAACCCCTATCCCATGAAGAGATTGGTACATTAGACATAGGTCTTAAATATGCCCCAATAAAAAACCTGGATAAATTCCAAACCTACATTGGGATTCAGAAATACATTCAGAAGCTCAACATCGAAAAATATATTAGCAGCAATCCCTGCAAACCTAAAATGATTGATACAAATCCCATTATGCACAGCACTTTAAGAAATAGCTGTATTTTTAATCCACCTGCAAAAGACAATAAACACATTGAAGTTTTTAAAAAAGTCGTCTTGCAAGAACTGAGAGGAATGAAGATCAAGAAGAAAGAAGAACCTAAGTACATCAAAAGCGGAATTCGGAAGCTCACAAAGAGAAAAGACCTTGTAATAAGTCCAGCGGACAAAGGAGGAGGGATCGTCATCCTTTCAAAAGAACAATATAATACGTGCATGAACACCATGCTAGAAGACGAAGTGACATATAAATGCCTTCCCAGCAATCCTGTCTTCAAGTGCAGAAAATCACTAGAACAAATAGTGCATCTTGGTATGAAAAGAAACATTTTAAACAAGAAAGAAGCAAAATTCCTAATCCCAGAAGCGTGTCGGACCCCTATCATCTACTGTCTCCCTAAGATACACAAAGACAGTACCAATCCCCCTCCAAGGCCGATAGTAAACGGGATTGATTTCCTTACGGCAAGGATGGGGCAATACATAGACCATTTTTTACAGCCTGTGGTACAAAAAACAAAAGCGTATTTAAGAGATACTAAACAAATGTTGCAAATCCTGGACAATATACCCAAAGGTAACCAACCTTGGTGGTTAGCCACAGCAGACGTATCCTCGTTATACACCATAATCATGCACCATCAAGCATGCAAGGCCATCAAATGGGGCCTCAGAAGCTTTTCAACATTACCCTGTAGCCAAAGAAAATATTTAGTAAAATGTCTGGACTTCTGTTTAAAAAATAGCTTCTTCTGGTACAACCGCAAATATTACTTCCAGAAAACAGGAGTCGCTATGGGAGCGAAATTCGCACCTAGCGTGGCAGGACTCTTTATGGCGAGATGGGAAGATGAACAGGTTTTCTCGAATACCCCAGAAGAATTATACAGTACATACAGTACCGCTAGTCCTCGATTACAACATACAGCATAAGCAAATTGAAAGAATTATTAAACGTAACTAGCACATCCTATTGGCCGACAAACAACTACAAGACATTCTTCCCTTAGCCCCAAAATTTATCTACAAGAGAGCACCAACATTACGGGATAAGATTATGAAGAGCATTCCGGAACCCCCAGATAATAGAGGTTTTTCCTTCTTCACAGGTAAAGGGTTCTTCCCATGTAAACGGTGCTTTGCCTGCACCAAAACAAAACAACCAAATGTAAAAAAGAAGGCTTTTACTGGAACCAGGACAGGACAGATCCATGAGATCAAGGATTTTATATGTTGCAACACAGAGGGGGCAGTCTATGCCTTAGAATGTGATTGCGGCCTACAATATATAGGCCGCACTAAGCGACTACTAAGAATCAGAATCAAAGAGCATGTGAAAATATTAAAAAGGGATTTGATAAGCACAGTGTATCCAGGCACTTTGCGACGCACCACAACAAAGACCCCTCACAAATGAAGTTTTGGGGAATAGAGGCATACAAAAGACATTGGCGGGGCGGGCACAAAGTTAGAACCCTGAGCCAATTAGAATCCAAGTGGATACACACCTTAGACACTTTCGCACCTCGAGGACTAATCATAGACTTTGACCTGAACTGTTTTATCAGCAACTTTTAATTCTATCGTTACATTTTGAGCCTCACGTGCACTCTTTCCATCACCAGTCTTATTCGCCTTATTCTTCTTATTCGTTCTATTATATTATTTTATCTGGTTTTATTACCGTATGGTGGCCTCCTGGGACTGTATTATATTTGATGTTTTTATACGAAACATGTCTGTATTATCAATTGTACATATACGAGATAGTATGTCATTTCCGGTATCAATATATTTTAAATATCTATGGATTTTTAAAAAAGAATATTTTATATATATATTTTAATATTTTATATATATATATATATATATATATATATATATATATATATATATATATATACATATTGACACCCGGTTTTATGTATATATCCCCCCCTTTTACAGGGATACGTATCACTCTCCTTTTAAAAGATCTCCCATAATACCAAAAAAGCACTATCTCCAGCCTTATATGTTTTAATGTTTTTATCAACCCTTCCCTCATAGATAGAGAGTCACTATAACTCACTTTTATTTCATTTTTATATTCATGCCGTCTCTCTATAGTGAGAGTCATTTATGAATGTATCCTGGATTGAGATCCCCCTCCTAATACAATGAGATTGGGGACATTGCCAGTGTATGGCATAATAATAAACAAACAACCGATGCCTATTGAAATCTCCCATTTCCCTTCCAAAAGATGGCCGCCATACTGTTTCCGGCGACAAATTTGGAATTAATATGGCCGCCAAGCGGATGTTTACATCCTAACAACACATAACCACCAAAGAAATGGCCGCCGACAGATGTCCGGCGTCAATACACATCCAAAAATGGCCGCTGGAACACTTCCAGTTCCTGCGGCTTCAAGAAAATGGCTGCCAACAATTGATTACTATACACACATAAAAGGACACTTCTGGTATCACAAACCATCCCCTGATGAAGTCAAGTGACCGTGACAAACACGCGTCGGGACGTCACAGACATTTGAGATACCGGAAGCGAGGTACAAGCTCGGCGCTCGTTTTTATATGCACAGCAACCTAAATTAAATGTGAGTTTTTATCTATATTATTGTGAAATAAAACCTTTTGCCATAAATTACTACACTATCGAGAGCTTTCTCTTCACCCCACCCAACCCTGTGAGGTACATTTATGAGCAACCAGGCAGCAGAGGGACCTTTCCCAGAGAGAACCCCCCACTAGGACCAGGACCCCCTAGGACCGGGACCCCCCACTAGGACCAGGACCCCCTAGGAGCGGGACCCCAATAGGAGGACGCTACCAGGGAGAAGCAGAGGCCCATCTGGAGCCCATACATCGTTTAATGCTGTTACCTTACAGCGGTAAGGTAAGGGGCCACCCATACTATAACCAGGAGGAAAACCACTAGACCACTGAATGCACCACCACTTTGGAGAAAAATAAGCACCAGCAACATTCACTAATAAACGTTTTTTAGACACCAAAGTCACTATATATTGCACCATAGGTCAAGCTGAGCTAGGATTGACCTCACGGACCTACACCTCTGTGCTTTTATATATTTTTCACTACCTCTCACCTTCTTTTACGTTAACGTTTTTATTGTACGTTTTTATGCAATTTTATATGATTCCATGCGATTTTACACTTTTATGTGACTATATGCACTTTTTTGGAATTTTATGTGATCTTTGAAACCTTATGCGATCATATGCGGTTTTATGCGACTATATACGATTTTATGCGATTATATGCGATTCTATTTGATTTTATCCGTATTTATTGGCATATGTTGAACCACTCTACCTAAAGTAGCACACTGGTCACTTTATGGAATTTATACCTATTTCTTGCACTGAGTCTTATATTATGTATTTTTAGGAACTTTACCCTAACAACACACGAGTCACTTTATATTTTACCATTAATAAGCCATTTTCTACATATGCGATTTTATTTGAGTTGCTTAGGAGCTCACTGCACTTTATGCACTATTACTCACTTTCTTACAGCACTTTATATTTATACAATTTTCTTTGGTACGGACATAATATACCTCTAAGATACAGCGCAGCACTACCCCTTTACATATCTTTTATCTGGACCGGAAAATCCCTTTCAGTGTTTGCCGCAGTATTCATTACATTGCGATTTGGAAAGGTAGCCAGAGATAATCACCTTACCAATCCACTACAGTACGATTTAGAAAGGCAGCGCAGAGATAACCATTTTACCAAGTCTTGTGGCAACACCATCCGCCACCACCACCAAAGGCCCAATTTTTCTGCCCTGTTCAACAGGTGCATGCAATTACAAATCTTGATCTAATAACTCACAGCAGGGCCCATTCCTGCGCCCACCAAGAGTAACTGTGAGGGCTTACAGTCTTGTGGCAACACCGTCCACCACCACCACCAAAGGCCCAATTTTTCTGCCCTGTTCAACAGGTGCATGCAATTACAAATCTTGATCTAATAACTCACAGCAGGGCCCATTCCTGCGCCCACCAAGAGTAACTGTGAGGGCTTACAGTCTTGTGGCAACACCGTCCACCACCACCATCAAAGGCCCAATTTTTCTGCCCTGTTCAACAGGTGCATGCAATTACAAATCTTGATCTAATAACTCACAGCAGGGCCCATACCTGCGCCCACCAAGAGTAACTGTGAGGGCTTACAGTCTTGTGGCAACACCGTCCACCACCACCACCAAAGGCCCAATTTTTCTGCCCTGTTCCACAGGTGCATGCAATTACAAATCTTGATCTAATAACTCACAGCAGGGCCCATTCCTGCGCCCACCAAGAGTAACTGTGAGGGCTTACAGTCTTGTGGCAACACCGTCCACCACCACCACCAAAGGCCCAATTTTTCTGCCCTGTTCAACAGGTGCATGCAATTACAAATCTTGATCTAATAACTCACAGCAGGGCCCATTCCTGCGCCCACCAAGAGTAACTGTGAGGGCTTACAGTCTTGTGTTAACACCGTCCACCACCACCACCGAAGGCCCAATTTTTCTGCCCTGTTCAACAGGTGCATGCAATTACAAATCTTGATCTAATAACTCACAGCAGGGCCCATTCCTGCGCCCACCAAGAGTAACTGTGAGGGCTTACAGTCTTGTGGCAACACCGTCCACCACCACCACCAAAGGCCCAATTTTTCTGCCCTGTTCAACAGGTGCATGCAATTACAAATCTTGATCTAATAACTCACAGCAGGGCCCATTCCTGTGCCCACCAAGAGTAACTGCGAGGGCTAACAGTGTTGTGGCTACACCAACATCTAATGGGGCAAATTACTGCAGAGTATATACGGCAGGCCCCTACTTTCAAACATCCAACTTACAAACAACTCCTACTTGCAAAATGGAGTGAGGGAAACACTGCGCTAACTCAAAAAGTGAAAATGATGAAATCAATCCAAAAAATAATACTATAGTGTACTGTGTACAGTGAGTATCCTGAAAATATATGTGAAAGCGGCCAACACTCTAACAAACAAAGTCAAACAAGCAAATAACCACAATGTGTAGCGCTAACAAAAAATAGAGCCAATAGACTCATAAAGTGAGAAAAAGTCCGGTGCAATATAATATAGTGAAACAATGATAAAGTCCTTTGTTAAAGAAAATAAATCATATGGCATAGATCATCCTTGCACATGAGATGTATGTGGAGAAACTCTGCAAACACAGATGCTAATGTGTATAGACGAGTATATAAACCCTCCAATGGTTATGGAATGCATACGCTTACCAGCGATGTTGGACCCACCTACCATACGGCAGTGGGTCAGTAAGGCTTATGGTAACTCCTGTAGGTGGCGCCCAAGGGATGAAAGCTGGATTCTGGCAGCACTCCTCCAGGTCTGGGATGGACTCCCGGCTGGATATTCCGGAATCCTCCAAAACGACACACGTGTGGGGCACGACACCAGCAAAGCCTGACGCGTTTCAACCAATAGGTCTTCTACTGGGGCATCCAGTAGAAGACCTATTGGTTGAAACGCGTCAGGCTTTGCTGATTTTGAGACCCTTATACTGCTTTTACTCTGTTTTATTTTTGATTTTATCAGTATATGCTCTGTACTGCTTGGGTGAATTCCCCTGTTTGTACCATTATTTATACCCCATACCCAATAAATTAGTGGTGGAATCACACTATTGGAG
The DNA here is from genome assembly GCA_028564925.1 of Lithobates sylvaticus. Lineage (NCBI taxonomy): Eukaryota > Metazoa > Chordata > Amphibia > Anura > Ranidae > Lithobates > Lithobates sylvaticus. The sequence goes on from CM053033.1 coordinate 143,615,615, forward strand.
TTCCTTTTTCCGTATCCTGCTTCCTGGTTTGTTCCTGGTGTCGTGCCCCACACGTGTGTCGTTTTGGAGGATTCCGGAATATCCAGCTGAGAGTCCATCCCAGACCTGGAGGAGTGCTGCCAGAATCCAGCTTTCATCCCTTGGGCGCCACCTACAGGAGTTTCCATAAGCCTTACTGACCCACTGCCGTATGGTAGGTGGGTCCAACATCGCTGGTAAGCGTATGCATTCCATAACCATTGGAGGGTTTATATACTCGTCTATACACATTAGCATCTGTGTTTGCAGAGTTTCTCCACATACATCTCATGTGCGAGGATGATCTATGCCATATGATTTATTTTCTTTAACAAAGGACTTTATCATTGTTTCACTATATTATATTGCACCGGACTTTTTCTCACTTTATGAGTCTATTGGCTCTATTTTTTGTTAGCGCTACACATTGTGGTTATTAACTCCTACTTGCAAACTGAAGGAGAAAACAGGAAGTGAGAGGAAATCTACCCCTACGAAGGGAAATTTGATCCTGTTAGATTTAATTTGGGAAAAAGGTATCTCCTCTCTACTGATGCTTTATCACCAATCCTTGTTTCAATTAAAACCCCACTTTTCCAAAAACATTTGTCATTGGGACGGAAAGTGAGGTGAAATGTTCTGAACAGATGTGCAAAGACAGCAAATGTTACAGGGGTGATAACCCCTCCCTATGTTCTCCAAAAAGCTTAAAAATAGATTTTTTTGGGATGGAGCTACACTTCATAATGTACCTGTTCAGATTCTACTTAAGAACAAACCTACAGTCCCTCTCTTGTTTGCACCGCCTATATACTGCTGTTCAGAGTATATAGGGTTGTAGGTATAGGGTTTTATTTTGGGTGCGGGGTCCCCCTTAATATCCATACAAGACCCAAAGGGGCTGGGGGGGGGGTGATGGGGTAGCCATGCCATTTTTCTCAAGGATTTTCAGCCATATGGCCGGGACAAGACATGACATTAAAGCCGCAAGTGGTTTTAAATGGCTTCTTTTTTTCCTTTACAAATGTCATTTTGTGCAGGGACAGTTCTAAACACGGGAAACACATGCCACTTCACAGGCATACTTTAGACACCCCCCCCAGGTACCATATTTAAAGGAATATTTCACTTTTTTTTTCACTTTATGCATCATTAAAATGACTGCTCCCGAAAAAACGTTAGTTTTTAAAAGTTCTTTTTGCATTGAAATATGTCCCCTAGGGCAGGACCCGGGTCCCCAAACCTGTTTTATGACATTAACATGCATATTGGCCGTCGTAATTAGCAATTTTGATTTCGAACGTTCGCGTCCATTGTAACGAATAGGGTTCGAAAATTTGCGCAAACTTTCAGTCCGTTCGAAGGTTCTGGTGCGAACCGAACCCGGGGGTGTTCGGCTCATCCCTAATCCCTACACACACTGAATGGCTGAGCAATTTGATTGTCCGTTTCCATTAAATGCTTTGATCTGCTCCTGCCATTGAGAATGACATTAGATCACCCCAAGCTGTGAACAGCTGTAGTCATAAATTGCCCTAATCTGCATTCTTGCATATTAACATCAACATAGCCCATTCATTCATTATCTGTTCCCCTTTGATATGTGGAGTAATTCTTGTTTGGCCACTTCCTTTGATATGTGTAATTAGGTTAACAGATAACAATGTCAACTGAAATCTGGCCTGGTCAGTCTTATACTGTGTGTGTAATACAGTACATATATATAATAATAATATAAAATCCCACATAAATCGGCCAACACATTACAACAATAAGAAGCTGTAGCTAGTTGCCATGTTGTTTGGAACCTTGGGGTAGCCATGACAGCTTGGCTAACCGTGTAAGATTACAGAAAAATCTGAACTCCCTCCCTCCTCAGGAATTCATAGGTTTAAACTTCAAAGGAATGGTTATCTCAACAGAGAAAGCAGAACCAGGCTAGGTCAGTAAAAACAGCTCATGTTGGCCTGGCAGGATGTTCAGGCCTGTCGTTAAACTGTCACCATCTCAATTCAGAGTACCAGCAGATACCGGTCGTAAATACCTGAATGCACATAAAGCTTAAAACAGTGGAATAAGGATAACATTTCAGCATGTTTCATAACTTCCAAAGTAATAATAGCACAGCCATAATATGGACATATGTAGTTTCCTTAGATAATTTGGAACATTTCAAGTCCAGACACTCCTATGTCAGGTCATATGGGAAACCACTGGTACCCCTTATTCCTCCTAAGTAGACTAGACAGTAGAGACATGGCATGTTTATATTTGTTTTGATGTAAATCTCACGCTGAACAATAATATGGATATTTGGAGTCCATATTTGGAGTAAAGACTATAGATGCAGAAATATGAATATGTATCACAAAGTGTACCTGGGACATGGTCATGAGTGTAGACACTTCCCAGCAACCAACCCCTAAACAAGATGACCAAACGACTGGTCGCTGTCAACACCCCTTTGATGTGACAGTAAAGAGGAGAAGCCAAGACAATGGGCAGTTCTCCTTTTACCATCCAAGCAGTAACATCTGCCAAGTTTGAGAACCGATTACTCAGCTCATCGATCTAACTCTGATCAACCCTCGAACATTAATTGCAAGTATTCTTCTTCCCCAATTCTACCTTATTTCTTTGTGGCCGTATATTGTCTTTATCTTTTTGAAACATCTTTTTTCTGTAAATGTTTTATTTGCACCAACTTTGAACTTTCCATAATAAACCCTTATGTTGAAAAGTGTTAACCTTGTCTCTAAAGCTCTTAATGCAAGCTATAAACAAACCTACCTCTTAAAAGAGTGCTACTGTTGTAGAGTAAGGCGTCTGAGCAGACCTGTCTGTGGTGGCAGTGTGTGTTGCGGACGCTTATTCTGAAATCATAATTGGTATTGCTAAAATTACGAGTCTCCCCCGACTCGGTCTTTTAAAGTGGGGGTGGTGGCAGTTAAAGGGTTAATTGCATAATTAGCCCATTGACAATCGCTCTCAGGCTGCTCGCACCTAGATTGTGGTCCTGCAAGCTGGAAAATCTTTGTGCTGGGCGCAGCTGAGAGTGGCATTGTTACGTAAGTGACAGCGTGGTGTGAGGTTGGCCGGTCCTTCGTCACAAGTTAGCGAGGAGTCACTTTTCCGGCGGACTTTAGGCGGACACCCCCTTTCCTGATCCTGCTCAGATAAGGGTCTGATATGGACTTTGGGGGGACCCCACACTGTTTTTTTTGGCGTAGGGGTTCCCTTTTAAATCCATACCAGGTGACGGGGCTAGCAAGGTGTCAATCTCACCGATGGAGGCGGCAACATTCACTTCCTTCGCTTGTCCCATCTACCTGGAGTCACGTTCAAAATGAACGGACTTTACTCCTTGTGTGGGCAAGTCCGTTCATTTCAGAAGTCCGGTGGACTAGCACACAGACTGCCTGCCAATCAAGTCCCTCAGTGGCCGGAATCTGCAGTTCCTGTTGCCAAGGCATTTCCGACTGACAACCGCAGATGCTACAACTGTGGGAAAGCCGGACATCTCAGGACACAGTGCCCTGAGCAGAAGAAGATGACATCACCTGGCCATCCAGCCAGCAACCCTTCTGCTGTGCTGCTCATCAGTGGGAAACCTCCAGGAACCAATGCCAACTTGCAGCCAATCATCATAGGCCACCAGGCTGTAACAGGCTTTCGTGACACTTTGATCAGACCAGAGGGGATAGAAGAAACAGACATCATCCCAGAGAAGATTCTTACCCTCACCGGAGTTGGGGGGACCCGTTCCCATGTTTTCATCGATTGGGGTGCCAGAAGTGGGATGAAAGAGGTGGGTGTATCGGAGGAGATCCCCACTGCTGTGTTGTTGGATTCTGATTTAGGTACCCTTGTTTCTTACTATGCCCCTGCTAAGGGCACCCAGGATGCTCCCACGGAACTCTCTGGACCTACTAAGGTACTGTTTACAGATGTTGGGGTAATATCTGGGCAACCTGTGGATGGACAGAGGGAGGGGGAGGGTGGAGTTGAAGTGCAAGGTCCTCCTTCTTCAGAGACAGGAGCGGAGACCCCCTTGCTTGTAAAGGTAAGTGACGTATGTTTCAATGATGCTGCACTGGGAAATGTTAAATTTGATGATCATGATGATGATAATGATGATGAAGGCCTCTTGAGCCCCTCCCTAGGGAAAGAGAGCCTTGACTGATGGAAGCATGGCTAGGTGCGTGACAAGGGGAACGATTGGTACGGACATGTGGGATGGGCCTGAGCTCAGGAAATCATGTGCCCCAGGGAATTCTGGGTCTTTCGGAAGAATCGTTGGAAGAGCTGCTGTGGACCCTGCACCCTCTACCATGGACACTGATCTTCTGCTGGCCGGGGTCCACGAGCTGGCTCTCCAATGCCAAGCTGACTGGTTATTCTCTCTCCTTACACCAAGCATGCCCCCCCTCCTGTCACACTTCTACCCCCGGGGTCTCAGGCTCCTAGGGCCAAGAGCCGTACCCGTCCGCCCAGTCTCTCCATGCCTTCTTAGTTGCCAATCACCCTCCGGAGTCCCGGTTGCCATGATTCCTGGCTCCCCCCCTCCGCGCCCCCCTTCCTCCCGCCGCCAGAGTCCTCCCCGGCAGGTTCCCCCCATCCGTCTGCTCCATGGAACAGCATGCCTCTCATCTGGCCCGCTCCAGGAGCCCCAGAGTCCTCAGGAAATCCGCTTGGGTCTCCGCCGGCTGTCCCCCCACCCCCTGTGAGCGCCCGTTCGTCAGTGTGGGCGGGAGCCGCAGCGCATTCTGCCTCTCCTCGCATCCCCAGTCACAGCCAGCCACTGTCCCTGCCCCCTCCGCTGGCTGCCGGCGGAGTGGGGGATGGGGGGACCAGGGGGGGATCATTCCGTGGTGCCCGGAGCTGCTGAACTGGCCACCCATCCTCCTCCCTCCTCCACGCTGCGCAGGATGTCTCTGCCAGTATATCTTCCTGCACACAGCCTCTGCAATGTCTCCTGTGCAGCCACATCCCCCTGCAACCGGCTGGGTGGGGGATGGCAGGGCTGCTAACCCCCTGCCACTGACCCCTGCTTTCCTGCATCCCCCTGCACCCAGCTGAGTGGGGGATGGCAGGGCGGCACATGCCGCTCGCCCCCTACCACCTCGCATCCCCCTGCACCCGGCTGGGTGGGGAATGGCAGGGCTGCACAAGCTGCTCACCCCCTGCCACTGACCCCTGCCTTCCTGCATCCCCCTCCACCCAGCTGGGTGGTTGATGGCAGGGCAGCATATGCCGCTCACCCCCTACCATTCCCGCATTCCCCTGCACCCGGCTGGGTGGGGGACGGCAGGGCCGCACAGGCTGCTCACCCCCTGCCACTGACCCCTGCCTTCCTGCATCCCCCTGCACCCAGCTGGGTGGGGGATAGCGGGGCGGCACATGCTGCTCACCCCCTGCCGCTGCCCCTACCGCCCCATGTCCCCCTGCACCCGGCTGGGTGGGAGTTGACTGCGCTGCTCAGGCCTCTCACCCCCTGCCTCGGACCTCTGCCTTATCACATCCCCCTGTGCCCGCCTTGGTGGGGGATGGCCGGCGGTCGCCTGCTCCCCTCCCCTCCCCTCATCACTGACCTCTGCCCACCATCATCTCCCTGTGCCTGGCTGGGCGGGAGATTCCATCCAGACATCTGCTGACACAGCCCTGCACCATCTCCCTGTGCCTGCCGCTGCGGCCTTGCCCCTGCCTGCGGCTCGGCACCATCTCCCTGCGCCTGGCAGGGGGGAGATGCGCACGCCATGCCCGGGATGTGGGCTGCACCTGCCACGAGAATCCAGTTGCTCCAGATTCTGCTCGGGCGGCCGTCCTCGGCCCCCCGGGCTCCTCGGGTTTGGTGGCCGGACTGCCACCCCTGGACCTCTGCTTCCGCCATCCTTCGGCCTTGCCAGCCATCAAACACTCTCCAAGAGGATGGATGTCACCTGCCAAAAATCGTGACTTTATCCATGCCCTACAGGAGTTTGATATCCGTGCAGACCAGAACCTAAGGGAAACTGGAGAGAGAGTCTGCGGAATGCCAGGCTGAGCGGGAGGCTAATCATCGGCACGAACTGGAGATGGCTAGGCTCCTGCAGCAGCGACAGGCTCAGAACCTTGGATCCCTAGAGCACAGGGATGCCTCTCTGCCAGTGACCCGGCAGCCAAATTTCCAGTTATAGAAAAGGAAAGTGACATTGACGTGTATCTACTGTCGTTTGAAAAAACTTGCCATCAGTACCATCTGCCCCAGTACAATGGGTCCGGTACCTGATGCCAGGGCTACGAGGCAAGGCCCTGGATGCTTACGTTGAACTGTCAGCAGAGCAGGACGACGATTATGAGGCCCTAAAGGATGCGATTATACAAAAGTTTCAGCTAACCCCGGAAGTGTACCGGAAGCATTTTAGGTCCTTGCAAAAGAGGCCTGGGGATTCATACATGGATGTGGTAAGTCGCTTACGCACCACATTGCAGAGTGGACTAAAGGTTTGAAAGCCAATTTTTTTGAGTCCCTGGAAGATCTTATGATTGAAGATCAACTTTTGCACATCTGTCCTACAGACGTCACATGCTGCGTACACACGATCAGACTATCCGGCGGACTTAGTCCGGCGGACAATCCACCGGACTTTCCGAATGAGTGAACTTGCCCACACACGACCGGACTTTTCCGGCGGACTTTAGGCGGACACCCCCTTTCCTGACCGGCCGGGCTGCGTGCTCAGATAAGGGTCTGGTATGGACTTTGGGGGGGCCCCCACACAGTTTTTTCGGCGTAGGGGTTCCCTTTTAAATCCATACCAGGTGACAGGGCTAGCAAGGTGTCAATCTCACCGATGGAGGCGGCAACATTCACTTCCTTCGCTAGTCCCATCTACCTGGAGTCACGTTCAAAATGAACGGACTTTACTCCGTGTGTGGGCAAGTCCGTTCATTTCAAAAGTCCGGTGGACTAGCACACAGACTGTCTGCCAATCAAGTCCCTCAGTGGCCGGAACCTGCAGTTCCTGTTGCCAAGGCATTTCCGACTGACAACCGCAGATGCTACAACTGTGGGAAAGCCGGACATCTCAGGACACAGTGCCCTGAGCAGAAGAAGATGACATCACCTGGCCATCCAGCCAGCAACCCTTCTGCTGTGCTGCTCATCAGTGGGAAACCTCCAGGAACCAATGCCAACTTGCAGCCAATCATCATAGGCCACCAGGCTGTAACACAGGAGCTGAAGTCACTTTGATCAGACCAGAAAAAATTATTTGGGTGGGCAAGTAGGTGGAACCGACAAATGGTCTATCGCATCCCGAATTTGTATAACAATTTAATAGTAGGCCATAATGTGCATAAAGTAAAGGCCAGTACCCCTGGGGGATGCTTGGGGTGTAGATAGACACTTAAAACGATGTATGCATGTGAAAGAGTAAACGTTTATTCAAAATTGTACACAGTGAACAAGGGAATGCTCAGAGGGCATGGTATGTTTGCAATCAAGATAACAATCAGTTGATACAGTTTATAACATGTCAAAGGGGCAAAAACATACAAAGCATTTATGACAGAGGTATAAACTTGCTTGGTACATATGGTAAGGAGAATGCCAACATGTTTCGGACTGTGGTCCTTTGTCAAGGCAATTTTTGTCCTTAGAAGCTCATCTAAATAGATGAAGGGTCATAAAATTAGTCTCAGAATATCAATACATTGTATTTGCACTGAAAAATCTATATTGCTAGAAGAGATTTATCTCAGAAGAGAGAAGTACTCACATGTCTTGCCAAAGCTCAATTCATTGTTATATAGGGGGAGCCACTGAGCGTGGGATCATGGAGATCAGAGGTATGTGCAGTAAAAACAAGCAAAGTGTGTTAAAACACTAAGACAAGGAAGACCTGCTGAAAGCCCCCTCAGAATACAAGGTCCAACATACAGGATTTAGGGCTGGAAGCCCATGGCCTGTATTTAACACAGTGGATCAGCAGATGTATCACTGTAAAGTGAAGGAAAATGGAAATAATTCAAGACAAAGAGGAGTAAGGGTGTCTGGCTGCAAACGATCTGTAGATCTTATATTTACCTGAGTATAGTTGGTGAGTAACATATGGGAGGTCCTCTCTGGTCAGTCAGCAGCATAAGACTGAAGCCAGAGTGTGGAGAGTTTATATTTGGTCAGATAATCAATAACAGCTGAGGGGGGGTGTGTGTCAATCACCCTCAGGTCTCAGTGTTAGTATACTGCTGTGTTGTTGGGAGGCAGGCGCCAGGAGGCGCTGTAATAGCCTCCCCATGTGAACCTCTGACGGGGCGGTGCCGGGCGCGGCCGCGTCATAGCGGCGCGGTCGCGTCCGGCGTCGTGACGTCACCGACGCGGGACAGACAGCCGCCGACTTCCTGGTGCGCTCCACGGTGGAGCGCAAACAGGAAGTGGACCAGTAACCTGGTCTAGATGGAGGGCGAGAGGGTGGCGCGTGCGCACTATACTAAATGCGCACGCGCACCTGGTCTTACCCGCGCCGGGTATTCTGAATAGAGGGGGGAAATTCAAAATGCAGGTGGAATGTCAAATGGGTTGGTCCATGAAGGACAAGGTCATAGAATTGAGCGATGGGGGACATGCGGGCTTGTTACAGTAAATAACCCAGTGGTATAATGACCTATAACAACTTGGAGAAAAGGGGAGAAGAAACACATGTGTCAATGTTAATACACCGTATATAATGCGAAATATGAATTGGTAATGCATAATAGAGTTATATATACGTGTACAGTATGAAATATATGAACATATATTGTTATATGCAGTAAAGAGGTATCTAATCCACAGAATAGAAATGTGAAATATAGATAAATAATAATCATACAGGCAAAATACATACGGTGTGGATGCTTGAACGTGGGAGACCATGGGTCAAAGGTCTAGTTCACAGACTCCGGTCTCGAAGCCCTCAAGGTAAGGTTTGAAATTAAAGGCCTCGTTCAGGCCAGGAGGTAAGGTGGCGTTGAGGTGGAAAATCCAACGAAGTTCACTCTGGAGGAGTGCTTTGTTGTAATCACCCCCTCGATTAGGGGGGGGAATATGATCTAGAGCTCTAAATGAGATCTTAGGAGTATTTTCAGGGTGAACAATGGAGGTGTGTCGTCCCAGAGGTAAGTCGGGGTCTCTTTGGTTTATACTGGTCACGTGTCCATAGATACGTTTCCAGAATGGTAGTTTGGTTTTACCCACGTAAAAGCATCCACATTCACATTCTAGAAGGTAAACAATTCCAACTGAACGACAATTTACATAATATTTAGGAAAGAGGCGTTGACCGTTGGGTAAAAGATTGTGTAGATTGGATTTGGGTAGATATTTGCAGTAATTACAATTGCCACATGGGTAGGTGCCCTTGAGCTGTCTTTGGGATTTGTTACTGCTCTTGTATTCACTAGTAATGAGTTTGTCTCGAAGAGAAGGGGCACGTCGATAAGTGATCAGGGGTTTGGGCGGAACAAAGGGGGAAAGGGCTCTGTCTGTAGAAATAATGTGCCAATGTTTTAATAATATTTGAGTAATTTCATTATACTGTTGGCAGTAATTTGTTATAATTCTGAGGGGTGGTTGTGTGGAGGGCTCGAAAGGTTTGGAAATCAGTAAGGCAGAACGTGGTTTAGCTTTTGCTTTTTTATAAGCGTTTTTTAGGACGCTGTTTTTGTAGCCACGTGCGCGAAGTCTGTCCCTCAATACGGAGGCCTCGTGTTCAAAGGAGGTATCCGTGGAGCAGTTACGTCGGGCACGTAAATATTGGGCAAAGGGAATGGATTGGAGTAAGGGCTGGGGGTGAAAGCTGGAAGCTGCAAGGATAGTATTACCTGCAGTGGGTTTGCGAAAGAGTTGGCTCTGTAGTTGGCCATGTCTGTCCTTGCTGAGGGTAAGGTCAAGGAAAGAGATGGAACTATAGCTATATGTCATTGTGAATTTGAGATTGAGGGAATTAGAAGTATTGAGGTATGTAAGGAAGTGGTGTAGGGTATCTATTGGGCCCTGCCACAGGATCAAAATGTCATCTATATAGCGGCGGAAAGACGCTATGTGTTTAGTATAGATGCTAGCAGCATCAGTAATGAATAAATTTCGTTCCCACTCCCCCAGGTACAGGTTGGCGTACGCCGGTGCACAGCAGGTGCCCATGGCGACGCCCTGTACCTGGAGGTAGTGGGAACCATTGAAGGAGAAAAAATTGTGAGTCAGAATGAATTTGAGTGCTCTGATGATAAAGAGCGATAATTCGTGGGAGTAAAGATTAGCATTAAACAAGGTGTGTTGGATGGCAGTGAGTCCTAGGGTATGAGGAATAGAACTGTAGAGTGCCTCAACGTCGATGGCAACCAGGACAGTGTTGGCATCGACGGAGAGGTCCGACAAGTCTTGAAGTAGGTGTGTCGTGTCGCGTATATATGAAGGTAATGCTTGTACTAGGGGTTGAAGTAGTTTATCTATGTATCGACTGAGATTGTCAGTGAGACATCCACGTCCGGAGACAATAGGTCTACCTGGTGGTCTGGGAAGGTTTTTATGTACCTTGGGTAAGGCGTAAAAAGTAGCTTCACGCGGAAATTTTGTTCTGACGTAGTCAGCAGTAGATTTGTCAATAATGTGTTGTCTAAGGGCATCATCAACAAGAGTATATAATTCTTGTTGGAACAACCTGATTGATGTACTGGGAATTATGGCATACCATTCGCGATTACGTAGTATGTTGAGACACATGTCCAAATAGTCTAGTTTGTTGAGAACAACAATGTTTCCACCCTTGTCCGCCGGTTTGATCACTATGTGAGGGTTAGTTTTTAAGTTTTGTAGAGCCAGGTGTTGGTTGTAGGTAAAGTTTTTTTGTTTGCGATGAGTAGGGTAAATTTGTAAATGTCGAATTTCGTTAGTCACTGACTGTAGGAATAGTGCAGCACGTGGGTTGGTACTGGGTGAGGGAAAAAAACTTGATTTTTTCTTTAGCGTGGTGTGGTGTGAAGAGTATGAATTAGAAGGAGGAATGTCATCCTCAAAGTTATTGAGCACATTATCAAGGTCAATAGTGTCAATCAAATCTGGTGGGTTATTTTCTTCCAGTAGTTCAATGAGCTGCTGGAGAGCAGTAGTCTCAGTGGCAGTGTGCAAAAGATTGTCAGGAAAAGGATTAGGAGTGTACATACTATGTAAAAGCAATTTGCGGACAAAAAGATGTATATCTTTAATAACTGTGAACTTATCAAGCTGTGAAGTTGGACAAAAAGTAAGTCCTTTCTCAAGGACTGAAATTTCATGTTTGGTGAGTATGTGAGAAGAAAGATTGATAATGTTATTGGAGGATTTTGCTAGCGTGTTGGTCGTTTGGTTTTTGGATTGAGAGGAGTAGGTAAGTGGTGTGTCTGTAGTGAAGTTCTCATTTTGTCTAAAAAATCTGCACGCTGAGATGCAGATGGAAGTGAGTGCGATCTGTGTGTCTTGGCGTTAGAGGGGGCCACCGGCGAGTCCCCAAGGGGGGAGGCGCCAGAGGTCCCCTCCACATCAGACACATCGTCACTCGAAAAATTAGGTGTGCGTCCACGTTTGGGCTTCCGTAGCCTCGAAGGGAGATTAGGTTGGTGGGGTGCATGGATAGGGGTGTAGGTCTTGTCAGTGGAGGAACGAGGATTCGATGGCCGGAGGCCAGGGCGTATGATGTTTTCGGAGCGATTTGTGCGATTTGTGTCGCTCCATTTGTATGCACGTTCCTCATGAAAGGCTTTCTTGTCGCGAAAGAATTTTTTATCCTTTTGTGCAAGAATGTCATGATTGAATTTGTCAAAACGAGTTTTTAATTGTTCATCGAGTGAGATGTATAAAGGGTGTGTCTGAAATTGCTCGAGCTGAGTGTTAATCAGTTCAAGTTTAATATCTAAAGCAGTCATTTGAGACTCATATTCAATAATTAGTGGTTTCATAAGTTCATTAGAACAACTTTTCAGGACATTCTCCCAGGAGGCCTTGAATTCCGGGCGAATGTCCTGGAAAGTGGGGAAAATTTGCACCCGGAGACCAAAGGGGTTAATACCATGGGCAATGTATTCTTTAAAAGATTTTATATGCCAGAAAAGGGAGGCCTTTTTTTGGACAGTGTGGGTAAGGTTAAGGAAAGTATATTTGAGTTGTGACTGAACATACTCATTAGACTCAAAATGATGCATTGTATTGGACATGCGTGTGTCCCATTCATCTCCAAGGTACAGAGCCATGTTTAACACTGGGTGTAGGGTATGTGATAGAATTCACAATAATAGATATCTGTGCAAATGTATGATATATGGGTCAAGGGTAGATATATGGTATAGACAATAAAGGTCTATAGTGAGGAGTACATAAGTAAAAAATGGAAAAAATGGGTAGGTATTAAACAGAGTATCACCTAAACTTGCCCGGTTGGGGATTTGGATGGGGTAACCATCAATATGAGAAAAAATTATTTGGGTGGGCAAGTAGGTGGAACCGACAAATGGTCTATCGCATCCCGAATTTGTATAACAATTTAATAGTAGGCCATAATGTGCATAAAGTAAAGGCCAGTACCCCTGGGGGATGCTTGGGGTGTAGATAGACACTTAAAACGATGTATGCATGTGAAAGAGTAAACGTTTATTCAAAATTGTACACAGTGAACAAGGGAATGCTCAGAGGGCATGGTATGTTTGCAATCAAGATAACAATCAGTTGATACAGTTTATAACATGTCAAAGGGGCAAAAACATACAAAGCATTTATGACAGAGGTATAAACTTGCTTGGTACATATGGTAAGGAGAATGCCAACATGTTTCGGACTGTGGTCCTTTGTCAAGGCAATTTTTGTCCTTAGAAGCTCATCTAAATAGATGAAGGGTCATAAAATTAGTCTCAGAATATCAATACATTGTATTTGCACTGAAAAATCTATATTGCTAGAAGAGATTTATCTCAGAAGAGAGAAGTACTCACATGTCTTGCCAAAGCTCAATTCATTGTTATATAGGGGGAGCCACTGAGCGTGGGATCATGGAGATCAGAGGTATGTGCAGTAAAAACAAGCAAAGTGTGTTAAAACACTAAGACAAGGAAGACCTGCTGAAAGCCCCCTCAGAATACAAGGTCCAACATACAGGATTTAGGGCTGGAAGCCCATGGCCTGTATTTAACACAGTGGATCAGCAGATGTATCACTGTAAAGTGAAGGAAAATGGAAATAATTCAAGACAAAGAGGAGTAAGGGTGTCTGGCTGCAAACGATCTGTAGATCTTATATTTACCTGAGTATAGTTGGTGAGTAACATATGGGAGGTCCTCTCTGGTCAGTCAGCAGCATAAGACTGAAGCCAGAGTGTGGAGAGTTTATATTTGGTCAGATAATCAATAACAGCTGAGGGGGGGTGTGTGTCAATCACCCTCAGGTCTCAGTGTTAGTATACTGCTGTGTTGTTGGGAGGCAGGCGCCAGGAGGCGCTGTAATAGCCTCCCCATGTGAACCTCTGACGGGGCGGTGCCGGGCGCGGTAATACTATCCTTGCAGCTTCCAGCTTTCACCCCCAGCCCTTACTCCAATCCATTCCCTTTGCCCAATATTTACGTGCCCGACGTAACTGCTCCACGGATACCTCCTTTGAACACGAGGCCTCCGTATTGAGGGACAGACTTCGCGCACGTGGCTACAAAAACAGCGTCCTAAAAAACGCTTATAAAAAAGCAAAAGCTAAACCACGTTCTGCCTTACTGATTTCCAAACCTTTCGAGCCCTCCACACAACCACCCCTCAGAATTATAACAAATTACTGCCAACAGTATAATGAAATTACTCAAATATTATTAAAACATTGGCACATTATTTCTACAGACAGAGCCCTTTCCCCCTTTGTTCCGCCCAAACCCCTGATCACTTATCGACGTGCCCCTTCTCTTCGAGACAAACTCATTACTAGTGAATACAAGAGCAGTAACAAATCCCAAAGACAGCTCAAGGGCACCTACCCATGTGGCAATTGTAATTACTGCAAATATCTACCCAAATCCAATCTACACAATCTTTTACCCAACGGTCAACGCCTCTTTCCTAAATATTATGTAAATTGTCGTTCAGTTGGAATTGTTTACCTTCTAGAATGTGAATGTGGATGCTTTTACGTGGGTAAAACCAAACTACCATTCTGGAAACGTATCTATGGACACGTGACCAGTATAAACCAAAGAGACCCCGACTTACCTCTGGGACGACACACCTCCATTGTTCACCCTGAAAATACTCCTAAGATCTCATTTAGAGCTCTAGATCATATTCCCCCCCCTAATCGAGGGGGTGATTACAACAAAGCACTCCTCCAGAGTGAACTTCGTTGGATTTTCCACCTCAACGCCACCTTACCTCCTGGCCTGAACGAGGCCTTTAATTTCAAACCTTACCTTGAGGGCTTCGAGACCGGAGTCTGTGAACTAGACCTTTGACCCATGGTCTCCCACGTTCAAGCATCCACACCGTATGTATTTTGCCTGTATGATTATTATTTATCTATATTTCACATTTCTATTCTGTGGATTAGATACCTCTTTACTGCATATAACAATATATGTTCATATATTTCATACTGTACACGTATATATAACTCTATTATGCATTACCAATTCATATTTCGCATTATATACGGTGTATTAACATTGACACATGTGTTTCTTCTCCCCTTTTCTCCAAGTTGTTATAGGTCATTATACCACTGGGTTATTTACTGTAACAAGCCCGCATGTCCCCCATCGCTCAATTCTATGACCTTGTCCTTCATGGACCAACCCATTTGACATTCCACCTGCATTTTGAATTTCCCCCCTCTATTCAGAATACCCGGCGCGGGTAAGACCAGGTGCGCGTGCGCATTTAGTATAGTGCGCACGCGCCACCCTCTCGCCCTCCATCTAGACCAGGTTACTGGTCCACTTCCTGTTTGCGCTCCACCGTGGAGCGCACCAGGAAGTCGGCGGCTGTCTGTCCCGCGTCGGTGACGTCACGACGCCGGACGCGACCGCGCCGCTATGACGCGGCCGCGCCCGGCACCGCCCCGTCAGAGGTTCACATGGGGAGGCTATTACAGCGCCTCCTGGCGCCTGCCTCCCAACAACACAGCAGTATACTAACACTGAGACCTGAGGGTGATTGACACACACCCCCCCTCAGCTGTTATTGATTATCTGACCAAATATAAACTCTCCACACTCTGGCTTCAGTCTTATGCTGCTGACTGACCAGAGAGGACCTCCCATATGTTACTCACCAACTATACTCAGGTAAATATAAGATCTACAGATCGTTTGCAGCCAGACACCCTTACTCCTCTTTGTCTTGAATTATTTCCATTTTCCTTCACTTTACAGTGATACATCTGCTGATCCACTGTGTTAAATACAGGCCATGGGCTTCCAGCCCTAAATCCTGTATGTTGGACCTTGTATTCTGAGGGGGCTTTCAGCAGGTCTTCCTTGTCTTAGTGTTTTAACACACTTTGCTTGTTTTTACTGCACATACCTCTGATCTCCATGATCCCACGCTCAGTGGCTCCCCCTATATAACAATGAATTGAGCTTTGGCAAGACATGTGAGTACTTCTCTCTTCTGAGATAAATCTCTTCTAGCAATATAGATTTTTCAGTGCAAATACAATGTATTGATATTCTGAGACTAATTTTATGACCCTTCATCTATTTAGATGAGCTTCTAAGGACAAAAATTGCCTTGACAAAGGACCACAGTCCGAAACATGTTGGCATTCTCCTTACCATATGTACCAAGCAAGTTTATACCTCTGTCATAAATGCTTTGTATGTTTTTGCCCCTTTGACATGTTATAAACTGTATCAACTGATTGTTATCTTGATTGCAAACATACCATGCCCTCTGAGCATTCCCTTGTTCACTGTGTACAATTTTGAATAAACGTTTACTCTTTCACATGCATACATCGTTTTAAGTGTCTATCTACACCCCAAGCATCCCCCAGGGGTACTGGCCTTTACTTTATGCACATTATGGCCTACTATTAAATTGTTATACAAATTCGGGATGCGATAGACCATTTGTCGGTTCCACCTACTTGCCCACCCAAATAATTTTTTCTCATATTGATGGTTACCCCATCCAAATCCCCAACCGGGCAAGTTTAGGTGATACTCTGTTTAATACCTACCCATTTTTTCCATTTTTTACTTATGTACTCCTCACTATAGACCTTTATTGTCTATACCATATATCTACCCTTGACCCATATATCATACATTTGCACAGATATCTATTATTGTGAATTCTATCACATACCCTACACCCAGTGTTAAACATGGCTCTGTACCTTGGAGATGAATGGGACACACGCATGTCCAATACAATGCATCATTTTGAGTCTAATGAGTATGTTCAGTCACAACTCAAATATACTTTCCTTAACCTTACCCACACTGTCCAAAAAAGGCCTCCCTTTTCTGGCATATAAAATCTTTTAAAGAATACATTGCCCATGGTATTAACCCCTTTGGTCTCCGGGTGCAAATTTTCCCCACTTTCCAGGACATTCGCCCGGAATTCAAGGCCTCCTGGGAGAATGTCCTGAAAAGTTGTTCTAATGAACTTATGAAACTACTAATTATTGAATATGAGTCTCAAATGACTGCTTTAGATATTAAACTTGAACTGATTAACACTCAGCTCGAGCAATTTCAGACACACCCTTTATACATCTCACTCGATGAACAATTAAAAACTCGTTTTGACAAATTCAATCATGACATTCTTGCACAAAAGGATAAAAAATTCTTTCGCGACAAGAAAGCCTTTCATGAGGAACGTGCATACAAATGGAGCGACACAAATCGCACAAATCGCTCCGAAAACATCATACGCCCTGGCCTCCGGCCATCGAATCCTCGTTCCTCCACTGACAAGACCTACACCCCTATCCATGCACCCCACCAACCTAATCTCCCTTCGAGGCTACGGAAGCCCAAACGTGGACGCACACCTAATTTTTCGAGTGACGATGTGTCTGATGTGGAGGGGACCTCTGGCGCCTCCCCCCTTGGGGACTCGCCGGTGGCCCCCTCTAACGCCAAGACACACAGATCGCACTCACTTCCATCTGCATCTCAGCGTGCAGATTTTTTAGACAAAATGAGAACTTCACTACAGACACACCACTTACCTACTCCTCTCAATCCAAAAACCAAACGACCAACACGCTAGCAAAATCCTCCAATAACATTATCAATCTTTCTTCTCACATACTCACCAAACATGAAATTTCAGTCCTTGAGAAAGGACTTACTTTTTGTCCAACTTCACAGCTTGATAAGTTCACAGTTATTAAAGATATACATCTTTTTGTCCGCAAATTGCTTTTACATAGTATGTACACTCCTAATCCTTTTCCTGACAATCTTTTGCACACTGCCACTGAGACTACTGCTCTCCAGCAGCTCATTGAACTACTGGAAGAAAATAACCCACCAGATTTGATTGACACTATTGACCTTGATAATGTGCTCAATAACTTTGAGGATGACATTCCTCCTTCTAATTCATACTCTTCACACCACACCACGCTAAAGAAAAAATCAAGTTTTTTTCCCTCACCCAGTACCAACCCACGTGCTGCACTATTCCTACAGTCAGTGACTAACGAAATTCGACATTTACAAATTTACCCTACTCATCGCAAACAAAAAAACTTTACCTACAACCAACACCTGGCTCTACAAAACTTAAAAACTAACCCTCACATAGTGATCAAACCGGCGGACAAGGGTGGAAACATTGTTGTTCTCAACAAACTAGACTATTTGGACATGTGTCTCAACATACTACGTAATCGCGAATGGTATGCCATAATTCCCAGTACATCAATCAGGTTGTTCCAACAAGAATTATATACTCTTGTTGATGATGCCCTTAGACAACACATTATTGACAAATCTACTGCTGACTACGTCAGAACAAAATTTCCGCGTGAAGCTACTTTTTACGCCTTACCCAAGGTACATAAAAACCTTCCCAGACCACCAGGTAGACCTATTGTCTCCGGACGTGGATGTCTCACTGACAATCTCAGTCGATACATAGATAAACTACTTCAACCCCTAGTACAAGCATTACCTTCATATATACGCGACACGACACACCTACTTCAAGACTTGTCGGACCTCTCCGTCGATGCCAACACTGTCCTGGTTGCCATCGACGTTGAGGCACTCTACAGTTCTATTCCTCATACCCTAGGACTCACTGCCATCCAACACACCTTGTTTAATGCTAATCTTTACTCCCACGAATTATCGCTCTTTATCATCAGAGCACTCAAATTCATTCTGACTCACAATTTTTTCTCCTTCAATGGTTCCCACTACCTCCAGGTACAGGGCGTCGCCATGGGCACCTGCTGTGCACCGGCGTACGCCAACCTGTACCTGGGGGAGTGGGAACGAAATTTATTCATTACTGATGCTGCTAGCATCTATACTAAACACATAGCGTCTTTCCGCCGCTATATAGATGACATTTTGATCCTGTGGCAGGGCCCAATAGATACCCTACACCACTTCCTTACATACCTCAATACTTCTAATTCCCTCAATCTCAAATTCACAATGACATATAGCTATAGTTCCATCTCTTTCCTTGACCTTACCCTCAGCAAGGACAGACATGGCCAACTACAGAGCCAACTCTTTCGCAAACCCACTGCAGGTAATACTATCCTTGCAGCTTCCAGCTTTCACCCCCAGCCCTTACTCCAATCCATTCCCTTTGCCCAATATTTACGTGCCCGACGTAACTGCTCCACGGATACCTCCTTTGAACACGAGGCCTCCGTATTGAGGGACAGACTTCGCGCACGTGGCTACAAAAACAGCGTCCTAAAAAACGCTTATAAAAAAGCAAAAGCTAAACCACGTTCTGCCTTACTGATTTCCAAACCTTTCGAGCCCTCCACACAACCACCCCTCAGAATTATAACAAATTACTGCCAACAGTATAATGAAATTACTCAAATATTATTAAAACATTGGCACATTATTTCTACAGACAGAGCCCTTTCCCCCTTTGTTCCGCCCAAACCCCTGATCACTTATCGACGTGCCCCTTCTCTTCGAGACAAACTCATTACTAGTGAATACAAGAGCAGTAACAAATCCCAAAGACAGCTCAAGGGCACCTACCCATGTGGCAATTGTAATTACTGCAAATATCTACCCAAATCCAATCTACACAATCTTTTACCCAACGGTCAACGCCTCTTTCCTAAATATTATGTAAATTGTCGTTCAGTTGGAATTGTTTACCTTCTAGAATGTGAATGTGGATGCTTTTACGTGGGTAAAACCAAACTACCATTCTGGAAACGTATCTATGGACACGTGACCAGTATAAACCAAAGAGACCCCGACTTACCTCTGGGACGACACACCTCCATTGTTCACCCTGAAAATACTCCTAAGATCTCATTTAGAGCTCTAGATCATATTCCCCCCCCCTAATCGAGGGGGTGATTACAACAAAGCACTCCTCCAGAGTGAACTTCGTTGGATTTTCCACCTCAACGCCACCTTACCTCCTGGCCTGAACGAGGCCTTTAATTTCAAACCTTACCTTGAGGGCTTCGAGACCGGAGTCTGTGAACTAGACCTTTGACCCATGGTCTCCCACGTTCAAGCATCCACACCGTATGTATTTTGCCTGTATGATTATTATTTATCTATATTTCACATTTCTATTCTGTGGATTAGATACCTCTTTACTGCATATAACAATATATGTTCATATATTTCATACTGTACACGTATATATAACTCTATTATGCATTACCAATTCATATTTCGCATTATATACGGTGTA
The DNA here is from genome assembly GCA_028564925.1 of Lithobates sylvaticus. Lineage (NCBI taxonomy): Eukaryota > Metazoa > Chordata > Amphibia > Anura > Ranidae > Lithobates > Lithobates sylvaticus. The sequence continues at coordinate 143,635,527 of CM053033.1, forward strand.
TTAACATTGACACATGTGTTTCTTCTCCCCTTTTCTCCAAGTTGTTATAGGTCATTATACCACTGGGTTATTTACTGTAACAAGCCCGCATGTCCCCCATCGCTCAATTCTATGACCTTGTCCTTCATGGACCAACCCATTTGACATTCCACCTGCATTTTGAATTTCCCCCCTCTATTCAGAATACCCGGCGCGGGTAAGACCAGGTGCGCGTGCGCATTTAGTATAGTGCGCACGCGCCACCCTCTCGCCCTCCATCTAGACCAGGTTACTGGTCCACTTCCTGTTTGCGCTCCACCGTGGAGCGCACCAGGAAGTCGGCGGCTGTCTGTCCCGCGTCGGTGACGTCACGACGCCGGACGCGACCGCGCCGCTATGACGCGGCCGCGCCCGGCACCGCCCCGTCAGAGGTTCACATGGGGAGGCTATTACAGCGCCTCCTGGCGCCTGCCTCCCAACAACACAGCAGTATACTAACACTGAGACCTGAGGGTGATTGACACACACCCCCCCTCAGCTGTTATTGATTATCTGACCAAATATAAACTCTCCACACTCTGGCTTCAGTCTTATGCTGCTGACTGACCAGAGAGGACCTCCCATATGTTACTCACCAACTATACTCAGGTAAATATAAGATCTACAGATCGTTTGCAGCCAGACACCCTTACTCCTCTTTGTCTTGAATTATTTCCATTTTCCTTCACTTTACAGTGATACATCTGCTGATCCACTGTGTTAAATACAGGCCATGGGCTTCCAGCCCTAAATCCTGTATGTTGGACCTTGTATTCTGAGGGGGCTTTCAGCAGGTCTTCCTTGTCTTAGTGTTTTAACACACTTTGCTTGTTTTTACTGCACATACCTCTGATCTCCATGATCCCACGCTCAGTGGCTCCCCCTATATAACAATGAATTGAGCTTTGGCAAGACATGTGAGTACTTCTCTCTTCTGAGATAAATCTCTTCTAGCAATATAGATTTTTCAGTGCAAATACAATGTATTGATATTCTGAGACTAATTTTATGACCCTTCATCTATTTAGATGAGCTTCTAAGGACAAAAATTGCCTTGACAAAGGACCACAGTCCGAAACATGTTGGCATTCTCCTTACCATATGTACCAAGCAAGTTTATACCTCTGTCATAAATGCTTTGTATGTTTTTGCCCCTTTGACATGTTATAAACTGTATCAACTGATTGTTATCTTGATTGCAAACATACCATGCCCTCTGAGCATTCCCTTGTTCACTGTGTACAATTTTGAATAAACGTTTACTCTTTCACATGCATACATCGTTTTAAGTGTCTATCTACACCCCAAGCATCCCCCAGGGGTACTGGCCTTTACTTTATGCACATTATGGCCTACTATTAAATTGTTGATCAGACCAGAGGTGTTTGAAGAAACAGACATCATCCCAGAGAAGATTCTTACCCTCACCGAAGTTGGGGGGGACCCGTTCCCATGTTTTCATCGATTGGGGTGCTGGAAGTGGGATGAGAGAGGTGGGTGTCTCAGAGGAGATCCCCACTGCTGTGTTGTTGGATTCTGATTTAGGTACCCTTGTTTCTTACTATGCCCCTGCTAAGGGCACCCAGGATGCTCCCACGGAACTCTCTGGACCTACTAAGGTACTGTTCACAGATGTTGGGGTAATATCTGGGCAACCTGCGGATGGACAGAGGGAGGGGGAGGGTGGAGTTGAAGTGCAAGGTCCTCCTTCTTCAGAGACAGGGGCGGAGACCCCCTTGCTTGTAAAGGTAACTGACGTATGTTTCAATGATGCTGCACTGGGAAATGTTAAATGTGATGATCATGATGATGATAATGATGATGAATGGCTCTTGAGCCCCTCCCTAGGGAAATAGAGCCTTGACTGATGGAAGCATGGCTAGGTGCGTGACAAGGGAAACGATTGGTTGGGACATGTGGGATGGGCCTGAGCTCAGGAAATCATGTGTCCAGGGATTTCTGGGTCTTTCGGAAGAATCGTTGGAAGAGCTGCTGTGGACCCTGCACCCTCTACCATGGACACTGATCTTCTGCTGGCCGGGGTCCACGAGCAGGCTCTCCAAGGCCAAGCTAACTGGTTATTCTCTCTCCTTACACCTAGCATATCCCCCCCTCCTGTCACACTTCTACCCCCGGGGTCTCAGGCTCCTAGGGCCAAGAGCCGTACCCGTCCGCCCAGTCTCTCCAGGCCTTCTTACTTGCCAATCACCCTCCGGAGTCCCGGTTGCTATGATTCCAGTCTGCCAGATCCCCTCCTATCGTGTCGTTGCAGCTTTTTTGTTTTTTAAGTGTCTTCAAGTTTAACGTATGTTTTAGAGCTAATCATGTCCCTGGAACCGCTAACGATATTGCCGATGCTCTCTCTCATTCACAGCTCGATCGTTTCCGAGCCTTTGCCCCGTCAGCTTCCCTGGAGGGCCTCCCCTGTCCGGCCTACTTGTGGAACCTGTCAGAGAAATTAAGTATTATACCTTTAAATGTCAATTATGAATATGCATAGAAATATAGCTTATCTTCATTAAGTTTAAAATGCTTAGAAATATATTTTTTTATATAACCCTATTATACTTCAATATGCTGACTAATCATATAACAATGAAAATGCTTACATTAGCAGAAATGTAAAACAATGAAATGTTTAGAATCACGTGTACATGGCATCCTCTGGCAGGGTGTTGCCTGGATATTTCCTACTTCCTGCTTCACGTTGAAATAAAGATTGAAATTATACATGTGATCATGATATTGCGAGCAGGAAGTGGGAAGGTTTAAGTGTGATAAAAAGAGGCATGTATTCCTATTACAGGCAGAAATGGATTTTTGAAAGCCTGAATGTAGATGTAACCATTTCTCTTGCATATGCAAATAAATGTCTTAACTTGAATCGAGAGATGGTCTGAGAATACAGATTATTCCCCAACATTTTGGTCCTTTCGAAGACCCGGAAGTCCAACGTCTTGGAGGCACTAGCCAACAACCCAGTGAACCGACGTCCGTACGGCAAAACTGTGAGTCCTCCGTCTCAAATTTGACGTTAACAGAGGCCGGCTCACTGCACTAGTGCCTCCCGGGCAGCGACTTGCCGGACCAGCATAAGAGACCGCTCTCGGGGCAAGGTAAGATATTTTAATTTATTATATTATACCTTTAGGCCTAAATGTGATTAGGGATTTAATAAATTACATACATATAATATAGAGATTAATTGAATGTTTATCTGTTTCTATTCTTTTTTGCTTTATCCAGGTTGAGGGAAAATAAGTAGATACGTCCGTAGTTTAATTACCTTTGATATAGGAGTATGGTCCCATACTAATAACCGGGTGCAGATAAAGGAAATTTGTCGATTGGATCTTAGATCCTGACAGCCTTGTAAGCTGCAGAAAAATTCCCGTGGGGACACATAAATACTCCTAGATCAAAACCTGAAGAATCCCCTGTTAATACAAAGGTATGGCCTGATAGATTTACAGGTAACAAATAGAGGACATTTGATGAGCCCTTGTGCTCAATCAGCCTCATATGTTGTGTAAAATCCTGTACATGGCATATAAATAACTTTTTGGATCAACAAATATTAATGTTTTGATAAAGTGTGGGAACAACAGTTGGGAGAAATAAAGTCTCTTTTGTAATTCTGTACATGCTCCCTACAGTTTACTGAAATATTAATGTTTTGATAAGGAGTGAGGTGAACAGTCAGGTGAAAATACATTCGCTTGTAATTCTGTTCTGCTCCCTACAAATGAATGAAACGTTAAGTAGAAGAAGACAAGACACCAGTATTTTAGCAGGACACAAGATCAATAATCTAGAAGTGATATGTCACGACTAGAAAGTTTGTGAGTAACTGCAAAAGTGATAAGATACTGTGTGCATATATTGTGTCAGTGTGAGAAGACCTTACAAAAAACTCTGTGTGCACGTTAAAATGAGTGTGATCCATGGAAAATCTGATGGTTTGAATGATGATACAAAGTATGATTTTGATGCATTTTTAAATAAGGATTGTTGTGTAATACTGTGTAGTGTAGAAAGCTTACAAATTATGCCGGCATGTGTACATGTGTGTATGTATGTGTGTGTGTATGTATGTATATATATATATATATATATATATGTATATATAATAAAATAAAAAATAAAATAAGGAAACAGAAGAAATTAGGTCTTCCCCAGGCAAAGAAATGGCTTGAGAAGGCTAATCGTAGGTTAAAATCATAAAAAGACTATGTTTTTAGACAAAGAGGAGGACAATAATATGACCGTCCTCCAAAGTTTAGTTCAGCAAGTATTGACTGAACCAAACGCACCAAACCAAATGCACCCAACAGCCCCTACACACCCTTTAGAAGACTCCCCAACTCCACCGACAGTCGATGCTCCAATTCCCTATACCCTATTGCAGACCTGCAGTCCCCACCACCGTATGGGACAGAGGTATGCAACAAGCCACCCCGCTGACCCCCCTTACAGCAATCCCAAGTTCAACATAGCTCAATTCAGGGATGGTATCATGGGAATGGTTGCTAGCTATCATCTCAATGGGAGGGAAATAGAGCAGGACACCAGACAGGTCTTGGAACCTGACTGGCATCATGTAGTGGGAGAAATGCTCTTATAGCAAGGATAGAGAAAAGATGGATACGTCAAGCCGACTGGTCCATTATAAATCAGTGTATATGGGGAGAAGAGGAAAAAGTGGATAATTTCATTGTTAGGATAAGGAAGAATTTCAATAACCACTCTGGGATAGAAATCTCAGTAGATCAAGTGAACGATAGCCCATATGAACAACAGCTAAAGAATGCAATCCTGAAGGGGCTGCTAGCCCCGTTATCAAGTTTTGTTTCAGAACACATGATTAACCATAGGATCTGCAGACCCTAGGAGCTGATTGAGTATGCAAGGCATGCTGAGTGGCACTTCCAACCAAAAAAGAAAGTTAAAAAAGGGAAGGTGTTTATGATAGGTGAAGGTAATAATGTGTATGTGGTTGAGAATCAGAACAGAAGATTGGGAAACACATTCAACATGAGAGGGGGGAGTGTTTCCTGTATGGTAAAAGTGTGTCTGCAGAGAGAGAAGCAGAAGGAAAGGATGGGAAAAATCATCAATTTTGGATGTGTGCAATGTTGAAACTTGTTTGCATGCTGAAGCCAAGAAATGACCTTGGTTGCAAAGGGTAGTTGGGTAACATTTCCCTGTGATACTGGGGCTTGTAGGACCCAGATACACCCACTGGATATGTCACCAGTGGTAAAGGGAAAAGGTTTGGTATATGTAAAATCTGCAAATGGGTTGAGTAAGGCTTTACTGTGGAAGATCCACAGACAGGTAAAAAGGCCCAATGTAAAATTGTAATTTCAACTAAATGGCCTGTTAAGTTGTTGGGTAGAGACATGTTGCATGCTCTTGATATTTCTGTCGTACCAGTGGAGGGGGGCCTCAAAGCCCATCGGCTGTGTGAAAAACAAATCACAGCCGTGGATAATGAGCCCCAATACTGATACAGCTTGGATTTGCAAACTGAGGCATTACAGATGCCTAAAACCCTAACAGAAATAATTGAAGAGCCTGTGAGGAAAGGGTACAAGGTCCAGACGAACCTCTATTGCACTTTGTACTACAAAAAGACCTATGGGCCTGATAGGTCCTATAATAAACAGTTAATGAGTCTCACTAACACTGAAGTGCTCTTAAGATAACTGTACTGTGATAAGGAAGGAAATAACATGGCTACTTGTCTCCTACTACAGCCTATTCTGGAAATATACAGGCAGGATACTGTACCTCATGTTGTGGTCACCCGGAACTCTGAGGTATCATGGCATGAGCTAGAAGTACTTATCACAGACTGGATCCAACTAACAGATGGGGAACTAAAATCCAGAGGGATTCAGAGGTACAGATTAGCGTGGTTTGTTGAATGTACAACCAGAACTCGCGTGATTGAAGTTTTGACAAAAGACAGTGACTGACACCTTTTGACCCAAGGGAAAGGGGATGCCTTAAAAGACGTCCCCGATTTCTTGTGATCAAAAGGAAAGACATACGTAGGACTAATTAAGACAGTCAATTCTAGTTTGCACTTATGTACAAGGGAAAACAAAAAAGGGTACACATACACCAGGTTACCCCAGAGATATTGTGAAAATCTTCTCACAAGAAATGTTCAATACTTTGTGTCGAGTTGTACCTCCCAGTGGGAGTCAAATTCTCTTGTATGTGGATGACATTCTGGTAGTGGCTCCTTCGGAGCGACAATGTAAAATTGACACCCTGGCTCTGATGCATTTCCTTTCAGAACAAGGTCACAAGGTCAGCAAACTAAACTACAACTTTTGAGAAACAAGGTGAAATACCAGGGTTACATTATATCTCATCAAGGCAGACATCTGGATGAGATCCGAAAAGAGGCCATCCTTCAAGCCCCCAAACTACGTAAAAAAAAAAAATGATGTAATTTCTTGGCATGGTACATTTTTGTAGAGCATGGGTAGCTAATTATGCTACGGAGGTGGTGCCTCTTTCTGATCTCATCTATTGTACACAAATGTCTGCAAAAGGTTCCATCCAGTGGAATGATCAAGCAGAGGATCCATTTATAAAGGTAAAGCACCTCATTGTGGGTTCTACTGTGCTTATCCTGCCCAATTACATAAACATTTAACAGACTGTAGATTTTAAAGAGGGGTACATGACTTCTGTTCTCACTCAGGTTTATGGGAACAAACACAAACTAAATGCATTTTACTTAACTAATTTGCCCCACTGTGTACAAGCTGTAGTAGCAGCCTCATTGGCCATACAGTCATCTGCATTGATAGTATTGTTCTACCTCTGGTACTTAAAGGTCTCGCATGTTATTTCAGTGATCTTACTATAAGAAAAAATCTCCTATTTATCTCCAGTCAGGCATTTATCATGCATGATTACACTTCTGGGGCAACCACACATTACAATCAAGAAGTGTACTACATTGAATCATGCTACACTAATGCCAACACCTGGTGACAGGGATTCACATAATTGTATGGCTCAAATCGATTAACAGGTATTCCCTAGGAAGGATCTCACTGATGTTCCTTTCTAGATGCTGACATTTCCTTTTTTGTTGATGGGTCTTGTAGAAAAAAAACGATAAAGGGATAAATCAAACAGCTTATGCTATAGTAACACATGACCAGGTCATTGAAGCCAGACCCCTTCCCAGGTCCTATTCTGCTCAACAAACTGAAATTATAGCCCTGTCTAGGGCCTGCAGTATAGGAAAAAATATATATATATTTATACTGACAGCCAATACGCTTTCTCTACTATACACATATTTGCCCAGCAATGGAAAAATAGGGGTATGATTATGTCCACAGGTAAACCGATCACACATAGAGATCTCATTCTTACCTTTCTAAAACATGTACAAAAACGAGCACAAGTGGCTATTTGGGTTTGTACAGCACATGGAAAGGGAACAGATCCAATTGCCCTAGGGAATGCATTAGCAGACAAGACAGCAAAGGAAGCTGCTGAAGGACAGCAAATAACATACATATGCTATACAGATCTCCAAGTAAATGATGAGGTATGGAAAGCTATTGATGGAACAAGGTTATCAGAAATGCAAACAACATCACCAGCAGTTGCAAATCAAAAGTGGTTATCTACAGGGTCAACACTGGTCAATGGTATATACACATGTATAGAAGGTAAACCCAACTTATCTACATCACTATTCAGATATGCTATGTTATTGAGTCATGGGCAGGCCCATATCTCAAAAGGAGGGGGGGTACAGGGGTGTACGCAACATATGGGTTTACAAAACTACTCTTAAGCCCCATACACACGCTCGGACAATCCGCGGACCAGGTCAGTCGGACTTTGTCCGACGTACTTTGTCCGATGTTGGCGTTGCGTACACACGGTCGGACAAAGTTGTCGGAATATCCGGTCCGGAAGAACGTCGTGACGTAAGTCGTCGTCCACGAGATTAGAAAAGGGAAGTTCAGCACCACGTCAGGCACCCGTTGGGCTCCTTCTGCTGATCCCGTGTTTATCGAGAGTTAGTGGAAGTTTGGTGACTTAAGATTCGCGCTTCTCAGTTTTCTGACTCAGATCGTTACTGCTCTTCAGTTTGTGCTTGTCGTGCGTATCTGTTTATTAGTGCGTGTAGTCAGTTCGCATTTGTTGGTCATTGCGGCCTATATCTTGATATAGGACGCTTTGATTTGCACTGCTTATTGTCTGCTCGTTGCTGGTATTCACTTCGTTCTTTCAGGCCTTGCTGTTTATCGGTGCTTTCTGTTTGTCCGTTCTGACCAGCCGACCTTTTGTGACCTTCTGAGCGATGTTTCCCGTGCGTACTCCTCGCCGAGTTCGTGCTGTACGCGGAATTGGTGTCGGGCTTTTAGCTTTGACCCAAGACCCGTCCATGAACAGAGTGACGAGGAGTATGTGGACCAAGAATTGGTTGCTTCAGCGTGACCAGTTCTCGCACATGCCTTTGCTTCGTGAGATCCGGGAGAATAATCCTGATGATTTCAGGAACTTTCTCAGGATGACGGACCCCGATTTTCACCGTCTTTTGGCTTTGCTGACCCCCTTTATCAGCCGGCAGGATACCTGCATGAGACAAGCCATCACTCCGGAGCAGAGGCTTGTTGCCACGTTGAGGTACTTGGCGACAGGGAGAAGTCTTCAGGATTTGAAGTTCTCTTCAGGTATCTCTCCCCAGGCCCTGGGAATCATTATTCCAGAGACCTGTTCTGCCATCATTCAGGTCCTGCAGGAGGACTATATTAAGGTAACATTTCTACTTTACTATTCCCTTCTATGTATGCTCTGTTTGCTAATGACTTGTATTTTTGACCTCCTTCCCTAATTACCATGATTGCAATATGTTCTAATATGCTGTGCCCCTTTTCTCCTTCATGCATTTTTCCCTTCACTTACCTCACCAGCATGCTCTTCTGCCCCAATAGACACCTATGGCCTAGTCACTTAAGCAATGTCTTTTGTCTGCTGCATAGTATTGTTTGCCCCAAAACACCCCCTAAAATATGCACAAATGTTTGCTGTGTGGTTTACTTCATGTAGAGCCCCCTTTTTTTGTTCTTTTGGTGGGGTGGGGGGGGCAAACTCATTAGGAACCCCCTCCCCCAACTGCTCTGTCAGATGGTACCAATCCTCTATCTGCTGGCTTTCCCAAGGTCCATACACACTATATACCTACCTCTTTATAGTGCGCATCTTTAGGGATGAATTCAGCAAAGCATGTAGTGCAAGGGACTGCCTCCATACATTCCATTTCCTATTTTTTTGTCTTCTTTCCCTCCTATTAGCTTGCTTGGTAATTTAATTATGTCACACTGTGCCTGCCTTTTTTGGGGGGGGGGGGGAAATGTTATTTGATCTTTCCTGTGGCCTGCCAATAGTGTTAAGTACAGAGGGTCTGGCCAAACTAGGCCACATTATTGAGCCATTTGCCAATCAATGAAGTGCAGAGGGTTACCTGTCCACCACCCCCCCCCCCCCCCCAAAACCATAGTTATTGCCAATGTCCCATCAGAAGTGGGGGGATTGATGGGGGGGTGAGTAATCTGTGAAGGGGAGCCTCGACTTTTCTGTGTAAATACTTTCCAGCCTCCAATTTTATACAATGCTCTTGTTCCAAGATGTTGATTGTCTAATCTGCTTGCAATGTTTAGGTGCAAAGTGACTAATTTTTTTTTCTTGTTTCACTCCACAGTTCCCTTCCACGCCACAGGAATGGCAGACTGTGGCCTCCCACTTTGCCAGCCGTTGGGACTTTCCTAACTGCGGAGGGGCAATTGATGGGAAACACGTCCGCATCGTCCCACCGCCCAACTCGGGGTCCTACTATTATAATTATAAAGGGTTTAATAGTGTAGTGATGTTGGCGGTGGTGTCGGCAACATACGAGTTTATGTATGTGGACGTGGGGATGAACGGCCGGATATCGGATGGTGGGGCCATTACGCACACGGAGTTCTACTGGCGTCTCCAAAGTGGCAGTCTGTGCTTGCCACCTCCAGAGGAGAATGCCGAAGGACTCCCCTTCGTCTTTGTCGCAGATGAAGCGTTTGCGCTGACTCCCCATGTGATGAGGCCGTTCCCGATGAGGACCCTCACCCCGGACCAGAGGGTCTTCAACTACAGGCTGTCCAGAGCCAGAAGAGTGGTGGAGAACGCTTTTGGCATCCTGGCCAGCCGCTTCCGCCTGTTCCTGACGGCATTTAACTTGGCGGAATACAAACTGAACCACATAGTTCTTGCCTGTTGCATATTGCACAACTTCCTCAAAAGACATAACAGGAACTATGTGGTGCCCGTTGGCCCAGATGTGGAGGGCCCTCCAAATGCGGACCTCACAGCCCTTCGAGTGGCACGTCCAGGCTTGCCCCCTCTCAATGCCCGCGTGGTCCGGGACCAATATATGGAATACTTTGTGGGTAGGGGGGCCATTGCTCTGCCTGACGATGTGTGAGAGGCATTTTTTAATAAATCTGATATTTTAACCAACCTCTGATTTCTTGTCATTTCAGTCTTCTTTTTAGCTTATTTTACTTTGTCATTTTTTCCCTTTGCCTTCGACAGTGGTAATGCACTTTCTGGGCAAAAGGAGGTAACAGTCTCTTCTTCCCAAAAAGATTATTCTCATGTGTGTTTGCTACCTAATCTTTGGTCTAGAGAAGGTTTGTCCTGCATAACTGACACCCAAAATACTCCTTTTCAGCACCAGGTCTGACATGTGTGTATTCTCCAAAATGCTGTGCTCCGTGTTTTCGTACAAAGCACTGTGGGTGTCATTTACATAAGTCAAATCCGCTATGCTCTACAAGTGCATTGAAAAAGTTCCCTGGGAAAGGAAATTGCAGTGCAAAGTGGATTTGCCTTTAGTAAATAACACCCATTGCCCCCCATATCCTTTACATTTTACATACATAATGCATTGTTTTATTTAAATAAGGAAGCCACACATTTTGAAAAATAAAAAAGTTTACTTGGAAAACATTCACAAGTGCGTTTACAATCTTCACGCCAAAACTGACAACATCTTGGTTATTTACAACATTATTTACAAAGATTACGCAATTGGTACAACCAGGCATGGAGCTAAGCAGAACCTATGAAGTAGGAAAGTTCAACTTTGTAAAGTGAAGACAAGATCAGACATGACTATATGTTCAAAGTGTGTTTGATCTTGCCTTCATCACATGGGGGGGTCACCCCCGAAAAGTGGAAATTTGGAACATGCACACAATTTGGTTCTGAAAATGGTCATTAGATGGTAAAACACATGCCTAGAAGCTTCAAAAGTGCCATTTTCCATCATGGGGATGAATGGACGTTTTTTGGGGGTGCAACCCCTTCACCACAACCACTTTCGTAGTTCGTAAAGTGTTTGCACCCCCAAAAAAACGTTGCCATTCATCCACCATGATGGGAGCTAGCACATGTGGACACAATGTGTGCATGTTCCAAATTTCACACAGTTTTTAAGTTGCAAATGTGTTCAGAAGCTGGCACAAATGTGTGTAAATTACTTGGTGCTTTTTCATATTTTTCCTAAAACATCAATGATGTTCTTCAATTTTTGTTGAACATCATTGATGTTTTGCTTTATGTAATCTAGATCTCGATTGCAGACCATTATCTCTCCGATGAGTACGTGGGCACTCTCTGTGGTAAAGTGCGATTTTTCTTCCACAACATCCACGTCACCTAAAAACCACAAACAAAAAAAATGGGGTGTTGGAAATGAGGCAGCCATACATGGATTAGCTTACCAGTAGCTGTGTTCTCCCACACTCACCTGTTGTGGTGACAATTTCTCCAAGTTCGATGATCTCTCCTTCCTCCTCCTCCTCTGCTTCTGCTCTTTCCCCTTTTTTGGTAGGTGTTGGTTTGGGGGTTTCCTCAGACGGCCCAAGTTTTCGCTCCCCTATGAGAATGTCCAAAAGGAAGATTTAGCAACACAAGCTATTAAGGGCAGAAATAGGAAATGACAAACATTGCTTGAAAGTGACGGACACTATTTTAGTTTGGCCAGTTCCAAATGTCAACTACATGAATGAAGTCACTTTGTAAAGGTGCTAAACTGACTAGCTTTTTGGTAGAAGTTTGTGTGATGGAGACCCCCCTCTAGTATCCACTGGAGCACATGTGTGGAAAAGCATAATAAAAAGGGGGTTTGGGTGTCCCAGCACTAGTGCTCTAGAGTCCAGATGGGTAAACAGCTACTGAGTGACCTCTCCTTTACATTGAATAAATTGGCTTTACATTCTTGATGACATTTCTAGTGAGAACAAACTTCCTTTCCCCAAAAAAACACCAAACATCGTATTATAAGTGGCCGAACGATCGAGGTTGCGTACGATCGAATGCACACACACACGACCATGACAGTGGCAGAAAGATCGAGGCTGAGTACGATCGAATGCACAGACGAACCTGAAAGTGGCCATTTTGGAATGTACAACTTGGTAAAAATCAAAACACAATGGAGCAGTATGCAAGCAAGAAATCAAACACAAAACACAACTACTTACTTTTTTGAAGAATTCTCTTGATCTTTCTGTACTGATCGGCCTCCCTCAGTTTCAGGTCTGACCAGCGTTTCCTGAGTTGCTCCTTGGATCGTTGTACCCCAAAATTATTGTACAGCCTTCTCACAACTTTAGACATGATCTTGGCCTTGCGGACATTGGGGTTGAGGTAAGGCCCATACTTCCCATCATAGTCGCTCCTCTTTAATATGTCCACCATCTCCAACATTTCTCCAAATGACATATTGGAGGCCTTGAATTTCAGGTTCCGGGATCGGGACGTTTCTGCCTCCGGACTTTCCTCGTCCTCCTCCTCGTTGGTGGGATATTTGTGGCGCACCTGCTGTGTCCCCGCCATGTGCTCTCCCCACTACGCCGTAAAGAGAAGGGGTGGGGAATAGACGAGAAAGATCGTCAGGGGCGGGCGGAGTTTGAAGCATGCGCAGTGTATATAAAACGTCACACGCCTGTGTCGTAGCCACGATCTGGGAGACGAGGGGAGAGAAAACTCACACGAGACGATCGCTACAAACGAAGGTACAATTTAACGTTGGTACATAACTAGCCTAGACTGATTTGAACTTGAGGCTTCTTTATGGAGAAGATTAGGAGAGTTTAGCCTGACATAATTTTGAGGGTTTGGTGTGTTGTTGTGTCTTGCAGAGATTGATATGAAGGGATTCAACGACATGAGTTTTCTCCCCCTCTTCATTGCCAAATACAGGGATTTTCCCATATTGTGGCAGGGTATACACCCACATTACACCAACAAACCAAAGAGGCACGCAGCCCTGGAGGAACTTGTGGAATTTGTCAAGCCAAGGTTCCCCACGGCAACTGTTGATGATATTAGAAAGAAAATTGGCAGCCTGAGGAGTGCGTATATCAGGGAGAGGAAGAAGGTTGTGAAGTCTGAGGAAACTGCAACTTCAGCAGATGAGGTCTATGTCCCCAAGCTCTGGTACTATCAGAGTCTCCATTTTCTGAAGGACCAGGCTGATGTCACGGAGCCAACCTCGACTCCTCCTTCCACGCTTCCTTGCGCACAGCCCACCCCTGATGAGGCTTCCGAGGAGCAACCTGGGCCTTCCAGTCTGGAAGAGGTGGAGGAGCCCAGCTTGTTCCAGGTATAGTAGTTTTGTTACCATTTATGGGAATAATGAATGATGTTCACTTAATTGAGGATCGCCAATTGCTTAGTTCCTAACGTGTTTGACATATCAACAGACAGTGGTGTGGGAGACATTTGGGGCCAGAATCTAAACTGCTGGGCTGAGAATTGTATGGTTTTCTATTTGTAAACATTTTGCACCAGTCACTAGATGAGAATTGTGTGTGTTTGATGAACAAATAACTGAAACTATGTCCCTTTTTCCTACACAGGAAGACCTCAGCCAGGAGGTGGCTGTGGAAGGTGGCAGTCAGGAGGAGGCAGGGGTTAGTGGCAGCCACCAGCTGGGTAGTGGCAGCCAAGAGGGGGCTAGGCCTCGGAGCCTGACTGACACCCAAACCCCTCCCCTCCGCCCTCCGTACAAAAGGGTGAGAAGGGGGGGTTATGCGGCACAGTCAGCGCTCCGGATGATCAGAGAGGCTTCAGACTCCCTACATGCCACACCCGCCGACGAGGAGACCTTTGGCTCGGTGGTTGTCACAAAAATGATGGGTATGGAGGTGGGGCAACGCAACATGTGTGAGGGGCTCATCCTCCATGTCCTAAATAAGGGTAGGGCTGGGGAGATGACCCCAGTCACACATGTTTGCCATAGCTACCATGCTCCACCTCCTCCTCCTCCTCCTCCTCCTCCTCTGCCACCCCACCAGCACGACAGCCACAGCGTGGAAGGAAGCGTGGAAGGAAGACCTGAGAGTGACGACCTGGAATCAGTCTGGTCTGAGAGAAGATGGAGCCTCTCGTAGTACCAGAGCCTGGGGACCTAGATGGCATCTGCTGCAGTTCCGGATACTTTGGACTTCACGACCAGATTGCACTCCCCTTAATATACGTACTCCTCAGGCCCCCAATTTTCTACGCTTGGACAATGATGGTTGCCGTGGGGGGCCAAGGCTTTGCAAATTCCCCAAGTTTCACCATGGCTGCGTTCCTCTTTGGTTTGTTGGTGTGACCTAAATAAAGGTTTTTTTGATTTGAAATAATCATTGACTATTGTGTTTTACTTTGCTACAATGACAGTTTTTCTTTGAGTAAGCAGGTACATTTCACTAATCCTAAAGTAGAATTAACAAGGGGCACCAACAACAAACAAACTCCTAGTAAATGTAAGCAAGAAATACAAATGTAAATAATGTGTTTTTGGTAATTTGAGACACACAACCCCCCTCCAAAAAAAAAAAAAAAAAAACATTCAAAGATGTATTCCCCCAAAAAAAAACAAAAAGACAAATCATGGTAAAAAAATAACAAAGATTCTTTTCCGTTCAGAGTAAAAATAAACATGTAGTGTATAAATGCTGCAAAGTAATAAAGAAGTAAGTTTGTGAGAAGTGCGGGTGAATAGGAGCAGCTAAAAGATGTCATTCTTGTTGCATTGTAAATAAAAAGAGAATGCGCTGCATTAAAGACATTTTAACATTGCAGCGTGACGAATGTGCTGTGTCGATTAGGAAAGGTAGTTTTACCTGACCGAGCGCTTCCGTCACAGAATTTCTTCTGAGCATGCGTAGCACTTTGTCCGTCGGACAAGCGTACACACGCTCGGATTTGGTGTGATCGGACCGGGTTGACGGGAAATCTTTCCAGCAGGAGATAAGACTTTGTCCGACGGACAAACCGACGAACACTGTCCGATGGTGCATACACACGGTCTGATTTTTCAACAACCTTGTCCGATCGGACCAAATTGATGAAAAAGTCCGACCGTGTGTATGGGGCTTAAAGGTTTTGTCTCACATGTCCGATTTGTAACAGATACCATGCACACGGTGCCCTAAGAAGGGGTAATTTCCCGCAACCCCCTTATCCCTTTCACACACTATGCATGGATTTTATTGAATTGAACAAATGTGAGAATAAGTATTGTATGGTTATTGTTGACAGGTCAAGGGATCCCCTCTCTGATTTACAGTAACAATGGCTCCCATTTTTGTAAACTGAACATTACAACGAATTGATATATGGTACAATATCTGACCTAATAGGGAGAATCACTATTTAGGTTATAACCCCTGGTCAAAACACCCCAGCCCCAGAGCCAACTACGTTTCAACTTAGTCCTTCCTTGTTTAAAACAGATTTTACCTACAAGGAACAATTAAGTATAGAAACAGGATTTGGAGACAAATATGAATGGATAGAATGGGTCAGATACACAACCCAAGCAAAGGGGTTAAGTGATTGTATTTTTTTTGCACAAACACAAGACCACAACTAACCACCTTTCCTCTCCCTGAGGAGGAAATAAACTTGACTTGTATAATAAGACTGTTTTCAGAAAATATTACTGGGTCAGAATGTGTAAATGAGAAGAAGAGCTACCCTAAGACTAAAATGCAAAGTATTCAGTACAAGCACTACTAGGAAATTTTACTTGTTTCTCTAACAAAGATAAGGATGGTACAAAGGTCGGCACTCTATCTCCTGAATACTGTGTAACTACAACATCAACTACAGACATTAAGTACCAATTAAAATGGTTTCAGGAACAGAAACAGTAACTGGCTGATGTTTGATGGCTGTGTGGGGACAAGAAACTAAGGCCCAGACTGCCACCTCGATGGGAGGGTAGTTGTGCCCTTACCCGCTTTTTGTTCCCTTTTTATATTGTTCCTATGACTAACAAATTGATGAGACTACCAGGTAAACACTATTATAAGTGACTTAAGTGTCCACGATCACTTGACAACCGGGTGTATATAGACTTAATAGGTGTTACACAAGGAGTTCCGGAAGAATTTAAAGCGCAGAATCAAGTAACAGCAGGACTCACCTCACTTTTCCTATGGGTACAGCCCAATAAGAACGTCGACTGGATAAACTACATCTACTACAACCAGCAGAGGTTTGTGAATTACACCAGAGATGCTATCAAAGGTATAGCAGCACAATTGGACGCCACCTCTTTGACAGCGTGGCAGAACCATATAGCATTGGATATGTTGCTGGCAGAAAGGGGCGGGGTATGCAAAATGTTCGGCACCTTCTGCTGCACTTTTATTCCAAACAATACGGCACCTGATGGAAGTATCACCAAGGTTTTGCAAGGCCTATAAATGTTATCCCAGGAACTAACTGAGAACTCTGGTGTAGAGAACCCCCTAACAGGACTCTTCGAAAAATGGTTTGGTAAATGGGGTGATCTTGCAAAGAGTTTGTTCATCTCTGTTGTCATGGCAGCCACGGTCTTTATGCTGTGTGGATGTTGCTGCATTCCCTGTATTAGGGGAATTCTTCAAAGACTGATTGACACATCTTTAACTAAGACTATGCTTTTTCAGAACAACACTGAACTATACCCGGAACCTGAAGAAGATGAATTTACAGTCCTTTCAAAAGACTTGTCTGTCTAAATGATAATACCTGGTAAAACAAAGAACCTGGATATTTGAATTATTGACATTTTTAGTATAAAAAGGAGGGAGATGTCAGAGAAATTAAGTATTATACCTTTAAATGTCAATTATGAATATGCATAGAAATATAGCTTATCTTCATTAAGTTTAAAATGCTTAGAAATATATGTTTTATATAACCCTATTATACTTCAATATGCTGACTAATCATATAACAATGAAAATGCTTACATTAGCAGAAATGTAAAACAATGAAATGTTTAGAATCACGTGTACATGGCATCCTCTGGCAGGGTGTTGCCTGGATATTTCCTACTTCCTGCTTCACGTTGAAATAAAGATTGAAATTATACATGTGATCATGATATTGCGAGCAGGAAGTGGGAAGGTTTAAGTGTGATAAAAAGAGGCATGTATTCCTATTACAGGCAGAAATGGATTTTTGAAAGCCTGAATGTAGATGTAACCATTTCTCTTGCATATGCAAATAAATGTCTTAACTTGAATCGAGAGACGAACCTTGTTTCCGATGTTTGCTAGACCTCCTCCGGGCATCGATGTCCCCACGGACGTGGGCGTACTGTCGCGTGTGGGACAAATGGGTCCAAGTGTCGGGGGGTGAGTTTTCACGTCGTCTTCACAGGAAAGACGTGTGGCTTTATTTTCTTACCCTTTTCATTTAAGGTTCTTCTAGATCCACGGTTTCATCGGGTATGTCTGCTTTGTCTTTTTGGTTTCAGCTCCTTGGGTGGGAGAACATCACAAAAGCATTCCCTGTCGGTCGGGTCCGGCGGGGTTGGAGATGCGTTACCCATTCCCCCGACTCCCGGTTTCCCTCACTATTCTCTCCGGTATCCTTTCCCTGTTGTCGTTTGCTTCTCCCCGTTCGAGACCCTTCTCTTCCAAGTGGCTTTCTCGTGGGCGTTCTTTGGGGCCTTTCGCATCAACAAATTGGTTTTTAAATCCACCTCCTCTGTGGTTGGCGTCCTGGCAAAGGTCGTTACCTTCTCTGAGCGATGCGTGTCGGTTTTGTTGAGCACATCAAAAACCGACAGCTTTGGCAAGGGCAGAAGGGTTGTTTTGTACCCTTGCAGGGGGCCCAGTCTGCCCTGTTTTCTTTGGCCTCCCCCTTCCTGTCCTTACGCCCCCTATAATCTTTGTCTACGCCGATCCCTCCTCTCTTAGCAGGTTCCAATTGTTTTTCTCGTTGCTGCCTCGAAAAAATGCGTCTCCCTTCACGTGACTTTGCGACCCACTCCTTTCAAATCGGCGCTGCCACCCCGGCTTCGGATATGGGTCTCCAGCATTTGGGTAGGTGGCACTCATCCCGTTTTTCCTTGTACGTCCGCCCATACCTGTTGTTTCAAATTTCAGATTGTTACCCGGCCATGGTATGGATCGTGGGAGATTCCTCCATTTACTGGGCCACTCGTCGGGCAGAAGTTCGGAGCTACGGGAAGAATTGGGGTTTTACCTATGACCTATGGGGTTTTGCAGTTTACGCTGGCCTCAGGTCCTTGCAGAGTGTTTACGCCTTCGGTCCCACGTGTCTGGCCCCATCATTTTGATTCTTCACGCTGGGGGGAACGATGTGGGTTATACACGTTCTGTGGACTTGAACTCTGCCATTAAGCAGGACATTGCTCAATGCTATGCAGTTTACACCAATTTGGGGCTCATCTGGTCAGAAATTGTGCCTCGCCTGCTGTGGGCCAGGGAATTACCTGGCCCCTGACTAGGATGCTTCTGTCAGAAAGTGAATGTTCAGGTCGCCAAGTTTGTTTGGCAAATAGGGGGTTTGGCAAAAAGGGGGTTCGTCATCCGTAACAAGGATCTGGAGGGTAATAATGATGATCTGTTGATGGTGTTCACCTTTATAACATTGGGTTGTAAATATTCAACCTTGGCCTGCAGCGAGGTGGGGAACAGGCGGTGGGGCATCCGTCAGTTATTAACTGACGGGCGGTTAAAGTTGCTGTAATGGGCTATGCCCTTGATGGAAAATTGGAAGTAGGCTGTCTGTCCAGCACTTATGGTAAGGACAGGCCCAACTTCCCTCTTTTGGTTAAGTGCTCACAGTACGACTGTGACTGGTACTGGTTAAATATGTTCACATGTTATGTGTTGGAATTTAATAAAGCTGTGGCCTTGCCCTTTCCAACCTCAGGGCCGTTTTTAAGGCAGGGCAAAAGGGGGAGCTGCCCTGGGCCCCATAATTGTTGTAGGGCCCAAAACAGCTGCCTCATACTTGCCAACTATCCCAGTTTTTAATTCCCTTTTGCCTTCAAATTTTAGTCCCATGCTGTGTCCCGATATCTCAGTGTGAAGTTTGGTTACTAATGCTGCCCAGCTCTGCTGACTCACCTGCAGACCCTGTGTTTACATGTAAATAACCTGCATTTATATGTAATTAGCGGCGGCATAAATATGTAAATAGCTGTGGACCAACGGCATTGATATATAAATAGTGGCGGCATTCATATGTATAGCATGCCCCCCTGAGGTCATATTCACCATCACTTCTGCTGAATGCTGCCCACTGGGGAGATAAAGGGACATGCTGGAAAGTTATGCCTACGACTGTGGTAATTAAGCCTAACATCAGCCTGTTCTGCAAAGGTAAGCAAATTGAAGGTGGAACCCTTTTTCAAAATAAAATGGTGCCACAGCCCCGTGAATTTTGGTGCATGTGAATACGCACATCTCAGCAGATGCGTGAGGGTATCATTAACAATTAATGGCACTGCTGTGTATCTGCTAAAGGGCAGCACATTTCTGTGGTGTCAGAAAAGCGATTTTGCATGCGTTCCTGACACACACAAATGTGAACAGGCTAAATGTCTCAGTTACATTGGTGGTCAGTGTAAATCTTCTCATTACATTGAGGCTTGGTGTACAATCCTTTCATTCACACTAGTGGCCAGTGTAAAGGTCCCCCTTATATTGGTGGTCAGTGTAAATCCCCTCTCACATTGGTGGTTACTGTGAATGCTCCTATTACATTGGTGGTCAGTGTAAATCTTTATATTGGTAATCAGTAAAAAAAAAATCTTGCATTTGTGGTCACAAACTTGCATTTGTGGTCAGTTTTGAATCCTCCCTTACATTAGTGGTCCATGTAGAAGCCCCCTTTAAATTGGTGGTGAGTGTAAATCCCCCCTTACATTGGTGGCCAGTGTAGAAATCCCGCTTTATTGGTTGTTGATGTAAAATCCCCCATTACATTGGTTGCAAGTGTAAATTCTTCATTACATTGGTGATCAGTGTACATTTCCGTTTACATTGGTGGTAAGTGCAGAATTTCCGTTACACTGGTGGTCAGTCAGAGTAAATACCCCTTTATATTGGTGGTCAGTGTAAATCCCTCCTAACATTGGTGGTCATTGGAGGTGGTGGGCAGGGGGGAGATGATGTGCTATAACCTTTAGCAACCAATCAGTGAGCAGTATGGATGTGTACTAACCTCTTCCAACCATTTATTGAGTGGTAAGAATATGCAGTAACCTCTAGCAACCAATCAGTGAGCAGAAATAATGTGCAGTAACCTCTAGCAACCAATTAGTGAGTGGTAAGGATGTCCAGTAACCTCTAGCAGCCAATGATTGAGCAGTATAGATGTACAGTAACCTCTAGCAACCAATCAACAAGCGGAAGTCATGCGCTGCAACCTCTAGCAAATAATCAGTGAGCCATAAGGTGTGCTGTGACCTCCAACAGCCAGTCAGTGAGCGGCAATGATATACTGTAACCTTTCGTAAACCAATCGCAATCGCTGCCTGATCTGATTCAGTAAACTGATTTCAAGTTTAGCTGCTATTTGTTGTATGTCTCAGAGCAGGTGGAGAGCGATATTGCATTGGGGGGGGGGGGGGGCAAAAAAATGGCAAGAAAATGTTTGCCCAGGGTCCAATCAATGTTAAAGACGGCCCTGTCCAACCAAATGGTTGTAAGTGTCTTATTTAAGGGGTAAAGGGCAAGGGTGGTGGGGGATTTCATCCCTTGCTATTACATTAAGTGGGACCTAAGCCCATTGCGCATCAGCAGTCATAGTATTGGTAGTCACTCGCAGTGCTGCAAAGGCAGCCGAGGTGCAGGCCCTGACCCAGTGGACTCCACTTCTGTTGAGCCTCAGCAGCCGTCCTTGTTTGCCACAGGACTGATGGCTGGGACTTGTTGTTCCACATTTAAACCAGCACTGCAGACAGACCAAACACTAGCACAGCTTAGGAGTCTAGCTGATCGCCCCCCTGCAGAGAATGACAAACAAAAGTTCTACTGGGACAAAGGGAAACTGTACAGAGAAAGTTTGCCTGCAGAGGGATATGAGACTGACATAGGTAGCAGGCAGCTGGTTGTACCCAGTCAATTTAGGGGACAGCTGCTAAAAGTCGCTCATGAGATTCCCCTCACAGGGCACTTGGGGATCACTAAGACCCGAGGGCGGTTGATGCATATTTTTTATTGGTCTACGATGCTTGCTGACATAGCGGACTGCTGTCGGTCCTGTGTTACCTGCCAGCGAGTTGGCAAGTTAGGGGATGTACAAACGGCTCCGCTAAAACCTTTGCCTGTGATTGACAACCTTTTAAGAGGGTGGCAGTGGATATCGTTGGGCCTTTGGCCATCCCTAGCAGTTCAGGCAAACCTCTTATCCTGACAGTTGTTGAATGAATGAATGAATGAATAATTTGTATAGCGCTACAATGCGAACCGAATCGCCTCAAGGCGCTGTATTAGTGCTTTGTTGTCAAGCTTCTTAGAAGAGGTGGGTCTTGAGTTTTTTCCTGAAGGCCTGATGATTTTCTTCCATGCGAATGTAGGTTGGTAGTGCATTCCATAGCTGTGGTCCTTGGACAGCAAATCTTCGTTCCCCTTTTGATTTGTAGCGGGACTTGGGAAAGAGGAGGAGGTTTTGGTCAGACGATCGAAGACTGCGATTGGGTGTGTAGTGTTTTATTTTCTCGAGCAGGTATTGAGGAGCGTCTCCGTGGGTGCATTTGTGAGTGAGGCAGAGGGTCTTGAAAATGATCCGATTCTTTACGGTTAGCCAGTGTAGGCTCCTCAGGGAAGGGGAGATGGATTCCCACGTTTTTTTTCCTGTTATCAGCCTTGCCGCCGTGTTTTGGATAAGTTGTAAGCGCGCAAGTTGGTATTGGGGTAGTCCTATGTAAAGGGAGTTTGCGTAGTCAAGTCGTGAATTAATGACTGTTCCAACTACCACTGCTTTGTCCTCCTTTGGAATGAAGGGGATGAGTCTGCATAGCAGGCGAAGGAGATGGTGAGATCCGCTATCTACCGATCCTATTTGTGCATCCATTGACATTTCTGAGTCAAAAATGACTCTGAGGCTCTTGGCCTTGGTCCTTGGGGAGATGGTCTGTCCAAAAATGGTAGGAGGTGTCCAAGGGATCTTGGGTCAAGAGTTTTGGTTTGCATGTAGAATAAGAAGTTCTGTTTTTGATTTGTTGAGTTTAAGAGAGCTGGCAGTCATCCAGTCGTCTATCAGGGTGAGGCAGTTTTCTAATTGCTGATGATGGTCTTTTTGTCCGGTGATCCGAAAATATAATTTGGTGTCATCAGCGTATGAGTGGAAGCAAAGGTCTGATCTTCTGATGATTTTGGGGAGTGGGCGGATGTATATATTGAAGAGTACTGGCGACAAGGCTGATCCTTGAGGGACTCCACAAGAGATTGCCCGTGTTTCAGAGGTAAAGGCTCCTAGTTTCACTGTCTGAGAACGATTTCCTAAGAAGGATGCGAACCATTGTAGATCTGCATCTGTGACTCCTGCTACTTCTGTAAGGCGGATGAGTAGAGTATTGTGGTCCACAATATAAAATGCTGCACTGAGGTCCAACAGCACCAGGAGACATGATTCTCCGTCATCTGCTGCTTCGAGGGCGTCGTCCCAAATCTTCAGGAGTGCCGATTCTGTACCATGGCCTGGGCGGAAGCCTGATTGTAGAGGGTCCAGGAGTTTGTGTGTGTCCAGGTGGTGGTGTAGCTGTTGTACTAACGCTTTCTCCATAATCTTGGAGATGGTGTTGAGGCTTGTTATCAGTCTGCGGTGGTTAGGGTCCTGAGGGTCGAGGTTGGGTTTCTTTAGCAGGGGTTTGATGATGCCTTGTTTGAGGGCGACAGGAACAATCCCTTCTTTGAAAGATTGATTTATGAGGTGAGTTAGAGTAGGCGCCAAGATGTTGGAGCATTCTTTCAGGAGTTTTGTGGGAATGATGTCAATAGGAGATGTGCTGTCTCTGAGGTTTATGATGTTGTTTTTAGTTGTATACGCGGTGATTGGGATCAAAGAAAACTTTGGTAGATGTGGGATATTCGTGACGATATCTTCATTTCGCTCTAGTTGACTGTGGTTGGAAGTTTTTTTCTGATGAATTATTTTCCGGATGTTGTCGATTTTGTCAATGAAAAAATCTGATAACTCATTGCAGAAATCTTGGGTTTTGTTTGCTGGGGGCTCTAAGCATACCGGGTTCATCGACTGAGCCACCAATTTAAAAAGTTCCCGAGGGCGGTTTAGTGCCGATGAGATGGTATTTGCAAAATAATATTTTTTAGCTTTGAAGATTGCTTTGTGATAATTCTCTGTGAGTCCTTTGTAGTTTGTCTGATTTTCCTTTGTAGGATTTCTTCTCCATGCTCTTTCGGCTCTTCTACGTTCTTGCTTGAGTAGCGTGAGAGAGCTATTTAACCATCCCGAGTTATTCCTCCGGATGAGTGTTCTGCGTTTTGGAGCCACTGAGTTTGCTGATTGTAGTAATACCTTATTTAGGGACCTGAGTGTTTGTTCCGTTGAGTGGGTTAAATTCAGCGTTGCTATTTTGTTTGCTAAAGTGATTTTGAAGGTTTCGGAGTGTAGTTTCTTCTGCGATCTTGTCCAATGAGTTGTTGTTGTCGGTTTCTGTTTTTGCTGGGTGGTATTAGTGGAGATTTTAAATTTGATGGCGTGGTGGTCTGTCCATGTATGTTGTCGAGTATGTTGATGTTCAAATTTTGTTTGAAGATGAGGTCCAGGGTGTGTCCTGAGCCATGTGTTGGAGTCTTTATCAGTTGCTGGAGACCCAGTTCTTCCAGTTGGTTGATGCAGGCGGTCGCGATAGGGTCTTGGGTAGAATTTGCCCAGAGATTAAAGTCTCCAAGTACCAGGAGGTTTTTGGATTTCAGGGTGTGTATTGAGATGAATTCCGTGAGGGGTGTAAAAAGATTGGTTTTTGGTCCTGGTGGTCTATAGCAGAGTAGAATGTGAGTGGTGTCATGGGGTGTTGATTGAAGATGTAGCGTCTCCAAAAAAAGGCACTGAGTTCTGCAAAATTGCTTTGGTGAGCACCAGGTGCGATTTAAAAATCACTGCTAGGCCTCCTCCTTTTTTTCCTATCCGATGCTCAGTTAGGATCCTGTAGTTCTCCGGCACCAATTCGGTAAGGATGGTGTTGCAGTCGGGAGTTAGCCAGCTTTCCGTGATGAAGAGGCAGTCTATGTTGTTTTGGGTGATGAAGTTGTGTACTTCCAGTCTGTGTTTGGCTGCAGATCTGCTGTTGATCATGGCGCATGCTAATTGCTGAGGTTGAGTTGGTATCTTCCTGTGTTTGATGGTTGATCGACGGTCGGTCTTTAGTAGTTGTTCTTTCCGTAGAATTTTTTGAATGGAGGCTGGCAATGTTGAGTTGTCATTTCTTAGCCTGTGGAGAACTTTTGCTGAATATTTGAAGTAGCACATGGCGGGAGGATGAAGTTGATGGTACTAGGATGACAGTGCTGATGATCCTGATCCGGGTTTTCCTGTTATCAGTCTAGGTATCAGACTTGCCGCCGTGTTGAGGCTATTTGTAAGCGTGCAAGTTGATCATGTAGTGCCCTATGTGGAAGGAGTTTGTTGAGTCGAGTCGCTAATTCCTGGCTGTTCCAGCTGCCTCTGCTTGTAGCTAAGATCCTGGACCAGAAGAAACTGCTGGTGACCGCTGTGGTATCTTGTGCTTGTGTGAATCGTTCCGGTAGGGGTGATGGGGGGCCTGTTGAACCTACCGCCCTCCTGTTTGATCCAGAGGAAGGCGAAAAAAACCCTAACTTTGCTGGCCAATCGCTCAATAGGGGAAAAAAAATCCTTCCTGACCCCCGGAGGCGGTCGGACCACAGGGACCTGGATCAACGACTAGTGGGGGGGGGGGGGATCCCGGGAACATACCTGATTGGAGATAATCACAGAGGCGCTGCTGTGTGACCTGGTGCCTCTGCGGTGAAGTCCGGTTGCTACAACAGTGGTGTTCTGAGAGGGAAGGGCACGCCGGCTTGCCAAAAGGAAATAAGGGTAAGCTGAGAGGTGGGATGGCGTGGGCCGGGTCTCAGCTGCAGCCGCTTTCTTCCTTGACTAGCAAGCCGCTGTGTTTCCTGACCGGCTACCCGGCAAGTCTGGCAGGCTGGGAGAAGCGGCGGTGACAGACGCTAGGGAAGGTAAGGTGTTCGTGAATGGTCGGGGGTCGCGTACCCGGTCCCCGTGCCTGGGGGGGACTCGGATGCTGATTCAAGGCTGCTGCTGGTGAGGATCAGGGAAGGCTGGCCTGAAGAGGCCGGGGCTACTGACGGAGCTGTGGAGCTACTGACAGCACGTCAGCACTCCTGCACTCTCCTTGCAAAATGAGTGACTATGCCACGTGTTATCCAGAGGCGGTGGCTCTCTCCTCCCTCCGGACAGACAAGGTCGCTGATGCTCTGCTGGAAATCTTCACAAGTGTGGGATTCCCGGCCGAGCTCATTATCGATCAAGGCCCTCAGTTTGTGTCTGACTTGATGCAAGCTCTCTGTCTGAAAATACAGATGACGCATATAATGGCCATTATGGCCAGCTTGTGCGAGCGTTTCAAAGGCACCTTGAAACAAATGTTGCACACCTTTGTGCACTCCCAGGGCAAGGACTGGGAACGATATCTGCCTCATCTGTTTGCTTACAGAGAGGTGCCTTAGGAGTCCACAGGCTTTTTGCCATTTGAACTTGTGTACAGACGGAGGGTAAGAGGGCCCGGAGACCTAATACGTGAGACCTGGGAGGGAAAGATTGCTGACGCAAAGGTCTCTGTTGTGGATTACATCCTAAAATTCAGAGATAAAATGAAGACGCTGGTGGGAATTGTGGGGGAAAACATGACCTAGGCCAGACCAGGCCGAAACAATGGTATAAATGTAATGCTAGGGAGCGGACCTATGATGTTGGTCAGCAGTAGAGTTGAGCGGACACCTGGATGTTCGGGTTCGGCGGGTTCGGGACCGAACTTGACCCGAACTTGACCCCGAACTCCGAACCCCATTGAAGTCAATGGGGACCCGGACTTTTGAACACTAAAATGGCTGTAAAAAGGTAATGGAAAGGGCTAGAGGGCTGCAAATGGCAACAAAATGTTGTTAAGAGCATGGCAAGTGATCTGCAAACAAATGTGGATAGGGAAATAACTTAAAATAACATTAAAAAAAAAAAAAAAAAAAAATGCTGGAGGCCCCCTTCTCAGCAGAAGAGGTACAGGAAGTCATTAAGAACCTCAGAAACTCAACGGCACAATGCCGCACATATGGTGGGAATACCCCAGAATACGCACTTTCTGGAAAAAAATATTCAATTTAATGGCTAAGATAGTGGGAAAATAAAATACTTGGAAATTAAAAAAAAAAATGAAAAGATTATAATCTTGACCTAGGAGGACGAAATTCAAATGGAGTAGGAGGTTGAGGTGGCGGTGGATGTGGCGGTGTAGGTGGAAGCGGCGGTGGAGGAGGACGAGGTAGCCAACACTGGTTCAAAAATACAACAATGGCTGGGTAAGGCTAGTGGTGAATGATGTGTCAAATTCTGTCCCCCGTCGCATAGTGTCCGCCCTGTACTGCGCTTGCTCAGTACGTAGGACAAGGGGATTTTGAAACTCTCCGAAGACGATGTGCGGTGACTCCAGGTTCAAGCCACATCATCCGAGGTTGAAGCCTAGCCAAGCGAGCCCGTGAGGGGCCCTGTTACTATGTGCTACCGTATGTCCACTTGGATGGTCGGGCTTGAACCTGCACTCACTGCGCAGGCGACGTTCATCTTTGGAGATTTTGTGAATCTCCTTGTCCTCCGTACTGTGCAAGCACTGCACCTGCGCAGTAAGTGGCCGGACACTATCCGATAGCAAGACAGTTTTCGTCAGAACACCGGTATATGTGTCTATTCTGCACAAGGTACGGCCAAGTCCTGTGGGATCCATGCCTGGTTCATTTTAGCTTGTCCACATTGGCTCTGGACAGGCGGCTGCACTTGTCTGTGATAACGCCCCCTGCCGTGCTAAATACACATTCAGATAATACACTGGCGGCAGGGCAGGCCAGCACCTCCAAGGCGTAAAGGGCAAGCTCAGGCCATGTGCCCAATTTGGAGACCCAGAAGTTGAAGGGGGCAGACCCGTCATGCAGTACGTGTACGCTTGTGCACACATACTGCTCCACCATGTTGGTGAAATGCTGCCTCCTGCTAAGACGTTCCATCTCAGCTGGTGGTGCTGGTTGTTGTGGCATGCCGACAAAGCTTTTCCACATTCCGGCTATGCTAACCCTGCCTTGCGAGGTGCTGGCGGTGCCCCGGCTGCGTTGGCAACCTCTTCCTCTGCCTTCGCCTTGTGCTTCCACCGTACCCCCGCAAGTGGGAATGCCACCAGCAGCGCGTCTACCAGCGTGCGCTTGTACTCGCGCATCTTACGATCACGCTCCAGTGAGGTAATTAAGGACGCCACGTTGTCCTTGTAACGGGGATCCAGCAGGGTGGCCACCCAATAATCAGCACCAGTTAAAATGTGGGCAACTCGGCGGTCGTTGCGGAGAGTGTCTCCGCAACATGTAATGTAATCGCTCATGTGTGCCAGGCTGCCCAGAGGCAAGGAAAAGCTGTCCTCTGTGGGAGGTGTATCGTCTGTGTCCTCTGTATCCCCCCAGCCACGCACCAGTGATGGACATGAGCTGGTCTGGGTGCCACCCTGCTGTGAACATGGTTCCTCCTCCATCTCCTCCTCATCCTCCACCTCGTCATCCTCCAGAACTGTGCCCTTGCTGCCAGACAATTGTGTACCTGGCGCTTGTTGGTGCAGGAACCCACCCTCGTAGCCACTTGTAAATGACTGCCCTGAAAGCCTTGGAAATGAACCCTCTTCCTCCTCCTCCTCCTCCTCATCCTGTGCCACATCCTCTTCCATCATCGCCTTAAGAGTTTTTTCAAGGAGGCATAGAACTGGGATAGTAACGCTGAGAACGGCGTCATCGGCACTGGCCATGTTGGTGGAGTACTCGAAACAGCGCAACAAGGCACACAGGTCTCGCATGGAGGCCCAGTTATTGGCGGTGAAGTGGTGCTGTTCCGCAGAGCGACTCACGCGTGTGTGCTGCAGCTGAAACTCCTGGCAAGCATGTGCAAGGTGGAGTTCCACCTTGTGGGCACGTCACATATGAGACGGTGAGCGGGAAGGCCGAAGTTACGCTGCAGCGCTGACAGGCGAGCAGCAGCAGGGTGAGAACGCCGAAAGTGCGCACAGACGGCCCACACTTTCTGCAGCAGCTCTGGCATATCGGGGTAATTCTTCAGGAACCTCTGGACCTCCAAGTTCAGCACATGCGTCAGGCAAGGGATGTGCGTCAAACCGGCAAGGCCCAGAGCTGCTACGAGATTTCGCCCATTATCGCTCACCACCAGGCCGCCGGGCTTGAGGCTCACTGCCACCAACCACTCATCGGTCTGTTGTTCCATGTCCCTCCACAACTCCTGCGCGGTGTTTTAAAACTGCCTGCTGTAGTTTAGCCCTGGCTGTGCTGAAGTTGGTGGTGAAGGTGTTACGCTGACCGGATGAGGAGGCGGTAGAGGATGAGGAGGCGGAGTAGGAGGAGTTAGCAACAGGAGGCAAACTGAAGTGCCCTGCAATCCTCGGTGGTGGAAGGACATGCGCCAAACTGCTATCCGCCTCAGGCCCAGCCGCCACTACATTTACCCAGTGTGCTGTTAGGGAGATATAACGTCCCTGACCGTGCTTACTGGTCCACGCATCCGTAGTTAGGTGGACCTTGCCACAGATGGCGTTGCGCAGTGCACACCTGATTTTGTCCCCCGCTTGGTTGTGCAGGGAAGGGATAGCTCGTCTGGAAAAGTAGTGGCGGCTGGGCACGACGTACTGTGGGACAGCCAATGACATCAGCCTTTGAAAACTCTGCGTCTCCACCAGACGGAATGACAGCATTTCAAAGGCGAGCAATTTTGAAATGCTGGCATTCAGGGCCAGGGATCGCGGGTGGCTAGGGGGGTACTTCCTCTTCCGCTCCAGTTTTTGGGAAATAGAGAGCTGAAAGCTTCCATGGGACATTGTGGAGATGGTTGGTGACCCAGGTGGTAGTGTTGCTGGCAGATCCTCTGTTTGCGGGTTGGCAGGTGTCACTGTCACTACAGAGGTGGATGAAGAGGCCGAGACTGCAGCAGAAGAGGAAGCAGGAGGAGCCAGAGACCTTTCTTGGTTTTTGCGGTGTCTACTCCACTGCATCTCGTGCGTTTCACTTAGATGCCTGGTCATGCAGGTTGTGCTCAGGTTGAGAACGTTTATGCCTTGCTTCAAGCTCTGATTGCACAGCGTGCAAACCACTCGTGTCTTGTCATCAGGACATTGTCTGAAGAACTGCCACGCTAGGGAACTCCTTGCACCTGGCTTTGGTGTGCTCGGTCCCTTGCTGCGTTGGACAGTAGCAGACGTACTGTCTAGGGGACGGACGCTCCGGTTTTGCACCCTGCTCCCTCTTCTGCTGTGCTGGTGGCTCTGTGCGACCACCGTCTCTTCCTCTGAACTACACTGGTCACCTGCATGACGTTGATTCCATGTGGGGTCAAGGACCTCATCGTCCTCCACATCATCTTCCACCCAAAATTCACCCCTGCCCTCCTTGTCGGTCTGCACAATGGCGAAAGCAGCAGCAGTTGGCACCTGTGTTTCGTCATCATCCGAGACGTGCTGCGTTGGTCCTCCCATGTACTCATCATGAAACATAAGTGGTTGGGCATCGGTGCACACAATCTCTTCCACTTCTGAGGCCAGGCTAGGTGGATGGCCCTGGGAAACCCTGCTAACAGAGTCATCAAAAAGCAGAAGAGACTGCTGCATGATTTGGGGCTCAGACTGAATGGCTGATTTGCAAGGGGGTGAGGTGAAAGACTGATGGACATCGACTGCAGGTGCCAACTCTGAACTTTCATCAGGAGACTGGGTGGGAGACAATGTGAAGGAAACGGAGGCACTGTCAGCAGCAACCCAATCTACTATCGCCTGTACTTGTCCTGGCCTCGACATTCGTACAGCCTCATTAGGCACGCCAAAATACTGCTGCAGGCTCTGTCGCCTACTCGCACCTGCGGAAGGTGTTTCACTAGTGCGTGTAGCTGGCACAGATAGACCACATCCTCTCCCTGCAACAGGAGCGCCACCAGCAGCACCACGACCCGGGCCACGTCCCCTTTTTGATGATCTCCTCATATTTTCAAAATTTATGTTCTCGCCCTAAATGGGTGTTTTTGTATATAGCAGAATACACATACAGTGTGTAAAGCGTTTATGAAAACGCAGAAAATGCTATTGGGAAGAAAAAAAAACACTGCAAAATTATATTTTTTTGCAATGTTTTTGCAATATCAGACTACACAGACATACTGTCTGTGTAGTCTGATATTGCAAAAACATTGCAAAAAAATATAATTTTGCAGTGTTTTTTTCTAATTTCTACAGCGTTTATGAAAATGCAGAAAATGCTATTGGGAAGAAAAAAAAACACTGCAAAATTATATTTTTTTGCAATGTTTTTGCAATATCAGACTACACGGACAGTATCTACAGCGTTTATGAAAACGCAGAAAATGCTATTGGGAAGAAAAAAAAACACTGCAAAATTTTATTTTTTTGCAACGTATTTGCAATATCAGACTACACGGACAGTATCTACAGCGTTTATGAAAACGCAGAAAATGCTATTGGGAAGAAAAAAAACACTGCAAAATTTTATTTTTTTGCAATGTTTTTACAATATCAGTATCTACAGCGTTTATGAAAACGCAGAAAATGCTATTGGGAAGAAAAAAAACACTGCAAAATTTTATTTTTTTGCAATGTTTTTGCAATATCAGACTACACGGACAGTATCTACAGCGTTTATGAAAACGCAGAAAATGCTATTGGGAAGAAAAAAAAAAAAAAACACTGCAAAATTTTATTTTTTTGCAATGTTTTTGCAATATCAGACTACACGGACAGTATCTACAGCGTTTATGAAAACGCAGAAAATGCTATTGGGAAGAAAAAAAAGCACTGCAAAATTTTATTTTTTTGCAATGTTTTTGCAATATCAGACTACACGGACAGTATCTACAGCGTTTATGAAAACGCAGAAAATGCTATTGGGAAGAAAAAAAAACACTGCAAAATTTAATTTTTTTGCAATGTTTTTGCAATATCAGACTACACGGACAGTATCTACAGCGTTTATGAAAACGCAGAAAATGCTATTGGGAAGAAAAAAAAACACTGCAAAATTTATTTTTTTTGCAATGTTTTTGCAATATCAGACTACACGGACAGTATCTACAGCGTGTATGTAGGAACACGCAGAAAATGCTATTGGGAAAAATAAAATAAAAAGCAAAATTCAATTTTTATGCAATGTTTTTCCAATAGCAGAATACACACAGACTTTGGTGTATCTCTTAGTATATGCAGTGCAGTAATGTTGCACTGAGCTTGAAGGTAAAACGTTTAGATTTTGTCTGGCACTGGCCTCATGGCACTGTTACTGTGCACTGCACCCCAGCCAGGGTACAATTGATTTAGGAATCTCTTCAATAATTATGTCTGCCTCTTTCTTTTGCAAAATAAAGAAACTCCCTCCCTACTCTAGCTATCTAGATCGCTCACTGATCTAACTAATTAGAATAAAATTCCAGGAATGTGGACTGACTTTAGCACACTAACTCCTAAAATCTTCTATCTATCTGCAGCACAGGAACCTGCCTAACAGTGTGTGTCTAACAGAATGACGCTGTGTGCTGTGTGTGGGCTATATATAGAGGCTGGGTCACATGCTGCGCTGGCCAATCACAGCCATGCCATTAGTAGGCATGGCTGTGATGGCTTCTAGGGCACACTAGTAAAACGATCATCCATTGGCTGGCCTAAAGATGTGAAAAAGGCGCCAATACAGCGCCGAACACCGGACCCGAACCCAAACTTACAGCCAATAGTTCGGGTTCGGGTCCGGGTCCCGGACACCCAAAAGTCCGGTACGGACCCGAACTTTGCAGTTCGGGTTCGCTCAACCCTAGTCAGCAGGTTTATGTTCTGCTTCCTCTGCAGCAGAACACACTCCAAGCAGCATGGGAAGGCCCGTACACCATCACCCAGCGTCTGAATGATGTCACCTACTTGGTCAGGTTGGGAGAAGGGAGTAGACGGCAGAAGGCCATTCATGTAATCATGATCAAAGCCCATCATGAGCGCACAGCCTATGGCATGCCGGTCTGCAGCAGGCCAGAGCCTGAGGAGGATGATTCACTTTTAGACCTGCTAGCTGACACCAGGGATGTAGACTCAGAACTCCTGATTAACTCCAATCTTACCCCTCCCCAGGTACCTGGGCTGAAGAGAGTGCTGGCAGTACATGGTAGCAAGTTTACGGGAAAACCTGGGAGGACGCACCTCGCTATCCACCAGGTGGACACAGGGCACATCCTCCCATTAAACAGTCAGTCTATCGCATCTCCCTGGAGGTGTGTTGTGGAAAATTTTATTAATGTATGTTGTCAGATGCCCCCAGTGTCGGTTTTGCTGTGCTCATGTGAGCGTATTCGCACATAAAGACGTTGGCGGAAGACCATTGGCTGCGGAAATCTTCCTGTGGACACTGCAGATGTGTTTGCTGGTTTAAGGATGTTAATTTGTGCCTCCTCGGGAGACTGGCCACTTCCCGGTGACTGCATTAATGACTTCAAGCGAACATGTCTGTGTACATTGGAACTATAGCATAACAATATAAATATTACGGCCCACTGAGCCATGGCTTTATATTGTTTGTTGTCATTGAAAGCAGTTAGACGGTTTGGACATCACTGCTAGTCTGTTTTGAATGTATACAAGTGTGTCATCGGTTCTTTTGAAGGAAAACAATTGTCCCTGTATTGTAACCTCATTGTATTGTATTGTCCTGATATGGTCATTCACATCCTTTGTGGGAGGGGTTTAGCTGTCAGAGGCAAACCCTTGAGGGTGTGGCCTTGAAGGGATTCGAAATAAAGGAGTTCGCTCAGCTCAGGAAAGTCGGGGATGCTGCCCGATGCTGATAGGAACATGTAAGCGATACTGGTAATGGCTCCTTTAATGCGACCTGGCTGGGAAGTATGCAATGCTTGGCTGGTGAGGTTTGAATGAGGGGGCTGAGGTAAGGATGTATGAGTGGTTGATAGGTAGAGGGGAGACATACGATCTAAAGTTAAGGCATTATATCATCAAGACGGAAAGTATCATTGGTTATATTAGAAACAGGAAAAACTGTCTGTTTGCTCTACAGGCAGTCAGATTTTTACCATAACAGGTGCTGGTCGACATGAAAAGGGAGGTGGAGGAAGTGCTGCAGTCCCACAGTGCCTGGGCATCCCCAGTAGTCTTGGTCCCCAAAAAGGACCAGACGACCAGGTTCTGTGTGGAGTACCGGAAGCTGAATGCCATCACCACTGCAGATGCCTACCCCATGCCCCAGATTAATATGTTGTTAGATATGCTGGCAGCTGCCCGCTATATCACAATCATGGATCTGAGCAGGGGGTACAGGGAGGCCCGGAACGGAGACAGCAAAAAAGCAGAATAGTGTAGGGCCGTGCATGACTGTGTGTCTAGCAAGCACACATACAGTTAATCAGGTATTCCCTGAGGGGAGGAGGCAAGAGGACTTTTGAGGGGAGTGGCCATATTTAAGAAGGGGGTGGAGCTACAGTGGGACATCGTGGTTGCAGAGAACACAGTAGGAGGCAGTTTTTCTTCACTGCTCCTCTGCTTCCCAAGATGGCCGACATGGAGCACATGCTGGGAAGACTCAGACAGGCTGCAGGAGTGCGGGGAGAGAGCTGGCTGCAAGCGCAGATAGACGCCCTAATAGAAGATGAGCCAGACGGGCAGCCCCCGGGTGGATCGCGGGACGGGGGATCAGAACGCCCGTGGAGATCGCGACCTTCGGCGCGGTACTCACCCAGCAGCGATCGGGGACCATCATGGGTGACCAGGAGCCCTAGGGGGAGCAATCCGCTCCTCCAGCAAAGCGGATGCAGCAGCCACTAGACCCAGGGACACAGCGGGTTACACGCCGTGGTAGGCGGGGCCACGGGCCGGAATGGCGCGGCTTCCTCGCCAACACCTCATGGCATTCAAGCGCCCGCTAACCCCCCCGCGGCTCTACACGAGTCGGGGGGTCCTGTTAGGTGGGTAATGACGCGCAAGGGACTGCCAGATTGGAGCGGGGCACAGCTGGAGACACTGCAGGGGGTAGGAGCTCACCCGGCGGGTGAGGGACACACCAGAGGGGCAGAAGAAACTCGGCCCAGGCCGGCCAAAGTGCACTCAGCCCGGGCCGGCAGGGGGCACCAGCGAGCAGTGGAGCAGCCATGCGGTATCTACCCCCACGTCGTCTGGACCACACGGCCTCATGGAGGGACTCTCCAAGTGGGCTCACATCAGCGCCAAGCCAGGCGGCTGAGGACAGGTCAGAAGGCAAAGTGACGGATGAGGATGAGGAACAGGAACGGCAGATTCTGCCGCGGGAAGTCAGAGCAACGACTGTGGGGATGGCTCCCGGTCAGCCCGGTAAGTCATGTGATAACTTAACTTTTACTACTGCTTTACAGGATTTGTTGGGGGTAGTTGCGGCTAGCGCGGGGGGGGGGGGTCACCTCTTCACCGCGTGCGTCAAAAAGAGCTCCTGTCCAACAACTGGAGAACTGGAGAGCAGTGCTCCCGCCAGTTTGGGGTCAGGGGGTCAGCTTCAGGAGTTATTGGAGGGATTAAGGGTGCTGGTAGGGCATTTTGGGGATCACTCACAGGGGGTTCAGGCGGGGATTGCAGAACCGGTTTCAGCTGCTGGGGGGGCTGCAACTGCAGCGGGGGTAGGGGAGAACTCGGGGGTATGGTGACTCCTGTCACACAGGTGCCTGGTGTAAGTGCGGGGACTGAAGCACAGGGTGATAAAGGCGCAGCGGGGGCAGTGGTCCGGGCAGATATAATCAGAATGGCGGATGCGGCTAAGTGTGAAGTTTATGTTTGCTTTGAAGGGCCATCGTTGGCTGATTCACTGTCTCAATTTCAGTGGGCCAAGTTCAGGGAACTAGCTCCAGCGGCGGAGAAGGAAGGAGTTCCTTGCCCGGGTTGGATCTGGGAGCTGGCCTTGGAGTCGCCGCGGGATGGATCCAGAAGTCAGTAAGCACGTCAACTTGTCTGCTTACACAAAGGTATGGGGGGAATCGTCCAGGTTCTGTCAGGAATCTAGGGTGTACGGTGCTGGCGCGGAGGTAAGATTGCTAGTCGTGTACTTTGTCTCAAGGCAGATGGAGGCGGGTGCTTCTATTTCTGCTATTGAAAAGAAGTTAGCGGGGTTGTCATTTTTGTTCAAACTACAGAAGCAGGAGGATTGGACTAAAGATTTTTGGGTACGGAAGTCATTAAAGAGGTATCGTAAGGAACACAAGCAGAAGGACAGGTGGAGGCCTTTGACTTTTGCAAACCTGCGGTCGATATGTGGGGTATTGGGGGCAGTCTCACAGAGTCTACGGGGGATCAGCGTGGCTCAGGTATGATGAGCAGTTTCGCCAACGCAGAGCTGTGCGTCCGTCCCTGAGATGGGACCACAAGGACATCAGCTTGTGGATGTGACTTATGTCTTCAGCGACGGCCTGCCTCAGTTTCTTCAGGGGGGGGCCGGGGTAACCACTCCTCAGGACTACCGGACGGGAAAAAATGGGGGGTTTGTTGGCAATACAATGAGGGGTACTGCAAATTTGGGGGTTTGTGCAAATTCAAGCACGAATGCTCAGGTTGTGGGGGAACCCATGCCCTGTCAAAGTGTTTCAAAAAAGGAAAGCGTGCCGGTGAGTTTGGTAACAAGAGAGACGACTCCGGTGATGGAGGAAAGGATGCAGCCTTTCCTATATAGGTACCCCGACAGGCAGGCAGCAGCACTTCTCGCTTCAGGTTTTCAACAGGGTTTCAGGATACCATGTTCATTGGAGGTAATTCCTCCGATGGCTAGGAACCTTAAATCTGCGTTGCAACACCCGGGGGTGGTGGGGGATAAGTTGTCGAAGGAAGTGGCTTTGGGGAGGATGGGGGGACCGTTTGCGGAAAAACCTTTGCAGGACTTGGTGGTGTCCCCTTTGGGGGTGGTGCCAAAGAAGGAGCCTAACAAGTTTAGGCTCATACACCATTTGTCCTTCCCCAAGGGGGGTCGGTAAATGATTTCATTGACCCTGAGTCCTGCACGGTTTCCTATACTTCATTTGACGCAGCGATAAAGTGGGTTAAGCGTTACGGAAAGGGGGCGCTGTTGGCAAAGTCAGACATAGAGTTGGCATTCAGACTGCTTCCTGTGCATCCGGAGAGCTTCCGGCTTCTGGGATGTCAGTGGCAGGGCCAGTTTTACGTGGACAAATGCTTACCCATGGGTTGTTCTATTTCTTGTGCCTTGTTTGAGACGTTCAGTTCCTTCTTGGAATGGGTGGTCAGGGAGGTGTCGGAAATGGACTCAGTGATACATTATTTGGATGATTTCCTCTGTATAGGGCCCCCTGAGTCAATGGTGTGTGCGATTTTATTGGCTACATTGCAGCACATTGCTGAAAAGTTCAGAGTGCCGTTGGCAGCCGACAAAACAGAGGGCCCTCAGACAGAAATCAGTTTCCTAGGCATTGTGATCGATTCGATAGCCATGGAATGCAGGTTGCCGGAGAATAAACTGAGGGATTTGCAGGCTGAGATTCGTGCGATTCACGGTTTGAGGAAGGTACAACTGTGGGTGTTGCAATCTTTGCTAGGTAAGTTAAATTTTGCATGTAGGATAATCCCAATGGGTAGGGTTTTCTGCCGGCGACTGTCAGCAGCTACGGCGGGAGTGAAGGCGCCAACGCACTTCATTCGTTTGACCAGGGAGCACCGGGAGGATCTGCAGGTATGGTATCAGTTCCTGAGTACGTACAATGGCAGGTCAGTGTGGATGGAGGGACCGGTGAGTAACTTTGATGTGGAGCTGGTCACGGACGCCGCAGGATCCACAGGATATGGGTCTTTTTTCCAAGGGAGATGGAGTGCAGAACCCTGGCCTTCATCATGGGTGGAGGCGGGTTTCCTGCGTAACCTGGTACTTCTGGATTTGTTTCCAGTGGTATTAGCATTGAAATTATGGGGACAGGAGTTTAAAAACTTGAAGCTAAGGTTGAACTGCGACAACATGGGGGTAGTGCAGGTGATCAATCGCATGTCAGCGTCTTCACAACCTGTCGTTCGGCTGATGCGGCAGTTGGTGTTGCGGTGCTTGCAGTTGAACATCTTCCTTTATGCGGTGCATATACCGCAGGTGGACAACATGTTGGCTGATTCACTGTCTCAATTTCATTGGGCCAAGTTCAGGGAACTAGCTCCAGCGGCGGAGAAGGAAGGAGTTCCTTGCCCGGGTTGGATCTGGGAGCTGGCCTTGGAGTCGCCGTGGGATGGATCCAGAAGTCAGTAAGCACGTCAACTTGGTCTGCTTACACAAAGGTATAGGGGGAATGGTCCAGGTTCTGTCAGGAATCTGGGGTGTACGGTGCTGGCGCGGAGGTAAGATTGCTAGTCGTGTACTTCTATTTCTGCTATTGAAAATATGTTAGCGGGGTTGTCATTTTTGTTCAAACTACAGAAGCAGGAGGATTGGACTAAAGATTTTTGGGTACGGAAGTCATTAAAGAGGTATCGTAAGGAACACAAGCAGAATGACAGGTGGAGGCCTGTGACTTTTGCAAATCTGCGGTCCATATGTGGGGTATTGGGGGAAGTCTGCAGTTCGGGATATGAAAACCTACTGTTTAGGGCTAGACATGTGCAATTTGTTTAGTTTTTTTTCGTTTTTCATTTTTTTTCGTTATTTTCGTTCGTTCGTTTTCGTACGAATCCGAATAACGAATCGTTTCGAATCGTACGAATCCGATTAACGAATCATTCGAATCGAATGAATCCGAAAAACAACGAAAATCCTAAAAAAACAAATTAGAAACAACGAATGTACTAATGAAGAAAATCCGAAAAACAAAAAAGAAAGAAAAAATGTGTACATTCGTAACTTTTTTTTTGTTGAATTGGTAATTTTCCGTGTCCCTTACAATGGTGCTGCTAAACGTGCTTCGAATGGATTGAACCAAAAAATTTGTACATTCGTAACTTTTTTTTCGATTCGTAACTTTTTTTTTTTTGATTCGTAACTTTTTTTTTTCGATTCGTAAATTATTAAAATGTAATAATAGCATACACATTACATAAAATTATGAATTATGCTCCAATTACAATGCTCCAATTACGAATCTACGAATGTTACGAATGTACGAATAAATACGAATGCGTCCGAAAATTAAACTAATTAAACGAAAAAACGAATCAACGAAAAAATAACTCTTACGAATGTATGAATCGTTACGAATACGAACACCGACGACTTACGAATGTACGAATCATTATGAATCCAAACACCGACGACTTACGAATGTACGAATCGTTACGAATCAACGGAAACGAAAAAAACGAAACGAAAAAAAACTATTTTTTTCGGAAACGAAAAAAACGAAACGAAAAAAAAAATTTTTTTTTTGTTGTGCACATGTCTATTTAGGGCCGCATTCTCCTTGGCATTTTTTGGCGCATTCCGGTGGGGGATTGGTAAGCCCTTCCAGACGGGTTGAGAGTGGTATATTGTATCAGGATGTTTGGGTTTATGAGAATAGGTTGTCTTTGAAACTACGCAGGTCAAAGACGGATCAGGAAGGAAAAGGGGTCGAGGTGTGGCTGTTCGGGTTGCCAGGGGTGGAGGTTTGTCCGGTCACAGCAGTGACTGAATTTTTGAGGATGCGTACAGGGGGTAGTGGGCCTTTGCTTAGGCATTTTGATGATTCACACCTGTCCACGTTTCAATTTGTCTCAGTGTTTAGGCAATGTCTGAAGAGGATTGGGTTGGAGGGATCAGCCTACGCTTCACACTCCTTCCGTATCGGAGGCAGCTACGGAAGCTGCTCGGTTCAGGTTGGATGAGGCGGCAGTGCGGAAAATAGGGAGATGGGAATCCAGGAGATTCCGTTATTATATTCATCCACAGTTAGTAATGGAATGATTAAATAAAATAAAAAAAATTTTTTTGAAAGTGGAGGGGGACTTTTGGGTGTGGAGGTTTGAGTCACGTGTTCCTAGTGTTGGTTGTTGTCACTGTGCCTTGTGTTCTTTTGTTTCAGA
Source organism: Lithobates sylvaticus (assembly GCA_028564925.1). NCBI lineage: Eukaryota > Metazoa > Chordata > Amphibia > Anura > Ranidae > Lithobates > Lithobates sylvaticus. Next base: position 143,675,194 of record CM053033.1, read on the forward strand.
TGGAGGATCTAGATGCCTCGTCTGGATACTCTGGCACTCTTATGTCTGTTGGGGGGCCAGGAGAGGAGATGCAAGGCCGGAAGGGAGACAGTTGGGTATCTCGAGGAGAGAGGCGTGCATTAAATGGTTGGGAAGACCAGGAATGCGGTGGGAACAGGGTAATTCACTAAGGTGTAACGTTTTGCCTGGCTGGACAGACCACCGCATGTGTTGGTCATTCATGCTGGGGGAAGGAAATGACCTGGGTATACGGACGGTCAGGGACCTGTTTGCCGATATAAAAGCAGACATTATTTACCTTCACACGGCATTTCCTAACACTGTGTTGCTTTGGTCGGATATGGTGGCGAGAACGACCTGGCGCATGGCGAGATCCGTGGAACGCATTAACAAGACCCGCATTCGGGTAAATAAGGTGGTGGGGAAGGAGGTATGGTCATACCTCACAGAGAGCTGGAGGTGAATGTGGGGTTGTACTTACGAAGAGATGGGGTACATCTCACTGATGTGGGCATTGACCTTTGGTCTCTAGGCTTACAGGAGGGGATAACAAGGGCTCTGCGAGTGTGGAGGGGCCTGCCAGGCTAAGGTGTCATCCTTTTGGCTGTGGCTGGGTTTTTTGTCTGTTGGTCGGTGACGGTAGCAGTAACAGAGGTGGTAAAATGGGGTGGGGGGCTCAGCCAGGGCCCCTCCGGGTATTCCACCAAGAGATTGCTGGAATACGGATGTTTGCACTGCAGGTTGGGGGTTGTCTCCAAAAGGTACAACTGCAGTCCGGTTAAGTTTCAAAATGGTTACCGCAGTGCCCTGGTGTTTTTGCACGGTGGTAATAAGTGGGTAGCTTTGTCACTGGCCAACAGATTGTGTTTGAAACTTGTTGTTTCTAAGTTATGTTTTACATTCAGGTTTTATATTGGAGTTTCTATTCAGAGTGTTTTAATAAACAGGCTGTTATGGCCATTTATACTCCAGTGAATGGTGTGGTCTCGTTATTATAGAATTAAGTATAGTTAAAGGGTTGGAGTATACTTGGGTGTTTTAGCCAGTGGGTGATACATCTCGACTACACGGGTCATGGCAAATTCCTTTGGCCCCTGAGACTTGGGAAAGATCCGCCTTCATCACCCCATTCGGCTTGTTCGAATTTACCGTCATGCCATTTGGGATGAAGAATGCCCCAGCTACTTTCCAGAGAGTCATGAATAGGGATGAGCTTCGAGTTCGAGTCGAACATTGCCTGTTCGCCTGTTCACCGAACAGCGAACAATTTGGGGTGTTCGCGGCAAATTCGAAAAGCCACGGAACACCCTGTAAAAGTCTATGGGAGAAATCTAAAGTGCTAATTTTAAAGGCTTATATGCAAGTTATTGTCATAAAAAGTGTTTGGGGACCTGAGTCCTGCCCCAGGGGACGTTTTTTCGGGAGCAGTGATTTTAATAATGCTTAAAGTGAAACAATAAAAGTGTAATATTCCTTTAAATTTTGTACCTGGAGGGTGTCTCTAGTATGCCTGTAAAGAGGCCTATGTTTCCCGTGCTTAGAACTGTCCCTGCACAAAGTGTAATTTCTGCAGGAAAAAAAGTCATTTAAAAGCACTCGCAGCTATAATGAATTGTCGGCTCCCCGTAATACAGAGAACAGTCATTGAAAGTCATTGATAAAAAAAAAGCGTGGGGTTCCCCCCAAATTCAATTACCAGGCCCTTCAGGTTTGGTATGGGTATTAAGGGGAACCCTGTGTCAAAAAAAAAAATTTACGTAGGGTTCCCTCCAAATATCCATACCAGACCCTTCAGGTCTGGTATAGATTTTAAGGGGAACTCCACGCCAAATTTTAAAAAAATGGCGTGGAGTTCGCCCAAAAATCCATACCAGACCCTTTATCCGAGCACGCAACCTGGCAGGCCGCAGGAAAAGAGGAGGGACGAGAGACCCCCCTTCCTGAACCGTACCAGGCCACATGCCCTCAACATTGGGAGGATGCTTTGGGGGTCTGTGACCCCTCAAAGCACCATGTCCCCATATTGATGGGGACAAGGGCCTCATCCCCACAACCCTGGCAGGGATTATTAGAATCTAGAAGCCTCCTTTAACAAGGGGACCCCCAGATCCCGGCCCCCCTGTTTGAAATGGTAAGGGGGTACAAAAGTACCCCTACCATTTCACAGAGAAAGTGTAAAAAATTGTTAAAAAAAACACACTGACACCGGTGGGAAAAGTCCTTTATTAAAAATAAAAAAAGATTCCAGCGGTGGTAATCCACTCTTGCTATCCAGAGATGGGTGTTCTCTTCTCCAGGGTCCAGCGACCTTTAAAATTAGCACTTTTGATTTTGAACGTTCGGGTCCCATAGACTTTAATAGGGTTCTAAAGTTCATGCAAAGTTTAGGTCTGTTTGCAGGTTCTGGTGCAAACCGAACCGGGGGGTGTTCGGTTCATCCCTAGTCATGAATGACTTACTGGAGGGGCTGGAAACCTTTGAAGTAGCCTACCTGGATGACATTGCCATATTCAGCCCTACCTGGGTAGAACACCTGGTGCACCTGTCACAGGTCCTGGACCAACTGACAGCTGCCAATCTGACTGTTCAACTTAGTAAGTGTCAAATTGGCATGACTGATGTGCAGTACTTGGGACACCAGGTAGGAGGAGGCACCCTGAAACCCGAGACGGGGAAGGTTGAGGCCATCCTCTCCTGCCCCCCAAACCAAAAAGCATGTTATGTCTTTCTTGGGGACCGCTGACTACTATAGGAAGTTTGTATGTAACTATAATAGCCTGGCCAAACCTCTGACTGACATAACCAAAAAGAAACTGCAAAAAGTGGTGTCTTGGACACCAGAATGTGAGCAGGCATTTCAGGCCTTGAAGGAGGCGCTGGCCAGCGCCCCTGTGCAACAAGCTCCAGACTTCACCCGCCATTTCCTAGTACAGACAGATGCCTCTGCTCATGGATTGGGTGCAGTTCTGAGCCAGGTGGATGATGCTGGAAAGGAGCATCCCATCCTCTACCTGAGCCGGAAGCTGCTTTCCAGCCACAATCGAAAAGGAGTGTCTTGCGATCGTGTGGGCGCTCCAGAAGTTACAAACATACCTTTATGGATGGCACTTCACTGTAATCACGGATCACAATCCCTTGAGCTGGCTAAGTCGGTTTGCTGGGAAGAATGGCAAACTACTTCGGTGGAGCTTAATTCTGCAATACGATTTCCATCCACCATCCAGCATAAGAAAGGCAGCACCCATGGCAATGCTGATGGGCTGTCACGACAAGTCGAGCCCACAGGAGTCGGTCAGGAGGGAAATTGTAGTTCCCTCCCATGCAACCACCTAAGGGGGAGGTGTAATGATATCACGTACTGGACATGAGAAGCTGTAGCTAGTCGCCATGTTGTTTGAAACCTTGGGGCAGCCATGACAGCTTGGTTAACCGTGTAAGATTACAGAAAAATCTCAACAGAGAAAGCAGAACCAGACTAGGTCAGTAAAAACAGCTCATGTCGGCCTGTCGTAAAACTGTCACCCTCTCAATTCAGAGAACCAGGAGATACTGGTCATAAATACCTGAATGCACATAAAGCTTAAAACAGTGGAACAAGTATGACATTTTATGTCATATTTCATGTTTCATAACTTCCAAAGTAATAATAGCACAGCCATAATATGGACATATTTTGTTTCCTCAGATAATTTGTAATATTTCAAGTCCAGACACCCCTATGTCAGGTCATATGGGAAACCACTGGTACCCCTCATTTCTCCTAAGTAGACTAGACAGTAGAGACATGGCATGCTTATATATGTTTTGATGTAAATCTCACGCTGAACAATAATATGGATATTTGGAGTCTTTAAACACTATAGATGCAGAGATATGAATATGTATCCCAAAGTGTACCTGGGACATGGTCATGAGTCTAGACACCTCCCAGCAACCAACCCCTAAACAAGATGACCAGACAATTGGTCACTGGTCGCTGTCAACACCCCTTTGATGGGACAATAAAGAGGAGAAGCCAAGACAATGGGCAGTTGTAAATGTTTTATTTGCACCAACTTTGAAATTTCTATAATAAACCCTTATGTTGAAAAGTGTTAACCTTATCTCTAAAGTTCTTAATGCAAGCTATAAACGAACCTACCTCTTAAAAGAGCGCTACTGTTGTAGAGTAATGCCGCATACACACGGTCGGAATTCTCTTCGGAAAAAGCTCTGATGGTTTTCCCGTCGGAATTCCGACGGAATTTCGCTCAAACTGTCTTGCCTACACACGGTCACACCAAATTCCGACGGTCTGTAACACAGCGGCATAAAACACATTCGACAGCACTATAGAAGGGAAGTTTAATGCTTCCGAGCATGCGTCAAATTGTTTCCGAGCATGCGTCGGAATTTTGCGTGTCGGAATTGCATACACACGATCGTAAAATCCGATAGAAAGGTTTTCCGTCGGAAAAATTGAGAACAGGTTCTCAATCCAAAGTCCGTCGGAAATTCCGACAGAAAAAGACTGATGGGCATACATGTGTGTCTCCGGCTGGTTCTATGCACAGGCGCTGACACTTCTGCGTTCCAGCAGCCTCTCTCCCCTGTTTCCGGGTCTAGCACGGCGCTCTGCGCATGCGCGGACCCGATCCGAAGCGAGGCTTGGTTCTCGCGCATGCGCGTGAGCACCTAGCGTCTGATGTCGCCCTTCCCAGGGCTATTATCTGGAAAGAGAAAGGTAGGATTAATGCCTTATGATAATGTGTATGTATGTTATGTTAGATTGGCAGCTTATTGGGGTTTGTTTGTTATCTCTGCAGTGTTCTATATCCATGGATGCCTCACTGCCCCCTAGTGGCCAGCCCGCTTGTAGCAGGTATGTACATAGCTTGGTTGCTGTGTATTTTGTGGAGAATATTAGCATTAGATACCAGCTGGTCTTTACCTTCCTTCTCTCTCTTGTATATTTTCTTTATAGCCCTGATCCGCAGCATAGTTCTCATAGTCGTAGTGGATCGTCAAATTCGCACCACCATAAATCCTCTTCAAAGTCTAGCCATCATAGATCTTCCAGATCTGAACAACGCAGTAAAGACTATTCTCGCCCCCCTTCTTCTCACTCGAGTAAGAGGCCAGAAAATTCATGCTGGGGTTGTAGGATGCCTGTTCCAACAAACAAATCACTCTGCGATCACTGCTTTTCTAAAGCCGCAGATGAGAGAGATGGTGCAGACCAACGTTTGGGGTCAATGGTGAGACGGGTAGTAAAGGAGTCCTTGCAGCAGTGAGTCCCCATCAGACCCATCAGACCCATTTCTGATGAGTGGAGCAAGATAGACAGGAAAAGTTTCATGCAGTCAAAAATATTTAAACTGTATCCCTTTAAAGAGGACGAAGTAAAACTTCTTGAATCAGCTCCTTTGGTGGACGCAGCGCTCATGCGTTTAGTAAAATATGTAACTCTTCCCTTAGAAGACACGGTTTTTAAAGATCCGTTGGAAATGAGAATTGATTCAGATTTGAAGAGGATTTATTTAACTTCTGGGATGGCATGCAAACCAATACTGGCGTTAGCAGCGGTATCAAAATCCTGGGCCGATAATATTGAAGAGTTCTTAAGAGGAATCTCTATGGAAACAGCTAAAGATTCTCCTATCCAGGAGATTATAATGGCTTCCGCCTTTCTTGGGAGGCATCTATTAATGTCACCCGCCTGCTGTCCCGGGCTATGTTAGCGGCAGTTTCGGGGCGGCGTGCTTTGTGGCTCCGTCTATGGTTGGCGGATACAGCGTCAAAGCAGGCTTGGTGCTGTATCTCCTTTGAAGGGGCCTCTTTATTTGGTAATAAACTGGATAGTGCCATATCCCGGGCCACAGGTGGGAAATCTGGTTTCCTCCCTCAAGACAGACGTCTTCAGAACCAGAAACATCCATTTCCAAGAAGGCAGAATTCAGACTGCGCTAGGGAAGCTTGCAGCTATAGGCCTGGCTGGGAGTTTTCTAGATCATGGAAGTCCAGACAGTCTTCCTTCAAAAAGACCTCAAAAGGTGGTTCCTCTGGTAACCAGGATTCCGCTAAATCTTTTTGAAATTGGGCCCGCTCAAACATGTCAGGTAGGGGCTCGCCTTCTCCACTTCAGGCATGTTTGGGCGGCCTCAATTCGAGATTATTGGTCCGTCAGGACGGTTTCCTCCGGTCACAAGTGGGTCTTCATCAACACCCCAAGATTAAGGTTTGTTCCCACAACTCTTCCAGGCTCAGAGGAGAAAAAACAGGTCCTATTGACCTACGTGAGCTGTTTACTGGAGCAAGGCACAGCCGTACTCGTTCCAGCAGACGAACGTGGCGAAGGCATGTATTCTCCTCTGTTCTTGAGACAGAAGAAAAACGGCACTTGGAGGCCAGTGATTGATTTGACCCATCTCAATTCCTTTATTCGCAAGGAAAAATTCAAAATGGAAGGAGACTGATGGGCATACATGTGTGTCTCCGGCTGGTTCTATGCACAGGCGCTGACACTTCTGCGTTCCAGCAGCCTCTCTCCCCTGTTTCCGGGTCTAGCACGGCGCTCTGCGCATGCGCGGACCCGATCCGAAGCGAGGCTTGGTTCTCGCGCATGCGCGTGAGCACCTAGCGTCTGATGTCGCCCTTCCCAGGGCTATTATCTGGAAAGAGAAAGGTAGGATTAATGCCTTATGATAATGTGTATGTATGTTATGTTAGATTGGCAGCTTATTGGGGTTTGTTTGTTATCTCTGCAGTGTTCTATATCCATGGATGCCTCACTGCCCCCTAGTGGCCAGCCCGCTTGTAGCAGGTATGTACATAGCTTGGTTGCTGTGTATTTTGTGGAGAATATTAGCATTAGATACCAGCTGGTCTTTACCTTCCTTCTCTCTCTTGTATATTTTCTTTATAGCCCTGATCCGCAGCATAGTTCTCATAGTCGTAGTGGATCGTCAAATTCGCACCACCATAAATCCTCTTCAAAGTCTAGCCATCATAGATCTTCCAGATCTGAACAACGCAGTAAAGACTATTCTCGCCCCCCTTCTTCTCACTCGAGTAAGAGGCCAGAAAATTCATGCTGGGGTTGTAGGATGCCTGTTCCAACAAACAAATCACTCTGCGATCACTGCTTTTCTAAAGCCGCAGATGAGAGAGATGGTGCAGACCAACGTTTGGGGTCAATGGTGAGACGGGTAGTAAAGGAGTCCTTGCAGCAGTGAGTCCCCATCAGACCCATCAGACCCATTTCTGATGAGTGGAGCAAGATAGACAGGAAAAGTTTCATGCAGTCAAAAATATTTAAACTGTATCCCTTTAAAGAGGACGAAGTAAAACTTCTTGAATCAGCTCCTTTGGTGGACGCAGCGCTCATGCGTTTAGTAAAATATGTAACTCTTCCCTTAGAAGACACGGTTTTTAAAGATCCGTTGGAAATGAGAATTGATTCAGATTTGAAGAGGATTTATTTAACTTCTGGGATGGCATGCAAACCAATACTGGCGTTAGCAGCGGTATCAAAATCCTGGGCCGATAATATTGAAGAGTTCTTAAGAGGAATCTCTATGGAAACAGCTAAAGATTCTCCTATCCAGGAGATTATAATGGCTTCCGCCTTTCTTGGGAGGCATCTATTAATGTCACCCGCCTGCTGTCCCGGGCTATGTTAGCGGCAGTTTCGGGGCGGCGTGCTTTGTGGCTCCGTCTATGGTTGGCGGATACAGCGTCAAAGCAGGCTTGGTGCTGTATCTCCTTTGAAGGGGCCTCTTTATTTGGTAATAAACTGGATAGTGCCATATCCCGGGCCACAGGTGGGAAATCTGGTTTCCTCCCTCAAGACAGACGTCTTCAGAACCAGAAACATCCATTTCCAAGAAGGCAGAATTCAGACTGCGCTAGGGAAGCTTGCAGCTATAGGCCTGGCTGGGAGTTTTCTAGATCATGGAAGTCCAGACAGTCTTCCTTCAAAAAGACCTCAAAAGGTGGTTCCTCTGGTAACCAGGATTCCGCTAAATCTTTTTGAAATTGGGCCCGCTCAAACATGTCAGGTAGGGGCTCGCCTTCTCCACTTCAGGCATGTTTGGGCGGCCTCAATTCGAGATTATTGGTCCGTCAGGACGGTTTCCTCCGGTCACAAGTGGGTCTTCATCAACACCCCAAGATTAAGGTTTGTTCCCACAACTCTTCCAGGCTCAGAGGAGAAAAAACAGGTCCTATTGACCTACGTGAGCTGTTTACTGGAGCAAGGCACAGCCGTACTCGTTCCAGCAGACGAACGTGGCGAAGGCATGTATTCTCCTCTGTTCTTGAGACAGAAGAAAAACGGCACTTGGAGGCCAGTGATTGATTTGACCCATCTCAATTCCTTTATTCGCAAGGAAAAATTCAAAATGGAATCCCTGCTTACGATTCAGCAGTCAGTGCATCTGGGAGATTCGTTGATATCGATCGATTTGAAGAATGCATACTTCCACGTGCCAGTGGCAAACGACTTTCAGCGGTTCCTCCGCTTTGCAGTAGGCGAACAACACCTACAGTTTACATGTCTCCCCTTCGGGTTAACAACGTCACCTTGGGTCTTCTCCAAAGTCCTTTTAGCAGTAGTAGCTCTTCTGTGAGTCAAAGGTGTTCGTCTCCACCACTATCTGGATGACTTGCTCCTGCTGTTCCAGAAGAGAGATCAGATCTTGGAGCACAAGAGTTTAGTCATCTCCACTCTGCAAGAATTTGGGTGGCTCCTGAATCTAGAGAAGAGCCATCTAGATCCAACACAATCCCTTGTGTTTCTAGGGGCTCAGTTCAATAGGATAGAAGGTACTATCTCCCTTCCAGAAGAGAAGATCGGAGTGATCCGAGACAGGATTCACGCAGCCCTAGCGTCATCTCACCTTTCGGCTCCCCTATGCCTGAAAGTAATTGGCACAATGACAGCAACCATTCCTATGGTGAACTGGGCCCAATGACACACTCGTCCCTTCCAGAAGGGGTTTCTACAACAGTGGGATTCATCCAGCCAGACCCAGCGCATACTCCTCACTCCAGCCATGAGGACATCTCTCCTCTGGTGGCTTCAAGGGAAGAATTTGAGCAATCACCATTCAATCATTCCCATTTCTTGAGTTACAGTGACATCAGACGCCAGCAACCAAGGATGGGGCGCTCATTGCCTTTCAGATGTGGCTCAGGGCAGGTGGACATTCCCATCTGGAGTTAAGGGCATCCTTTCAGGTGCTCCTATCATTTCGCCATCTAGTGGTGGATTCTACCGTAATGCTAAGGTTGGACAATACAACCGCGGAGGCTTATATAAGGAAGCAAGGTGAAACTCACAGCTGGTCCCTATTACAGGAAGTGGAGCCAATAATGAACTGGGCTCAGATGAATGTGTCCAACATTTCTGCAGTTTACATTCCGGGGATCCAGAATGTTCAAGCGGACTTTCTATCACGGGTCAAAATGGACAACGAGCGGTCCCTCCACAGAGATGTATTCGATTGGCTTCTGACCCTGGGAGTGTCTCCAGAGGTCGATCTGTTTGCTTCGCCGTGCAATCACAAGATGCCCAAATATTACTCGAGGTTCAGGGACCCTCAGGCATACGGGACAGATGCTCTCACGGATTGTTGGAAGTTTCGGAGAGCCTACGCCTTCCCTCCAGTTCCTGTGATTCTGCAATTCCTTCGGAGGCTCAGAGCAGAGAAGGTGGAGATCATTGCAGTGATTCCATTCTGGCCCAACAGGCCTTGGTTCCCTCTGTTGCTGCTCCTCAGCTACCAAGATCCAGTCCCCCTGCTTCTCAGGCCGGATCTACTATCCCAAGGCACAATGTTACACCCGTGCCCATCCTGTCCACACCTCAGGGTGTGGTTCTTGAGAGGGGAAGGCTAGAAGCCCTTGGTTGTCCGGAAGAAGCTATTCCAACCCTTCTTAGTGCCAGATGAAAGAGTACTATTAGAGTGTACGAACGCATATGGTCCAGATTTACTGTCCACATGTCTTCCAGGCCAAATTCTTGTAACTCTCCAGCAGTCCAAGATATATTGAGTTTTCTCCAATCAGGACTTGATCTATCTCTGGCAGTCATTAAGAGTACAAGTGTCAGCCATCTCGGCCTTCACAGGAGTTTTGTGGGCAAATCATGCTCTAGTACGACAATTCTTTAAGGGCGCCATCAGGCTTAGGCCTCAAAGAAGACCTAGGTTCCCCAAATGGGACCTTCCTTTAGTACTGGATTTTCTTTCTAATCTCGGAAGAGATCCTGATCAACCTGTGTCCTTAAGAGACCTCACTCTCAAGACCACTTTCTTGGTGGCTATAACTTCAGCCAAAAGAGTGTCAGAGATTAGGAGTCTAGGGTCGGAGGAACCTTGTCTGACCTTTTTTCCAGACAGAGCAGTATTGATTCCTATGTTAGGGTCAAACCCTAAAGTAACGTCAATATTTCATGAAAATCAGGAAATCGTTCTACCTACGTTTAAAACAACAGACAATCAAGAGGTTCATCCGTTGGATGTAGGTCACACATTGAAGCAATATCTGGAAGCTACGGCTCCTTTCAGAATTTTATCCACAGCAAGAACAAGGGGATGTGAGCTTCAATTAGATCAATCTCATCTTGGATCGTCCAAACCATTCAAAGGGCATACAAAGCAAAGGGCTTGGCTCCTCCTGAGGCAGTGACGGCTCATTTGACCCGGAGTATCTCGACCTCGTGGGCAGCATCTCGGCATGTCGCGCCAGAAATCATTTGTAGAGCAGCTTCCTGGTCTTCAATTAATACATTTGTTTCCCATTATTGTGTTGAACCAGCTGCTCTGTCTTTCATTCATTTTGGTTTACAAGTATTGTCGGTTGACAATGTAAAATACATTTTGGTTTTCTTTGCTCAACATTTTTGCCCACCCGGGTGTGTTTGGTGAGTTATTTTCCACACATATGCTGCCATGGAGCCTGGGGAGATAGAGAAGCTCCAGGAATACAACTATCTTCCAATAGCGTAAAAAATAATCAAGACACTCCAACAGTATGATGGGGGTGTTTTTTCTTGGACGGGCAGGATAAATATTATAAAGATGGATATATTGCCTAAAATACTCTACATATTCCAATATTCCCCGCAAGAAACATCTTGAACCTCCTACCAAAAGCTATAGGGAGTTTCATTTGGGTGGGTAAACCAGCTAGAATTAGCAGGGCAGTACTAACTTGACCTAAAGAAGATAGGGGCTTGGCGCTCCCAGATTTATCAATGTATCTTAGATCGGTATTTGTGTCTAAGATAGCGGACTGGTTCCACAGTGTAGAGTGTAAACAATGGGTGAAATTAGAGGAGGAGATCGTGGCCATGAAACTGAAGTCACTTCCATGGATAAAGAAGGAAAAAAGGTCCTCCTGTCGAGGACTTGCCGCTAGAGGTTCTAGGTAAGGAAAATGGATGCAATATTTGCAACTGCAAAAGTTTATCATCTCTCTCATGAAAGGGGGGAAACTCGACAGATCACCGACAATACTAGAAAGGTTATTTCTAACCTTTCTTAGTGTTTCTATACACTATACAATGTATACAAATATTTAATGTCAGAAAACAAGGACCAGGAGATAAGTTATATTAAAAAATGGGAGGAGGAGCTGGAGATTGATATCCCTAGGGCCAAATGGGAAAAAGCATTTATATTAATACATAAAATATCGATTTTTAATAGGCATCAAGAAAGAAATTATAAATTATTAGCTAGATGGTATAAATGCCCTGTAGACTTGCACAAAATAAATCCAGAGAATGAGGAGATTTGTTGGTGATGTCGGGTGACAAAGGGTACTTTGTCACACATATGGTATATATGGTATATAAAATATATCTAGCTGTGACAGGAATACATTTGCAACCAGATGTATTGGTTTTGGTATTATCAATGATTCCAGGATCGGTAAAAAATATAAAGAAAGGTATCTTAAAATATCTTCTTTTCTTTGGGAGTGGGTGGTGTATGTATGTGAGGTAGTGGGGGATGCATGAAAGGTGGGGAGAATGAAGATAATAGGGCCATGGACTTAATATAAGGTAAATATATAGGGGTATAAATTAGAGGCCAAGAAGTGATTTTATGTGTATATGCAAAAGTGAAATGTATTCAAACATATTGTTAGATAAGAATGGATTTATAAATGATGGATTATAATAATTGTAAAAATGTTTTGTTAATCGCTTCAGCCCCGGGCGATTTTACCCCCTTCCTTACCAGAGCACTTTATGCGATTCGGCACTGCGTCGCTTTAACTGACAATTGCGCGGTCGTGCGACGTTGCACCCAAACAAAATTGACGTCCTTTTTTTCCCACAAATAGAGCTTTCTTTTGGTGGTATTTGATCACCTCTGCGGCTTTTATTTTTTGCGCCATAAACAAAAGAAGAGCGACAATTTTGAAAAAAACACAATATTTTTTACTCAGTTTAGGCCGTTACTTATTCTTCTACATATTTTTGGTAAAAAAAATCACAATAAGCATTTATTGATTGGTTTGCACAAAAGTTATAGCGTTTACAAAATAGGGGATAGATTTATTGCTTTTTTTTTTATTTTTTTTTTACTAGTAATGGCGGCGGTCTGCGATTTTATTTTTTTTGACTGCGACTTTGCGGCGGACACTTTGGACACTTTTGACACATTTTTGGGACCATTCACATTTACACAGCGATCATTGCTATAAAATTGCACTGATTACTGTGTAAATGTGACTGGCAGAGAAGGGGTTAACACTAGGGGGCGCTGCAGGGGTTAATATATGTTCCCTGCAAGTGATTCTGTAGGGGGAGGGGACTCACAAGGGGAGGAGACCGATCGGTGTTCCTCTGTACTTGGAACACATCATCGGTCTCCTCTTCAGTGACAGGACGTGGAGCTGTGTGTTTACACACACAGCTCCACGGTCCCGCTGTTTTCCCGGGCAATCGCGGGTGCCCGGCGGACATCGCTACCGCCGGGCATGCGCACCGGGTCCCGAGCGACGCCGCGGGTGCGCGCGCGCGCCGCAGGTGGCACGCGCGCGCCCCCTAGACGGCCGGGAATAGGAGGACGTCATATGACGTCCACCCAGGATGGGAGATCCACCTTGTGGATGTCATATGACGGTGGCCGGTAATGAAGTGGTTAAATAAAGATTTTATAAAAAAAAATCGCAATATGTAGAAGAATACACATCGGCCTAAACTGAGGAAGACATTTTATTTTTTTTATTTTGGGGATATTAACCACTTCAGCCCCGGACCAATTTGCAGCTAAAGGACCAGGCCCCTTTTTGCAATTCGGCACTGCGTCGCTTTAACTAACAATTGCGCGGTCATGCGACGTGGCTCCAAAACAAAATTGGCGTCCTTTTTTTCCCACAAATAGAGCTTTCTTTTGGTGGTATTTGATCGCCCCTGCGGTTTTTATTTTTTGCGCTATAAACAAAAATAGAGCGACAATTTTGAAAAAAATGCAATATTTTTTACTTTTTGCTATAATAAATATCCCCAAAAAATATATAAAAAAACATTTTTTTTCCTCAGTTTAGGCCGATACGTATTCTTCTACATATTTTTGGTAAAAAAAATCGCAATTAGCGATTATTGATTAGTTTGCGCAAAAGTTATAGCGTTTACAAAATAGGGGATAGTTTTATAGCATTTTTATTAATATTTTTTTTTTTTTATTAGTAATGGCGGCGATCAGCGATTTTTATTGTGACTGCGACATTTTGGCGGACACATCGGACATTTTTGACACATTTTTGGGACATTTGTCATTTATACAGCAATCAGTGCTATTTAAATAGCACTGATTCCTATGTAAATGACAGTTGTAGTTAGGGGGTTAACCACTAGGGGGCGGGGAGGAGTCAGTGTGACGTGTTGTGTTTTTTTTTTACAGTAGGGGGGCGTGGCTGTACGTGTGACGTCATTGATCGGCGTTCCCGATGACAGGGAACCGCCGATCACTGACAGTCAGTGTAGGAAGCGCGGGGAGAGGTTTGTTTACATAGACCTCTCCCCGTTCTTCCGCTCCGTAACCCGATCGCGGGATACCAGCGGCGATCGGGTCCGCTGGTCCCGCGGCCGGGGTCACGGAGCTCCCGACCGGGTCGCGAGCGCGCCGCTAGCGGCGCGCGCGCGACCCACGGGCAGGCACATGCACGATCACGTACAGGTACATGATTCTGCCTGCCCGAGCCATTCTGCTGACGTATATATGCAGTGGCCGGTCGGGAAGCGGTTAATTATAGCAAAAAGTAAAAAAAATATTTTTTTTCAAAATTGTCGCTCTTTTTTTTTGTTTATAGCGCAAAAAATAAAAAATACCACCGAAAGAAAGCTCTATTTGTGGGGGAAAATTACATCAACTTTGTTTGGGTACAGCGACGCAGTGCCATATCGCAAAAAATGGCCTGGTCATTAAGGGGGCAAATCTTACAGGGGCAGTGGCGGCTGGTGATTAAAAATTTTGGGGGAGGCGCAAACCCCTCCAGGTCCTTACCTGCCCATCCTCCGCTGTCATGGCTCCCAATACCCGAACACACTATACACAGAGCGCACAGTACATACAGAGCATACAGAACACACAATACATACACAGAACTCACAATACATACACAGAATACACAGAACACACAGTACATACACAGAACACACAGTACATACAGAGCATAAACAGAACACACAGTACATATACAGAACATACACAGAACACACAGTACATACACAGAACACACAGTACATACAGAACACACAGTACATACACAGAACACACAGTACATACAGAACACACAGTACATACACAGAACACACAGTACATACAGAACATACACAGAACACACAGTACATATACAGAACACACACTACATACAGATAGGGTTGCCACCTTTGCGTCAAGCCAAACCCGAACACTTCAGCAGCGCACGCCAATTATTTTTTTTGTAGTACATTAAATGTATTACCTCTGTACAAAGCAATGCACAGCAATTTTGTGATTAAGTAACATTTCTAATCATATGGAGTTAATTACAGGAGTTTCCCTTTACATCAGAGTCAACATAATTCCCCTTTTACATCTAAATCCACAGAGTTTCCCTTTATATCTGAATCTGCAGGAGAGGAGTGCAGAGAGTATGTTGGGGGCAGTATGTACAGGAGAGGAGTGTGGAGGGTATGATGGGGGCAGTATGTATAGGAGAGGACTGTGGTGGGTATGTTGGGGGCAGTATGTACAGGAGAGGAGTGTGGAGGGTATGATGGGGCAGTATGTATAGGAGAGGACTGTGGTGGGTATGTTGGGGGCAGTATGTAAAGGAGAGGAGTGTGGAGGGTATGATGGGGGCGGTATGTACAAGAGAGGAGTGTGGAGGGGATGATGGGGACAGTATGTACAGGAGAGGAGTACGGAGGGTATGGTGGGGGCGGTATGTACAAGAGAGGAGTGTGGAGGGGATGATGGGGGCAGGATGTACAGGAGAGGAGTGCAGAGGGGATGATGAGGACAGTATGTACAGGAGAGGAGTGCGGAGGGGATGATGGGGGCAGGATGTACAGGAGAGGAGTGCAGAGGGGATGATGGGGGCAGGATGTACAGGAGAGGAGTGCGGAGGGGATGATGGGGGCAGGATGTACAGGAGAGGAGTGCGGAGGGGATGATGGGGACAGTATGTACAGGAGAGGAGTACGGAGGGTATGATGGGGGCAGGATGTACAGGAGAGGAGTGCAGAGGGGATGATGGGGGCAGGATGTACAGGAGAGGAGTGCGGAGGGGATGATGGGGGCAGGATGTACAGGAGAGGAGTGCGGAGGGGATGATGGGGACAGTATGTACAGGAGAGGAGTGCGGAGGGTATGATGGGGGCAGGATGTACAGGAGAGGAGTGTGGAGGGGATGATGGGGACAGTATGTACAGGAGAGGAGTGTGGAGGGGATGATGGGGACAGTATGTACAGGAGAGGAGTGCGGAGGGGATGATGGGGGCAGTATGGGGAAGGATTTCTTGCAGTGTCTGTGGGGTGACCAGGGAGCGCTGTTGGGAAGGGAAGGTAAGTGACCATGGAATGATGTCCCTCAGCTGGGGGGTAGGAAGCAGCTCTGAGTGGTGTGTATGAAGGGGTCTGGGGGTGATACAAGCTGGGGGGAGTGGGGGGAGCTTAGAAGTGGTCAAATAAAGATGTCTATAATCAAAAAAAATCTCACCCACTACTATATACAACAATACTGCTGAATGAAAACAATCTGGTATAAGTAGTACATATCTATTATTGTAATCCAGCTCCCAGCACTTTGTATCTGTAGCTCTGAGTCTGTACAATCAGAAGTTACACTGAAACCACATACACACAGGTTACATGAATGGTCATAAATGACTTCACATGATCTGGACTGAGGATTTGGGGATGTTTGTACAGACAGACAAGTGTTCAGGCTTAGAAGTTATCTGTAAACTGTGATCGGGCTGCAGACTCCCCACCCCCACACACAGTATCTCTTCCCAACTTAACCCTTCACTGCATCAGCAAAACAAATTCTCCTGAAAGCTTTCAGCTTTCCACCCTAGCAGACTTTTGTCATAAAAAAAAGACTCAGCTCACCTCTCCCTGCATGTAGTGTGAAGAGCCATCCCGACAGTAGTTACAGGGAGCTCCGCCTCCCGATTCTCTCACCACACCGCACTAGTGATTGGGGAAGGGGGTTTGAGTCAGAGATCAGAGAGAGAGAGACCCTGCAGGAGACTGGATGGGGAGACAGACAGAAAGGAGCTTCGGATCCTTAACACACACCACAGGCACAGTGTATTTAGAAGAAATGCCTCTTATGCTGTTTCCGCAGTGGCAGGTGTTTTAATGTTCCCCCCTGACCAAATGGTCTGGCCCTGATCTGCGCTCAGTAATGTGCCCGGGTGTCAAGCAGTACAAAACCCGGGCACATGACTCAAGACCCGTACTGTCCGGGTGAATCCCGGACAGGTGGCAACCCTACATACAGAACACATTCAGAACACACAGTATATACACATAACACACAGTACATATACAGAACACACAGTACATACACAGAACACACAGTACATATACGGAACACACAGTACATATACAGAACACACAGTACATACACAGAACACACAGAACACATAGAACATACAGTACATATACAGAACACATACAGAACACATACACAAAACACACAATACATATACTGAACACATACAGAACACACAGTACATATACAGAACACACAGTACATACACAGAACACACAGTACATACACAGAACACACAGTACATTTTTACATTTTTTTACATTTTTAAAACAACCTGTTGCTGTGAAACTCACACATCTTCTTATCACAGAGTCCCTAGCTGGCAGCTGGCAGCTGGCAGCTGGCAGTTGCCATGCCATGAGTTACTACTGCATCTGCAGAAGAGACAGTGAAGCAGTCTGCCTGAAGGGGGGGGGAGAGCAGCAGCCTGACATACATACTCTGAGTACAAGCTCCAGTAAGGACGGCCACCTTTGCATATCTGACAGTCACAGTCACATATCGGTCAGTAGGGATGAGCTTCGAGTTTGAGCCGAACTCATGTTCGAGTCGAACATTACAAAAAAAAATTGCTGCACTGCATTATTAATCTGTAAACCCTAATAACCTATAATAAGGATATATAGGAAATCCCCCACCAAACTAGTAAACCTAATACCAAAGAAAACTAAAATATAAACATACATCCTCCTCTTCTATAGAAAAGGGCTATAGGTGCTGTGGGTTCAATCAGACATCTATCACCATGAGGCAGTTGGTGCCCTCAGGCAAAAATTATTAAAAAATAATCGGCCAATCTTTACCTATAAAGCAATCACTGCTCTCAGTGTTTAAGACCCAACGTTAAATACTGAATATTACAAAAAGAAAATTTAAAAAAATATATAAATTATGTGACACAGTGACATACAGTGAAATGTGAATTTCAAATCTGATATAACCTATATCTCAAAACAGGTGAAAATATACAAAGTGTGATCAAATGGTTAAATGTCCATAGTGTATAGAAACGTCCAGATGATTCGTAAAAAATGATTAGAAAATGGTTATATGACAAAATGATCCAATCTCTTTTTCATTAAGGGTTGCTACTTTATCCTCAAGATGCAGTGTCCTATTGTCTAAGGGGAGTATGGGTCCTTACCCCTTCAGGTGGACTCCCTAAAGAGCGGAGTCTGAAGCGCTGACAGATATAATCCTCTGTAGGGATATGCGTCTCATCTGCTGTCCTCCGACAGCCTTCTCCTCGTGGGGGAACGAAAAAGACCTGGAACCTTGCCGATAGTATCCGGAATCACCCGACCAACAAACACGGGCGGAGTTAGGAAGATGGACAGAACAGGTAGCCTATCCCAGCGGTCATACAGCGTCTTTCCACGCTAGGAGTTGAGGATCTCCCTGATAGGCTACAGCTTCCCGGGAGTCCTCCTAGGTATCACCTGCAAAAGAGTCTGAAGAAGTGTGAAGACAGGGGGGAGGGGGAAAAAAACGAGCTCCAATCGTGAAATACCGTAAAACACGGGAAATATTTATTGGTATAAAGAAAGACCACAGGGATAACCCATAAGGTCACATTAACACTTAGAGGAAAAAAAAATGTTTTTCCTATGATAGCACAAATTAAAAAAAAAATAAAACGGTTAAATAAAAGCAAATATACACCCGTGCATGGGAATCATAAATGTGATGGTATCAGCATAACCTGCCCGCCATTTTTCGCAATACCTTGCATCCTCCTGGGGCACATAGGGGGAACTTGTGTATTGATCATTTCAAACATTCCCCTTTCCTGTTCATTACTCCATTAGATATTAGGGGGTATATACACTACATACACTATGGACATTTAAACATTTGATCACACTTTGTATATTTTCACCTGTTTTGAGATATAGGTTATATCAGATTTGAAATTCACATTTCACTGTATGTCACTGTGTCACATAATTTATCTTTTTTTTTTTTTTTTTTTCTTTTTGTAATATTCAGTGTTTAACACTGAGAGCAGTGATTGCTTTATAGGTAAAGATTGGCCGATTATTTTTAATAATTTTTGCCTGAGGGCACCAACTGCCTCATGGTGATAGACGTCTGATTGAACCCACAGCACCTATAGCCCTTTTCTATAGAAGAGGAGGGTGTATGTTTATATTTTTGTTTTCTTTGGTATTAGGTTTACTAGTTTGGTGGGGGATTTCCTATATATCCTTATTATAGGTTATTACGGTTTATAGATTAATAATGCAGCGCAGCAATTTTTTATTGTATTGTTCTTAATCCATATAGATATTTGATGGTGTTTTGCTGCTGCTTTCTTTTTCACTTAGTTTATATCACCACTAGCGCAGTATTTTTTTCATATCTTTTGTTTGACTCGAACATTGCCTGTTCGCCTGTTCAGCGAACAGCGAACAATTTGGGGTGTTTGTGGCAAATTTGAAAAGCCTATATGCAAGTTATTGTCATAAAAAGTGTTTGGGGACCTGGGTCCTGCCCTAGGGGACATGTATCAATGCAAAAAAAAGTTTTAAAAACTGACGTTTTTTCAGGAGCAGTGATTTTAATAATGCTTAAAGTGAAACAATAAAAGTGTAATATTCCTTTAAATTTCGTACCTGGGGGGTGTGTATAGTATGCATGTAAAGGGGCGCATGTTTCCCGTGCTTAGAACTGTCCCTGCACAAAGTGTCATTTTTGCAGGAAAAAAAGCTATTTAAAATCACTCGCGGCTATAATGAATTGCCGACTCCCATAATAAGGGTTCCCCCTAAACAGACCCTTCAGGTCTGGGATGGATTTAAAGGGGAACCCCGCACCAAAAAAAAAAAATGGCGTGGGGTCCCCCTCAAAATTCATACCAGACCCTTATCTGAGCACGCAACCTGGCAGGCCACAGGAAAAGAGGGGGGGACGAAAGCTGCCCCAGGCCCCCCTCTGACGTCATGGGGAAAGCCATAGGGAAGTCCCCATGATGTCCCTGTGCGTCAGAGGGGGCGGGGTCACCAGGTGGCCCCGCTCTCCGTTATAAAAGAACTGTCAGACGGAGCGAAACCTCACACAGCGGGAGCCTCCCATTGCGCGTAGTGGCCCGACACAGAAGAAGAGTCACCTACGCCGTGGAAGAAGATGCCGGACGAGAAGACCAGAGCAAGAAGAAGCGGATCGGAGGAAGAAGAAGATGGAAGAAGAAGATGGAAGAAGAAGATGGAAGAAGATGGAAGAAGAAGATGAAGAAACCAAAGGATGAAGAAAGGAAGAAGACCAGAAGAAAGATGATGAAAGAAGAATTTAATAAAGGAATTGTCAAAGACCGTCTCCTGTCATTTTTAAAATTTTTGTCACCTTTTTTGGTGAAATGGTAGGGGTACTTTTGTACCCCCTTACCATTTCCCACAGGGGGAGGCCGGGATCTGGGGGTCCCCTTGTTAAAGGGGGCTTCCAGATTCCGATAAGCCCCCCACCCGCAGACCCCCACAACCAACGGCCAGGGTTGTGGGGACGAGGCTCTTGTCCCGATGAACATGGGGACATGGTGCTTTGAGGGGTCACAGACCCCCAAAGCACCCTCCCAATGTTAAGGGCATGTGGCCTGGTATGGTTCAGGAGGGAGGGGGCCGCTCTCGTCCCCCCCTCTTTTCCTGCGGCCTGCCAGGTTGCGTGCTCGGATAAGGGTTTGGTATGGATTTTGAGGGGGACCCCACGCCAGTTTTATTTTTTTTTGGTGCGGGGTTCCCCTTAAAATCCATCCCAGACCTGAAGGGCCTGGTAATTGAATTTGGGGGAACCCCCACGCTTTATTTTTTTTATTTTTATTTTTTTATCAATGACTTTCAACGAATGACTGTTCTCTGTATTACGGGAGCCGGCAATTCATTATAGCCGCGAGTGATTTCGAATTGCTTTTTTTCCTGCAAAAATGACACTTTGTGCAGGGACAGTTCTAAGCACGGGAAACATGCGCCCTTTTACAGGCATACTATACACACCCCCCAGGTACGAAATAAAAAGGAATATTACACTTTTATTGTTTCACTTTAAGCATTATTAAAATCACTGCTCCTGAAAAAACGTCCGTTTTTAAAACTTTTTTTGCATTGATACACGTCCCCTGGGGCAGGACCCAGGTCCCCAAACACTTTTTATGACAATAACATGCATATTAGCCTTTAAAATTAGCACTTTTGATTTTGAACGTTCGAGTCCCATAGACTTTAATAGGGTTCTAAAGTTCACACAAGCTTTAGGTCTGTTCGCAGGTTCTTGTGCGAACCGAACAGGGGGGTGTTCGGCTCATCCCTATCGGTCAGATATCAGAAATGCAAAGGTGGCCACTGGAGCTTGTTCCTGTAAATTGCAATAACGGCACTGCAACTTAATCCCAGGCCCCACTCCTGCTGCAGAACCTCTTGCCCCCACCCATGAATGTCAGCAGTGATTCAGGGCCTCCCCTCTCCACTAAACACAAGTGGATTAGTCCTCACCGCGGCCATCTTTTTGTAGCCCGCCGGAAGTGACTTTGTTCTCACACTGAGAACAAAGCACCCGGGCGGGCAGATGCTGGTCGGTGTGATCGATTGCGCCACAGAGCAGCTTCAAACAGTGCCAATGAAGCGCCACATCTGCAATCTCGTGATTGCATTGACGTGGCACTTCCCATAGTGCACTGTGTCCAGCGTCCGAACACAGAGCACTTAGGTAAAGGACTTTTTTTTCTTAACCATTTAAGGACCGCCTCGCCGCATCGGCACAATGGCATGGACAGGCACCTCAACATACCTGTACGTGCCTGCCTTTCAGTGGGTGGGGGGTCCGCTGGTGGAGATGGTCTGTTTCGCTTCAGCAGCGATCCGTGATGGCGAATGAGAAGCTTCCCCTGCCTGTGAACTGTAAATACAGGCAGGAGGAAGTGATGTCACACTCCTCATGTCGGTCTTTCTGACCAGGACGCGGAGGAGAGAAGAAGTACAAGTAAGTGCACCAACAGTACACTGACACCAGGTACACATAGGCACACTTTTCGCCCCCCCAGTCACAGTGTCACTGATTGCAGTGGTCATTTATTTACTGATCACTGCATTTAGTGTCATTTGTGACTGTAAAAAGTGTCAGGGTAGTTAGCTTTAGGTCCAGAGTAGCCCCCTACCCCCCCCTAATAAAGGTTTAACCCCTTGATTGCCCCCCAGGTAACCCTTTCACCCCTTTTTCCCAGTGTCACTAAGCGATCGTTTTTCTGATCGCTGCATTAGTGTCGCTGGTGCCGCTAGGTAGCCAGTTATTTTTTTAGGTTTATCGCCAGGTTTATATAGGTTTATAAATAGGTTTTAACCCCCTGATTGCCCCTAGAGTTAACTCTTTCATCGGCGATCACTGTATAAGTGTCACTGGTGACGCTGGTTAGCCAGTTAGTTATTTAGGTTCCCTGTCAGGTTTTTATATAGCGTCAGGTACCCCCATATATTACCTAATAAAGGTTTTAACCCCCTGATTGCCCCTAGTTAACCCTTTCACCAGTGATCACGTATAATGCCCCGTACACACGCTCGGATTTTCCGATGACTATTTCCGTCGGATCATTTCTGTCGGAATTTGTACGATGCTGGTGTTGCGTACACACGGTCGGACAACGTTGTCGGAATTTCTGGTCTTCAAGAACGCCATGACGTAAGCCGTCTTTAACAAAACTATAAAAGGGAAGTTCAGCACCATGTCCAGCACCCGTTGGGCTCCTTCTGCTGATTCCGTGTTTATCGCGTGTTAGTAGAGGTTTTGTGGCATTCGATTCGCGCTTTTCAGTTTTCAGACTCAGATCGTTACTGCTCTTCAGTTTGTGCTTGTCGTGCGTATCTGTTTATCGGTGCGTGTAGTCAGTTTTTATTTCTTGGTCATTGTGGCCTATATCTTGATATAGGACGCTTTGATTTTCACTGCTTATTGTCTGCTCGTTTCTGGTATTCATTTCGTTCTTTCAGGCCTTGCTGTTTATCGGTGCTTTCTGTTTGTCCGTTGTGACCAGCCGACCGTTTATGAGCTATGTTTTGTGTACGTACTCGTCGTACAGTTCGTGCTGTGCAGGGGCTTGGTGTCGGGCTTTTAGCTTTGACCCAAGACCAGTCCATGAACAGGGCGAAGAGGAGTTCATGGACCAAGAATTGGTTGCTTCAGCGTGACCAATTCTCGCACATGCCTTTGCTTCGTGAGAACCGGGAGAATAATCCTGATGATTTCAGGAACTTTCTCCGGATGACGGACCCCGTTTTTTAACCGTCTGTTGGCTTTGCTGACCCCTTTTATCAGCAGGCAGGATACCTGCATGAGGCAAGCCATCACTCCGGAGCAGAGGCTTGTTGCCACGTTGAGGTACTTGGCGACAGGGAGAAGCCTTCAGGATCTGAAGTTCTCCACAGGTATCTCTCCCCAGGCTCTGGGAATCATTATTCCAGAGACCTGTTCTGCTTTCATCCAGGTCCTGCAGGAGGACTATATTAAGGTAACATTTCTCCTTTACTATTACCTTCTAGGTATGCTCTGTTTGCTAATGTTTTGTATTTTTGACCTCCTTCCCTAATTACCATGATTGCAATATGCTCTAATATGCTGTGCCCCTTTTGTCCTTCATGCATTTTTGCCTTCACTTACCTCCCCAGCATGCTTTTCTGGCCCAATATACACCTATGGCCTAGTCACTTAAGCAATGTATTTTGTCTGCTCCATAGTATTGGTTTCCCCCAAACACCCCCTAAAATCTGCACAAATGTTTTCTGTGTGTTTTACTTCATGCAGAGTCCCCCTTTTTTTTTTTTTTTTGGTGTGCCAAACTCATTAGGAACCCCCCTCCCCCAACTGCTCGGTCAGATGATACCAATCCTCTATCTGCTGGCTTTGCCAAGCTCAATACACACTATATACCTACCTCTTTATAGTGGTCATATTTAGGGATGAATTCAGCAAAGCATGCAGTGCAAGGGGCTGGCTCAATACATTCCAATGTTTTTTTTTTGTTTTTTTTTGTTTTTTCCTCCTATTATTAGCTTGATAGGTAATTGCAGAATGTCAAAATGTGCTTCCCTTTGTGTTTTTTTTTTTTTGGGGGGGATTAGAAATCTTCTTTTATCTTTCCGGTGGGCTGCCAATAGTGTTAAGTAAGGAGGGTCTAGCCAAACTATCACACATTATTGAGCCATTCGGCTCTCAATGAAGTGGAGAGGGTTACCTGTCCAATACCCCCCCAAACCCCCTAGTTATTGTCAATGGCCCATCAGAAGTGGGGGGAGTGATGGGGGGTGAGTAATCTGCTAAGGGGACCTTGTACTTTGGTTTGCAAATACTTTCTTGGTTAAATTTTAGTCTGATCTTGTTCCAAAATGTTTCTGTCTAATCTGCTCGCAATGTTTATGTGCAAACTGACTAATTTTGTTTTCTTGTTTGACTCCACAGTTTCCTTCAACGTCACAGGAATGGCAGACTGTGGCCTCCCACTTTGCCAGCCGTTGGGACTTTCCTAACTGCGGAGGTGCAATTGATGGGAAACACGTCCGCATCGTCCCACCCCCCAACTCGGGGTCGTACTATTATAATTACAAGGGGTTTAATAGTATAGTGATGTTGACGGTGGTGTCAGCGACATACAAGTTTTTGTATGTGGACATGGGGAAGAATAGCCGGATCTCGGATGGTGGTACCATTACGCACACGGAGTTCAACTGGCATCTCCAGAGTGGCAGTCTGTGCTTGCCACCTCCCTTCGTCTTTGTCGCGGATAAAGCGTTTGCGTTGCCAAGCCATCTGATGTGGCCCTTTCCCGATGAGGACCCTCACCCCAGACCAGAGGGTCTTCAATTACCGGCTGTCCAGAGCCCGCAGAGTGGTGGAGAACGCCTTTGGGATCATGGCCAGCCGCTTCCGCCTCTTTTTAACACCTATCAACATGGCGGAATATAAACTGAACCACATTGTGCTTTCCTGCTGCATATTGCACAACTTCTTAAAGCGACATAGCACCAACTATGTTGTGTCTGTTGGCCCTGATGCAGACATGCCTACAAATGCCAACCTTACAGCCCTTCAAGCTGCATGTCCTTGCTTGCCCCCCTAAATGCCTGCGAAGTCCGCGAGAGCTATATGGAGTACTTTGTGGGTAGGGGGGCCATTGATATGCCTGACGATGTGTGAGAGGCATTTTTTAATAAATTTATTTTGGAACTTGAACTAAGATTTCTTTTCATTTACTGCTTGTGTTTCTTGTAGGTGTGTTCTAGCTTATTTTTTGTTGTCTTTTTGGGCCTTTATCTTCAACAGTGGGAATGCAGTTTCTTGGCGAGAGGAGGTTACAGTCTCTTCTTCCTAAAAAGAATCATCTCGTGTTGTGGGTCTGATACATAATATTTTTTCTAGGTAAGGTATGTAGTGCATAACTGACACCAAAAATACTCCTTTTCATCACCATGACAGAAATGTGTGTATTCCTGAAAATGGTGTGATAGGTGTTTTTTTACAAAGCACTGTGGGTGTAATTTCTAAAAGACAAATCCACTATGCACTACAAGTGCACTGCAAAAGTGCACCGGAAACTGCACTTGGAGTGCAAAGTGGAATAGCCTTTAGTAAATAACACCCATTGTCACCAAATTCATTTACTTTTGACGCTAATAATGGTTTTGGGGTTTGAAATAAGGAAGCCACACATTGTTTAGAGGTAAAATTTTACTTCAAACACATTCACAAGTGCCTTTCAAAAAGGCTTTTGGAAACTCAAAAGATCTTTGGTCTTTAGAACATTCTTTACTAACTTGGCGCATTTGTGTAAACCAGGCATGTAGCAAATAAAAACATACTGAAAACAGGAACTTACAAAGATCAACTTTGAAAAGTGAAGACAAGATCATACATGACTATGTCCAAAGTGTGTTTTATCGTGCCTTCATCACATGGGGTGTCACCCCTGGAAAAGGCAAATTTAGAACATGCACACAATTTGGGGATCAAAATGGGCATTTGATGCAAGAACACATGCCTAGAATGTCCAAATGTGCAATCTCTCATCATGGGGTTCAATGTACGTATTTTGGGGGTGCAGCCCCTTCACCTCACCCACTTTAGTAGTTAGTAAAGTGGTTGCACCCCCAAAACGTTGTCCTTGATCCACCATGATAGGAGCTAGCACATGTTGACACACTGTGTGCATCTACCAAATTTGGCAAAGTTATTACATTACAATTTTGGGGATAAACACCCACAAATGTGTGATAAGTAGTTTGTGCGGTTTCATATTTTCGCTAAAACATCAATGATGTTCTTCATTTTTTGTTGAACCTCATTGATGTTTTTCTTGATATCATCTAGATCTCGATTGCACACCATTATCTCCCCGATGAGGACGTGTGCACTTTCAGTGGAAAAATGCGATTCTTGTTCCACAACATCCACATCACCTAAAAAAAAAAGGGCTATTTTTAAGATGCAGGCATACATTTATTAGCTTACCTGTAGCTGTGGTCTCCGACACTCACCTGTTGTACTGACAAGTTCTCCAACTTCTACAATCTCTCCTTCCTCCTCCTCCTCTGCTTCTGGTGTTGGTATTTCCCCTTCTTTGGGAGGTGTGGGGTTCCTGGTGTCCTCAGACGTCCCGAGTCTTCGCTCCCCTATGAGAATGTACAAAAGGAATACTTAGCACACCAATCTATGAGGGCAGAAATAGGAAATATGAAACATTGCTTGGAAGTGACGGACAATAGTGGTTTGTGGCCACGTTCAAAGGACAACAACATTAATGTAGTCACTTTGTAAAGGTGCAATACTTACTACCTTTTTGGTGCAAGTTTGTCAGATGGAGACACCCCTATAGTATCCACTGGAGCACATGTGTGGGACAACATAATAAAAAGGGGGTTTTGGTGTCCCAGCACTAGGGCTCTAGAGTCCAGATGTGTAAACAGCTACTGAGTCACCTCTCCTTTACATTGAAGAAATTTGCATTTCCTTATTGAAAAAATCTACATAGACAACAAACTTCCTTTGACTAAAAACAGGCCTGAAACAATGTAGTTCACTCCAACTTCACCAAACATCGTATTATAAGTGGCCGAACGATCGAGGTTGAGTACGATCGAATGGACACACGAACATGAAAGTGGCCATTTTCAAATGTACAACATTGAAAAAACAAGCACATGGAGCAGTATGCAAGCAAGAAAAAAAAAGATGAACACACGACAACTACTTACTTTTTTGAAGAACTCGCTTGATCTTTCTGTACTGATCGGGCTCCCTCAGTTTCAGGTCTGACCAGCGTTTCCTCAGTTGATCCTTGGATCGTTTTAACCCAAAATTCTTTTGCAGCCTCTTCACAACTTTAGCCATGATCAAGGCCTTTCTGACATTTGGGTTGGGGTAAGGCCCATACTTCCCATCATAGTCGCTCCTCTTCAATATGTCCACCATCTCCAACATTTCTCCAAAAGACATATTTGACGCCTTAAATTTTAGCCTCCGGGATCGGGACGTTTCTGCCTCCGGCCTTTCCTCGTCCTCCTCCTCGTTGATGGAATAGTTATTAGGGCGCACCTGCTGTTTCCCCGCCATGTGCTCTCCCCACTGCGCCGTAAAGAGAAGGGGTGGGGAATAGATGAAAAAGATCATCAGGGGCGGGCGGAGTTTCACGCATGCGCACTGTAAATAAAACGTCACACGCGTGTGTCGTACCGACGATCTGTGAGCAGAGGGGAGAGAGCTGACGCACGAGACGATCGATCGCTTTAACGAAGGTACAATTTGAACTTGGTACATCACTAGCCTAGACTGCTTCTCCATTGAGGCTTATTTGGGTACAAGATTAGGAGAGTTTAGCCTGACAGTATTATGGTTTGTCTTGCAGAAAATACTATGGACCCATTTAAGTTTCCTTTTTTCTATGATTTGATCATTCATGAGCTCAGGGCGATTCCCACCCAGATTTTGGCAATAGAACCAAAAGGAAGGCAGCACTGGAGAAACTACTCCATTACGTCCAAATCATGGTCCCCAAGGCAGACATCACCTATGTGATGGCCAAAATTGGTGCCCTGAGGAGCACCTATCTGAGGGAGCGACAGAAGTACCAGCAATCCTTGCAATCAGGAGATCCAAATGCCATTTATGTTCCCAGGATGAAGTTCTACGAGAGGCTACATTTTCTGGCAAACCAGAGGGAACCCATGCCATCACCCTACCATCTTACTTCCAGGCTTCCTTCCCACCCAGCGGAGGCTTCCGATGTCCAACCTGGGCCTTCCAGGCAACAACATGTGGAGGGGCCCAGCTTGAGACAGGTATAGCATTGGTGAATATATTTATTGACGTACATTTAATGATGTTAACTAGATGTTATTATTGATCAGTTAAGTTGTGAGTTAAGAAGATTGGGCCAGGAATGAAAAATGCTGGGCTCTGAATGATAGTATGTTCTATTTCTTAACATTCTATTTGCAACAGTCATGAGCTGAAAATAGTGTGATTGATTAAAAAGGGAACTAAAACTATGTCCCATTTTCATACACAGGAAGACCTCAGCCAGGAGGAGGCTGTGGCAAGTGGCAGCCGGGAGGAGGCTGTGGCAAGAGGTAGCCGGGAGGTTGCCCCTTGCCCTCCTCCTCCTCCACCTGCTGCCACAACTCGAAGATCTGAGCCACGGCCTGGAAGGACGCCTGGAGGGAAGTGCCTTAGGAAGACCAGATAGTGATGGCCTGGGTTCCGTCTGGTCTGTCAGAAGATGCAGCCTCTTGTCTGACAACATCCTGGGGACATAGATGGCATTTGACCCTCCTGTTTGCTTGGACTTATGGACCAGATTGAACTCCCTCAGATATGTACTCCTCAGGCCACCAATTTTCCTATTAAATATCTGATGTCTGCCTTGGGGACCAAAAGGCTTTGCGAAATGGACCAGTTTCTCCAGCGTTGCCTTCCTGTTTATTTTGTTTATGACACCAAATAAAGTTTTTTTTTGTTTTGAATAAATACTTGCCTATGTATTTTACTTCAAAAAGGACAGTTTATTTGTGAGTAGGCAGGTACATTTCACAAATCATAAAGTCAAATTTACAAGGTGCACCAACACCAAACAACCTCCTAGTGAATTTAGGCAAAAAATACAAATGATAACAATGGTGTTGGGATAAGTTGAGACACACAACCCCCCAAACACCCCCCCCCCCCCCAAACAAAAAAAATAAAAAAAAAAAATAAAGGAAATCTGGATTAAAAAACAAACCACTATAAATTACAAATCCAAAAAAAAAAAACATTCTTAAGATCTGACGAATAAAAAACATCTAGCCAAGAAATAAGGAAAATGAATAAAGAAAGAAGTTTGTGAGAAGTCAGTGTGAATATGAGCAGCTAAAAAACGTCATTCTACTTGCATTGTAAAGAAAAAGAGAATGCGCTGCATTAAACACATTTTAACATTGCAGCGTGACGAATGTGCTGTGTAGATTAGGAACAGTAGTTTTACCTGACCGAGCGCTTCCGTCACAGAATTTCTTCTGAGCATGCGTGGCACTTTGTCCGTCGGACTAGGCTACACACGATCGGAATTTGCGTGATCGAACTTTGTTGTCAGAAAATTTGAGAGCAGGAGATAAAACTTTGTCCGTCGGAAAATCCGACGGAAAAAGTCAGATGGAGCCCACACACGGTCGGAATTTCCGACAACGTTGTCCGATAGGACATTTTCCATCGGAAAATCCGACCGTGTGTATGGGGCATTACTGTTACGGGTGACGCTGGTTAGTTAGCCCAGCCAAGTGCAGTATCGATCGATCACTGTCACTTACAAAACACTAAACACATAACTGCAGCATTCGCAGAGTCAGGCCTGATCCCTGCAATCGCTAACAGTTTTTTTGGTAGCGTTTTGATACAGTCGCTGACAGCCTAGGAGCTTTTTTACCTGTGAGTCTCACTAGTGTACCACTAAATTTAGAGCCCAAAATGGCAAATCGAAGGTACACTAGTGAAGAGACCTACACGTTTCTGAGCATGACAGATAGTGAAGAGGAGGTCACTCATCTGTCAGATTCAGGCTCAGAATAGGATCCTGTAGACGACAGCGGCTCCATGACAGATAGCTCTGATGACGAAGGTGAGGTCCCTGCTAAGGTCAGGCGATCCCGATCTTCTGCTGTTGTTGAGGTGCAAGAACCGCAGGTCCCTCGTATGGAGCAGAGAAGTACTAGCGCCGCTATTCCTTCTGGTGAACTGGCAAGCACCAGCGGCCTAGTACACCCTGGACGTGCATCCAGCACTGCAGTAACACTTGTTGACGTGCCGAGTCCCATAAGTGCAGTTCAAAGTTGGCGAGGTGGCAAGCACAAGTAGTGTCCCGCTGCCACCAAGAAGAAGACAAAGGCAGGCCCGTTGTGCCTATAGTGTCCTTCCTGCAGAATTCGCCAATCCTGATTGGGAGCCCACCCCTTCTGCAGAACCCGTACTTCTCCCATTCACTGGCCAACCCGATATTCAGGTGGAAACAGCTGATTTTAAGCCACTTGATTTTTATTCGCTGTTTTTCACGGAAGATCACTATAGATCTATTGTGGACCAAAGTAATTTATATGCTGGTCAACACATCGCCGCTAATCCCCAGTTGCCTTCCCTTGCCAGAGATTGGAAACCAATTACGGTTTCCGAATTTAAGACCTTTCTGGGCCTTTCCCTCAACATGGGCATACATAAATTCACGATGTTGCAGACTTATTGGACCACCCGCCCAATCAACCATATGCCCGTGTTTTCTGCCTCCATGTCCAGGAAACGATACGAGATCTTGCGGTTCATGCACTTTAACGACAATGAACTTTGTCATCCTCGTGGAGACCCTGAATACGATTGGCCCCTCATAAACCATTTCAACCAATGTTTTGCAGACTTGTTTATTCCCAATCAAGTTGTCTGCTTTGATGAGTCCCTGATTACATTTTCTGGCCGCTTGGCTTTCAAACCATACCTTCCCAGCAAGCGTGTCAGATATGGGGTCAAGCTCTATAAGTTCTGTTATAGGTCAACAGGCTATGTATGGAGCTTTACGGTTTATGAGGGAAAAGATAGTTACGTAGAGCCAGAGAACTGCCCAGATTACATAGGGAGTGCTGGCAAGTTAGTGTGGAACTTGGTGTCACCCTTATTCAGAAAAGGGTACCACTTGGACAATTATTACATGAGCGTGCCACTGTTTAGTCATTTGTTTGATCAGCAGATTGGAGCATGTGGCACCGTGCGACCTAATCGCCGGGGCTTTCCCCAGCGGCTTGTAGAGTTCCATCTTAGGCTGGGGGAGAGAGCCTGATTGCAGTGTAATAACTTGCTTGCTATGAATTAGAGGGATAATAAGAATGTTTTTGTTCTTACCTCCCTTCAAGCAGACACGACAGTCCAAATTCGTATGGCGGCTGGTGTTGTGGAGAAACCCCTCTGTGTCCACGAATATAACCAAAATATGGGAGGGGTGGACCTCAACGACCAGTTGTTGGTGCCGTATCTAGTTGCCCATAAGGCCAGACGATGGTACAAAAAAGTGTCTGTTTACTTATTTCAATTGGCTTTGCTGAACGTTCATGTGCTATACAGAGCTTCAGGCGGGACTTTATCCTTCCTTACATTCCAGGAAGAGATTGTCACAGACCTCCTGTATCCAGGCGGTTCTGCACCTCAACATTCTCAACCAAATGCAGTAAGCCGGCTGCATGAGAGGCATTTTCCTTATGCCCTCCCGAGTACCCCTACCCAACGAGCCCCCCCAAATAAGATGTCGTGTCTGTACCAAGCGCGGAATTAGGCATGACACCCGTTATTATTGTCCACACTGTCCTGACAATCCTGGTCTTTGCATTGGTGAATGTTTTGAACGCTACCACACACTGCTGAAGTTTTAGCGTAGGGTACAGCATTTCACAGACTAGGGTACACTTACACAGGGTCTCCCAAGATGCCATCGCATTTTGAGAGACCCAAACTGTTAAGCCCCATACACACGGTCGGATTTTCCGATGGATTCTGTCCTATCGGACAATGTTGTCGGAAATTCGACCGTGTGTAGGCACCATCAGACATTTTCCATCGGATTGTCCGACGGACAAAGTTGTATCTCCTGCTCTAAAAATTTTCCGACAACAAAGTCCGATCACACCAATTCCGATCGTGTGTAGCGAATTCTGACGGACAAAGTGCCACGCATGCTCAGATCACATTACAAGACCAAAGCTATTGGCTACTAGCCTCTACGTAGTCCCGTCGTAGGCAACAAACGTCACCACATTCAGAATAATCAGATTTTCCGACAACTTTGTCCGACCGTGTGTATGCAACACCAGTGTCGGACTAAATCCGTCGGACCAAATCCGATGGATTTGGTGGTCGGATTTTCCGATCGTGTATGGGGCTTTACAGTTGTTACAATTACAGTTACAAAAAAAAGTGTCAAAAAAAAACAAAAACACACAAAGTATAAAAAATTAAAATAAATAGTTGTCGTTTTATTGTTCTCTCTCTCTCTATTCTCTCTCTATTGTTGCTCTTTTTTACTGTATTCTATTCTGCAATGTTTTATTATGTTTTATCATGCTTGCTTTTCAGGTATGTAATTTTTTTATACTTTACTGTTTACTGTGTTTTATTGTTAACCATTTTTTTGTTTTCAGGTGCGCCAGTCAGCTGCAGCGCGGATTTATTTATCTTGACAGCAACAGCGTTTGCTCCCACGATACATAAAGCCATGACTCCAGTGCTGTAGGAGGTGATTTCACCACCACAGATGCCCCCATGCTTTGGCATATATATATATATTTTAGGCATAGGTTGCGTTAAAAAATGTTTTATTTTTTACTATGTTTTTTTTTGGTATTTACGTTGCAGGTATGGTATGGTAAGGTCTTACTGTTATACTGTAATTTTACTTTGTTTTAATGTTAACCATAATTTGCATAGCAGGTACGCCATTCAGTTGCAGCGTGGATTTATTTATTTTGACAGCAACAGCGTTTGCTCCCACGATACATAAAGCCGTCACTCCAACGCTGTAGGAGGTGATTTCACCACCACAGTTAAAAAAAAAAGAGCATATATGCGGAAGCATAGGGGCAGCAGGGGTGGAGGAGTGATTTGCTCCTAATGCCGCATACATATGGTTGAAATTCCGATGGAGGCTTGCCCGTAGAAAAGTCCGACCGTGTGTACGCGGCATAACTTTTTTGCGGGAGGATGCCCCCATGCTTCAGCATATATAAATAGTGCATGTATGCCCATCATTAGAAGTGGGTGGATGAAGGGAGGTATTCTAATGGTGTGCATACCCACCGATCAATCTCTTTTTTTCGTTCAGCCAACAGGCTGCATGAAAAAAAAAAGATTACAATATATGTCCAACAAGGACCAGCAACGTACTGGTATGTTGCTGGACTTTGAATGGTTATACCAGAATGATGCCTGCAGGTTTAGGTATCATCTTGGTATCATTCTTTTCAGCCAGTGATCGGCTTTCATATAAAAGCAATCCTAGTGGCTAATTAGCCTCTAGACTGCTTCTACAAGCAGTGGGAGGGAATGTCCCCCCTCTCGGATATAAACAGCGCCATTGGGAAATTGGGAAAGCATTTTATCACACCGATCTTGGTGTGGTCAGATGCTTTGAGGGCAGAGGAAAGATCTAGGGTCTAATAGACCCCAATTTTTTCAAAAAAGAGTACCGGTCACTAACTATTGCTATCATAGAGGATATTTACATTCCCTGAGATAACAATAAAAATTAAAAAAAAAAAATAAAATGTAAGGAACAGTTTAAATATAAAATAAAAAAGCACAATAAATAATAATAAAAAAAAAAATAAAATAAAAAAAAAAGCACCCCTGTCCCCCCTGCTCTTGCGCAAAGGCGAACGCAAGCTTCGGTCTGGTGCCATATGTAAACAGCAATTGCGCAATGCATGTGAGGTATCACCGCGAAGGTCAGATCGGGGGCAGTAATTTTTGCAGTAGAGCTCCTCCGTAAATCTAATGTGGTAACCTGTAAAGGCTTTTAAATGCTTTAAAAAATGTATGTAGTTTGTCGCCACTACGTGTTTGTGCGCAATTTTAAAGCATGTCATGTTTGGTATCCATGTACTCGGCCTAAGATCATCTTTTTTATTTCATCAAAAATTTGGGCAATATAGTGTGTTTTAGTGCATTAACATTTTAAAAAGTGTATTTTTTCAAAAAAAAAATGCGTTTGAAAAATCGCTGCGCAAATACTGTGTGGAAAAAAAATGCAACACCCACCATTTTAATCTGTAGGGCCTTTGCTTTAAAAAATATATAGTGTTTGGAGGTTCAACGTAATTTTCTTGCAAAAAAAATATTTTTTCACGTAAACAAAAAGTGTCAGAAAGGGCTTTGTCTTCAAGTGGTTAGAAGAGTGGGTGATGTGTGACATAAGCTTCTAAATGTTGTGCATAAAATTCCAGGACAAAACCTCCCCAAATGACCCCATTTTGGAAAGTAGACACCCCAAGCAATTTGCTGAGAGGCATGTTGAGCCCATTGAATATTTTTTTTTTTATCCCAAGTGATTGAATAATGACAAAAATAAAACATTTTTTACAAAAAGTTGTCACTAAATGATATATTGCTCAAACATGCCATGGGCATATGTGGAATTACACCCCAAAATACATTCTGTTGCTTCTCCTGAGTACGGGGATACCACGTGTGTGGGAGCCTAGCCGCGTACGGCACGCCCTGCCATTTTAGCGCCTCAAGAAATGAGATAGGCAGTCATAAATTAAAAGCTGTAAATTCCAGAAAATGTACTCTAGTTTGTAGACGCTATAACTTTTGCACAAACCAATATATATACGCTTATTGACATTTTTTTTACTAAAGACATGTGGCTGAATACATTTTGTCCTAAATGTATGACTAAAATTGAGTTTATTATGTTTTTCTTATAACAAAAAGTCGAAAATATATTTTGTGGGAAGAAAAGGACGCAAATTTCGTTTGGGTACAACATTGCATCACCGTGCAATTACCAGTTAAAGCAGTGCAGTGCGAAATTGTAAAAAGACCTCTGGTCCTTAGGCTGACAATTGGTCCGGGGCTTAAGTGGTTAAAGGGGGGGGGGGGGGGGGGGGGGGGGCGGCCGGCCTATGGACGGGCCGCCACTGTACCAGGGGGCTTAAGTGGTTAAATGTAATTAGTTGCATTTTTCATTTACAGATCTGTTGTTGCAAATTTTCACTGAATGTTATTCATACTTGCATGAGGAAGCGACCATTGCAAAATGCATTGATATTTTATCTGCTATACCGCTGCTTGTTACTCTTTTTTTGGGTCACACCTGATAACAATTTTATGTTAATGTGTAATAATTCGATTTTAATGTGTATAATAAATAATGTTTTTATCTTATGATCACTGATCATTGTGATTCCTTGCGGTACTTAAAGTGGATGTAAAACGGAAAATTTATATCAAATACTTACCGTAATTTTCCTTTCCTGATGGACTCCATGGCAGCCAACGTATGGGTTAATCCTGCCTCTCCTACCTCATAGGACCCCACTCCCATAAATCTTTGCTCCTAGCTAGGTACCGTGTTCCATAACTTAGCCTACTCCAGCAATGGGAGGGAACTCCGGCTGCCATGGAGTCCATCAGGAAAGGAAAATTACGGTAAGTATTTGATATAAATTTTCCGTTTTCCTGACAGACTCCATGGCAGCCAACGTATGGGAAATAACTAGCCATACACTCCCAGGTGGGAAATATTGCTGGTTTAAAGAAAAAGTTTTAATTGGCACCGTCAACAGATAAGACATTCAAACCAAAATTAACTGAGGAAAGAGCCGCTGGCTCTACACAATAGTGTGTCATGAACGTATTTATCGATGACCATGATGCTGCTTTACAAATCACTTCTGCAGACACGTGTCGGGAAGCTGCCCAAGACGTAGAGATACTCCTAGTCGAGTGAGCCGTCACTGCCTCCGGAGGGACCAGACCCTTAGCCGTATATGCCCTTTGAATAGCCTGGACAATCCAGGCTGCGATGGATCTGGAGGAAGCACGCAATCCTCTGTTCTTCCCCTGGAAGTAGATAAAGAGATAATCTGATTTCCGAAAGGAAGCTGTCGTTTCCAAGTAGAATCTTAGGATCTCTCTGACATCAAGAGGATAGATGCTTGAATCATCAGGCAAATGAAAGGTCGGGAGAACGATTTCCTGGTTCTCATGAAAAACCGATGTCACTTTGGGGTTTGACCCCAACATGGGAATCAGGACCACTCGATCAGGAAAAAAGGTGATAAAGGGTTCTTTGGAACCTAAAGAGCTGATCTCAGATACCCTTTTGGCAGATGTTATGGCCACCAGAAATACTGTCTTGAGAAAAAGGTCTTTGATGGACAATTTATCTATTTGTCGAAATTCTTCCCCTGAAAAGAAGTCCAAAACGAGGGGAAGATCCCATTTGGAGAATCTTGGCCTCCTTTGAGGTCTAAGTCTTGTTGCTCCTTTGAAGAATTGCCTGACGAGAGGATGTTTTGCCCAGGCAATGCCTGTGAATGCAGAAATCGCGGAGACTTGCACTCTAAGAGAGCTAACGGCCAAGGGCAACTCCAGGCCTGTCTGAAGGAAACCCAGAACGTCCGATATTTTTGGATCTTTGAATGAACCTCCCACAGTGGAGATGAAACTCACAAATCTTGACCAGATTCTTTGGTATACTTTATTAGTACCCTCTCTCCTGGCACTCATCAGGGTCTCGATTGCTGTGTTCGGACACCCCAAAGCTGTTAACCTTTCCCTTTCAACCACCAAACCATCAGGTGGAGATGGGATGGACATGGGTGAAGCGATGCTCCTTGTAGCAGGAGATCTGGCCTGGAAGGAAGAGGGACCTGGTCCCGACAACTGAGCTGCGTCAGGAGAGGAAACCATGGCCTGTTGGGCCAGTACGGAATTACCGCTATTATTTCGGCTTCTTCCCAACGGAGTCTTGATAGAAAACGGAGAATGACCGGAACTGGGGGAAAGGCATACGCCTTGAGAAACCTCCACTGGTCCGTCAAAGCATCTATTCCGTAAGCTTGGGGACAACGATTCCTCGTGTAATACTTCTTGAGTTTCGCATTGCAGGGTGATCCAAAGAGGTCCACCTCCGGTGTTACTCCCAGAGACAGAATCCAACTGAACACTTCTGTGTGGAGGGACCACTCGTTGTTGTCCAGGGAAACTCTTGAGAGGAAGTCCGCCTTGACATTCTGGACTCCAGGGAGATAAACTGCCGTTAGATTCGACAAGTTCGCCTGGGCCCAGGCCATAATCGGACTGACCTCCTTTAGTAGGTCGAGACTGCGTGTGCCCCCTTGCCTCTTGATGTATGCTACCGCAGTCGTGTTGTCCAACCTCAACAGAACCGAAGTTCCTGATAACAGGTGACGGAAGGCTTGAAGAGCTTGAAAGGCAGCCCGGAGTTCCAAGACATTTGACACTATACCTTGGGATGGAAAATCCCATTTCCCCTGGGCTACTTCTGACAGACAGAGGGCCCCCCAGCCGCTGTTGCTGGCATCCGTCGTCACTGTGATCCAGGAGACTGGTGCAATGGAATGGCACTTGAGGAGATTCTCTTGATGAAGATACCATGGAAGACTCTCCCTCATGGACGGGGTCATTCTGATAAAGTGATCTTGTGACTCTGGGTTCCATTGTTGAAGAAAACCCTTTTGGAAGGGCCGCATCTTCCAC
Source organism: Lithobates sylvaticus (assembly GCA_028564925.1). Classification (NCBI taxonomy): domain Eukaryota; kingdom Metazoa; phylum Chordata; class Amphibia; order Anura; family Ranidae; genus Lithobates; species Lithobates sylvaticus. The sequence goes on from CM053033.1 coordinate 143,713,000, forward strand.
TGTGCCCATTTTACCATGGGAGCTGTGGCCACCATGGTGCCGATGACCCTGAGGCAATGTGATGCCCTGAGGCGAGGACATGATAAGGCGAGACGGATTCTGTCTTGGATTACTGGAATCTTCTCCAGGGGTAAGGAAATGGTACTCTTCACCGTGTCGAACTGTGCCCCTAGGAATATCAGGGACTGGGTTGGATCCAACTGACTCTTCTCCCTGTTCAACAACCAGCCGAACTTCGTCAAGACAGAGATGACTTGGTCCCGATGTAAAAGAAGCTGATCTTTGTCCTGCGAGAGCAGGAGTAGGTCGTCCAGGTAATGGTGTAACCGGACACCTTTGACCCTGATCAGGGCTACCACTGCCAGTAATACTTTTGAGAACACACGAGGCGATGTTGTCAGCCCGAAAGGAAGACAGGTGAACTGGAGATGTCTCTGCTCCACTGCGAACCTGAGATATTGCTGAAAATTTTTCGCGATTGGCACATGAAAATACGCGTCCTTCAAGTCTACTGAGACCATCCAATCGCCTGGCTGAATCGTTTGACTTATGGTCAAGAGAGTCTCCATCTTGAACCTTTCCTTCTGGATGAAGGAGTTCAAATATGTTAGGTCGATGACTGGCCTCCATGACCCGTTCTTTTTGAGGACCATGAAGAGGGGGGAATATACCCCCTGAAATTTTTCTTCCACTGGTACCGGAATGACGGCCCCTTGAGATATCAGGGAGTCTGTATAGGATAAGAGAATCTCTTTTTTCTCTTCTGATTGTGGTAGAACTGTGGGAATAAAGCGGTGTGTAGGTGGGTTGGTGAAAGTCCAGGTGTGACCTGTAGAGATGGTTTTGATTGTCCAATAATCTTGGACCGAGGCTGCCCAGACGTGCTGGAAACGGAGTAATCGTGCTCCTACCTGCTCCACCTGGACAGGCTCCATATCAAAAGGACTTAGTCGCATCACGATCCCCAGAAGATGTGGCCTTTGTGGATTTCTGTCCTGAAGGCTGGTTTCTTCTCCAGTTTTTTCTGAATTCCCTACCAGGTCTGTATCGACGTGCGTCCCTAGCACGCTCCTGATCCTGTCTAGGTTGGGTTCTTCTCTGATTCAAGAGATGATGATCCTGGGGTAGGAAGCCCGACTTACCCCCAGTAGCACGTGTGATGGCCGAGTCAAGCTTGTTCCCAAAGAGGGAAGAACCCTCAAAGGGAATTTTACACCATGCCTGTTTGGAGGCAGGATTCGCCACCCATGGACGTAGCCATAGGGCACGTTTAGCTGTGACCGAGGATAGCATGACACGCGATACTAACCGGATAATGTCCAGGGATGCCTCACCCAGAAAAGCCGATGCCATCCTTAATTCATGCACTGGGGAATTCCTGACCACGTCTTCGGATATACTTCCCAGGGTTGCACCCACGTCATCCGTCCAGGATTCCATGGCTTTTGACAAAGCCGCAAGAGCTAGGGCCGGTTTGCAGGCCATCCCTGCAGTAATATATATTCGTTTAAGATCGGTGTCGATCTTTCTCTTGCAGACCATCTCTAAATGACACTGTGTCTTCCAGTGGAAGCGTGACGTGTCTCACTAATCTCATCAGCGCCGCATCAACGAGGGGAGCTGAATCCAGGTATTTCACCTCCTCGCTCCTGAATGGGTACATTTTCGCCAGTTTGGAGATTAAAGAGTTCTTTCTTTCAACCTTCCCCCATTCATCAGATATGATTTCGCCGAGTTCACTCAAGAAAGGGAAATTCGGGCGCTCTTTTTTCAGATGTTTGAAATACTTTTTTTGTTTAGAGGGCATCTCTATTGGGTCTTCCCATTTTAGCGCATCTTTAACTGCCCTGACCAGATGAGGGACCTGGGAGAAGTCGAACCCCGCTCCATATTCATCCACCTCAACCTCATCATCTGAGGATCCATTTGACGAGAGATTGTCATGAGAGGGACCTGGAACTTCAAGTTCGACTACGTCCGCGGTTGAGGCTGGTGCTGAAGGGGGAATGGCTATGTGGGCTGAATCCGTCCTGCTCAGAGATTCTTGCACAACCCTCCTGACCAGTTCTTCCACCTGCTGGTCTCCTGCACCTCTCTCTTTCACAGCTCTGGAGTAGCATGTTTCACAGAGAGATTTGTCCTCGGGGACATGAGCCCTACACCCCCAGCAGGCTTTTTTCTCCGTGCGACCGGAATAACGGTGGGAATCATGTTTAGATCCGGACCTTGACCTGTCCGTGTGATGTCTAGAGGAAGACCTTGATTTTGATTGGTCACGCTGTGACCTAGATTTTTCTTCACGTGCTACTGAATGATGACCGGACCTAGAAGGGCTGAGGAAAAAAACAGGAAACAAAATACTTTATAATTCCCCAATAACCCTGACAACCCATGCAAAACAGGCAGAGGTAAGAATATTCCATCCTACCTGCGGCATAAGGGCTGACCACTAGGCGGCGACGACACATCCATGGCAACAGGAACAGCAGAGACTGCAGGTAAGACACAAGTCATAAGCGATACCCATCCAGCACGAAAGACAGTCCAACCTGACCCTCCAAGCGCACATCACAGGCGAACATGACCGGGTATCAAATGGGAGGCCTCCTGCTAATAGCGAGGACGATTGGCCAAACTGCCGCTTGCCAGTCAATGACTGGATAGTAAGCTCTTCAGGACACTGCAACACCACCCGTGTCCACCCTGCTAATAGCTGGGCAACTGGACTCCAACACCGCCATCCTTTCATCCCCGGCGCGAGGGGAAACGTCAGGACTGGATCAACTACTCCTTAAGGTAAGAACTACCTCTTTAGTCCTAAGGAGGAGGACAAAAAAGGAACACGGTACCTAGCTGGGAGCAAAGATTTATGGGAGTGGGGTCCTATGAGGTAGGAGAGGCGGGATTAACCCATACGTTGGCTGCCATGGAGTCTGTCAGGAAATCCAAATTTTTTTTTTTTGATGTCATAATGTAGAGAATAAGATTTCCTTTCATTTTTGCCCAGTCTTGCCACACAGATTTACTCGAGGCCTGATCAATCCTCTTTTATTGTTCAGTTAAAAAAATCTTTACAAAGTCTTAAAAAAGGTTGTCAAAAATGCCCTCTTGCTGTGAGTGACAGGTGATTTACATATCTCATGCACTAGCCTGAGACAGGTTATCATCAGATCACTGGATGTTCTACTCTGCCCAGCTCTGACTAAATACATGCCCCCTAAATCAATTGTCTGTCTATAGTCTGCTGACTGTTCACTGCATCCCATGATGAGAAACATCCAGTCAAAACACAGTAAAGCTGGGAGAGCTGGAGGGGGGTTGTGAATTGTGAACTTTTTACACAGGATGTGCCTGTCTCAGGCTAGTGCATGATATGTAAATCACCTGTCGCTCAAAGCAAGGGGGCTTTCAAGACTTTGTCAAGATTTCTCTAACTGAACAATAAAAGAGGATTGCTCAGGCCTCAAGTAAATCTGTGTGGCAAGACTGGGCTCAAATGAAAGGAAATTTGGGGTTTACATCCACTTTAAGGAAATTATGTATTTGTCAATAACACTCTTTATTACTTTTGTTATGGCTTTTTTATGTGAATCATTTGCTAATATTATGGTAACACATTAACCACTTCAATACAGGGCATTTATACACCCTTCCTTCCCAGACCAATTTTTAGCTTTCAGCGCTCTCACAATTTGAATGCCAATTACTCAGTCATGCAACACTGTATCCAAACAAAATTTTTATAATTTTTTTCATACATATAGAGCTTTCTTTTGGTGGTATTTAATCTCCACTGGGTTTTTTTATTTTTTGCTACATAAGTGAAAAAAGAGCAAAAATTTTGAAAAAACAACACTTTTTTTTAGTTTCTATGATAACATTTTGCAAATAATTCATTTTTTTCGTAAATTTGGGCCAAAATTTATACTGCTACATCTCTTTGGTAAAAATAACCCAAATTAGTGGATATTATTTAGTCTCCTTGAAAGTTATAGAGTCTACAAGCTATGGTGCAAATCATTGAAAATTGATCACATCTGATCACACCTGATGCACTGACAGCCTATCTCATTTCTTGAGGCTCTGAAATGTCAGGAAAGTACAAATACCCCCCAAATTACCCCTTTTTGAAAAGTAGACAGTCCAAGGTATTTAGGGGCATGGTGAGTTTTTTGAAGTTGTCATTTTTTCCCACAATTCTTGGGAAAAAGAAGAATGTTTTTTTTTTCTGTTTTTTTTTTCAAAATTGTCAAAATAACAAGTTATTTCTCACACACAGCATATCCATACTTCCATACTTCCAATTATACCCCACAATACATTCTGCAACTCCTCCCGAGTATGTCGATACCACATGTGTGGGACTTTTACACAGCCTGGCCACACAGAGAGGTCCAACATGCAAGGAGCGCCATCAGGAGTTCTAGGAGCATAAATGACACCTCTAATTTCCTAGTGACCTATTACATTTGTGAAGGCCCTGGAGCACCAGGACAATGGAATTACTCACAAAATGACCCCATTTTGGAAAACAACCACCCCAAAGTATATTCTATGAAGCATTATGAGTCTTTTGAACAGTTATTTTTTTTTACACTAGTCTTCAGAAAACGTGGAAAGAAAATGAAAATCTTTTTTTTTTTACACAAAGTTGTCCATTTATAAGATATTTCTAACACATAGCATGTATATAGCAAAAATTACACCCCAAAACACATTTTGCTACTCCTCCTGAGTATGGCGATACCACAGGTGACAGGTACTCGGGTACTCCAATGGGCTGGTGACAGGTACTTGGGTACTCAGATGGACTTGACAGGTATTCGGGTACTCAGATGGACTGTGACAGGTACTCTGGTACTCAGATGGGCTTGGACAGGTACTAGGGTACTCAGATGAACTGTGACAGGTACTCGGGTACTCAGATGGACTTTGACAGGTACTCAGATGGACTGTGACAGGTACTAAGCTATTCGGGTACTCAGATGGCCTGTGACGGGTACTCGGTTACTCAGATGGGCTGGGACATGTACTCGGGTACTCAGATGGACTGTGACAGATACTCAGGTATTCGGGTACTCAGATGGGCTGTGACAGGTACTCAGGTACTCAGATGGGCTGTGACAGGTACTCAGGTACTCGGATACTCAGATGGACTGTGACAGGTACTCAGGTACTCGGATACTCAGATGGACTGTGACAGGTACTTGGATACTCAGATGGACTGTGACAGGTACTCAGATGGGCTGTGACAGGTATTCAGGTACTCGGATACTCAGATGGGCTGTGACAGGTACTCGGATACTCAGATACTCAGATGGGCTGTGACAGGTACTCGGATACTCAGATGGACTGTGACAGGTACTCAGGTACTCGGATACTCAGGTACTCGGGTACTCAGATGGGCTGTGACAGGTACTCGGGTACTCAGATGGGCTGTGACAGGTACTTGGGTACTCAGATGGGCTGTGACAAGTACTCGGGTACTCAGATGGGCTGTGACAGGTATTCGGGTACTCAGATGGGCTGTGACAGGTACTCGGGTACTCAGATGGGCTGTGACAGGTACTCAGGTACTCAGATACTCAGGTACTCGGGTACTCAGATGGGCTGTGACAGGTACTCGGGTACTCAGATGGGCTGTGACAGGTACTCGGTTACTCAGATGGGCTGTGACGGGTACTCGGATACTCAGATGGGCTGTGACGGGTATTCGGGTACTCAGATGGGCTGTGACAGGTACTCGGGTACTCAGATGGGCTGTGACAGGTACTGGGGTACTCAGATGGGCTGTGACGGGTGATGACAGGTACTTTGATGGCTGGTGACATGTACTTTGATGGCTGGTGACAGGTACTTTGATGGCTGGTGACAGGTACTTTGATGGCTGGTGACAGGTCCTCTTTATTAGGGGGGGTAATCAGTGTGGTTGGTGTACACTAAGGGGTAACGAGATGTTACCGCCACCTCCTCCTCACACACGATTGGTGTGTGAGGAGGAGAACCCGGTAACATCTCGTTACCGCGGTCTGTTGACATTCTGTGACCGGCTGTGATTGGACACAGCCGGTCACGTGGTAAAGAGACAATTTCATTGGCTCTTTACTGCGATCGAGGTTGGGCTGTGTCAGAGTGACAAGCCTCGTCCCCGATCGCCGCTCTGCACGCGCCCTAGGGGCGTTTACGAGCGCCGTTCACAGAGGCAGTACATGTGACTGGCGGTGATTGGACACCGCCGGTCACGTGTACCGGGGGTGGCTCGAAGATGCCAATCAATCAGATCGGGGATGGGCTGTGTCCGAGGGACACAGCTCATCCACGATCGCCGCGCTGGAGCGGCGAAATACCGAGGACGTCATATGAAGCCCACCCAGGATGGGAGATCCCATCTGTGGACGTCATTTGACTATGGCCCGGTATTGAAGTGGTTAAATGTGTAGTATAAAGTGCTTTTAATGCCCCTCTATTACAAGCATTGCAGATTACTGTACCTTTGAAATAGAAAATAAGAAAATAAGAACCCGCTGGAGCGGCGAAATACCGAGGACGTCATATGACGCCCACCCAGGATGGGAGATCCCATCTGTGGACGTCATTTGACTATGGCCCGGTATTGAAGTGGTTAAATGTGTAGTATAAAGTGCTTTTAATGCCCCTCTATTACAAGCATTGCAGATTACTGTACCTTTGAAATAGAAAATAAGAACCTTGTGCTGAAGACAGAGCTCTTGATTAGAACCCAGAGCACAAATCCTCTTAGGAAAATGTCAAAGATGGGAGCCAGCAATTACTCAACACTTGTTCAATTTCGCTGGATTATCTCAATACAAAATAGTCATCCATACTAGGTCTCTTTAACTCAAGGTAATTCATTCCCCAGAAGTAAACCTTATGTACAGTTATGCTTTTATTATTTTACCAACAACTTCAAAGTATAAAGATTATTTCCTGGTTGTTCCTTGAGAAATCACTAGTAATCGCATTACACTCTGAAATTAGGTTGTCCATGATAAGGCCATTTGATCTAGCAGGGCAGCTGACACTTTGTAGACAGAAATGTATACAGACCCAAGGTCAGCCTGTCCCAGATTTATACAGCTGTCATACATGCCAAGTGTGGGGAATCTCTCTTAGAAAAGAGATCTGTTTTATTCATTGTGTTAACTCTAGCCTTACACTTTTTGTGACAGTATGTATACTAAACTTCAGAAAATATTAAACAAAATGTAAGTAATAGTGGCCATGGCCATACACTGGCAGAGCTCTCCCCTAGTGCAACAAGCTGTCAAAAGTCTGATGTTTGTTCTGGCAGTGTTTTGAGTGGAAAAGTGCAATTTTGAGCATTGAATATTCATTATGACTCGCACTGACATGTCAATTTGATGAAAAATCCCTGTGATCTTAAGCAATCTTCTTTTCTCTTCATAGAAAAGCAAAAAGGTCTGGAGAAATGTGCACACTGTGCCACAGTGTGCCACAGTGTATATTTGGGTTTCTTTTTTTGAAAAATATTTATTGGGTTTTGCATAATACAGTAGTACAACAGATAGTATATAGTATCTACACAGCACGTACATGTAGATTCTCTATTCAATAAAAAAAAAATGTTTAAACTTTAATAAAGGGGGATCGGTAAATCACATTTACCATCATTCATGACCATAGTATAGCAATGTAGTGCCTGTGAAGGCTGTATATTTCACATCGTAGTACCTTCAGGAGTGGAAGCAACGCTTAGATATGGTTGACTAGTGATCTCCTAAGTTAGTCTAGTTATGCTAGTGAAACCAGATGAGGATACTGCTTTTAGGTGAAAGAAAGTCATGGACGTTAAAGAGCATCGTGTGACTTCGGATGTCCTAAGATAGTAGAGGGGCCAGAAATATTGGATATTTTGAGGTTGCCAAGTGAATTGGTAAGATCTTTCTTTAACTACCAGTCCGTGAAATGAAATGGTTTCATTATATCCTGTATTTCTTTTTGAGTGAATGTGGCCTCCATATATTTACGTCATCTCTTGAAGAAGCGTGATGTAGCACGAAAGTTCAGTGTAATGGTGTCCAATCTCTACAAGTAAAAAAGTGATGTCATAGCTTTTTTGACCGCCAGAAGATTGGGTGGTGCCGATGTGATCCAGTGAGCCATAATAGGCCTGCGAGCAACCAAAAGACATAAATGAGCCCATTGTGGAATATTTAGTGGGCCCGTTGTTGACAAAGAGGATGGTGGTGGTGTGTAACCAAACAGGCATAAAAGTCGGTATTTGTATTTTATTGACTTTGCTGATGAAGGTTAGCACAGAATTCCCGTAGGTAGTGATAACCGTGCATTCCCAGAGACTGTGGAGCAGTGTAGGGCGAGGTAGGGAGCACCAGGGGCATTGCGCTTGAGTTGGGTCTGCCTTGTTGGAGCGGAACGGGTAATAGGCCCTGTGGATGATCTTAAATTGCGTTTCACGCCATGTTTCTAAAGTATTACGTTTGCGGACATGTCTGTATCCCTCAAGGATTTTTTCAGGCACATCGTTGTCATCCATTATGTTAGACCATTTTTGGAATGGTTTGAGATGGTATTTTTGCGATTGGTGTTGGATGAGATAGGACTAGATACTGGAGATGGAATAGTCATCTCTTTAGAGTACCATGTCAATGAATGACGTTTGAAGGGGATCGCACTTAGGTCCACAGAAGGACCTTAGATAGTCAGTGAGTTGATGGTAATTAAAAACATGTGTCGATGGCAATGAGAATTCTTGCATCAAGGTTTGGAAGTGTTTAAATTCCCCAAGTTTTTCATGGTACATGGAGGTTATTCTCGTGAGACCCTTGGTTTGCCACTGATTAAAAGCTTTGTGCAGAGTGGATGGTAGAAACATAGGGTTCCCTTGGATTGGTAGGTGGCGTGAGATACTAGATGGTAGTCCCAATAATTTCCGGACCTCTCTCCAGGCGATGAGTGTATCCCTAAAGAGTACACTTGACTTGAGGTGAAGCAGGGTATTAGGATTAGAGTGAAGAATGGCTAAAAGGGCAAATGGGGAGGCCATAGCATCTTCAAGTAAAGTATTGGAGTATTTAGACTTTCCAGCTAGCCAGTCTAGACCCTGCCTAAATAGGCAAGGTAGTACTCTGCAAGTATGTTGCTAATTTCAGCAGGTGAGGTAACAAGGGAGCCAGCTGCATTTCTCAGGGTAGAGGTATGGGTGGGAAGTCTTGGTCCTGAAGATAGTTTAGCCAGTAATTTGCCTGCCTTGTTACCAAACTTGTGGAAATGTAGAGTAGAATACGATGTTTTGGCTGCTTCCTGTTGCTCTGCCCAAAGGTCAAAAGTATCTTTAGCCTGCCTCCACACTTGTATGTTATCAGAGGTACGGTTTAGTATCAGTTGCTCGTGGGCTAAGCGTAACGCTTCACTAGCTTGCCTGTATTGTTGATTGGCCTGTTTTTTAAATTGGGTGGTATAAGAGATGATTTTCCCCCTTAGGAAAGCTTTGCCAGCTTCCCAAAAGAGGTTTGGTTCAGTGACGTGGGCTCCATTTGTGGAGATGTATTCTTCCCATGCTTCATATAAAACGTGGCGGAAGTCCTCATTATCAGCCAGATATGAAGGAAATCGCCACGTGGGGGAGGGAGATGAAGGCTTAGCATGAGTAATGCATATGGCTATAGGGCTGTGGTCTGAAATTCTGGCGTCAGTGATTTCTGAATCATGTAGTACGGACAGTAACGCAGGGGAGGCAAAAAAGTAATCAATGCGAGAAAAGGAGTTATGCGGGGGCGAAAAAAAAAGTAAATTTTCAATCTGTCGGGTGCATTAAACGCCATATGTCTACAAAACTCATGGAGGCGATGGATTGTGCTAGAAGAGTAGAGCCAGGTGTAGGGGGTTGGATTCATGCGGTCTGTTTCTTGGGTCACTCGTACCATCTACCATTGTGGACATAACAGAATTGAAGTCTCCAACTACTAAGTGCAGTGTCTCAGGGGCGGTTAGTATCCACTACACCATGTCTCGAAAAAAAGAAGTGTCTGGCAAATTAGGAGCATAAATGTTGGTGATAGCTACTTGTTTGTTGTCTAAAGTCATGTGTAAGGTCATTTTGCGGCCTATCGAATCAGTCTGGACATCTCTAATAGTATGTCTTAGGTTTTTGTCTATTAATATGGCCACTCCAGCCTTGCGGCCAACTGCTGGCGAACCATAGACAGAGCCCACCCACAGTTTTTGGAGGCGAGTTAGATCGTCTGCGTATATGCGTGTCTACTGAAGTAGAGCCACATCCGGAGACGTTTCAAATGTTTAAGGATAGACATGCGCTTACTTGGAGAGCGAAGCCCCTTAACGTTCCATGAGACAATCTTTAGGTGATTCCCATCGGTTGAAGAGGCCATGTCTGGAAATGAGAAATGTAAAGGGTTGGAGGCTTACAATGGAGCCTCTCTGTAAGCACTGCTTCATCCATCTGAGAGTCACCAAAGTATTGTAAAAAGGGGGAAATTTTTTGGGACTTTATGTGAGATCCTGACCATCCGGTGCATTGATCTCCATCCCTAATTGGTATGGAAAGACGGGATACTTGGGACTTTATATGAAACACAACACTAGGGCATAGTTGAGTCATAAATATAAGAATAGTTTTTGACAATAAAAATATTTATTGATAGCCCATGGGAGCATAGTGCAATCAATGATAGAGACATTATGGTCAATAAATATAGTACAAGGTAAGTCAAATATAATAGTTAATCGCAATATACATAGCATAATTCATCACATTGTCATATAATCATAGCATCATCAACACTATAGCACATGATCAATGGTAATAGTATTGACACTACATCCAACAGGCATCAGAATATAAAATAAGGATAAAATAAATTAAATGACTCAATTATTAAACACCCGTGGTCGATACATGATTGCTGTGACATGACAAAGTATTGTAGATCTCCTGAGGGCATAGGTACAAAAGAGGTAAACATGAGCTTTACATAATCTAGACTAAGGTAAATAAAGAACAGCGATATAGCATATTTTTTATTAAACAAACATTTAACATATATGTCAGACTCCACTTTTTTCCACATGAGGTTCAATTACCTATTATATCCCCCGTCAGGTGCTAGCTCCTCTCCTAGGTGCAGGATGTAGACTATGGGGAGTGAGGGAGGGGAGGAAAGGAGGGGAATGGGTAATGGACAGTGGCGGAACTACCGTCATAGCGGCCCACGCATTCGCTATGGGGCCCGCAGCCGAGTAGGGCCCGCAGCCAAGTGGGGCCCCGTCCTAGTTGCCAATAAATATTACTTTTTCCCTGCCGCCACCGCCGCCAGACAAGTTAAATAGGGAGCCTGCCGAGTTGCTACAGTAGAAATAGAGCTGTGGCACCGCTCACCCCCGCCCCCGGTCTGTCTGTCATCTGTGACCTGCTGTCGAAAGGGTTGGGGGGTGAACGGTGCCGCAGCTCAATTTCTATTGTAGCCGGCCGGCTCCGCCTCTATTTTGTTCCCCACTGGGAGACACTGCTGTTGGGGGCTCCAATGGGGGGGGACACCTGAAATGTAAGGAAGCACTCCGCTGGCTCGGGACACCTGAGATGTAAGGAAGCACTCCACTGGCTGGGGACACCTGAGATGTAAGGAGGCACTCCACTGGCTGGGGACCTGAGATGTAAGGAGGCACTCCACTGGCTGGGGACCTGAGATGTAAGGAGGCACTCCGCTGGCTGGGGACCTAAGATGTAAGGAGGCACTCCGCTGGCTGGGGACCTGAGATGTAAGGAGGCACTCTGCTGGCTGGGGACAGTGACACCTGAGATGTAAGGAGGCACTCCGCTGGCTGGGGACAGTGACACCTGAGATGTAAAGAGGCACTCCACTGGCTGGGGACCTGAGATGTAAGGAGGCACTCTGCTGGCTGGGGACAGTGACACCTGAGATGTAAGGAGGCACTCTGCTGTCTGGGAACAGTGACACCTGAGATGTAAGGAGGCACTCCGCTGACTGGGGACAGTGACACCTGAGATGTAAGGAGGCACTTCGCTGGCTGGGGACAGTGACACCTGAGATGTAAGGAGTCACTCCGCTGGCTGGGGACCTGAGATGTAAGGAGGCACTCTGCTGGCTGGGGACAGTGACACCTGAGATGTAAGGAGGCACTCCGCTGGCTGGGGACAGTGACACCTGAGATGTAAGGAGGCACTCCGCTGGCTGGGGACACCTAAGATGTAAGGAGGCACTCCGCTGGCTGGGGACAGTGACACCTGAGATGTAAGGAGGCACTACGCTGGCTGGGGACAGTGACACCTGAGATGTAAGGAGGCACTCCGCTGGCTGGGGACACCTGAGATGTAAGGAGGCACTCCGCTGGCTGGGGACCTGAGATGTAAGGAGGCACTCTGCTGGCTGGGGACAGTGACACCTGAGATGTAAGGAGGCAATCCGCTGGCTGGGGACACCTGAGATGTAAGGAGGCACTCTGCTGGCTGGGGACACCTGAGATGTAAGGAAGCACTCTGCTGGCTGGGGACAGTGACACCTGAGATGTAAGGAGGCACTCCACTCGCTGGGGACACCTGAGATGTAAGGAGGCACTCTGCTGGCTGGGGACACCTGAGATGTAAAGAAGCACTCCACTGGCTGGGGACACCTAAGATGTAAGGAGGCACTCTGCTGACTGGGGACACCTGAGATGTAAGAAGGCACTCTGCTGGCTGGGGACACCTGAGATGTAAGGAGGCACTCTGCTGGCTGGGGACACCTGAGATGTAAGGAAGCACTCTGCTGGCTGGGGACAGTGACACCTGAGATGTAAGGAGGCACTCCGCTGGCTGGGGACACCTGAGATGTAAGGAGGCACTCCGCTGGCTGGGGACACCTGAGATGTAAGGAGGCACTCCGCTGGCTGGGGACACCTGAGAGGTAGGGAGGCACTCCGCTGGCTGGGGACACCTGAGATGTAAGGAAGCACTCCACTGGGGACACCTGAGATGTAAGGGGGCACTCCGCTGGGGACACCTGAGATGTAAGGAAGCACTCCGCTGGCTGGCAGAACGCTCGAGCGCACCTGTAAAGGGACATAGTTTTTGGCACATGAGGAGGCTCTGGAGTCTGGACAAGAGGTAGGAAGGGAGTGGGAGTCAGACTGTCATCTGTTTTGCACAGTTCAATTTTTTATTTTTTTTGGGGGGGGGGGGACATTTTGCTATGGGGCCCTGTGATTTCTAGTTACGCCCCTGGTAATGGACATCAGGGATGGATAGTCAGAGGGGTGAAGTTTAGGGAAGGAGCGTATCAGAGCTGGGAGATGAGGTAGGTTCAGAGCAGGGGTCTCAAACTGGTGGCCCTCCAGCTGTTGCGAAACTACAATTCCCATCATGCCTCTGCCTGTGGGAGTCATGCTTGTAACTGTCAGCCTTGCAATGCCTCATGGGACTTGTAGTTTTGCAACAGCTGGAGGGCCGCCAGTTTGAGACCCCGGGTTCAGAGGATTGAAAGCTCATCTCGTGGGTCTATTCCTCATAGGGGCGGTAAATTTGATTAACCACAGGAGCCTTTAGAGTGACCCCATAAATGAATAACGTAGGACTTTAATGTTAACAGAAACAGTCAACTGAGCAATACAATAATGACAATGATAACAATAAGGAAAAAATTCAATAAAATAAAAAAAGGGGGGTAATACTACCCGTCTTCCTTGCCGGGTCGGTGAAGGTGAGTGTCTGAGGCACTTAAGCGATTATCAGAGCGGCCCTCCTGGCGGGTGAAGCGTCTGCATTTGTATGGAGGCTTAGTCCATCTGCGTTGTTGTTTAAGTGGTGTGGTTGTCGTGTTTGCTGATGATGAGCCCTCTGCTGAGTTGCTGTGTTCCATCTCGGTGCCCAGAGTGTTTATGTAGTTTTCTGCTTTGTCTGGTGTGGTGAAAGTGAGGTGTTCTCCCTCATGCATTTGGATGCGGAGGATAGCCGGGTAAGCTAGGGAGAATCGGATTTGGTTGTTGTGTAGAGTTGAGCAGATTGGCGAAAACGCTTTACGTTGTTTCATCACCTCTATGGAATAGTCTGCAAAGAGCAATAGTCTTGCGCCATCCACAGATAAGGAGCACGTGCGTCAAAATTTCTGCATAATGGAATTCTTGTCAGCATAGTTGAGATACTTGACTATGACATGGCGAGGTTTGGCGCGACTTTCTGAGTATTGACCAATGCGGTGTGCCCGTTCAATAGTGCAGGGTATACGAAGGCCTAGTTGCTCAGGGATAATTTTAGCACAGATGTTCGTGAGCTGAGTAGTGGATACTGATTCTGGCAGTCCAATAATGCGCAAATTGTTCCTTCTCAAACGATTTTCAAAATCGTCAAGTTTGTTCCAGATATCCCTATTCATAGCAGTTATGCGTGCCATCATAGCTGAGGTGGATGTGGATTCATCTTTCCTCTGCCTGTGTGAGTTTCTGTGCCTGCGAATGCACTTCAATATGTAGCTGTTCCAGTCCTCTGTGTACTGCAGCATCAACAGTGGCCGTAAGTGTGGGGCCCAGCAGCGTTACCACTGCTTGTGCTATGGCAGCAGGGGAGGCAAGGTCTGCGGCTGTCAGTTCTGGTGCTGGGGGAGACTGAGGCTGTGTTTGCAGCGTCTTTGCCATGCATGGTGCGGCCGCCATCTTGGCTGGGTCTGCCGCCGTCTCTCCCGCGGGGGGTATCGTGGAGGATACCGCCCGAGCATACGATTGCTCTACAAAGTCATCCATGTTCGCCCACGAGATAGCAGGGGCAGAGGGGGGTCTCCCCGAAGCAGCGGCCGGGTTAGAAGCCTATTTTGTGAGGAGCGCTGCGGGAGCTGGGGATATCTACCTCCTCCTCATGTGGCACCGGAACCGGAAGTCTATTTGGGTTTCTATGAAGAGAAATAAAGTGTTTAAGATTTTTCCGAAAACTGAAGTGTTTTTGTGGGTCATAATGAATATATGACTCCCAACAATAACACTCTAAACATTGCTAGCTATGAAATGTGACCATCACTAGACACATCACTTGAAATGATTAGACTGTATGACCACTTTAGATTCAATAACTTTTCTTAATTAAGCAATACATATTACCTTTACCCCATAGGAACATCTACAGGTAGATCTTATGTAATCATAGATTTATTGGGATCATAATACTGTAGCACTGACCCCCGAAGGAGCTGCTTGATTGATTTAAGCCTGCACTCTGCTAATGAACCCCCACTGACTTGACTCAGTCCCTTTGACACAGCTGTGGTGTGATGTGGAGTGTGTAATGAAATGGTGAGATACAACTCCACAATACACAATACAATATAATATACCTGTATTATCACCGGGGTATCCAATGGCTCCATCTGCTGGGAGAAAACAATACTCCACACAATTGGGGTACTTAACCAAAAGTATACTTTACTGTAAATTGTGATAAACAGGTGGTTACAATAATTGTACTGTCACCTTAATGTAAAATGACAGGACAATGAATCTGAACAACAGTTATACACAGTGTAACTACAAGGGAGCTCCCCCTACTTTAATAGCTAGTTGTGAGATCTCATTAAAAGTGCACAGTCTTTAATCTTTTTGTCTTCTGCTAGCTATGATGGTCTCTTATAAATTGTAATTCAAAGGGTAAAGAAATTAGGATTGACTTAAAAGTGATCCTGTTACTGTTTCTGTAAAAGTTCCAGTGAGTGTTTCCTTAGGTATAGTATAATGCTCAAGATGCAATAAGGATTAGGCCTTATGCCTGCCTAATGTCAGTTTCTGTGAGCTTCTTCCATGAGACTACAGGGTGTCCATGGGTAGGTCACCTGGCATTCTGGGTAAGTAGGTCAAATTGTTCAGTGCTTTGTGAAAAAAAAAAAAGAAAAACCATCCACTTTCAGTATTTGGCCGCTAGATGGCGCCAAATACTAAGCTATAGGGGGCGTGGCTTGGAGCTTCACCGGAATGGACGCTGACTGACTGAGCTCCGCCGGACCGCGATCTATATCTCCCTTCCAGCCAAAATAAGCAAGCGATGGGCAAGCGGGACAAGCTGCTAACCTGCCCAGGACCACATGCTCCTTTTCCACACCTGGGACCCGCAGCATTCCGGAGATTTTCGAACTCCAAAAACAGAGGACCAGGGGCCGCTCTGCCAGCAAGATGGCGCTGAGGAACCACGAGGCGTCACACAGCGATGACTCCATGTCGGCTACAGAGGACATGGTAAGAGACATTGACTACTCCGATCATCCCCTGAGGTACTCAGAAATGACCAAAATAGCTGCCGACATCAAAAGCACCTTGTCCTCTGCTATCACAGACCTACGGACGGACTTTTTAAAACTTTCTGACCGGCTATCCCACACTGAGAGAGCGGAGGCCAAACGTGAAAGGGCGGTGGAGAGATTGTCCTCCACTGTCTCTTCCCATGCCACTCACCTTATGCAAATGAACAGACATTTGGAAGATTTGGACAATCGCGGATGCAGACAGAATATTAGGGTGAGGGGGATCCCTGAACTGATTGAACCGGCCCAAATCAAACAAGCCCTTCGGGAGGTGTTTAACGGATTGCTCAATAGGCCCAAGGAAACTGACATTGACTTTGTGCGGGCGCACAGGGCATTGGCGACAAAACCTAATGATAGTGCTCCACCTAGAGACATTATCTGTTGCCTCCAAAGCTTTCCCCTAAAGGAAGAAATACTCAGCAACGCACGGAGAAGCGAGCGAATCCTCTTTGAGGAACATGCCATAGCCCTGTATCAGGATCTATCACACATAACCCTGCAAAATAGAAGAGCGTTGCACCCTATGATTACAGCACTAAGGGAGAAAGGCATCCCATACCGCTGGCGTTTCCCATTTGCACTGAACGTCACATTCCTGGGAAAACAGCACTACTTGAGAATGCCCGAAGACATTCCAAGCTTCTGTGAGCAGCTGCAATTGCCACTGTTTGAGGTACCAGAATGGTACAAGGAGTTCAGATCTGCCCCGCAGGAGGCCTCCCCCCGCACACACCGCGGCCGTCACCATCCAAACCATCCTCCAACAAAAAATCCAGGCCGGACAGGTGCCAGGGATCAGATACGGGCAAATCCCCTCATACATCCAGGGGACCCTGGTCACTAACCTAACTTGGATATGTGAGAAATGTTATGCCTGCGTAGACACGGCTGTGTCAACGTGAGACTAACTTTATTATAAGCCGCAGCAGGAAAATTGAAAGTGGAACTTGTTCTATCCATTACATGCTACGAATCCCTCAGGGAGCTATATATGCCATACTGTGTCTGCTTTACATTTATCATTGCTAGATGCAGCAATTGGATTTGCCTGGCCTTCAGGAGGCGGTTACAGACATGATATGCAGCTGTACTCTGGAGATCAGAACTTGACTAAGGCTGCCATCTTGTGGCAAGAATTGGAACTGTTTACAGAAGGAAGATTTCCTCTCTGACTACTCACTAAACGTGGGATTGGAACACCAATATCCTTAGCCAAGCAAACACTCAGATCCCACCATGATCTCCCAGTACATAACTGGCTAACGCATGTATACCTGATGAAGATCCCGCCCCGTAGGACTACAAAGATGTTGCAGAAAACATAAGGACTGGTCAAAACACATCCATATCAAGGACTACCACATTAAGATATGCTCACACCATTACCCACAATAGATGCTTAAGGCTTTCCTGTGTGACCAACATTAATGTGGCTGACCTTAAGGCTCTATTAGGATGAAATAATTCTGATAAGTGAATGATTGCTCCGTATCTTTTGTTTGGTATAGATTTCAGTTGAGTTCATCGCTTAACTTAAAGTACTTTTCATGTTAAATTTTGTTCATGTTACTACCCTCTTGGCTGGAAGGGGTACATGAATACATAGTTATATATCTTACTATACATGGGTCGCGGTGTCAGGTCACCTGAGACCAGGTGACAGGTGCACACAGTAGGAATTGGAAGTGCACCGCTAGGTAGTGGACCTTAGGACTGACTGCTGCGGATTGTACCCAGGGAGATTCAGGACACAGGTCTACTGGATCACTAACACAGATCCCAGTGGGAACTAGAGCATAGATTCCCCAGGGCGCGGAGTCTAAGAGCCAGCAGGTGTTCGCCAGAGCCTCCAGTGGTGAGGATGGACTTCGCTGCAGTCTGGCTCCAGGTCGCGACCCCCAGGGTCTCACAGCTCACGCTCACAGTAGACTACAGAAGAAGGAAGCAGCAGGCTGGAACGACAAGGATAGTAAGGTAATAAGGCAGAGGTCAGGGTAAACAGGAACAACAGAGTACACGCCAAAGGTTCAGGGTCACAGGCAGACAGGGATGGTCGGGGACATGCCAAAGGGTCAAGATCACAAGCAGACAGGAATAGTTGAGAACACGCCAAGGTCGGTAACAGAGACAAACATAGAGCACACGACAAGCAAGAACCAGGAAGCCGAACACACCACGGATACACAATGGTTGATCAGCACCACTGGCTTGCAGTGCACAGGTTAATATAGGGTTCCCTGATAGGGCCTGGGGTGGAGCCATGCTTAGAGGAGAGGTTATAAAACCCACCAGGTGAGAGTGGCTGGCCTCTTAGTTGGAACACATGAGGAGAGGTAAGCAAACAGGGAAAGATTACTGCATAACCATGACAGTACCCCCCCTCTTATGAGGCCTCCCCCTCCCCCACCTGGGTCCAGGCTTAAAGGGAAACTCCAGATGGAACCTCCTCAACAGATGAGGAGCAAGGACCTCAGATGCAGTGATCCAAGACCTCTCCTCAGGACCAAACCCTTTCCAATGTACGAGGTATTGAAGAATGCCTTTACGGAGTCGGGAATCCAAAACTTGACTAACCTCGTATTTTAGATTATCCTCGGAGACTGGAACCGAGGTAGGGAGAGGACGAGAGGACTTGTAGAGGACTAAAGGCTTTTTAGGAATGGTTAAGGGCATAGTAGCAGTAGGGTGAGGCCAGGTTACAGAAGGTCCTGAACAAGAAGCAGAAAGCTCACTGGGCATGGGCTGGACTGGCATAACTAGTGCAGAGGCCGACTGAATAGTATTGTCAGGTGTAGTGACCATCTCAATCGCATCAGTCCGACTATTGCAGGACACATCCCAGAGATCACTATATACAGCGGGACGAGCAGAAGCTACTGGGATGATGGCAACAGGAGGTTTCTCTTTTGGGGTAACCTTGAGTAGGCAGGAAGAGGAACAGGAGGAACCCCAAGCCAGGATCTGTCTAGCAGTCCAGTCAACGTGTGGGGAATGGAGCCGTAACCAAGGAAGACCTAATATGATAGGAGATGAAGCCTTAGGTAAGACAAGGAAGGATATCCACTCCTGGTGGAGTGTCCCTACTGACATCTTAACAGGAAGGGTCTGGAAGCGGATAGGGCCCCCTGGGAGAACAGTGCCATCAATCGCCAAGACCACCAATGGCGTTGTAAGGGGCAAAAGGGTAAGTCTCATGGAGGATGCAGTTTCCCAATCCATGAAATTGCCAGCGGCTCCGGAATCCAGATGTGCTGAGACCGAACGAGAGGAAGTGCCGACATGAAGCAACACAGAAAGGAGAAGACGAGAAGGTGAAGGTGATATTTCAGGATCTAATACTCCACCTTCCAGATGTATTAGCCCTGAGCGTTTTTCCGGACGAAGAGAACAAGTGTCACGGAAATGACCTTTGGCCCCACAATAGAGGCATAGGCCCAGAGTTCTGCGCCTAGCGCGTTCTTCGGGAGATAACTTGGTCCAGCCCAACTGCATAGGTTCCTCAGCAGGCAGGG
The DNA here is from genome assembly GCA_028564925.1 of Lithobates sylvaticus. Lineage (NCBI taxonomy): Eukaryota > Metazoa > Chordata > Amphibia > Anura > Ranidae > Lithobates > Lithobates sylvaticus. The sequence continues at coordinate 143,732,807 of CM053033.1, forward strand.
GGTGCTCATCGGATCGAAGAGAAGGGACTGGGAGCTCAGACTGACTAAAGAACGGGGAGTGCTGGAGACTTTTTTCCAGGGCCCTCTCCTGAAAGCAAATATCGATCTGGTTACACAAGGTGATGACACTGTCCAGATCAACAGGAAGGGATCTTCCTGCTTATTCATCCTTCACTCTATCAGAGAGGCCATGCAAAAAGGTTGCAACTAGGGCCTCATTATTCCAGCTTAATTCAGCTGTGAGGATACGGAACTGAAGAGCATACTGGCCCACAGAAGCGGACTCTTGACGGAGACGCAAAAGAGCGCTAGCCGCTGAGGAGACACGACCCGGTTCCTCGAAGATATTCCGAAAAAGTTTCAAGAATCAGACAGGCTAGAAACCACTGGGTCATTCAGTTCCCACAGAGGGGCAGCCCAAGCTAGCGCCTCGCCTGACAGGAGGGATATAATGTATGCGACTTTCGCCCGATCGGACAGGAAGTTTTGGGGCTGAAGTTCAAAAATGAATTGTGCACTGGCTAAGGAACCCCCTGCAAGCCTTGGAGTCCCCAGGGAAACGGGCCGGAGCTGGTAGTTGTAATGAATGTGTGGCTGCGACTGATGCGATAGGTGCAGCAGCAGATAGCGTTTGAGGTTGTTGAACCGGGGGTCCCAATGAGGCCTGAACCTGTTCAACACGGGATGCCAAATCCTGAAGGAATCGCATCACCTGGGTCTGATGCGATTCTTGGGTCTCAAGTCTGCGAACTAAGCCCTGCAATGGATCATCTGCGGGTAGCGGCACATCAGCTGGGTCCATGGCTGATCAAACTGTCAGGTCACCTGAGACCAGGTGACAGGTGCACACAGTAGGAATTGGAAGTGCACCGCTAGGTAGTGGACCTTAGGACTGACTGCTGCGGATTGTACCCAGGGAGATTCAGGACACAGGTCTACTGGATCACTAACACAGATCCCAGTGGGAACTAGAGCATAGATTCCCCAGGGCGCGGAGTCTAAGAGCCAGCAGGTGTTCGCCAGAGCCTCCAGTGGTGAGGATGGACTTCGCTGCAGTCTGGCTCCAGGTCGCGACCCCCAGGGTCTCACAGCTCACGCTCACAGTAGATTACAGGAGAAGGAAGCAGCAGGCTGGAACGACAAGGATAGTAAGGTAATAAGGCAGAGGTCAGGGTAAACAGGAACAACAGAGTACACGCCAAAGGTTCAGGGTCACAGGCAGACAGGGATGGTCGGGGACATGCCAAAGGGTCAAGATCACAAGCAGACAGGAATAGTTGAGAACACGCCAAGGTCGGTAACAGAGACAAACATAGAGCACACGACAAGCAGGAACCAGGAAGCCGAACACACCACGGATACACAATGGTTGATCAGCACCACTGGCTTGCAGTGCACAGGTTAATATAGGGTTCCCTGATAGGGCCTGGGGTGGAGCCATGCTTAGAAGAGAGGTTATAAAACCCACCAGGTGAGAGTGGCTGGCCTCTTAGTTGGAACACATGAGGAGAGGTAAGCAAACAGGGAAAGATTACTGCATAACCATGACACGCGGGTGGCGAACCTTGGTTACCCCACTAGGATAGGTACCGACTCGCAAGTACTCACTTGGACTTGCGACTAGACCACTCTGGTGGTGCCATCCTCCCACTGCACCCGATTGTGCATTCCTGATTGATTTACAAACAGGAATTCACCTCTGCCTTCTCCTAGGGCAGGCTCTAGGAGACACGTTACCTGCACTCTAAGTGATACTCCACCTGAGAGTCTCTAAAAAATGTCCTTTTCCTTTTCATATCTGTCTCTGTCCTTTCTTCTCCTTCCCTTCCCCCTCCACCCCCCCCCCCCCCCCCCCCCCCTTGTCTCGACTTGCTACATAAACTAGGTCTGTAGCAGCAACAAAGCACAATTTTTTCAGTTTACTAACCACGTCTTATTCTGAACTAGGTAACCATGCTTTTGTGATTTCCCACAATGTCAGGGGTTTGAACATACCGGAGAAATGCATAGCAGTACTCAGAGAGCTTCACAAGACAAAGGCGGCAGTGGTATTTCTCCAGGAAACCCATTTCAAGACAGGTACAGTACCCAGACTACATGACAAACTATACACAGGCCTTTCATGCCACAAATGCCACAACTAAATCAAAAGGGGTGTCTACTCTGATACATAAAAATGCAGATATCACTATCACTCAACAATTAGCGGATGTGGAAGGAAGATACATATTTTTAAAGGGACATTGGGCGGGCACGCCAATCACATTGGCGAACGTTTATTTTCCCAACACAGCACAGGTTACTTTCTGTCATCGTCTGATAGATGAATTGAAGAGCTTTGCGGATGGATGTGTCATACTAGGGGGTGATTTCAACCTTGCGTTGGACCCCTTGGTGGATACCTCCGACGGCAAATCTAGCCTGCAATACAGTAAGCTGCGTAAGATCAAATCCCTCCTAGCTTCACTCACCCTAATAGATACATGGCGCTTGACTAACCCTTCAGGCAGGGACTATACGTATTTCTCAACCCTACATAATAAACTTACACGCATAGACTACATATTCATCTCTCAAAGAGACATACCCCGGGTGAAATCGGCCAAAATTGGAGTGAAGACCCTCTCGGACCACGCACCCATTTCCTTACAGATCCAAAATACAAAAAAGTATATGGGCTCACATTCCTGGAGACTGAATCCCTCCCTACTCACGGATGTGGCTAACACACAAAAGATAGCTGAAACAATCAATCTTTACTTTAAAGAAAATACTACTGAGGATTTATCACCTCTTACTATATGGGAAGCTCATAAATGTGTGGTCCGGGGGGACTTCATGCGGATGGGGGCTGATAAAAAGAGAAAAACAGAAAAGGAAGTTGATGACCTTATTAAGGCAATAGGCACGTTGGAAAGAAAACATAAGCAATCCCTGGCGATAGAAACAGCCACGGCCCTATTAGAGCTGAGGAAAGAACTACAGAACATGATGAATCTCAAAGCCCAGAGAATCCTCTTTTTAAGGAAGGGGTTTTTCTATGAACACAGTGACAAAACAGGGACATTTTTAGCAAAAGCCCTTAAGGACACATTACTTTCCACAAATATAGCGGCCATTAAAACTAATACCAACCAGATCACACAGGACACGGCTAAGATAGCACAAAGGTTTCAAGAATACTACACAAGCCTATACAATCTACCCGGGACGCATAAACCTAGTGACTTGTCAGGGTCAAAAACAGAACTTATATGTAAGTTCCTCAGCGATAGTGGACTCCTGTCCCTTAGTGAAGATGATTCCCTAGCGCTGGAGGAACCAATCACAAATGCCGAAATTGCGGCAGCCATTAAAGCACTGAAAGTGGGGAAGAGCCCAGGGCCCGACGGACTGACAGCACACTATTATAAGACCTTCTCTGACCTACTAACCCCACATATGCTAAAAACATTTAACCACTTTAGGGACCCACAAGAAATACAAGAAGACTTTCTAAGAGCACATGTTACAATACTGCCCAAACCCAATAAAGACCCCCTTGACTGTACCAGCTACAGACCAATTTCACTACTAAACGTGGACCTGAAATTGTACACAAAAATTTTAGCGACTATGACCTTTACTACACAAGCTCATAGGACCTGAACAAGTAGGCTTCATGCCAGGTAGAGAAGCAAAAGATAACGTGACGAAAGCACTAAACCTCATACACAAGGCTCAGACGGGCGACTTCAAAGGCATGCTCCTCTCAACTGACGCGGAGAAGGCCTTCGACCGTGTGTCGTGGGACTTCTTATTCGCCACATGCTCCCACATAGGACTGAAGGACCACATGTTGTCATGGATTAAGACTATATATCATAACCCGACGGCCCAAATAAAAGTTAATGGGACTCTATCAGAAAAGGTGGTGATACACAATGGGACCAGACAGGGATGCCCCCTTTCACCCCTGTTGTTTATACTCACCCTAGAGCCATTGATACGCATGGTAAATACGTCACCCTCTATACACGGTTTCCTTGCAGGGGACAAAAGATATAAATGTGCAGCGTACGCAGACGATCTATTATTTTTCATATCCCAACCCCATGTGACTATGCCTGAACTATGCAATATCTTCACACATTATAGCTATTTGTCGAATTTTAAGATAAATTACAAAAAATCTGAAGCATTAAACTTAACACTGAAAGAAGACACTTGTAAACGTACGCAACAGAATTTTAAATTTAGGTGGGAATCCCGCTCACTCAAGTACCTAGGAGACCATCTTACCCCTAATGTAGACTCGATATACCCACAAAATTTTATACCACTAATGCAAAAAGTGAGGGTGGACCTCGAGAAATGGTCGCTTAAACACTTTTCATGGTTTGGTAGGGCAGCCATTATTAAGATGACGATCCTACCCAGGATACTATATTTTTTCCAAACCCTCCCTATCCTAATACCCACAAATTTTTTTCGCTCGCTGAATGCACTACTTAGAAACTTCTTATGGGCATCCAGAAAATCACGCATTAGTTTGACAATACTTACCAGAGACAAACGTAATGGGGGATTGGGCTTCCCTAACTTCAAACATTACTATCTAGCTACACATCTCACTAGAATCATAGATTGGACTTGCCATGCACATAATAAAGATTGGGTAGCATTAGAAAACAGCGTAGATACTACACCAGTAACACATGCACCTTGGATACCGTGGAACCACTGCCCCACACGATTGACACACCATCCGCTTATAGGGGCGACACTGAAAGCGGTGCAGACAGTGATCAGGGTTTCGGACTTGATCTCGTCCCCAGGTCCACTAACGCCAATAAGATTAAATCCAGACTTCCCACCAAGCTTGCAGGCACTGGCACGACACTTTGTGAACAAAGACTCACCTTTTCTGGCGATACATTGTCTGGAAAACAAAAAAGTAAAAACACTCCAAAGCTTACAAAGAGAATTGAACGCCCCATCATTAGACCACTGGTCTTATAGACAAATACATGACTACATTATGAGCCCACAGAGACACAAACATTTTACACAGCCTCTAACACCTTTTGAGACTGTCTGCTACTTGGCCGACGTTTCCACGAGAAATATAGCTTTGACATATGCATGGTTGCAGGCTTCTGACCTCAAGGAACTGAATAAACATAAGACATATTGGGAAACAGCTCTAAATTTATCCTTCACGAAGGATCAATGGCTACAAGCATGTACATTTGCACACAAGTGTGCGATCAGTACAAGATTACAAGAAACTTGGTTTAAACTACTAACAAACTGGTACTATACTCCTACTAAGTTACACAAATGGTTCCCAACGGTTCCTGAGGTTTGCTGGCACTGCAACCAAGACAGGGGCACATTACAACACATATGGTGGGAATGCGGCCTAATACAGACATTCTGGACCCAAGTGACTGACCAGATAAAACACATCACAGAGACCCGTATTAGACTGGATGCAGCATGCTGTCTGCTACACATCACCAATTGTTCCGTGAAGAAATACAAATCCTCGCTGACGAGATTCTTACTCACGGCGGCCAAGACACTCATACCCAGGCACTGGAGAAGTACCACTGCCCCATCACTCACAGAATGGCTAACTGAAGTACACCACCTATATAAACTAGAAGAGCTCAGGGCAATAGCACACGAACAGATAGACAAATATAATAGCACTTGGCAACCCTGGCTCATCTTCAAATACTCAACAGTATATGACACTCTGATGCTGATGTAAAGGAGGCTTGAACGCGAAGACCTGAACTGAAAATGGTTACCCCCCCACCTCTGATACCCATTTAGATCTGTCCTCTCCCCTCTCTCTCTCTCTCTCTCTTTTTTCCACGGTGACATCCCATTAAAGGATGTCACCCCTTTTTCTTCTATTCTTGACCTTTACCTTGATGTATTAAGGCTACCTACGCCCAATTAAAGCAAATCTCGAGGATGCTCAAGTTAAAGTAAAAACTACTGGTTAGGTGGAATGGGAATTTTTCCACGTGAAAGAGACATCCAATGTTTGAAAATTTATAGCATAGACTGTATTATAGTGTGCCAGTTTTATATGCACTTTGAAAAGTCTACAAAATGCTTTGTTGACTGTTTATGTGTTTATTTTTGAAATAACAATTTTAAGTTCAAAAATACTAAGCTATAGAATTGTCCATAGACTTTCATTATAGAATGCTAACATTGCATTAGTAGACAAAAATATCAGTGCTACACACTCCCCCTTTATTTCTTTGGTCCCCAAAGATGTTCAAAATCTTAACTCTATCCTGTATTTTTGTTTCTATGCTGTCACACAATACAGACAGAGAAGCTTCCCATCAATTCACATGTGATGGGGAGCTATCCTGTGCACTCACAGCTGACACTATAGTGTCTGGTACAGATGTGTCAAGGGGTGAGCTGGGGTTGTCCCTCACTGAATCAGAAGTAGGGATGAGCTAAACACCCCCGGGTTCGGCTCGCACCAGAACCCGCGAACGGACCTAAAGTCCGTGCGAGCATTAGAACCCTATTAGTTACAATGGATGCGAACGTTCGAAATCCAAAGTGCTAATTTTAAAGGCTAATATGCATGTTATTGTCATAAAAAGTGTTTGGGGACCTGGGTCCTGCCCCAGGGGACATGTATCAATGCAATTTTTTTTTTTTTAAACGGACGTTTTTTCAGGAGCAGTGATTTTAATAATGCTTAAAGTGAAACAATAAAAGTGTAATATTCCTTTAAATTTCGTACCTGGGGGGTGTCTATAGTATGCCTGTGAAGGGGCTCATGTTTCCTGTGCTTAGAACTGTCCCTGCAAAAAGTGTCATTTTTGCAGGGAAAAAAAGCTATTTACAATCACTCGCGGCCAATGTATTGACGGCTCCCGTAATACAGAGAACAGTCATTAATTGAAAGCCATTCATAAAAAAAAAGTCATTGATAAAAAGCTAAAGATAAAAAAAAAAAAGCATGGGGGTCCCCCCAAATTCAATAACCAGGCCCTTTAGGTCTGCTATGGATATTAAGGGGGACCCCAGCCAAAAAAAATGGCGTGGGGTCCCCCTCAAAATCCATACCAGACCCTTATCCGAGCACGCAACCTGGCAGGCCGCAGGAAAAGAGGGGGGACGAGAGCGGCCCCCCTCCCTCCTGAACTGTACCAGGCCACATGCCCTAAACATTGGGAGGATGCTTTGGGCGTCTGAGACCCCCAAAGCACCTTGTCCCCATGTTGATGAGGACAAGGGCCTCTTCCCCACAACCCTGGCCATTGGTTGTGGGGGGTCTGCGGGCGGGGGGCTTATCGGAATCTGGAAGCCCCCTTTAACAAGGGGACCCCCAGATCCCACCCCCCCCCCCCCCCCTGTGTGAAATGGTAAGGGGGTGGGATGGTTCACCAAAAAAGTGTCAAAAATTGTAAAAATGACAGGAGACGGTCTTTGACAATTCCTTTATTAAAATCTTCTTTCTTCTGGTCTTCTTCCTTCTTCCTCTCTTCATCCTTCGGTTTCTTCATCTTCTCCTTCCAGCATCTTCTTCCATCTTCTTCTTCCATCATCTTCTTCCTCCGATCCGCTTCTTCTTGCTCTGGTCTTCTCGTCCGGCATCTTCTTCCACGACGTCCGGGTCTCTTCTTGGGCCACTCCGCGCAATGGGAGGCTCCCGCTGTGTGAGGCTTCGCTGCATCTGACAGGTCTTTTATAACGGAGGGCGGGGCCACCTGGTGACCCTGCCCCCTCTGAAGTCATGGGGAAAGCCATAGGGAATTCCCCATGATGTCCCCGTGCATCAGAGGGGGGCGGGGTTACCAGGTGACCCCGCCCTCCGTTATAAAAGACCTGTCAGACGCAGCGAAGCCTTACACAGTGGGAGCCTCCCATTGCGCGGAGCGGCCCAGAAGAGACGCCGACGCCATGGAAGAAGATGCCGGACGAGAAGACCAGAGCAAGAAGAAGCGGATCGGAGGAAGAAGATGATGGAAGAAGAAGATGGAAGAAGATGCCGGAAGGAGAAGATAAAGAAACCGAAGGATGAAGAAAGGAAGAAGGAAGACCAGAAGAAAGAAGATTTTAATAAAGGAATTGTCAAAGACCGTCTCCTGTCACTTTTACCATTTTTGACACTTTTCTGGTGAAATGGTAGGTTACCATTTCACACAGGGGGGGCGGGATCTGGGGGTCCCATTGTTAAAGGGGGCTTGAATGAATGAATGAATGATTTGTATAGCGATACAACTGCGAACTGAATCGCCTTCCAGATTCCGATAAGCCCCCGCCCGCAGACTCCCACAACCAATGGCCAGGGTTGTGGGGAAGAGGCCCTTGTCCTCATCAACACGGGGACAAGCCGCTCTCGTCCCCCCTCTTTTCCTGCGGCTTGCCAGGTTGCGTGCTCGGATAAGGGTCTGGTATGGATTTTGAGGGGGACCCCACGCCATTTTTTTGGGCTGGGGTCCCCCTTAATATCCATAGCAGACCTAAAGGGCCTGGTTATTGAATTTGGGGGGACCCCCACGCTTTTTTTTTTTATTTTTATTTTTTTTATCAATGACTTTTTTTTTATGAATGGCTTTCAATGAATGACTGTTCTCTGTGTTACGGGAGCCGTCAATACATTGGCCGCGAGTGATTTTAAATAGCTTTTTTTCCTGCAAAAATGACACTTTTTGCAGGGACAGTTCTAAGCACTGGAAACATGTGCCCCTTCACAGGCATACTATAGACACCCCCCAGATGTGATACTGCAATGCTGTACTAACAGCACGCACACACTAATCCCCAGAATCATAGCACATAATGTCAGCAGTCAGCAGCACATAACACTGACACTGACGCTAGAACACAACACAATATGCGAGGCCGCCGGTGCGGCGGCCTTTTATACTGTGGGTCGTGTACTAAACCCCTGAGCTATAATTGGCCACAGGCATCCTGCCTGTGGCCAATTATTGCTCTCCTCGCCGCTGGCTCTTTGATTGGCCAAGCATGCGGGTCACAGTGCATGCTTGGCCAATCATCAGCAAGCAATGCACTGCAACTGGCGCAGTGCATTGCGGGTCGCTCGCATCACACGAATTTGATGCAAGCTGCCCAAATAGTTCTGGGCTCGCCGAGCGGGCGAACGCTCGATGTTCGATTCGAACGTGGGTTCGAATTGAACACCGGGCTCATCCCTAATCAGAAGTAGAGGGACCAGGCACTTCAGGATTCCTCTTGCTGGTAATTTGGGTCGCTTCAGAGCATTCGTCCAATGTGTCTTATGTCAGTCTCTTTGGTGGACGAATGTCTCTCTTTGCTCTCTGTTCTTTTGGTGTCTCAGGTAGGCTGACATCTTCTTCAATTTCCTCATTCTCCTGTTCACTCAATTCTGTGTCCTGTATTCCAGTTTCAGCACCAGTAAGGGAATCCTCAGGATTTGTTTCCAACATAGAGGTTTTAGACTCCTCTGAACTTTCTGCTGACCTATCTTGAGGTACGAACTCGGGGGCCTCAGGCCTAAGAACCCCATTGCCTCCTCCTTCTACTTGAAGTGAAACACTGGCTTCAGCTCCTGGTGTATCAGATGGCCACAGCCAACTCATCTTCATTTCCTCTCCCTCTTCATCCTCAGTTATTGAGGGTCCAGGCTGAGACCTAGTTGCTGGTCGATGTACAGCAGTAGATGTGGAAGGTGGTTCCTCTTCTGGATTTACCCTGACTGCTTCCGTGAGGGGTAGAAGATGATTTCGATGCAAGGTTTTTGCTGGCCCAGTGCTCCCTTCTGGCTTGATTTCATACACTGGGAGTCCTGGAAGTTTCCTGCACACAACATATGGCTGACCTCCAGCAGTCAGCAGTCAGCCAACTTATGTTTGCCTAGGATGCCCAGATTTCTCAGTAGGACTCGGTCACCAGGTTGTAGGTCCTGAATTTGTACTATCAAATTTCAAAATTCAAGTAAAAATTCCTCTTGTTCCTACTTCCTCTGGTGTTTGATGTGGCTTGGGCATGTTCATAGTCAATCTTCAAATTCCTCCGCAACCTATCCACATACCCTCGATGAGAGGTCTTGGATGTACGGTCCAGAGAGGTTCCGAAAACCAAGTCTATGGGCAGTCTGGCTTCACGCCCAAACATTAGCCTGTAGGGTGAATATCTGGTAGCATCACTCTTGGTGCTGTTGTAGGCATGTACCAAAGCAGTGATGTGCTTGCTCCAATGTGGTTTTTGTTTGGAGGTCAAAGTCCCCATCATGTTGAGGAGGGTTCTGTTAAACCTCTCTGGTTGAGGGTCCCCTTGCGGGTGATAAGGAGTAGTTCTAGACTTCTGGATGCCTAGCAGATCCAACAGCCTTTTTATCAGAGTGCCCTCAAAGTCCCTTCCCTGGTCTGAATGTATCCATTGAGGTAGACCATAATGGACAAAGAACTTTTCCACAAGAGTCTTTGCTACTGTGGCTGCTTGCTGATCTTTAGTAGGGAATGCCTGAGCATAGCGGGTGAAGTGATCGGTGACCATTAAGATGTTTCCTTGTCCATTCAGGTCGGATTCTAAACATAGGAAGTCTATGCAGACCAGATCCATTGGCCCTTGGCTCTCCAAGTGGCCCATTGGGGCGGCTCACTGGGGCAAGGTCTTCCGCTGTATGCACCTGAGGCAAGAATGACAGTAGCTCTCCACTTCAGTCCTCAGGTAAGGCTAGTAGAACCTGTCTCTTACAAGTTGAAGAGTCCTTTCTGATCCAAAATGGCCATGGTGATCATGCAAGGCATTCAGTACTCTCTCTCTGTGTTTCTCTGGCAGAAACAGTTGCCACCTCTCTTCAGGATCTTCAGAGGGGCCCCTTCGGTAGACCACCCCTTGTTGTAACTGCAACCGATCCCACTCTTTGTGGAGCAGCCGAGCTTCCCTGTTCTTCAACAGCAGATCAGGCTGTTGGCTCTCCAAAGCCTTCAGTACTGGTCCACAAAGTGAGTCTTCCTGCTGATCTCTCCTGAGATCCTTTTTCTATAGTTTGGGAAGACCCTCTTGTACGATCTGAGAGACGTTACAGTAACATTTTGGCACCCCCACTGCGGATACTCCGACTTCTTTGGCTCTGGCTCCACCTTTTTCTTGCTGTTCTGTCCCTTCACAGAGGGCTCTTACTTCTTCAGGGGTAAGTTGGGTCCAGTCTTCTGAGTGGTCTTGTGAGTAGTGGGGCCTTCTTGACAAAGCGTCTGCATCTCGGTTACCAACCCCTGGTCTGTACTTGAAGGTAAATGCTGAGGGGGCAGCCAACCACCTGTGACCGGTGGCGTCCAGCTTTGCGGTGGTGAGCAAGTATGTGAGAGGGTTGTTGAGATAGTCTTTCAACTTGTCCACCACTGCCCACTTTAGATCCAGAAATTCAATTTTGTGAGTAGGATAGTTCCTTTCAGCCGGAATTAAACTTCTGCTCACGTAGGTGACGGGCCTCAGATGCCCATCATATTCTTGGTATAGTACTCCACCTAGCCCGTCTCGGCTGGCATCCACATGTAACTCGTAGGGTTTGGCAGGGTCTGCATAGGCCAAGACCGGAGCAGTGGTAAGGCTCCACTTCAGCTGTCTGAAGGCTTCTTCACACGGTGGAGTCCACTGATCCTGAATGGACTCTTTCTTATTTCTGGGTCCCTTTCTCAGCTTCCCAGGCTTGTCTGTGTCTGTACCAGCTTCTTCCTGGTTCTTCAGAAGCTCAGTAAGTGGGTGAGCTATCTTGGCAAACCCTTCTACGAACCTCATGTAGTATGAACAGAAACCTAGGAATGATCTAAGTTCAGTCACATTTGTAGGTCTGGGCAAAGAAGTGACAGCTTCCAGCTTCTTGGGATCTGTTGCCACTCCTTCTTCAGACACAATGTGTCCTAGGTATTTCACTGAGGGTTGGTAGAATTGATATTTTTCCATGGAGAGCTTCAGTCCTTCATTGTGGAGCCTCTTCAGGACCTTCTCCAGGCGTCCTTCATGTTCTTCTAGTGTTCCCCCAAACACTATGACCTCATCCAGGTACATCAGCACCTCAATCAGGTTCATGTCGCCCACAGTCTTCTCCATCAATCTTTGGAAGGTTGCTGGTGCTCCAGACAGACCTTGCGGCATCCGATTAAATTTGAAGAATCCCACAGGGGTGATGAAAGCATTCTTCTCCCTGTCTTCGGGACACATGGGGATCTGATAATATCCGCTTTTTAGGTCCAGCACACTGAACCACTTCACCCCTGACAAACTCTGTAAGGCATCCTCTATCCGAGGTGTGGTGTACTGGTCAGGAATGGTTCTCCGGTTCAATGTTCTATAGTCAATACACAGCCTTAATGACCCATTCTTCTTACTTACCACCACTATTTTTAGAGGCGTAAGGACTCCAGGACTCTCTGATATTTCCCGTTCCTTTCAGCTCAGCCAGCTGCTCTCTCAAGTCTTCAAGATCTCCCAGTGGGATCCGTCTGATTCTCTCCTGAAAGGGTTTGTCTTCTTCCAGCCTTATTCGGTGTGCTGCACTCTTCACCAGCCCCACGTCAAACTCACTTTTAGAGAAAGCGGTCTTCCATCGCAGAAGTTGGGTCCTGGCTCTCTTCATCCAGGCAGGAGTAAGAGGTGTGTTCTTTGGGTAGAACTCTTCCGGAGGAGTCTCTCCGCCTTATTCTCCCATTGGACTACACGGTGAAACTGGGATTGCCAGGCTGGCCTGTCCTAACAGCGCTCTGGCTGGCACTCTGCTGTGTTGCGGACACTGACTGAAATTTTGCCTTGGCTCCTCTTCAATACCTTGGTTGGCAACACTTCAGGGATAACCTCCAATACTTTATGTTCCTTCTGGCTTGCAGTCTCAAGGACAATGAAAGGACCAGGCTGTTTCCAACTCAACTTGATAGAGGCTCTCAGGCAGACTACCTCACCTGGCTGTACCAGTCTCTCTTTCTTACAGCAGTAGGACAGTTCATCCAACTTCTGTAATGGCAGGTGTTTGAGATATTTTTTGTAAAAATCCCTGTATAAGACATTAGGGCTCCAGTGCCCAGTAGGGCTTTTGTGTAAATCCCTTCGATCCGGATAGGGACAATTGGGGAGGGCCCCCCTAGCTTGAGAGGAAATCCCTGGGAGTGGTACTTTTTGCCTTCTTAGTGGCTTGTACCTTCACACTTGGCTTCCGTGGACTCTTTTTCCTCCGCTTTGGCTTAGCTGTGGTCCCAGGGGCAGGGTGCGAACGGGTTGGTTTGGAGTTGGCTATGGTAGTAGGGCGCCCATTTCACTCCTTCACTGGGACCCTCTAAAGTTTTCCGCTGGCTTTTGAGTTTTTTTCTGTTTTTGGGCTTGGGCATACTCGCCTGTAATGTCCAACCCCTCCACAGTTGAAAAAGGTCATGTGTTTTTCTGCAACTGTGGGACTTAATGGTTCTTTGGTACTTGAATTCCTCCATCGGGTGGAATGGTGTGCCTGGTGGTCAACAGAGCCATCATTTCCATCAACTGTGCCACCTGTGTCTGGAGAAGTTCAATCTGAGGGTCGCCCCTAGTAGCACTAGCTGCCCTGACTCCAACAACTGAGTTTGGCCTTTGGACCTTTTTGTTTTTCCTCTCAAGGCTGGCCTCCTCTTCGCGCACAATTCTGACCAGATCTGGGTACTTCAGGATGCCGCCATCTTGACGGGTCCTTAATTGGAACATGATGGTTGGGCACCCCTCAGGACTTGCTTTGCTTGGGTTTCATCCACTTCCTAGTTCATTTTTTAACAAGATCTGATGTATGATCTTGTCCAGCCGCCTCATTTAATCTGACAGTTTTTCTCTCGCATTTTGATAGGTGTGTTCCAATTGGTAGATTAGGTCAGAGACCTTCTCTGTTCACCCAAACACATCCTGCAGGATGTCTAAGTAGTCCTGAGCCACGCAGTTTTGCTTGCTGAGCTTTCAATTCCGGATAGCTTCTGAAGCAGGCCCTCTTAAGCTCTCTGTGATCCGCTGTTTCTTATGCGTTTCAGGGATGTCCCACTCATCCAGGGCTTGTGTGGTCTGCTCCAACCATTCTTCAAAGTTGCCTTCCTTCGGGGGTATGGGCTGCCTTCCAGAGAAAATGCTGAGTTTCTGATATGAATTTCCAGGGTATGCGGGATTTCCCTTCTAGCACTTCGCCACAAAGTCCCCTAAGGCTGTAAGAAGCTCTGGTTCAATTGTGGTCAGACGTGACTGGGAGGGAACTTTTGCTTTGACTGACTTCACCTGTGTGGAACTCACAGGGCTTTCCCCTTGTCTCTCTGGGTGTGTCAGGCAAAATTTGGTTTTGTCAGACAGTTTCACGCTGGTACCTTGGAAATTCTTAGGGACACCTTTCCTCCACTCTAGTAGTGCATAAGTGTGAGAGGTTCCATAGTCTGGTACCACTGCGATCACATAGGCCTTCCTGTCCGGGGACAATGCCTGTACAATTTCTTTAACCTGCTTTTCTTCCCAGTCTTCCCCTGGGAGTTCAATTACCACGCCCGCTTCTGAGTGTGTGCCTTCAGCTTCGCACCACTGGACCACTGTGATGAGGTCAATACTGGCACCAAGGGGGTGGGCTTGCTTGCAGAGTGACAGGATCCCGGATGAGCCCCCATGTGTAGCACTGACCCCCGAAGGAGCTGCTTGATTGATTTAAGCCTGCACTCTGCTAATGAACCCCCACTGACTTGACCCAGTCCCCTTAACACAGCTGTGGTGCGATGTGGAGTGTGTAATGAAATGGTGAGATACAACCCCACAATACACAATACAATATAATATACCTGTATTATCACTGGGGTATTTAATGGCTCCACCTGCTGGGAGAAAACAATACTCCACACAATTGGGGTACTTAACCAAAAATATACTTTACTGTAAATTGTCATAAACAGGTGGTTACAATAATTGTACTGTCACCTTAACGTAAAATGACAGGACAAGGAATCTGAATAACAGTTATACACAGTGTAACTACAAGGTAGCTCCCCCTACTTTAATAGCTAGTTGCGAGATCTCATTAAAAGTACACAGTCTTTAATCTTCTTGTCTTCTGCTAGCTATGATGGTCTCTTATAAATTGTAATCCAAAGGGTAAAGAAATTATGATTGACTTAAAAGTGATCCTGTTGCTGTTTCTGTAAGTGTTTCCTTAGGTATAGTACAATGCTCAAGATGCAAAGAGGATTAGGCCTTATGCCTGCCTAATGTCAGTTTCTGTGAGCTTCTTCCATGGGACTACAGGTCCCAGCAAACATTGTATATGAGTCTACCTGGATGCAAATGCGTAATAAAACTGTGGGCCGCAACCCGCTCATCAACTGGTTCTTAAAATCTGTATGATAGCTCTGGTCCGGTGCACTGTGGCTTGCTTTAATGCCGGCCAGCTCCGTCACACCGATCCGCTCCGCTGGGTGAACAGGGTCCTCTGATGCTCAGGCGAGTGTCCTTGGACCTTTCCCAATCTGGTCACTATGTCTTTCATGCTGTCAGATCAGTCACACAGTCTGTTTGAGTTGCGCTCCGCAATAGCTATATCCCGCTCCTTCTGGAAACCTCCTCACAGGTCCTCACAGGCCGGCCATGCATCCCAAAGCGAGCTAAGATGGCCGCTCCAGGTCCTTTTATGTCCTTACTCAGCATGCAGTGCATGAGAAGGTGTCCATGGGTAGGTCACCTGGCATTCTGGGTAAGTAGGTCAAATCTCCAAAGTAAATAACAGTCATTTCCTGTACTTAGTTCAGTGCTTTGTGAAAAAAAAAAAAGAAAAACCATCCGAGTCCGCTTTCAGTATTTGGCCGCTAGATGGTGCCAAATACTAAGCTATAGAATTGTCCATAGACTTTCATTATAAAATGCTAACATTGCATTAGTAGACAAAAATATCAGCGCTACAATACCAAAGTCCCATGAAGACAATTTCTTCATGGGACCGTAGGCAGCAGGCCAATTTAACAAACGTACATAGAATAAATAACATGACACAAACACCAACTGGATTAAATAGGCCATGGCTTGGTTTATTGGTTTAAATCTTTTTAGCAATATAAACTTTTAATTACATCAATAACTTTATTCAACCAAATACTATTAACAATTTAGCCCTGCCACTAAGACTCGAGCTGACCAAGAATTTATCTTAACCATCTTAGATGTCCCCAAACGACAGGGGGGGGTGGAACAAACAGCCCTCCTGTCAACACACCCTCAAACCGTGACTGATTCTATGCTTGTTTGTAGGTTAAGGTTAAATAAATCTAAATCCACATCAGATAAATGTACTCCATCATGACTATACATACCTTGAATATCGCCCTCCAAATCATAATGATGGAAAGAAATTCCTAAATCAGGTACCAAAAATGTTTCCAATTCTCTGTTAACTAATTTCTGAATCTTTGCAAATGGTTTAACCCTTTCACCGCTTGCAGCTGGCCAGGTTCGTATGCCATACGGACCTAATTTCTCCTTCTGCTATAAGCTCATGGTGTCAGCAAAATTTGGCTGTCCGCAGAGCACACAGCCAATTTTCCTGTTTTTAATATAATAACACTTTCTGTCTTAATGATATAATGCCTTACCTTTAGATCGTATGTCTCCCCTCTACCTATCAACCACTCATCCAAGCATTCATCAGCATTCCTACATCCTCATGCCAGCCTGGCCTGGCTGCTTCCTAGCCAGGCCCCTCTGATTCCCCATTCCCCAGTAACAGACATTACCACAGTCTCAGGTCATCATCTCAGCATCGGCTTCCCTTCACTGAGCCAGCTTCCTTCTTTTTATTCACAGACAACAAAAGGAATTTCAAAGGGGGAGGATTGCCTTCAACCTCCACTAGCCTCCTACACAGATTGTGACCTCACAGGAAATTGACCATATAAGGATTTGAAACAATATAATACAATGCAATACAATACAATGGACAGACACAGACAGCCAATCAGACATGTTGTATTCATTCAAAAGAACCAATGACACACATGCATATATTCAAAACAGAAATACAGTGTTGACCTGTGCAGATGGTGGTGTGTCAAAACTATGTGGTAAGCACCTGGCTCTGAACACATCCGTCTGCACATTCCCACTGTTACCAGTGATGCAAACCATACCAAACTATGGCCCAGTGGGCCATAATATTCATATAGTTATGCTACAGTTCCAATGTACACAGACATGTTTGCTTGAAGTTACTAATGCAGTCCCCAGGAAGTGGCCTGTCTCCCGGTGAGGCACAAATTAACATCCTTAAAAAGCAAACACATCTACAGTGTCCACAGGAAGATTTCCGCAGCCAATGGTCTTCCGCCAACGTCTGTATGTGTGAATACGCTGACATGAGCGCATTACAGCAAAACGGACACTGGGGGGCATCTGACAACATACATTAATAAAATTTTCCACAACAGTCCTCCGTTTTTGTCATATCCTCCCATGTGTCCCTTGAGGAATCTTGATCTTCTTCTTACACCTGGCCTTACAGTCCATAAAAAGGAAAACACGGCTTGACATGTAGACTCTGTTCTTCAGTAGAGATGACATGGTGAGCTGTAGTAGTCGCTGGTCGGTCTGGGATCCTCTGTGTCTTGTTTGCAGGTCGGGCGTCTTGGGTGTCTCATTGAGGAAAATGTGGTCATCTGCTCAGGCTCTGGTCACGAGTCCAAATCAGGCAACAGGAGCACCACATCACGATATATATAAGGAATAGAAACAAAAACAACATGAGTAAATATACCCCTACTTCCTTCAACTATGATCCGCTGCAAAAATAAAAATTAAATCCCCACAGATTCCCAGACCCTTTAATGGATTTTAATGGACCCTTTACTGGCTATAGCTCTGGCTTTGCCTCTCATGGAACCAAGCCCCATCCATATGGGCCTGAACGTTGTCACTAGTATCCCCGATTCAGGTATAACAATCTTTACTTATGAATTCCCAGGACCCCCCTTGGATTGTGGGAACTTCCTTGTAGCTTCAACAGTTACATGAAAAACATCCCATCCTCAATGGATGAGAAATTGTTCAATCGTTTCAAAAGCTCAAGCCCCCACCGTGTACAAGCAATCCCTTCTAGGTGTCCCTGTAATTCTTACCTTCCCTTGCGTCATCAGATCCTCGCGATCGGCAGCAACATAAGACGCTGGGATGAGATTCGCCAGCACACATGAATCTCTTCCATTAGGGGAATTACTTTATAAGCTGTAGATCCGCATTAATACCAAACTAAAGTTGAAGCACACTTGTGGGCTACCTATTTATCCCGTTACCGAAGCTGGCCCGAACCAGAGCTATTGTCAAAATTATAATTCATTTTACCCTCTACAAATGTATTGTTAAATTCTTTTGACAAGTATCTGTTTGGATTACCATATATACTCGAGTATAAACCGAGTTTTTCAGCACATTTTTTTGTGCTAAAAATGTGCCCCCCTCAGCTTATACTCGTCAAGCACTTTTCTGCAGCAAAAAATTACATTTTCCGACCCGAATCTGCTGCCCCCTATCTTGGGGCCACTTAGTGCTAGGAACCCCAAACTTGGTATGCAATCAACATATCCAAATCTGGGGTTCCTAGCACCAAGTGGCCCTGAGATACGGGGCCTCAAAGTCAGGTTGGAAAATGTCATTTTTTGCTGCAGAAAAGTGCTTGACATTTTCCGACCCAAATTTGGGGCCTCGTATCTCGGGGCCACTTGGTGCTAGGGACCCCAAATTTGGATATGTTGTAATGTTGGTTCCACTGGGTTTGCACACCAATTTGGGGTTCCTATCACCAAGTGGCCCCGAGATACAGGGCCCCAAAGTCGGTCAACTGTGTCCATCTGCAGCAATGTCATTTCGGGACCCTTTGGGTCCAGAGACCCAGAATTTTGGCTGCAGCTAGGGGACATTTAGGAACCCGTAACTACCAAGTTTGAAGTTCAGGGGACCTATGGCTGCAAATGGGCACAGTGAGGCATGCAAATGGGCACAGTGAGGCTGCAAATGGACATTGTTGACCCTCTTACAGTAGCTGCGCATTTCTCACCCTAGGCTTATACTCGAGTCAATACGTTTTCCCAGTTTTTTTGTGGTAAAATTAGGTGCCTCGGCCTATATTCGGGTCGGCTTATACTTGAGTATATACAGTATTTATTTGTCTGTCAAAACTCCTCACACCAATATGCCTATATATCATACACCGCTGTCATCACTGGGGCACTAGAGCTCAGAGGAGACTCAGAGTAGACCCAACCATGTGTCCTGTTCACTTTCTTAGCTAGTTGGAAAATACACTTTAAAAATATAAATAAAGATACTTCTCTTCCTTGTCTTGTTCATCAATCTTCTCTGCAACGACCCAGTCACCTGTCACCTGTCACAAACTTGGCTAGAATTAGAGTGGTTAGTATCATTGGTTTGAAAAACTGTCATTCTCAGCCCACTCTCTTCCCCCCTTTTCCTCATCTTTTCAAAGTGGAGGAAGACATGCAGGGTTTAGAATGGTGCGGAGCCTCAGAAACTTTTACACTTTCAGAAACTCCTTGGACCTGAAAAGATACTTATACACACAAGTTATTACTCTGTCCTTCATAAACAATACAACTTTCGTGTACATTCGTAAATTGTCCATGACATTCCTCAAAACCGATAATAGCTAAACCCTCTGTAATCCTTACTTTCACGTTTTTACTAAAATACAACACCCGCGACACGTAAGAGGGCTGTCACGGTAGGTTCAGACTTATTCTTGTTACCACATACAACATGAGACAACTAAAACTTGAGACAAACATTTTGATACAAATGTGGGGGAGATATTTTATAGTTCTTAAATAAAAAATTTAAAATTAAAACCAACCACATGGAATTCTGCCTTCACTCTTAGCGATAGAAAAAAATACATACAATTTAAAAAAAAACACAACAGCAGTTTGAAATCTTTGCATGGACCAGCCACACAAAGTTCAAAAAAAGGCCTGAGAATGTTTTTTTTTTCCTTGATCCCGCCAAAATAAGTTGGTTATATTGGCAGAAGCATCAGAGGAAACCACAACAGATCTAGTGTTGGTGGACCCAGCCTGTCTCTCAGCATTGGATCACCAGTCACTGCTATCCCCTCGTGCCAGGTGTACATAAATGTGGTTCCTTCCGGACTGAAACCACCCTCTGTACACCCTGCCACTTTACCATAATAAACTTCTGAAGCCACAGCTGAGCTACATATTTCATGCACTATGCTGTACTGTCTGACTGTGGGTAACCTCCCTTCTTTCCCATGCATGAACCCCCTAGTGTCCACAGGAATTTGAATTGGCTTATCGTCTTACCCCTGCGTCCAGGGAAACCAGTGCACCTAAAATTCGGGGAGCACCGCCAGATGGCAGCTTCTGCGGTGGATCGTCAGACTACAGCTAGTCCTTCAACTGGAAACCTGAACGAGGGCGTCATCACCCCCTGAATCAAATCTCTACCCCTCACAGTGTATGCATACACAAACGCATTGTGCTGTACGACCGTACACTGCGTCGCCAGACGACACTACACAGAGCACTTATGCCTGCTCAACAATGTGGCTTCTCTTAAAAATAAATAAAAAATAAAATGGGGATAGCTTTCTGTTGTCTATTTCAACGGTTGTACAATGTCTCAGTAGTTACACGATCAAACTAATAATAAACTAACAGTCTGGGCATGAACAAAAAAAATGTACTACTTACTGCGAACAATATAGTGAATATAAAACTATTTTTTTCTTAAAAACCAAAGCCTTTTTCTACAAGACTCAGCTAAAGCTATAAAAGCCAACCTCCTGTTTGCGCTCTAGCCAAAACTGTATTACAATAAAAACCTAGCGCAGATATGCCCGACAGCAGATCCTAGATGTTGGAGAGGTTGTGGCCAAAGAGGTACCCTACTCCACTTATGGTGGACATGCCCCGAGATAAGAAGGTTCTGGCAAGAAATCGCCCCTTGGATAGATAGACTATCACAGATAGAATTAACTCCTTTAAACTATCTATTCCATGGGTCAATGAAGATACGCAAGAAATACATGAACAGTATTTTACCATACTTATTAAACGCAGCTAAATTATTGATACCGAGGTTTTGGAAACAACCTAGATGCCCAACTATTCTAGATTGGAAGAAAGAAGTAGAATTAATAATGGAGGCCGAGAGATGGATACATAAGATTGAAGGTAGAAAAGATAGGTTTGTGCAAATATGGACAGAATGGGAGCTATGTAAAACAGAGATTGACTGAATAGAATGACAACAATCGAACCCGGAACGCCCTGGGGGAGAGGGGTGCGGGAGAGAGGAACCTTTCTTTTGTATCTTTTTTTTTTTTTTTTTTCTTCTTCTCTTTTTTCTCCCCCCCCCCCCCTTACATACTCTATCCCTCCTTGCACTGAAATAGGAAGTAATATACGGATTAAAATATAAACACAATCACATGGAGACCTTAGTGAACCCCCGCCTTTTCAATCTCTTTTTTTTTTTTTTTTTTTTAGATAGATAGAAGTGTAAAGGCGCACATGATAATATGGAGTCAAATATAAACACAAATCACATGGTGAATGTATTTTTTTTTTTTTTTTGAGATAGAAGTGTAAGGGTGTAAACACAAACTACTTGATGAATGAGTTACTTTTTTCGTTTTTTTTTTTTTTTTTTTTTAGACACATGGATAGAAACGTAAACGAATATATGAGAATAGAGGTGTGGGGGAGGGAGGGAAGGGGGAGGAATATATAACCCTTTCCTTTATCTCCCTTTCCCTTATTTCCCTTTTTTTTTTTTTCTTTTTTCTCCTGTCTTAGTTTATATTACATTTTGTTATGTTTTTGGGGGGGGGAGGGGGGAATAAAAAAAAGTAGAATAAGTATGATGTTATATTGTGTGTGTATAAAGGACACAAGATGACTCTTTTAATGGAATTGTGAAAGAAAAATCAATAAAAAATTTGATAATAAAAAAAAAAACAATAAAAATGATTTTGTCCTTTCAAACACAAGTCAAAAGACCCCAAGCCCCTCCCACCAACTTCCTGTTGCACACCTGAACAGGAAGAGGGAGGGGGAGGGGAAGCCTTGAATAGCTTCATATTTTGTCTATCAAGACATTAGAAAAATCTATGGCTAACATCAGCAAATAAAAAAACTTTTTTCCAGGAGTGGGTGAAATAAACCCCCATATTGCAATCCCCCTTGACTCACATATCCCCTGGGAAGTCAAACCACAAGTTTTGAGACCGGAATACCACACAAACAGCACAACAAAAGGCAAAACTGAAACTCCTGCAAAAAGACGGCTGAAGGAGGTCAATCAAAGCCTTTCCCTTCCACTGCAGGCCACAAACAATCAAAAACAACACACACCGTTTTAAAAATACAAAAACTGAAAAGAAAATGGTGCCTTAAACTGCGCCTCTATAAACCAAAATTGCAATTCCACCCAAATACAGCGGACACAAAATGACAGCCGGGACAAACGAAAATCAAGACTTGGCCCATGGTGACTACAAGGATGGAAAATGGCAGACGAAAGCCAGGCCACAACAAAATGGTGCCATTAACACATGAAATTTACCTGAATGATTCTACTGGAAATGGAATTCAGTACAAGAACAGACTATATTTTGCTTGAGGCTAAAATCAGCAGAAACAAAAAGAATCGGTCAAAGGCAAAATGGTTTATGAAATCCGGACTACATAAAAATGGCCGATATTAACAAATGAAAACCAACACAAACCAGGATTTCTCCCTACAAAAACTGACCATACAATTGAGACACCAATATTAACACTTATCCCTAGACAAACACTTTAGGCTATGTCAATTAGGGCCTATACTAAAATATAGGCATATTAAACTAAACAATATTGGGTGGCACAGTGGTGTAGTGGTTAGCACTCCCGCCCGGCAGCAAAAAGGGCTGCTGGTTTGAATCTCAACCACGGCACTACCTGCCTGGTCTCTGCATGCTCTCCCTGTGCCTGTGTTGGTCTCCTCCGGGCACTCCGATTTCCTTCCACACTCCAAGACATGCTGATAGGGCAACCGACCTCTGTCCTAAATTGGGCCTAGTATATAAATGCAAGATATACAATACTATTATGAATTCCCATCTGAGAAACTCCCATACACTTGTAAAAGTTAAAGCTAGTTTAAAACGCAATAGCTTTACTTAAAAATATGTAAAAAGTACAAAAATAGAATTAACTTAAAAAGGAAATGGTGCCGACCTCTGTCCTAAATTGGGCCTAGTATATAAATGCAAGATATACAATACAAGACTATTATGAATTCCCATCTGAGAAACTCCCATACTCCCAAACTCCCATACTCCCATAAACTCCCATGGAGCAGTTTCCACTCTGGGATGATTTGCGAGCTGAGAAGCACAAAATCCTTCAAAATGTGATTTCTCCTGGATAAAAGGCTGACAAGATCAAACTGCGCCTCTAAATCACCTTTTTAAAACAGGACAGACCGTACTATTTACCTAACACTTAAGCTTTGAAATCTGCCCCAAAGGCTGAACACAGCAGACACAACAAGATGGCCAATGAAAGCCCCAGCACAGCACATGGTAGCAACCAACAAAGGCCAGACTACAACAAAATGGAGGATTTTCCCGCCAAAACTAAAATCTTATACTGAGAAAAAGTACAAACAGCTAACTTACAATAGGTTACATTCACTTAAAAGAAAACAGAAATGGTGCCTAGAAACAAAATGTTGGCTCATGTCACTTGGTTTCACACACAAAGGAATGACATCTGCACCTTCCCCTATAGCAGGGATATGCAATTAGCGAACCTCCAGCTGTTGCAATACTAAAAGTCCCATCATGCCTCTGCCTCTGGGTGTCATGCTTGTGACTGTCAGAGTCTTGCTATGCCTCATGGAACTTGTAGTTCTAAAACAGCTGGAGGTCCGCTAATTGCATATCCCTGCCCTATAGGATGACCCAGCACAACTTAAGACAAACATTTTGGGAACAGTTCCACTGAAAAGTATGTAATCTCACCGCACAATTGAGAATACACACATAGTAAAATATGCTATCCAATGAAACAACAAAAAAGAAATTGCAGATGAAAGCCAGGGAATGACAAAATGGCGCCATGAACGCATGCAAAGCAGTTGCTCCCACCAAAACCAGCACAAGCTTCCCTACTAGCCAACCCTTCTCCCCACACATACTGATACAAATGTAACATCACATTTAACGCATAGACAAACACTTTAGGCTAACTCACATTTAAAAGTGTTAGTTACATGAAAAAGCACATCTTAAAACATACACTTCTTGTCCCCCCTAAAGTTCATATACTCACTGTGGCCCCAGCCTTCGTAGACAAACAGCCATCCTACAATCCGAGGCCATCCCACCCACAGTGAATGTCTGCATGGTCTTTTCATCTCAAAACAAAACCTTCCATCTTCCTATTGTCCCCAGGGGAGTAGTCAGCAGTTCCCATTCTATTTATGCCTGGTCGCCCCTCCCCCCCATGCATAGCCAAGCAAGTTGCTTATAAACTGCTCAGCCAGCTACACAGTGCAAGATGCAACTAAAATGCCACATTTATACTGACAAATTATACCCAATATACAGTTTCAGTTAAACACCACATATAGCTCATACACTTACACACATACACACACACACACACATATACACACATACACACACACACATAATCAAACTTCCAGCATTAGCTAAAAAAGACAAAAAAAATTGTCCTTTTGCAAAGCAGGACCTCCCCAGCACATCGGACCATGGACCCATTCTCTTCCCCTGCTGATCCGATGTTTAAAGAGGCCCTGTTCACTCCTATTTTGGCTTGCCATCGCTGTCAGCAAAATTTGGCTGTCCGCAGAGCACAATTTTCCTGTTTCTAATATAATAACACTTTCTGTCTTAATGATATAATGCCTTACTTTTAGATCGTTTGTCTCCCCTCTACCTATCAACCACTCATCCAAGCATTCATCAACATTCCTACATCCTCATGCCAGCCTGGCCTGGCTGCTTCCTAGCCAGGCCCCTCTGATTCCCCATTCCCCAGTAACAGACATTACCACAGTCTCATGTCATCATCTCAGCATCGGCTTTCCTTCACTGAGCCAGCTTCCTTCTTTTTATTCATAGACAACAAAAGGAATTACAAAGGGGGAGGATTGCCTCCAACCTCCACTAGCCTCCTAAACAGATTGTGACCTCACAGGAAATTGAATGACCATATAAGGCTTTGTAAGATTTTAATACAATGCAATACAATACACTGGACAGACACAGACCAATGACACACATGCATATATTCAAAACAGAAATATAGTGTTGACCTGTGCAGATGGTGGTGTGTCAAAACTATGTGGCAAGCACCTGGCTCTGAACACATCCGTCTGCACATTCCCACTCTTACCAGTGATGCAAACAATACCAAACTATGGCCCAGTGGGCCATAATATTGATATAGTTATGCTACAGTTCCAATGTACACAGATGTTCGCTTGAAGTCATTAATTCAGTCCCCAGGAAGTGGCCAGTCTCCCGATGAGGCACAAATGAACATCCTTAAAGCAAACACATCTACAGTGTCCACAGGAAGGTTTCCGCAGCCAATGGTCTTTTGCCAACGTCTGTATGTGCGAATACGCTGACATGAGCGCATTACAGCAAAACCGACACTGGAGGGCATCTGACAACATACATTAATAACATTTTCCACAAAAATGGTCACTTCAATGACCTTTAAACATCTAACAGAATTGTTCAGCATACTCTGCTGAATAATTCTATAACTCTGACTAAAAATGCCCTTTTAGCATTGTTAGTATTATTAAAATAACACTTATCCCATGGTTGAATATGTATTATATGTCTATATGGGAATCTTTGCCATTACATTTTAAACTTTTTAATTTTTAATTTTTAATTGTTCTAATGTCTTTTGTGATTGCACATTATTAAAATCCGTTTTAAATATACTAACAATGCTAAAAGGGCATTTTTTGTCAGATTGTGAGCAGTCCCAAGTTAATAGCAGGGAAATTAACGCTATTGGCTATGCCAAATCATGTGATTCATGCTGAGGGTATTTATGCTGGAATTGTAACTTTCCGAGGACGGCTAATCTGATAGGCCGAAATGCATAGAGGTTGAGTCACTTTATTGTGACACACTTCCGCCCACACATTCAATCTGGAAATTAAGCCTGTTCTGAGCCAGCAGCTGCATGAACCAACCAGGCGGATTTCACGGATTTACTTATACCTGCTGTTCACTCTGGGTGCCAGGACATTAGGCACTTATACATGTGAGTTGAATATCTTTATATTTTTTGGAATAAAAAGCTCTTTATCAACGGTACTGCGCAATGAGGCTTTTTCTATATATTTATTTATATGAGGAACATTCACCGCTGCCAATCATCGGTCCAGATGATATCCATAGGGGTCTTCCCACACGCGCATTTGACCTAACTTGCGATAGTTGGTCCACTCCCATGGGTGAGTGCACATCTACTAGGGGGGCAGGCAGATGATGCCCCCACCGGACTGATGCCTGCTCAGCCTGAGCTTTCTGTGGACACATTGGGGCCGCCGATCTTCTGGGACTACAGTTCCCTTGATGCATCCCCAGTGTCTTCTCTGCTGTGGCCAATGGGGAAAGCAGAAAGGAAGGTGGGCATCATGGCAAATCAGATTGGAGCTGCTCTGACTTGAGCACTTGGGGCTGTAGTGATCTAAAATGTAGTTCTTAGATGGTTTGTAGATATTAATAAGTATTGTCCCTGCAGCAAACCCAATTTCTCCAGAGAGAAGCACTTTATTGACTTCTAAAACAGAACATTCTTGTAGTAGATGACAATCCAACAGAGTATGTGACAACGAATATATTCCTCTTAGACCTATGCCTTCATAATCACAGACCCTTCTCTGAGATAGTTTTTCTTAGACTCAAAAGACAGCCTGAATGTCTTCTCAAATACTGGTCTGACACTGGGGGTGTTTCTGCTAAATGTTTACCATGAATACCCCCTCAGGTCTAATTACCATCAATAAATACTTCCTTTGAAATGTTCATCTAGATTAAAAGGCCATTCCTCACACACACACAACTTGCATAAGATTTACACATCAAAAGGGTCTTCAGCTGTCCCTTTGATATGTTTAAATTCAGTTGGGTTTGACTCAACTGAATTCAATATGAAGGTCTGAATTTGAATTCTGAAGGTCAATATGTTACTTTAATCATAAATTGGCTAACATATTACAACATATACCCCCACTTGGGTCGTTCTAACTACTAGAACTGACCCATAAATGAAGCAACAAACATAGCATTACCGATTTGAGGTACTGGATGCTTTACAATGGCTCATATAAAATATAAAGTTGAAACTGGTTACATCTCTCTTCACCAGCCTCTAAAATAACCCCATGAAAAAGTCATTAGATAATATAGCTTTAGACCATGACTGGAAAAGGATTCGGTAAACATCCGTGGCCCATATAGCTGTTAGGCCTTATTATATCACATCAAGATCTTGAATATTGCACAAAAACGAGCTGATGTCACAGTCCATTCTTTGGTCTGACTTCATCACATCTCTAAGATGAAATATTCTAAGATAAAATATTCATTGTCATGATACCCTGTTGGATTTTGTCATCTGTAAGACTGTTCTGTTTTGGAAGCTAATAAAGTGCGCCTCTCTGGAGAATTGGGTTTGCTGCGGGACAATACTTATTAATATCTACAAACCATATACGAAGGACTACATATTAGATCACTACATTGGTGCCGTTCAAGAGACCAGAAGAGCATTTTCAGGACTTAGTAACAGAAGTCAGTGGTGACAACAATCCGTGAGGTGGACAGAAGTCTGATGGAGACCCAAGACCTGTGCAGTGAATCTAATGTCTGGTTGTGACATAAGAGAGTCTGATCTACAAAATTAAACAAGTTTGGAACCCCAGAATTATTCTCTGGAGACTGGAAACGAAGAAAAGGACTGTATCGTGTACCAGAAGACCTGAGCTGGAAGCTGAAGGAGTAATTAATGCGGTGAGTAAAATATTTCCTTTTTTTTTAATTATTAATAATATAGTCAAAATGCTTACTCAGTGTGAAGCTAGTGTCAGTTCTGATAAAGTTAACAGATGGGTGTTAAATTGTATTAAGCGTCATGGCGGTCCTTATGAAGTTCCAGAAAAATATAAGCAGACATGGACTATGATGAATGAATTTTTAGAGAAAACTGTTTTTGATAGCAAAATTTCAGAAAGTAAAAGAAAAGGTTGTATTGTACAGGGCTTGTTATCTTGCTGTTTAACAATGGAAAGTTCTTTGAAGGATAAGGTTGAGGAAATTACCCAGTTACAGAGTGCAGTTGATAATAGCAACAAGGTTTGTCAGAGGTTACAAAGAGGTTACAAAAATCGGAATCTGAGACTGTAAATTTAAAATTGCATGCAGTCACCATTGGGGGTGCGTTGCTTGAGAAATCTAAACGCTGTGATGAATTATCAGAGGAAAATGAGAGATTGAAATTAAGAATTATGGAATTAGAGAAGAGATCTCAGGAATGCAGATATGCATCAAATCTGCAGCAAAATACAAATACAAACATTCTATCAAATGAAACAGAACCTCATATTAAATCTGATAATTCATTGCCAGCCGCACCCACTGAGACCACCACAGTTTATAACAATAATAATAATACAGGTGAAGTTCAGCTTGTAATGAAGCCTTTGAAACCAAAGAATTAGATGCAATTCTTAAAGAAATAGGAATGATTCCCTGCCATGATTTAAACAGATTTTTTAAATGGTTTTGTGACTTGCAGAATGTCAGAGATATGTACAATCTCAACCCATCTGATTTAGAATGAGTTATACAACATTCTATAGGAAGTAGTCTTTGGGTGAGAATTAAACAGATCTGTATTCAGCCTATGAGGACCAGGGACATATTACTGGAATTATTATGTGTTTTGTAGGGTGTACGTTCTGATGTTACTATTCATGGGACGATCAAACAAATGCAAAGTGAATCTCCCTATGAATTGTCACACAGGATAGCAACTATTATGGAATTATTGGTCAGTAATAATCTTGCATTTGAGCATGGTGGCTTGTTACATATGAGTATATTTCTACATGCTTTGCATGAAGATATCAAACAAAATATTTTACTAGTTACCCCAAATCCTCATAATTTAAAAGACATATTGTTGAAAGCAGACAATTTATGGAGAAAGTCAAATGAGCAAGCTGTCAAAATTGATTTAGCCACATTGTTTAGGACAAATACTGAACATAAAAATCAAAAGATAATGTCTTATGATAACAATCAAAGAGGAGACACCAGGTCAAATATAGGTGATATTAATATGAAAAACAGAGCTGACGAAAATCATAATAAAAAAATGTCTAAGGCCTGGATACCGTTTTCTCAGTTAAAACAGAAATATGACCACTTGAAGATTGAGTATGATAAAATGAAGATAGAACATTACACATTGTTGAAGCAGCTGAACAGAGGTCTAGGTGTCATGAATGCAGATGTACATTTTCCAGATCTGTTTTTGAATGCAAATGACACTTCTCTAGCAGTGGGGGTGATTTAGTTTCAAACTGTATGTGTAAATAGTCCTTTGTTTTAACTTCAAACAATGTTTAAGGACCTTGCTAATTAGTTTCGTTGGAGAGTTTTTGTCTTTCAGATATTGGAGATACTGCATGTGAATAGCATGTGAACTGCAAGCTGAAATTGCTGGCTAGTGGGGGAGAAACGCTGAATAAACAATAGCATGGACTCTCTCAATATTCATCAAGCAATGGACCCTTTTTTTTTGAACATTCATTTTTTTTTCTCCTCTTGTCAATGGACTTTTCATCAAGCCCTATTTTTTATTTTTCGCCCTTTCCCATTTTTATTTTTTTATTTTATTATGTTTTATTTCTTGAACTTTATCTTAAAACCAGAGCGAAACATTTAAACCTAAAATAATTTTCATGTTACATGACATGTTACATGTTGCATATTACATATTGCATATTGATCAATATATTTGACATCTAAGGTGAGATGCTGCACAATGGCTTGGCATAGCATAAATTATAGTATGTTGGGTGGTTGTCCTAAATTTATAAGAAGGGTGAGTGAAATTCATCACTCCAGTCATGATTTGAAACTTTGTTGAATCAGTCATTGATAATATGCTAAAGGCTATGACATATATGGATGAAAAAGACATAACTTTACTGGCAAGATTTTCCACTGCTGCTTTGTCTGGATAGAAGATCTAATAAACACTGATGTCAAGCTGATTCTATCTGAAAGTGGGGGATTATATATGGATTATATGGATATATGGATTATAGATTGGTATATAGATTGGTATACCATTCAGGTGGAATTATGGACTGAATAGACCAAGTAACTCTGTTGAAGGCAATGAGGAGTCGGCCTAAAATGGAAAGAAGATGTGAATTGTAAAATGCTTGCAAGATGGACTCATGAATGTCAAGTACAAGGGAATAGTTTGCAGCACAGTTTTTTCTGCCGTATCCAAACCTTTTGAACTTGAAAGTGAGTGCTGGTACATTGATGGTTCTTCTTACTATAAAGATGGAAGTAGAATTTCAGTATTTGCTGGTGTTTGTGCAAAAGCATCTTTAAAAAAATGAAAACCTTGAGCCTGGAGATGAAAATCCTGGATTTATGTGGATCGGAGCTCCCAGCACACCAAGCACACCATGTTTACTTTCAGTGAGAGATGTGATGACGTCAGATCGAAGAATGGACTGTGACATCAGCTCATTTTTGTGCAATATTCAAGATCTTGATGTGATATAATAAGGCCTAACAGCTATATGGGCCATGGATGTTTACCGAATCCTTTTCCAGTCATGGTCTAAAGCTATATTATCTAATGACTGTTTCATGGGGATATTTTAGAGGCTGGTGAAGAGAGATGTAACCAGTTTCAACTTTATATTTCATATGAGCCATTGTAAAGCATCCAGTACCTCAAATCATAATGCTATGTTTGTTGCTTGATTTATGGGTCAGTTCTAGTAGTCAGAACGACCCAAGTGGGGGTATATGTAGTATGTTATATCTAATATATATATATATATTAGATATATGTAGTGTTTTTTATGTATTTCATATAGGCATTTTATTTAGGCATTCTAAGACAAATTTATTCTAGGTAGGCCACATTGGTATCTGTTAATCTAATTGCGCATATTTGTTGATGTTAATATGCAAGAATATAGATTGGGGATTCCATACAAGCCTGTTCTACAACTCAAAGGGGTGTTAAGGTGGTATCTGTTAATCTAATTTCGCATACTTGTTGATGTTAATATGCAAGAATGCAGATTAGGGCAATGTATGACTACAGCTGTTCACAGCTTGGGGTGATCTCCTGTCACTCTGAATGACAGGAGCAGATCAAAGCATTTAATGGAAACGGCCAATCAAATTGCTCAGCCATTCAGTGTGTGTGTGGATATAACAGGACATTCAATCTGTTTAGAAGTGTGTGTTCTTATGAAGGCACCAAGAGTCACATGGTTTGATGGGGCTCTAAATATTTACTAGCACTGTCGTGATTATGCCCTGTTGGATTGTCATCTACTACAAGACTGATTTTGTCATCTTTAACGAGACTGTAAAATCTCTCTCTGGGAGAATTGGGTTTTGCTGCGGAGTGCATCACAGCTCCCAGGCAAGTAGAAACAAAAGGACAGCCCCATCATGTAGAGCACCACCTGGTGTAAAATTTTGATGCATATATGGTCCCACATATGATGTGATTTACTCTATGTTAAAGGGGTTGTAAGCCTACGTGTTTTTTCACATTAATGCATCTTATACATTGAAAAGAAATAAATCAAGATTAGGGGTATTCTCTGCTTTGGTGTACCGTTCAATCCGAGACCAGATCTGGGAGATTTGCCCTTTGAGATAAAGAAACATATACACAGCAGGTTTCTCTCCGAGCAAATCTAATCTTTATTCATGGGTGTGAATATATAAAGGGGCTTTTACAAAAGACCACCCTTTAACAGATTATCCAATCATATACAGAGACGCACAAGTACAGTCTGACGCCCACAGTGAAACTAATTATTTCTAAAATATCACGTGCTTTACAAGAACATGAAACTCAACAGAAGATTACAGTATTATGGAAAAACGAAACTAGATTAGCAAGACTTGAGCATACTTCACAAAATGGATGTTAGAGACACACAAAATGGAAGCTGACTATAATACAAAGAAGTAGTTAAACTAAATATCCCTTCAATCCCCTCTTAGATCATATAAGATGATCTCTACATTCTATGTTGTGCTTTAATACTTCTTTGGGGCTGTGGCATAGATTGCCTGATGACTCTTCATGTATGTCATGTGAGATAGAACCTTATCAGGAGATCGAAGGTGCGCAATTATGTAAGTGCAACATTTAAAACAGAGGTAAAGAATCAGAGCAAGGATAAATACCATAACAAGGACAATGTCTTTTAACCATAAAAATATACCTCCAAGCCCAAATCCTGCATTGGCAAATGGGCTCCATGTTTTAGCAATGTCCCTAGCTTCCTGCTGGAGCTGGCCTCTAGTGGATGTCCCCTTTTATAATCCCCTACCATTCCCATGACAGATAACAAGGATACAAGGTAACACCATCCCTTAACATGGAGGGGCACCCAGGGATAACACACTTTCCTACAACATACATGGATACTTTGTCCCAGTGCAAAAGGTCTCTTAGCGACAAACTCATGAGTGCACTTGTCCTGTGTTGCGATTTATAAATTAGTGTAATATTTCACCTACATTTTTAGAGAAAAATAAAAAGTTATGCAAAGTACAGTTTAACCCTGGGTCAATTACTTGAAACAGTGAGCAGGCAGGGGCAGAGACTCCAGATTCGCACATGGAGATATTAAATATTGACCTGCTGCAGAAAGAGGGGTTAGTCTGTGTCTCATTCCCTAAATTAAAACACCAAACAGGGGAATGACTTCTACCTGCTATTGGAAAGGTAACAATGTTGTTTATGTACAGAGTGGATATGTTAGTCAAGAATACAGGAGGAGTCTCATTGAGAGAGGAGGAAACATTTAAAGGTACAGCCAAAAGGGCAATTCGGGCAGGACTAGGATGTAATATTATCATTATTATTATTATTATTATACAGGATTTATATACCGTAACCGTTTGCGCAGCGCTTAATATGCTACATATTCAACATTCTTCATACCCTGATTTTTTTAGCATAAGCATACTTAAATTTTAGCAAAAGCATCTTATCAGTAAAACTATCTCCAATCTCTCTCTTGGTTCTAGCTTGTGTCAATATAATGTTCTTGTGTGTGTGTGTGTGTGTGTGTGTGTGTGTGTGTTTGTGTTCCCACAGATACTTTTAATTGCACCCAAATCTTCAGGGTGGTAGATACAGTTAGTGGTGATCCAGGTGGGTAGGAACACTGTCAGAGAGATCAGGATTAGTGGGCAGAATGCCTTGTCAGAAGTCTGTGGTGAAGTAAGCAAGGTCATCTTCTCTGGCCGGACCTGCTTTCCCAGGAACTCCTTCATCTGCTTGGACTTCTGCTTGAGGGCCTCCTGTATCCAGGATCTCCTTCTTGCTCTTGGGGCTTTTGGCAACCTTTTTTTACTCTGTTGGCATGGATCCAGGACTGGCAATTTTCGACTAGGATGGCTGTTCTGGTCACTGCAACCACTGTGGTAGGAGGTCCAAAGGGATACTCTTGCTTCTTATTTCTGTTCAGCTGTTGGACCACCACGGTGTCTCCCAATTTGAAGGGGCGAGTAGTTTCCTGTGAAGAAAAAGAAAAGGTGCGAGCAACATTTCTCTCAACTGTTTACAATGTTTCAACCAATTACCTTACATATTCTTCCTGTAATAAGTCTAAATCTCCCTTTTCTATCATTAAATGTGCTCTGGCCCATGGGGTGGGGAAAAGTCGACCCATCAAGACATCAAAAGGTGAATACACTGTTGTCTTGGAAGGGTCATTCTTATTTCTGCCAGGACTGCTGGGAGGACCTTCTTCCAGTTGGCAAAGGTTCCTCCTGTGGCCTTTCTTATTTTGTCTTTTTTTTATTGTTCTGTTTATTCTTTCTACTATCCCTGAGCTTTGAGGGTGTTAGGGAATGTGAAACTTCCGTTCTATCTTGAGAGTTTTTTTTACCCAGTCCTGGCAGACCCTTGATACAAATGTAGGTCCATTGTCTGTCTGAGTTTATAAGAAGTGGGCATCCCCATCGAGGAATGATTTCCTGAACGAGGATCCTCACTACTGTTTGTGCTTCTTCTTTTGTGGTGACAAAAAGTTCAACTCAACTTGAGAACTTGTCCACAATTTCCAAAAAATATTCCTGTCTTTTGCCTAGTTTGGGCATGTGTGTGAAGTCAATCTGCAAATGTGTAAAAGGAATTGTTGGATATATCAGGTGTTCATGTTCGGCCTTGTGTGGGTTGTTCCTGATACATGTGATGTATCTTGCTACATAAAATTGGCCAGGAAAGTTCTGTAATGTAAAAGTCTTTCTCCAATAGTTCACACGTGGCTTTCCAGCCTCTGTGACCTATTCCATGGAAATGGGAAATAAAAATGATGCATAAAAAGTGATGCACTAGCTACAAAAAGTGATGCACTAGCTACTGGTATACATGGCTTCCCCTCTTTGCAGAGAAGTCCAGTCTTTGGATCTTTCTGCACACCTATTTTGTCCCAACCTCTGAGATCAGCTTCTTTTGCACATACCTGCAAATCTGAAAGAACCTGATCAAAAAACAAAAAACAAAAAAACAATTCTGGTGCTAGCATGGGCATTTGGATCTGTGCATTTTGTGAAGTAGCAGCTTGTTTAGCAGCTAATCAGCCAG
This sequence comes from Lithobates sylvaticus, assembly GCA_028564925.1. NCBI lineage: Eukaryota > Metazoa > Chordata > Amphibia > Anura > Ranidae > Lithobates > Lithobates sylvaticus. The sequence goes on from CM053033.1 coordinate 143,767,747, forward strand.
AGCATTTCCCTTGGCTATCTGTTTGTTGGCCTGTGTATGCTCTGCAGTGTTGTGGAAGATACATCAGACCTGGGTGATGAGTCTTGGTGAATGAGGTCTATGCAATCATGTTGTGGCACAACCTCCTTCTGCTCTCCTTTTAATCCTAAAAGGGCATTTGTATTGGTGCTGGTCCTGAAGTGGGAGAAGCATATTTGATGTGCAATTTTTGATTGGACATCAAGATCAACTCATAGCCGCTCAACCTTTTGAGCAGACATGTGCTGCGTATGTACATTTTTCATACATTGTGGGTGGTGTGAAGTGTAGTATCGTGCCCCAGAGTGAAAGAAGTGGCCATCTCAAAACCATCATCGAATAGGATGCCTCTGAGACACACAGGCATGCCTTGAACCTGCACCGGAACCATCTTTGAAAAAAAAAATAGGGCGCAACTTGTCTCCATGCTCCTGAGCGAGGACACCTGACACGTCCTTACAATTTTTCCTTGCAAACAAATGAAACATTTTTTCTGCAAACAAATTAAACATTTTTCCTAGTTAGGGAGGCCGAGCCCTGGAGCCATTACCATAGCATTTTTCAAATACACAAAAGCATTGCACATTTCATTTGACCATTTTATACAATCTGGCATGTGTAAACCTGTGGCTTGTCTCAGGAGATTGTAGTAGGAACAGTCAGGTACTCATTGGCGGCAGTAACCAATCATAATTACCAAGAAAGGTGAACATGTCTTTCTTAGCAAGTGGGCGGGGCAGACCCACAAGAGCCATAGCTCTTCTGTGATTGACTTTCCTTTCTCCTTTTGAGTGTACAAAACCAAAATATTCAACCTTTTCTGACACCATTGCAATTTTTCTTTGACACTTTGTGACCACTTTCAAAAATACATTTCAAAAGATCCCTCCCATCCTCCAGGGCGGCCACCCGAGTAGAACTGCAGACGAGGAATTCATCCACATACTGCAGCAGGGATGAACAATATCCTGGTATCCAAGCTCTGAGAGTAGTTTGGAATAGGCTGCAAGGGAGTCTATATAGCCCTGGGGCATTCTGCAGCATGTTAGTTGGCGGTTTTAAAAAAAAAAAAAACATAAAGCAAAGATTGGTTGTGCCTCCTCATCCACAGGGACGGAAATAAAAATGCGTTCAATAAATCAATCACAGTAAAATACTCTGCATCGTAATGTATGGCGGTAAATATTGATGGCACCTCAGGCACTTTTGGGGCAATCGGTACCACTAGGCTATTGATGGCCCTTAGGTCTTGTACAAACCTATAGTCACAATTGCCTTCTTTACTTTTCTTACCTTCTCTTTTGTTAATATAGAACACGGTAATTTCCCTTTAAGATCCCTTTTATAAAAAGAAATCTTTAGCTATTCTCTGTGTCCTTGTGTCTGTGCTGCTCCTATCTGGTTATGAAATGTAAGGGGGAGGAAGCGGGCGCCTGATAAAGGCATGGAGAAAGTTAATTTAACCTCTAAATTCACCATCCCATGGCTCTGCTAACCTATCTTGGGCAGCTTTTGGGCTAGGATGCCATAGGGACCCCCTGTAACTTCTGTACTGCCAATGCCGCAAACAATTCTTTACAATATCTATTACGTTTAGCGAGATATAAGTACTTGAACCATGTTGGCAAAAAGCCAAACATCCAAATCTTCACTTTCCCTGCATAGCAGCAAAAGGAATCATTACCTTAAGAAAATATTATTAACACTGCTATTTTCTGCTAACTCTCTAGTCAAAACATTCATACATAAATCATTAAGAATAAACATCAATACATCACCGGATACTGTAGCATTACTCTGCGTTTCGATCGGGAACTTCCATCAATCACAAAAAGAACGAAAAGGCACGTCTGTCGCCCCTAAATCTAAGTCCTATGATAACACGGAGCAGTGGAAGGCGTTGTCTTACCTTACAAACGCTGACAAATTCCACACAGACAGTTTACAAATTAGCTTATCCTCTACGCAAAAGATAAGAAAAGCAAATAAATCGGTTTTGTCCAGCACACCTTAGCAGACTTCTTGTTTTGTTTTGTAATTACAGTACTGTATTCACTTCACAGAGTCCTTCCTGGGACCTACCCGAGGTCCACATTAACGACTGTTCACCCCCGAACAGACGGCTGCGGCAGACTTATAAAGAGGACTACACAGAATCCTCCCTGTTAACACCGAACAGTTGCTTTCTTCTAAAGCATATGCTATCACACAGAATAGCTATCCCGTTCAGCCTTCAAGGCTGCGGGTGCTGTTATCTCAACAGCGCTTGACTTTCTTCAAAGTCTAAAAACTATTTCTACATAAATCACAGGTCCCGTTAAAGGAACGATTTCTAAATAGAGGTCACGGTGAGAGAAGATATATATCAAGTCTACTCACCCTACATATAATAATCGATCCCGGGACGAGCTCCCAAACTGAAAGGAAATAAATCAAGATTAGGGGTATTCTCTGCTTTGGTGTACCGTTCAATCCGAGACCAGATCTGGGAGATTTGCCCTTTGAGATAAAGAAACATATACACAGCAGGTTTCTCTCCGAGCAAATCTAATCTTTATTCATGGGTGTGAATATATAAAGGGGCTTTTACAAAAGACCACCCTTTAACAGATTATCCAATCATATACAGAGACGCACAAGTACAGTCTGACGCCCACAGTGAAACTAATTATTTCTAAAATATCACGTGCTTTACAAGAACATGAAACTCAACAGAAGATTACAGTATTATGGAAAAACGAAACTAGATTAGCAAGACTTGAGCATACTTCACAAAATGGATGTTAGAGACACACAAAATGGAAGCTGACTATAATACAAAGAAGTAGTTAAACTAAATATCCTTTCATACATTAAGGTGAAAAAACATCTGGCAGTGACCGCCCCCCCAGCCCCCCTCCCATTTTACTTACCTGAGCCCTGTAATTCTGTTGGCGGTGACGCGCTCTTCCTCTTTCCCCATTGTCTCAGCTCTTGATTGGATAGATTGATAACAGCGCAGCCATTGGCTCCTGCTGCTGTCAATCAAATCCAATGACGCGGGCGTTGGGGGGCAGGGCCGAGTCCTGCATTCGGCCTCTATGGGCGCCGAATGCTGGACTCGGTAACATGCCTGGAAGGTAATCCCCTGGGATAGCACTTCTCCCAGGGGGTTATCTGATGTGGGGAGGAGCCGCAAGAGCTGCCGGGGGACCCCAAAAGAGCAGGTTCGGGGCCATTTAAACAAGCTTTACAATAGAGGTAAATATGATATGTTTGTTATTTTAAAAAAAATCCTTACAATCACTTTAATGTTAACCTTTTTTTATATGTAGTAGGAATGATCCGAACACCCCCCGGTTCGGTTCGCACCCAGAACATCCGAACAGCCCGAAAGTTTGCACGAACATTCAAACACCATTAAAGTCTATGGGACTCGAATGTGATAAATCAAAAGTGCAAATTTTAAAGGCTAATATGCAAGTTATTGTCCTGAAATTGTTTTGGGGCCCGGGTCCTGCCACAGGGAACATGTATCAATGCAAAAGAAAGTTTATAAATATACCGTTTTTCAGGAGCAGTGATTTTAATGATGCTTAAAGTGAAAAAATAAAAGTGAAATATTCATTTAAATATCGTACCTGGGGGGTGTCTATAGTATGCCTGTAAAGTGGAGTGTGTTTCCCGTGTTTAAAACAGTCCCTGCACAAAATGACATTTCTAAAGGAATAAAAGTAATTTAAAACTGCTTGCAGCTTTAATGTAATGTCGGGTCCCGGCAATATGAATGAAAATTGTTGAGAAAAACGGCATGGGTAACCCCCCATTCCATTACCAGTCCCTTTGGGTCTTGTATGGATATTAAGGGGAACCCGGCACCCAAATTAAAAAAAGAAAAGGCGTGGGGCCCCCAGGCCCTATATACTCTGAACAGCAGTATACAGGTGGCCCCCAGGTTACAAACAAGATAGGGACTGTAGGTTTGTTCTTAAGTTGAATCTGTCTGTAATTTGGAACAGGTACATTTTTTAAGTGTAGCTCCAGCCAAAAAATCAATTTTTAAGATTTTTGGATAACATAGGGAAGGGTTATCATCACCCCTGTAACATTTTTTTTGCTGTATGTGCCCCTGTTCAGAAGATTTCACCTCACTTTCTGTCCCAATGACAATTGGATTTTGAAAATGTGGGTTTTTTAGGGAAACAAGGATTGGTGATAAAGCATCAGTGGAGACACCTTTTTCCCATATTAACTCTTACAGGAGAGAATTCCCCTTCTTAGGGGTAGATTTCCTCTCACTTCCTGTTGTCTCCCTCCTTTTGTAAGTAGGAGTCGTTTGTAAATTCGCCCCTTTTAACAAATGAAACCACCAAGCTCCTCATTCACTCCCTCGTTATCTCTCGCCTTGACTATTGCAACTCCCTTCTCATTGGCATGCCTCTCCATAGGCTATCCCCTCTTCAGTCTATCATGAATGCTTCTGCCAGACTTATCCATCTTACCAACCGTTCAGTGTCTGCCTAACCTCTCCTCCAATCCCTACACTGGCTCCCAATCACCCAGCGAATTAAATTCAAAATACTAACCACAACTTACAAAGCCATCCACAACTCTGCCCCGAGCTACATCACCAATCTTGTCTCCATACATATCCCAAACCGTCCTCTCCGCTCTTCTCAAGACCTCCTCCTGTCAAGCTCTCTTGTTTCCTCCTCCCATGCTCATCTTCAGGATTTCTCCAGAGCCTCTCCCATCATCTGGAACTCGCTACCTCAACCTGTCCGGCTATCTCCTACTCTAGCTACCTTCAGGCGATCCCTGAAAACTCATCTCTTCAGGGAAGCCTATCACGTCTCCAACTAATCTTTTACCACGTCCATCAGCTCATTCCTCACAGTTACAACCTTTTGTACCACCTCCCCCACCCTATTAGATTGTAAGCTCTTCTGAGCAGGGCCCTCTTAATCCTCTTGTATTTTGTTGTATTATAACTGTATTGTCTCCCTTTTATATTGTAAAGCGCTGCGTAAACTGTTGGTGCTATATAAATCCTGTAATAGATAAAATAAAAAAAATAAGTCAGATGTTTGAAACTAGGGGGCCGCCTGTATATACCATATGGCCTGCCCTAAATACTCTGCAGAAATTTGGGCCTTAGGTGTTGGTGGTACCAGAAACTGTAAGCCCTCACAGTTACTCTTGGTGGGCGCTGGAACAGGCCCTGCTGTGAAATATTATATCAAGAATTGTAATTACATGCCCCTGTTGAACAGGGGCAGAAAAAATGGGCCTTTGGTGGTGGTGGGGCCACGACACTGTAAGCCCTCACAGTTACTCTTGGTGGGCGCAGGAACGGGCCCTGCTGCAAAATATTACAGCAAAAATTGTAATTACAAGCCCCTGTTAAACAGGGGGAGAAAAATTGGGCTTTAGGCACTGGTGGTGGTGCCCAGAACCAAAAATGTTCTTAGAAGCTATCAACATGAACATTGAGGAGGGATAGGCTAGGCACTCAGAATAACAGGATAGTCACTCAGCTGGGAATAAGGATGGCCAAAAAGTTAGAGGGGTTTTTAAACTAGGCGATGGGGGGGAGGGTCCAGAGATAGGAATAGTCAGCGTGGAACATATTCCAGAGGGTAATATTAGGGGCATTAGTGGTAGGGTAACTAAAGCACATAAACCCAAGGTAAGTATAGTAGCAAGTCCTAGTTGCAATCTCGGAACACCCAAGAGGATAGTATGTGACTGGTCAAAATATAGTAATGCATTAAAGTGTTTGTTCACCAATGCCAGAAGTCTGCCAAGCAAAATAGGTGAGTTGGACGCTCTGGTGCTTCAGGAGAGCTATGATGTAATCGGTATTGCTGAAACTTGGCTGTAGTCCTCACATGACTTGTCTATAAATATTCCTGGCTTTGCACTCTTTCGGAAAGACAGAGTTAAAAGGAAAGGTGGAGGGGTCTGTCTGTATGTGAGAAGTGATCTCAAAGCGAGTGTGAAAGAGGACCTGGGGGATGGAGAGTGTGATGAGTCTGAAGCATTATGGGTGGAACTGCATACAGATGTGCGTAGTTCAAAGTTAATCATTGGAGTTTGTTATAGACCACCCAATGTTAATGAGGAGGTGGATACTCAGCTCCTTGAACAAATAGAAAGGGCTGCAAGGGCTGGGACAGTGATAATAATGGGGGATTTTAACTACCCAGAAATTGACTGGAATAATGGCACTGCTGGGACAGTTAAAGGACAAAAATTTATAAACCTATTACAGGACAATTTTATGGTCCAGTTTATTGAGGCCCCAACCAGGAATGATGCTCTGCTGGATCTGGTAATCTCAAACCATGCAGAGCATATTACTAATGTTCAGATAAAGGAGCATCTGGGTAGCAGTGACCATGACATGATTTCATTTGATGTTAGCTGTAAGCAAAAATCACATACAGGAAAGATAAAAACACTTAATTTCAAGAGGGCAAATTTTCCAAGGATGAGGGCTGCTCTCCAGAACATAGACTGGGAGAGAATATTGGCAACAATGGGCACAGAACAGAAATGGGGATTCTTCAAAAAGACTGTTTGTGAACTCACTGCAAAGTATATTCCCATGGGCAATAAATTTAAAAGGTTAAAAATAAAACCTATGTGGCTCACGGCCAAAGTTAAAAAAGCTATAAACTATAAGAAAAGAGCTTTTAAAAAATATAAAAATGAAGGATCACTAGTGTCATTTAAATGTTACAAAGAACATAACAGAATATGTAAAAAGGAAATCAAGGATGCAAAAATTTAAAACGAAAGACAGATTGCAAAAGATAGTAGGACAAACCCCAAAAAATTCTTCAAATATATTAATAGTAAAAAGGTCAAGTCTGAGCATGTAGGCCCTTTACAAAATAATCTAGAGTGAGTGACTGGGGACAAAGAGAAGGCTAATTTATTAAATACTTTCTTCAGCTCTGTGTATACAAAGGAGCATGGGGGAGCTCATGTCCACAATGGGGGTGGTAGTGACACAGCCCCTAATCCACAATGGCTCAAAAGTGATATGGTCCAGAAATATTTAGACAGAATAAAGGTGGATAAAGCACCTGGACCTGATGGCATCCACCCACGGATCCTAAAAGAATTGAGCTCTGTAATTTCAAAGCCATTGTATCTAATTTTTAAGGGACTCATTAATGACAGGAATAGTACCACTGGATTGGCGCAGGGCGAACGTGGTGCCTATATTTAAAAAGGGAACAAAGTCTTTACCAAGTAACTATAGACCTGTTAGTTTAACTTCTATAGATTTTTTTTTAATTCAGTACTTTTTTTATTTGTATTCTTTTCATAACAATACAAGTTATACATTTAAGCATACATTTCATCCCAGATACATAAACTTCTAGCATTCATCTGCCACATCAGCCACCCACTCACCGCCCCCCCCCCCCCAAAAAAAAAAAATATATATATAATAATAATAATAATAATAATAATAATAATAATAATAAAATTAAATAATTAAAAAAAAAAAAAAAAGGGAGAATTTTTTCCTCTGCCGCCTCCACCTGTATTCACCTCCTCCAGCCCCCTCAGCCCTCCTCCCATCCTCCCATCCCCTCCAAATATCAACCCCTACCCATGTTGGTTCATCTTTTATTTTCATTATCCCAGGTCTCTACCCATCTTTTCCAAATGGCATCAAATTTGTCTCGACTCCCTCTATGTGTATAAATAAATTCCTCCTTTAATATAGTTTCTTTTATTTGTGTTCTCCATTCTTCAACCGTCGGAGGATATATAGATATCCATTTCTGGGCTATTAGTTTTCGTCCCTGAAATAGGCCTCTCGTCAGTGCGGTATGGATATTTTTTGAGATATTTGGTTCCGCCACTATATTTAATAAGCATAGATTTGGATCTAATAACATTTCTATACCTAGTACGCTATTTATATTTTGGATTATTTCCTGCCAATATCGATGGAGTTTGGGACATTTCCACAACATGTGTATTAAATTAGCCGGTGTGCCACTACATCGAGGGCATAAAGGGGACTCCCTACGTTTCCACTTAAATAGTTTTTCAGGCGTATAGTAGGATCTGTGCGCAATAAAGATTTGTGTTAGTTTTTGAGTATCGGACCGTGATACCTTTGGGATCGCAGACAAGACCTCCGACCACTGAGCATCAGTTAACTTCTATAGTTGGGAAGATACTGGAGAGATTAATAAAAGACCACATAGACGAGTTCTTGCAGGAAAAAAATATTTTAAGCAACAGACAGCATGGATTCATGAAAGACAGAAGTTGTCAGACAAACCTCATTTCTTTTTATGAGGTGGTAAGTAAAACCTTGGACAGAGGCGTGGCTGTGGACGTGGTATACTTGGATTTTGCAAAAGCGTTCGATACAGTTCCCCACACACGGCTCATGTGTAAGGTAAGGTCTACAGGTTTGGAAATATTGGTTTGTAAATGGATAGAAAACTGGCTAAAAGACAGAATTCAGAGAGTAGTGGTTAATGATTCTTACTCTGAATGGTCTAAGGTTATCAGTGGTGTACCCCAAGGTTCAGTGCTGGGACCCTTACTTTTTAATATCTTTATAAATGATATTGGGTCTGGGATCAAAAGTAAAATTTCTGTCTTTGCAGATGACACCAAGCTATGCAGTGGAATAACGTCCTTACAGGAGGTCTCCAATTTACAAGCCAACCTCAATGCTCTGTCTAATTGGGCAACTATGTGGCAGATGAGGTTTAATGTTGATAAATGTAAAGTTATGCACTTGGGGGCTAGGAATATGCATGCATCATACATACTAGGGGGAGTACAACTGGGGGAATCCGTAGTGGAGAAGGATCTGGGGGTTTTGGTAGATCATAAACTCAATAATAGCATGCAATGCCAAGCTGCGGTTTCCAAAGCGAGCAAAGTCCTTTCTTGTATTAAGAGAGGTATGGACTCCAGAGAGAGAGATATCATTTTGCCCCTGTTCAAATCATTAGTAAGACCTCATCTGGAATATGCAGTTCAGTTTTGGGCACCAGTTCTCAAAAAGGATATTGGGGAACTGGAGTAAGTGCAGAGAAGGGCAACCAAACTGATAAGAGGCATGGAGGAGCTCAGCTATGAGGAAAGATTAGAGGAACTGAATTTATTCACCCTTGATAAGAGGAGATTAAGGGGGGATATGATCAACATGTATAAATATATAAGGGGTCCATATAGTGAACTTGGTGTTGAGTTATTCACTTTACAGTCAACAAAGAGGACAAGGGGGCACTCTTTACATCTAGAGGAAAAGAGATTTCATCTCCAAATACGGAAAGGTTTCTTTACAGTAAGAGCTGTGAAAATGTGGAATAGACTCCCTGCAGAGGTGGTTCTGGCCAGCTCAGTAGATTGCTTTAAGAAAGGCCTGGATACTTTCCTAAATGTACATAATATAACTGGGTACTGACATTTATAGGTAAAGTTGATCCGGGGAAAATCCGCTTGCCTCTCGGGGGATCAGGAAGGAATTTTTTCCCCTGCTTTAGCAAATTGGAGAATGCTCTGCTGGGGTTTTTTGCCTTCCTCTGGATCAACTGTGGGTATATAATGGGGTATATGGGATTGTATGATGTATATATATATGTATATATATACAGTGGTGTGAAAAAGTGTTTGCCCCCTTCCTCATTTCCTGTTCCTTTGCATGTTTGTCACACTTAAGTGTTTCGGAACATCAAACCAATTTAAACAATAGTCAAGGACAACACAAGTAAACACAAAATGCAATTTGTAAATGAAGGTGTTTATTATTAAAGGTGAAAAAAAATCCAAACCATCATGGCCCTGTGTGAAAAAGTGATTGCCCCCTAAACCTAATAACTGGTTGGGCCACCCTTAGCAGCAACAACTGCAACCAAGCGTTTGCGATAACGTGCAATGAGGCTTTTACAGCGTCCTGGAGGAATTTTGGCCCACTCATCTTTGCAGAATTGTCCTAATTCAGTTACATTAGAGGGTTTTCGAGCATGAACGGCCTTTTTAAGGTCATACCACAACATCTCAATAGGATTCAGGTCAGGACTTTGGCTAGGCCACTCCAAAGTCTTCATTTTGTTTTTCTTCAGCCATTCGGTGGTGGACTTGCTGGTGTGTTTAGGATCATTGTCCTGCTGCAGAACCCAAGTTCGTTTCAGGTTGAGTACACGAACAGATGGTCGGACATTCTCCTTCAGGATCTCTTGGTAGACAGTAGAATTCATAGTTCCTTTTATCACGGCAAGTCTTCCAGGTCCTGAAGCAGCAAAACAGCCCCAGACCATCACACTACCACCACCATATTTTACTGTTGGTATAATGTTCTTTTTCTGAAATGCAGTGTTCCTTCTATGCCAGATATACTTGGACACACACCTTCCAAAGAGTTCCACTTTTGTCTCATCGGTCCACAGAATGTTGTCCCAAAAGTCTTGGGGATCATCAAGATGTGTTGTGGAGAAATTGAGACGAGCTTTGATGTTCTTTTTGCTCAGCAGTGGTTTTCTCCTTGGAACTCTGCCATGCAGGCCATTTTTGCCCAGTCTTTTCCTGATGGTGGAGGCATGAACGCTGACCTTAACTGAGGCAAGTGAGGCCTGCAGTTCCTTGGACGTTGTTGTGGGGTCTTTTGTGACCTCTTGGATGAGTCGTCGCTGCGCTCTTGGGGTAATTTTGGGTGGCCAGCCACTCCTGGGAAGGTTCACCACTGTTCCATGTCTTCGCCATTTGTGGATAATGGCTCTCACTGTGGTTCGCTGGATTCCCAAAGCTTTGGAAATGGCTTTATAACCTTTTCCAGACTGATAGATCTCAATTACTTTCTTTCTCAATTGTTCCTGAATTTCTTTGGGTCTCGGCATGATGTGTAGCTTTTAAGGATCTTCTGGTGGACCTTACTGTGTCAAGCAGCTCCTATTTAAGTGATGCCTTGATTGTGAACAGGTGTGGCAATAATCAGGCCTGGGTGTGGCTAGAGAAATTTAACTCAGGTGTGGACAACCACAGTTATAGTATGTTTTAACAAGGGGGGCAATCACTTTTTCACACAGGGCCATGATGGTTTTGATTTTTTTTTACCTTTAATAATAAACACATTCATTTACAAATTGCATTTTGTGTTTACTTGTGTTGTCCTTGACTATTGTTTAAATTGGTTTGATGTTCCGAAACACTTAAGTGTGACAAACATGCAAAGGAACAGGAAATGAGGAAGGGGGCAAACACTTTTTCACACCACTGTATATATTATTATTTTTTTTATTTGTGGTTGAACTGGATGGACTTGTGTCTTTTTTCAACCTAACTAACTATGTAACTATGTAACTCAGCATAGGCAGTCTTCAAGGGATCTCACATTCATAAAAAAAATTAATTGGTTACATCAGCATCAGGTGCTTGGTAGCTGGTGATCCAAGACTGATTCATTTTTATGAAGGTGAGCCGATCAACTAAGTCAGTGGACAGGTGCACTCTGATCGGTTACAAAGCCTCCAGCAGCACTGAATGTACGTTCAGATAGAAGGCTGGATGCAGGACAGGCCAGTAACTCAATTGCATACTGTGCAAGCTCTGGCCAGTGATCCATGCTCAAGACCCAGTAACCCAGTGGATTTTTGGTTGGAAAGGTCTCCAAGTCTGATCTTGCCCCAAGGTATTCCTGCACCATGTAAATCAGACGCTGGCGATGGTTGCTGGAACCAATCAGACCTTGGGGCTGCCGACTAAAAAATTGTCTGAATGCATCGGTCAGATGGCCACCTTCTCCACCGCTCCTTCTGTGACTGACCGAAGCCTCAGCAACACTTTGTCCAGGAGGACCAGGAAATTGTATCCTCCCAGGCTCTGAAAACGCATTCCACAAACCTTTCTGCAAGGCCTCCCGAAGATGTTTCATCCTCTGCTCCCTCTGCGAAGGCTGTATAAGTTTCGCAACCTTACCCTTGTAATGTGGATCAAGAAGGGTTGCCAGCCAGTACTGATCCCTTTTCTTAAAACAATGAATCCAAGGGTCCTTTCGCAGGCTTTGCAGGATCAGGGAGGCCATGCAGCAAAGGTTTGGTCCGGAGTCCTCTGGGTCACTAAGGACGACATGATCTGCAGCCACCTCCTCCCAGCCATGTACGAGTCCATGGGTTTCTGGGGACTGAAAACGATCTCTTGAAGACTGCTGCTGAGTGCTAGGCTCCACCTCCATGCTGACACAATCCTCCTCCTTTTTTATCACTTACCTGGTGGAGACTGGAATGTGATAGAGGCCTTCCTTGCTCCTCCCGCCTACACTCCTGAAGGTGGGAACAGAAAGTGTAAAGGCAAGGAGTGGCACGAGTTCCGGGTAGCTGGCTGGCGATGTCCCCTCTGAAGGAGGGTAGAGCTGGCAGTCACAGTCCTTGGAGCAGGAAGTAGAAGCAGCGGGGCACCAGAGCGTGGACAGGAGCGAAAGCAGAAGAAGAGCAGTAGTCAGCCAAAACCAGCCTAGAGGGCAGGCCAAGGTCAGGTAACAGCCGGGCAATGTGGTACCAAGTCAGTAGGCATATCAAGTCCAGATACCAGGTAACAGAGTAAAGGAGCAGGCAGAGGGGAGTCCAAAGGCGAGCCGGGTCATACACAAACAAACAGGAGCAACGGATCAGGACTTGGTGGGTCAGGAAGGGGCTGAAGATTATCCAGCACTTGTCTGCAGTGACAGAGCAGTTTAAATAGGCCACTGGGCGACAAGTGCTGATTGGTGTGTGCACGCGCACACACACGCGCGCACACACGTGCGCACATGCACACTCGTTCGCGCACCAATGTGCACACGCGCACATATCCGTGCGCGATGAACTGGCATAGCAGGCATTATGTTGGTCCTTTGTTCATGAATATTAGCACGTGTGCAATGTGTACGAGCATGAGCAGGTATCCGCACTGGCCTTTTAGTGGTGGAGGTCCAGTTTACCCTACATTCTCCTCCTCCTGTGCGATAGGAGGGCCTGCAGGAATACTGTCTGGATAAAGGAGGCCTTGAGAGGTAAGGAAGTCCTCCTCTTCCTCCCTCTGTTCTGCCCCTGTCCATTATTCCACGCAGCGTGTGCTCCAACAGGAAGCCAAGAGGGACAGTATCACTGATGCATGCACTGTCACTGCTCACCATCCTCGTGGGCCTCCTCAAATGGTGACAGGACAGTGCATGCATCCTTGATCATTAGCCACTGGTGTGGTGAAAAAAAGTCAAGCTCCCCTGACCCTGTCCTGGTGCCATACTCGCACAGGTACTCATTGATGGCCCTCTGCTGCATATGCAGCCGCTACAGCATTGCCAACGTTGAGTTCCACCTGATGGGCATGTCACAGATGAGGCGATTCTTAGGCAGGTTACATTCCTTTTGAAGGTTAGCCAGCGGAGCACTGGCATTATATGACCGGCGGAAATGCCCACAGACTTTCCTGGCCTGCCTCAGGAGATCCTGCAAGCCCGGGTAGAACTGCTGCACCACCAAATTAAGGATGTGAGCAAAACAGGGAACATGTGTCAAGTTTCCCTGTTGGAGGGCGGAGAGGAGGTTGGTGCCATTGTCGCAAACCACCATTCCTGGCTGAAGCTGGTGTGGCGTCAACCACCTCTGAACCTGCCCCTGCAGAGCTGCCAGAATCTCTGCCCCAGTGTGGCTCCTGTCCCCTAAGCAGACCAACTCAAGCACTGCATGTCATCTTTTTGCCTAGAACGCCTACGGAGCACCGCTGGTTTCAAGGACAAATCTGCACAGGAAGAGGCCATAGAGGAAGAAGAAAAGGAGGGGGTGAGAGGTGTGGCAGAATCACCACTACCAGCATTTTGGAGGCGTGGTGGCAGAGCAAGCTCCAACATTACTGCACCCTGTCCTGCATCCTTCCCAGCTGCCAGCAGAGTTACCCAGTGCGCCGTGAAAGAAAGGTAACGTCCCTGTCCATGCCTGCTGGACCATGAGTCAGCGGTAATATGCACCTTGCCGCTGACCACCCTGTCCAACGAGGCCAACACATTGCCTTCCACATGCCGATAGAGAGCCAGAATGGCCTTCCGAGAAAAAAAGGGCACATTCCACAAATTCTCCAAAGGGGTCAGAGTCTACCAGCTGAAAAGGCAGCAGTTGGAGTGCTAGCAATTTGGCCAAACTAGCATTCAGCCGCTGAACATGTGGATGGCTGTGACCAAATTTCTTTTGACGGTTTATCAACTGGGGTAGGGAAATTTGCCTGCTACAATCGGATTTAGGTGTACCGCTAGCAGATTGCCCGCAAGTGCTTGGGACACCTAATTCTACACCTTCATTCCTCTCAGTGCAGGTCTCTGAGAGGACTGAAGGTATAGTGTGGTTGGAGATCCCAGCTGATGACAAGCAAGGAGAGGTCCACCTTGTTCTTTGGTGTGGGTCTTCTAAGTACTGTTGCCAACGGACTGCATGGGAGCTCGACATATGTCTGGTAAAGCATGTGCTGCCCAAGGGGCCGCTGTTTTGGCCACGCTTCATACGCTTCAGACATATGTTGCAAACAGCAACGGTGCGATCTGCTGCACATGTCTCAAAAAAGGCCCACACCAAATGAACTTTTGAAAAAACGTGCAGAGTCAGCAGCGCCCTGCACATGCAGAGCTCTGCAGTGTGATGCAGTCCGTTGGCTGTCCTTAAGCTGGCCCCTGGAGGGCATCCTGCCTCATTGGAGATGTGCCTCCTCCTCCTCTCTTCTATCAGGCACCCACATAGAGTCAGTGACCTCATCACTGGAACATGACTGCCAGTTTCTTATCCTTCTTGGGCACCCCCTCTCTCTGAGCTCACGTTACTGCCTTCATCCTCAGCCGATGGAATAGTCCGATTTGGCAGCTGCATTGGCAGCCAAACTTCTCTTAGCCTGGTTTAAAGAGGATGAGGAGGATGAGGACTGCTTTGTGATCCACTCTACCAACCCTTCTGCATGTTGTGGTTCAAGACGGCCAGCTGTCGAAAAAAAGGACAAGCGTGCCACACGACCACGTGCTGAGGATGCACCGTGTCCACGACCAGCACTGTTGGCTGTAGACACAGAGCCTGCTTGCCCCCTTTTAATGGCCTGTGAGCGTCTGCCTTTCCTTGGTGGCGTTCCAGACATGCTGTAAAATTGGATTAGCAAAACACCGCCTGAAGTTTACTAGAAAAATTACAACAGGAATGGCCTGCAGTCAGGTGTAGGCTTGGCTAAACTAGAATGCAGTGGATATATATGTAGTAAACAGTATATATTTTTTATGCACTGTAGATCACTGAATCACCTGCCTGCCTGAAAGTATATTTGAAAACGTACACCAGGAATGACCTGCAGTCAGATATAGGCTTGGCTAGACTGGAATACAGTGGAAATATATATATGTTGGAGACTGTATATATATTTAATGCACTGCAGATTAGGGATGGGCGAACGGTTTGGCCCGAGCATAAGTTCGGCCGAACTTTCGTTGGTTCGGATGTTTGGCGAACATCCGAAAAAACGGGTCGTTCGACCGTTTGTTCGCCCCCCGAACCGACCACAATGCATTATGGCGTTGAACAGTGCATTGCAAGCCCTGATTGGCTGAAGCAGTGAAAGCTTAAGCCAATCAGGGCACAGAGCACTGTCAGAGTCATGATTGGACACTGTCATCATGACTTTATTCAACCATGGCTCATTCCCACCCCACAGTATCAAATTATTCTTTCAATGGCAGCCATTTTCAGTGTGATTTTGGCATGGAGAGAGATAGAACAGGGCTCTGTTCAGTGCTATTAGTTAGTGTGCTATACTGTGCTATTTTGCTTCAATTGTCAGTGTAGAATATTAGAGTCAGTCGAGGGATAGTGTGAGTGTAGTGAGGAGGACCATCATTCAGCTTTTCATAGTGTGCAGCTAGAGTAGGGACAGCTCAGATAGCTTCAGTGTAGTGACGGTTGAACACCGTCTATTTGATTGCGTTACTGCCAGTTTAACGCCATATCCTATTGCATGTGTTACCGCCAGTTTAACGCCATATAATTTTGCATGCGTTACTGCCAGTTTAACGCCATATAATTTTGCATGCGTTACTGCCAGTTTAACGCCATATCGTTTTGCGTGCGTTACTGCCAGTTTAACGCCATATCAGTTTACATGCGTTACTGCCAGTTTAACACCATATCGTATTGCGTGCATTACTGTCAGTTTAACGCCATATAGTTTTGCGTGAGTTACTGCCAGTTTAACGCCATATAGTTTTGCTTGCTTTACTGTCAGTTTAACACCATATAGTTCTGTGTGCGTTACTACAAGTTTAACGCCACATAGTTTTGTGCGTTACTGCCAGTTTAACGCCATTTACTTCTGTGTGCGTTACTGCCAGTTTAACGCCATATGTGTGCGTCACTGTATGTTTGGCGCATTATATTGCAGTATATTATATTGTATCCGTGGAGTGTATCTGTGTAGTGTGAGTACTTAAATTAAAGGTCACCAAACACCTCTTTACATTGATTAAAGTGCATCTACGTACAGATTTTACAACAAGGAGAGGCAGACATTCCCTTGGCACTGTAAGTGGGCCAGCAACAAATGTGTCCACAGGCAAAGGTGGACATGGTGGTCAGTCCTCAGGCAGGGCATCATTTCCTCTGTTTAGTGAGTTTACCCGTGCTATCCAACCACAGCATGCAGAGGAGGTGGTGAAATGGCTTACTAAACCTTCCTCATCCTCCTCATCCTCTGTCACAGAAGCAGAGACAAGTGTGCAGTCCCCTGCAGTTGCCAAAGTGGATAATCCTGCCTCCTTGTCCACATCTATTCCTGCCATAGCCCTAACATCAGCCATTGAGGAGTCAGCTGAGTTATTTGACCACAGCGTCAGCCTCTTGCTCCTTGATGATGCCCAGCCATTACTGGATTCAGATGCTGGTTCTGAGGTTGAGGATGACAGGAACATGAGCCTAGAGAGACGGAGGAACCCTGGTAGACAAATTGGCATTCATGTTTCCCAAGCGGCAGCGTATTGCAGAGTTGTCTCCAGTGGTAATCTGTCCCTCCTCCTTACCCACTTCAGTCTGCCCCTGCGATACCGAGTCATTACCTTTCAGCAGCCTCCACTGACAGGGATGATGGTATAGCACAGGGTTTCCAAGGTCCTAGCAGCTCATCTACCAGCAGCACACCACCAGCTGTAGACTGTAGCCAGCAAATTTCTCTGCCCCATCTTCTGCAGCAGAAAAAAAATACAGTCCCTGCCACCCACATGCCCAGTGCCTGAATGCAAGCTTGTCAAAGCTGTTGGCTCTCCAACTTCTGCCTTTCAGCCTGGTGGATTCTGCCCCTTCCTTGAATTTGCACAATGTGCTGTACCACAATGGCAGGTTCCCAGTCGATACTACTTTTCACGTAAGGCCATTCCATCTCTCTACCATCACGTGGAAGGGAATGTTCTGGCATAATTGGACAAGGCAGTCAGCCATAAAATCCACCTTACTGTTGACAGGTGGTCCAGCATGCATGGGCAGGGACGATATATTTTGTTCACAGCACACTGGATAACGCTGCTTGCAACTCGAAAGGATGCAGGATAGGGCTCAGTGTCGCAGCTTGTTGTGCCCCCACATCTCCATACAGCTGGCGGTGATGATGCCAGACCTGTGAGCTCTACCCCCTCCTCCTCCTCTGCCACCTCCATGCCCTCCTCTGCAGAATTGTTCTATGAACATCAGGTACCCCCTAAGCGTTCAAAGGGCTTTTCCAAGAGTCAGGCTAAAAGGTGCCATGCAGTGCTTCAGCTGGTGTGTTTAGGGGACAGGAACCACACCGGAGCAGAGATTCTTGCAGCTCTGAAAGGACAGGCCCAGAGGTGGTTCACACTACGCCAGCTGGAGCCAGGAATAGGTGATTTGGAAGTTCTGGTGCATGAGGAGAGCTATGATGTAATTGGTATTGCTGAAACTTGGCTTCAATCTTCACATGACTGGGCTAATAATATTCCTGGCTATGCACTCTTTCGCAGAGACAGAGTAAATAGGAAAGGTGGCGGGGTCTGTCTCTAAGTGATCTCAAAGCAAGCGTGAAAGAGGACCTGGTTGATGGAGAGTGTGATGAGCCTGAAGCATTATGGGTGGAACTGCATATAGATGTGCGTAGTTCTAAGTTAATCATTGGGGTTTGTTATAGACCACCCAATGTTCACGAGGAGGTGGAGACTCAGCTCCTTGCACAGATGGAAAGGGCTGCAAGGGCTGGGATGGTGATAATAATGGGGGATTTTAACTACCCAGAAATTGACTGGAGTAATGGCACTGCTGGGACAGTTAAAGGGCAAACATGTATAAACCTATTACAGGACAATTTTATGGTCCAGTTTATTAAGGCCCCAACTAGGAATGATGCTCTGCTGGATCTGGTAATCTCAAACCATGCAGAGCTTATTACTAATGTTCAGATAAAGGAACACCTGGGTAGCAGTGACCATAACATGATTTCATTTGATGTTAGCTGTAAGCAAGAAATACATACAGGAAAGATAAAAACGCTCAACTTCAAGAGAGCAAATTTTCCAAGGATGAGGGCTGCTTTCCAGGACTTGGACTGGGAGGGAATACTGGCATCAATGAGCACAGAACAGAAATGAGAATTCTTCAAAAAGACTGTTTGGGACCTCACTGCCAAGTATATTCCCATGGGCAATACGTTTAAAAGGCTTAAAATAAAACCTATGTGGCTCACGGTCAAAGTTAAAAAAGCTATGAACAATAAGAAAAGAGCTTTTAAAAAATATAAAAGGAACACTAGTGTTGTTTAAATGTTACAAAGAATTTAACAAAATATGTAAAAAGGAAATCAAGGATGCAAAAATTCAAAACGAACGACAGATTGCAAAAGATAGTAGGACAAACCCCAAAAAATTCTTCAAATATATTAATAGTAAAAAGGTCAGGTCTGAGCATGTAGGCCCTTTACAAAATAATCTAGAGTGGGTGACTGGGGACAAAGAGAAGGCTAATTTATTAAATACTTTCTTCAGCTCTGTGTATACAAAGGAGCATGGGGGAGCTCATGTCCATAATGGGGGTGGTAGTGACACAGCCCCAAATGATCCACAATGGCTCAAAAGTGATATGGTCCAGAAATATTTAGACAGAATAAAGCCCCATACACACGGTCGGAAAATCCGACCACCAAATCCATTGGATTTGGTCCGACGGATTTAGTCCGACACTGGTGTTGCATACACACGGTCGGACAAAGTTGTCGGAAAATCTGATCATTCTGAACGTGGTGACGTTTGTTGCCTACGACGGGACTACGTAGAGGCTAGTAGCCAATAGCTTTGGTCTTGTAATGTGATCTGAGCATGCGTGGCACTTTGTCCATCGGAATTCGCTACACACGATCGGAATTGGAATGATCGGACTTTGTTGTCGGAATATTTATAGAACAGGAGATAGAACTTTGTCCGTCGGACAATCCGATGGAAACTGTCCGATGGTGCCTACACACGGTCGGAATTTCCGACAACATTGTCCGATAGGACAGAATCCATCGGAAAATCCGACCGTGTGTATGGGGCTTAAAGGTGGATAAAGCACCTGGACCAGATGGCATCCACCCACGGATCCTAAAAGAATTGAGTTCTGCAATTTCAAAACCATTGTATTTAATTTTTAGGGACTCATTAATGACGGGAATAGTACCACTGGATTGGCGCAGGGCGAACGTGGTGCCTATATTTAAAAAGGGAACAAAGTCTTTACCAAGTAACTATAGACCTGTTAGTTTAACTTCTATAGTCGGGAAGATACTGGAGAGATTAATAAAAGACCACATAGACGAGTTCTTGCTGGAAAAAAACATTTTAAGCAACAGACAGCATGGGTTCATGAAAGACAGAAGTTGTCAGACAAACCTGATTTCTTTTTATGAAGAGGTAAGTAAAACCTTGGACAGAGGCGTGGCTGTGGACATGGTATACTTGGATTTTTCAAAAGCGTTCGATACAGTTCCCCACACACGGCTCATGTGTAAGGTAAGGTCTACAGGCTTGGAAATATTGGTTTGTAAATGGATAGAAAACTGGCTAAATGACAGAATTCAGAGAGTAGTGGTTAATGAGTCTTACTCTGTATGGTCTAAGGTTATCAGTGGTGTACCCCAAGGTTCAGTGCTGGGACCCTTACTTTTTAATATCTTTATAAATTATATTGGGTCTGGGATCAAAAGTAACATTTCTGTCTTTGCAGATGACACCAAGCTATGCAGTGGAATAACGTCCTTACAGGAGGTCTCCAATTTACAAGCCGACATCAATGCTCTGTCTAATTGGGCGACTATATGGCAGATGAGGTTTAATGTTGATAAATGTAAAGTTATTTCTTGTATTAAGAGAGGTATGGACTCCAGAGAGATATATCATTTTGCCCCTGTTCAAATCATTAGTAAGACCTCATTTGGAATATGCAGTTCAGTTTTGGGCACCAGTTCTCAAAAAGGATATTGGGGAACTGGAGAAAGTGCAGAGAAGGGCAACCAAACTGATAAAAGGCATTGAGGAGCTCAGATATGAGGAAAGACTAGAGGAACTGAATTTATTCCCTCTTGAGAAGAGGAGAATAAGGGGGGATATGATCAACATGTACAAATATATAAGGGGTCCATATAGTGAACTTGGTGTTGAGTTATTCACTTTACGGTCAACACAGAGGACAAGGGGGCACTCTTTACGTCTAGAGGAAAAGAGATTTTGTCTCCAAATACGGAAAGGTTTCTTCACAGTAAGAGCTGTGAAAATGTGGAATAGACTCCCTCCAGAGGTGGTTCTGGCTAACTCAGTAGATTGCTTTAAGAAAGGCCTGGATACTTTCCTAAATGTACATAACATATATAACTGGGTACTAACACTTATAGGTAAAGTTGATCCAGGGAAAATCCGATTGCAGGGGGATCAGGAAGTGATTTTTTCCCCTGCTGTAGCAGATTGGAGCATGCTCTTTTGTTTTTGTTTTTTGCCTTCCTCTGGATCAACTGTGGGTATAGAATGGGGTATATGGGATTGTACGATATTTTTTATTTTTATTTATTATTTTTTTTTTGTTATGGTTAAACTGGATGGACTTGTGTCTTTTTTCGGCCTAGTTAACTATGAATGGTGGTGTCCGATAATGGCTCAAACCTCCTGTCCACCCTTAAGCCCCATACACACGGTCGGATTTTTGCATGGATTCTGTCCGATCGGACAATGTTGTTGAAAAATCAGACCGTGTGTATGCACCATCGGACAGTGTACGTCGGATTGTCCGACGGACAAAGTCCTATCTCCTGCTGGATAGATTTGCCGACAACATGGTCCGATCACACCAAATCCGATCGTGTGTACGGTTGTCCGACCGGACAAAGTGCTACGCATGCTCAGATCACATTACAAGACCAAAGCTATTGGCTACTAGCCTCTACGTAGTCCCGTCGTGGCAACAAACGTCACCACGTTCAGAATGATCGGATTTTCCGACAACTTTGTCTGACCGTGTGTACGCAAAACCAACATCAGACAAAGTATGACGGACATGGTCCGACGGACCTGGTCCTCGGATAATCCGCGCGTGTGTATGGGGCTTAAGACAGGGAAAGTTGACACATGTGCCATGCCTGGCACATGTCCTCAATTTGGTGGTGCAGCGTTTCCTAAGTACGTACCCAGGGTTGCAAGATGTACTAAAGCAGGCCAGAAGAGACTGTAGCCATTTCAGGCGGTCATACACAGCCAGTGCTCGGGTGGTTGAAATTCATTGGAAATTCCACCTGCCCGTAAACCGCCTGATTTGTGACATGCCCACCAGGTGGAACTCAACTTTGGGACTGTGTGTACTTGTGTCAGTACAGCACGACGACAGGCTCAGGCCGCTTTGGCTTTTTCCCCCATGCCAATGGCTGATCATTAAGGATGCATGCACTGTATTGTCACCATTTGAGGAGGCCACAGGGATGGTGAGCAGTGACAGTGCATACAATCCCTGTTGTGTTCCTGCTGGAGCAGTCTCGCGTGGCATTATGGACAGGGCACTGGAGGCAGAGCAGCAGGAGGAAGAGGAGGATTTCCTTTCCTCTCAAGCCCCACTTTATGCAGACACCATCATTCCTATGTCACAGAACACACAGGAGGAGACAGGGGAGGAGGATGAGGAGGAGGATTCTGGCACTTTCATAGGCTTTGAAGAAGAGGAAGAAATGCGTCAATCTGTAAGCAATGTCTTTCAACCCCAGAACCCTTGGGAGTAGTATGTGGCTGGGAGGAGGAAGTTCCAGATGCTGTCATCCCAAGGAGTCTGCTTCTCAAGCCTCTGCAAATTGGAGGCGAATGGGCAACCTCATGCTTCAAAGCCTGCAAAAGGACCCAGGAATACATGGCATAAAGTAGAAGGATGATTACTGGTTGGCAACCCTCCTTGACCTCCGTTATAAGGGGAAGGTCTCTGAACTCATCCCGTCCCCACAGAGAGTGCAGAGGATAAAATCTCTTGAGGACACATTAAAGAGGATTTTATTGAACATGAACGGGCATTCAGTGCTGCAGGAGGTTTCGTTACTGCTCATAGAACTCTGTGGACCGTTTGACTTTTATAAAAAGGAATCAGTCCTGGATTACCAGCTATGAAGCCCCTGATGCCGATGTCACTGATTAAGTCTTTTTGGGATGTGGAATCTCTGCAGGACTTCAAGGCTGCTTAGCTTTGAGGGTGTTCAATCATTTCATCTGGAAGAATGTTTTTGGTATAGGCTTCATTTGCACAATTAACACCCAAAGACTAGGGATGAGCCGAACACCCCCGGGTTCGGTTCGCACCAGAACCTTCGAACGGACCGAAAATTTTCGAACCCTATTCGTTATAATGGACGCGAACGTTCGAAATCAAAATTGCTAATTACAACGGCCAATATGCATGTTAATGTCATAAAACAGGTTTGGGGACCCGGGTCCTGCCCCAGGGGACATATATCAATGCAAAAAGAACTTTTAAAAACTAACGTTTTTTCGGGAGCAGTCATTTTAATGATGCATAAAGTGAAAAAAAAAAAAAGTGAAATATTCCTTTAAATATGGTACCTGGGGGGTGTCTAAAGTATGCCTGTGAAGTGGCATGTGTTTCCCGTGTTTAGAACTGTCCCTGCACAAAATGACATTTGTAAAGGAAAAAAATAAGCCATTTAAAACCACTTGCGGCTTTAATGTCATGTCTTGTCCTGGCTGCCATATGGCTGAAAATCCTTGTGAAAAATGGCATGGCTACCCCATCACCCCCCCCCCCCCCCACCCCAGCCCCTTTGGGTCTTGTATGGATATTAAGGGGGACCCCGCACCCAAAATAAAACCCTATACAGTGGTG
The DNA here is from genome assembly GCA_028564925.1 of Lithobates sylvaticus. Lineage (NCBI taxonomy): Eukaryota > Metazoa > Chordata > Amphibia > Anura > Ranidae > Lithobates > Lithobates sylvaticus. The sequence goes on from CM053033.1 coordinate 143,791,125, forward strand.
TGAAAAAGTGTTTTCTTCCTCATTTCCTGTTCCTTTGCATGTTTGTCACACTTAAGTGTTTCGGAACATCAAACCAATTTAAACAATAGTCAAGGACAACACAAGTAAACACAAAATGCAATTTGTAAATGAAGGTGTTTATTATTAAAGGTGAAAAAAAATCCAAACCATCATGGCCCTGTGTGAAAAAGTGATTGCCCCCTAAACCTAATAACTGGTTGGGCCACCCTTAGCAGCAACAACTGCAACCAAGCGTTTGCGATAACGTGCAATGAGGCTTTTACAGCGTCCTGGAGGAATTTTGGCCCACTCATCTTTGCAGAATTGTCCTAATTCAGTTACATTAGAGGGTTTTCGAGCATGAACGGCCTTTTTAAGGTCATACCACAACATCTCAATAGGATTCAGGTCAGGACTTTGGCTAGGCCACTCCAAAGTCTTCATTTTGTTTTTCTTCAGCCATTCGGTGGTGGACTTGCTGGTGTGTTTAGGATCATTGTCCTGCTGCAGAACCCAAGTTCGTTTCAGGTTGAGTACACGAACAGATGGTCGGACATTCTCCTTCAGGATCTCTTGGTAGACAGTAGAATTCATAGTTCCTTTTATCACGGCAAGTCTTCCAGGTCCTGAAGCAGCAAAACAGCCCCAGACCATCACACTACCACCACCATATTTTACTGTTGGTATGAAATGCAGTGTTCCTTCTACGCCAGATATACTTGGACACACACCTTCCAAAGAGTTCCACTTTTGTCTCATCGGTCCACAGAATGTTGTCCCAAAAGTCTTGGGGATCATCAAGATGTGTTGTGGAGAAATTGAGACGAGCTTTGATGTTCTTTTTGCTCAGCAGTGGTTTTCTCCTTGGAACTCTGCCATGCAGGCCATTTTTGCCCAGTCTTTTCCTGATGGTGGAGGCATGAACGCTGACCTTAACTGAGGCAAGTGAGGCCTGCAGTTCCTTGGACGTTGTTGTGGGGTCTTTTGTGACCTCTTGGATGAGTCGTCGCTGCGCTCTTGGGGTAATTTTGGGCGGCCGGCCACTCCTGGGAAGGTTCACCACTGTTCCATGTCTTCGCCATTTGTGGATAATGGCTCTCACTGTGGTTCGCTGGATTCCCAAAGCTTTGGAAATGGCTTTATAACCTTTTCCAGACTGATAGATCTCAATTACTTTCTTTCTCAATTGTTCCTGAATTTCTTTGGGTCTCGGCATGATGTGTAGCTTTTAAGGATCTTCTGGTGGACCTTACTGTGTCAAGCAGCTCCTATTTAAGTGATGCCTTGATTGTGAACAGGTGTGGCAATAATCAGGCCTGGGTGTGGCTAGAGAAATTTAACTCAGGTGTGGACAACCACAGTTATAGTATGTTTTAACAAGGGGGGCAATCACTTTTTCACACAGGGCCATGATGGTTTGGATTTTTTTTTACCTTTAATAATAAACACCTTCATTTACAAATTGCATTTTGTGTTTACTTGTGTTGTCCTTGACTATTGTTTAAATTGGTTTGATGTTCCGAAACACTTAAGTGTGACAAACATGCAAAGGAACAGGAAATGAGGAAGGGGGCAAACACTTTTTCACACCACTGTACCTACAACCCTATATACTCTGAACAGCAGTATATAGGTGGTGCAAACAAGACACGGACTGTAGGTTTGTTCTTAAGTAGAATCTGAACAGGTACATTATGAAGTGTAGCTCCATCCCCAAAAAATCTATTTTTAAGCTTTTTGGAGAACATAGGGAGGGGTTATCACCCCTGTAACATTTGCTGTCTTTGCACATCTGTTCAGAACATTTCACCTCACTTTCCGTCCCAATGACAAATGTTTTTGGAAAAGTGGGGTTTTAATTGAAACAAGGATTGGTGATAAAGCATCAGTAGAGAGGAGATACCTTTTTCCCAAATTAAATCAGGATAGACTTTCCCTTCCTAGGGGTAGATTTCCTCTCACTTCCTGTTTTCTCTTTCCGTTTGCAAGTAGGAGTCGTTTGTAAGTTGGATGTTTGAAAGTAGGGGCCTGGCGTATATACTCTGCAGAAATTTGCCCCATTAGATGTTGGTGTTTCCACAACACTGTATGCCCTCACAGCTACTCTTGGTGGGCGCAGGAATGGGCCCTGCTGTGAGTTATTAGATCAAGATTTGTAATTGCATGCACCTTTGAACAGGGCAGAAAAATTGGGCCTTTGGTGGTGGTGGTGGACGGTGTTGCCACAAGACTGTAAGCCCTCACAGTTACTCTTGGTGGGCACAGGAATGGGCCCTGCTGTGAGTTATTAGATCAAGATTTGTAATTGCATGCACCTGTTGAACAGGGCAGAAAAATTGGGCCTTTGGTGGTGGACGGTGTTGCCACAAGACTGTAAGCCCTCACAGTTACTATTGGTGGGCACAGGAATGGGCCCTGCTGTGAGTTATTGGATCAAGATTTGTAATTGCATGCACCTGTTGAACAGGGCAGAAAAATTGGGCCTTTGGTGGTGGTGGTGGTGGACGGTGTTGCCACAAGACTGTAAGCCCTCACAGTTACTCTTGGTGGGCACAGGAATGGGCCCTGCTGTGAGTTATTAGATCAAGATTTGTAATTGCATGCACCTGTTGAACAGGGCAGAAAAATTGGGCCTTTGGTGGTGGTGGACGGTGTTGCCACAAGACTGTAAGCCCTCAGAGTTACTCTTGGTGGGCGCAGGAATGGGCCCTGCTGTGAACTATTAGATCAAGATTTGTAATTACACGCCCCTGTTAAAAAGGGGCTGAAAAATTGTGCCTTAGGCATTGGTGCTGGTGCCACAACACTGCAACCCCTCACAGATACTGTACTTGGAGCACAGCAGTCACACCTGTTGCGAAGCATTTTTAAAAAAAATTGTAATTACACGCCCCTGTTATACAGGGGCTGAAAAATTGTGCCTTAGGCATTGGTGCTGGTGCCACAACACTGCAACCCCTCACAGATACTGTACTCTGAGCACAGCAATGAGACCTGTTGCAAAGCATTGCCTAAAAACTGTAATTACATGCCCCAACAGGGGCTGAAAAATTGTGCCTTAGGCACTGGTGCTGGTGCCACAACACTGCAACCCCTCACAGATACTGTACTTGGAGCACAGCAGTCACACCTGTTGCGAAGCATTTTTAAAAAAAATTGTAATTACACGCCCCTGTTATACAGGGGCTGAAAAATTGTGCCTTAGGCATTGGTGCTGGTGCCACAACACTGCAACCCCTCACAGATACTGTACTCTGAGCACAGCAATGAGACCTGTTGCAAAGCATTGCCTAAAAATTGTAATTACACGCCCCAACAAGGGCTAAAAAATTGTGCCTTAGGCACTGGTGCTGGTGCCACAACACTGCAACCCCTCACAGATACTGTACTTGGAGCACAGCAGTCACACCTGTTGCGAAGCATTTTTTTTTTAAATTGTAATTACACGCCCCTGTTTTACAGGAGCTGAAAAATTGTGCCTTAGGCACTGGTGTGGTGGCATGGATCATTGAGGAGGAGGAAGAGGATAGTCAGTGAACATAACAGGACAGTCACTCAGCATCAGCATAGGCAGTCTTGAAGGGATGTGACATTATAAATTATTCAGTTATATCCGCTTCAGGTGCCTGGTAGCTGGTGGTGATCCAAGACTGATTCATTTTTATGAAGGTCAGTCGATCAACCGAGTCGGTGGACAGGCGCACCCTATGATCGGTGACAAATCCTCCAGCAGCACTGAATGTGCGTTCGGAAAGAACGCTGGATGCAGGACAGGCCAGTAGCTCAATTGCATACTGTGCAAGCTCTGGCCAGTGATCCATCCTCAGGACCCAGTAAGCCAGAGGATTTTCGGTGGGAAAGGTGTCCAAGTCTGACCTTGCCCCTAGGTATTCTTGCACCATGTATATCAGACGCTGGCGATGGTTGCTGGAACCGATCATACCTTGGGGCTGCGGACTAAAAAATTGTCTGAACGCATCGGTCAGACGTCCACCTTCCCCACCGCTCCTTCTGCTACTGATCGAAGCCTCAGCAACTCGTCGTCCAGGACCAGAAGTTTGTAACCTCCCAGTTTCTGGGAACGCGTTGCACAGACCTTTCTGCAAGGCCTCCCTGAGATGTCTCATCCTCTGCTCCCTCTGCGACGGCAAGATAAGGTCCGCAACCTTACCCTTGTACCGTGGATCAAGGAGAGTGGCCAGCCAGTAATGGTCCCTCTCCTTGATCCGAAGAACACGAGGATCCTTCCGCAGGCTTTGCAGGATCAGGGAGGCCATGCTACGTAGGTTAGCTGAGGCATTCGGTCCGGAGTCTTCTGGGTCACTGAGGATGACATGATCGCCAGCCACCTCCTCCCAGCCACGTACAAGTCCACTGGTTTGTTGGGACTGTACATCATCCCTAAAAGACTGCTGCTGATGCTGAGTGCCAGGCTCCACCTCCATGCTCACACAATCCTCCTCCTCCTCCTCCTCCTCATCCTCTTCCTGTGTGATGGGTGGGACAGAAGGAACACTGTCTGGATAAAGGGGGCCTTGAGAGGCAAGGAAGTCCTCCTCTTCCTGCCTCTGTTCTGCCTCAAGTGCCCTGTCCATTATCCCACGCAGCGTATGCTCCAACAGGTGGAAAAGAGGTACAGTGTCACTGATGCATGCATTGTCACTGCTCACCATCCTCGTGGCCCCCTCAAATGGTGAGAGGACAGTGCATGCATCCCTGATCATGCTCCACTGGCGTAGGGAAAAAAAGCCAAGCTCCCCTGACCCTGTCCTGGTGCCGTAGTCGCAAAGGTACTCATTGATGGCCCTCTGCTGCGTGTGCAGTCGCTGCAGCATGGCCAACGTTGAGTTCCACCTGGTGGGCATGTCACATATTAGGCGGTTCTTGGGCAGGTTCAGCTCCTTTTGCAGCTCAGTCAGCCGAGCACTGGCATTATAAGATCGGCGGAAATGCACACAGACTTTCCTGGCCTGCCTCAGGACATCCTGTAAGCCTGGGTACCTGCCCAAGAACCGCTGCACCACCAGGTTGAGGACGTGAGCCATACAGGGCACATGGATGAGCTGCCTCTGTCGCAGGGCGGAGAGGAGGTTGGTGCCATTGTCAGAAACCACCATTCCTGGCTTAAGCTGGCGTGGCGTCAACCACCTCTCGGCCTGCCCCTGCAGAGCTGCCAGAACCTCTGCCCCAGTGTGGCTCCTGTCCCCCAAACACACCAGCGCAAGCACGGCATGGCATCTTTTTGCCTGCGTACTCGCGTAGCCCCTTGTACGCCTACGGAGCACCGCTGGTTCCGAGGACAGAGCACTGGAGGAAGAAGAAGAGGAGGGGGTGGAGGAGAGAGGTGTGTCACAACCAGTAGTAGCATTTTGGAGGCGTGGTGGCGGAACAACCTCCAACACTACTGCACCTTGTCCTGCATCCCTCCCAGCTGCCAATAGAGTGACCCAATGGGCCGTGAAAGAAAGATAACGTCCCTGTCCATGCCTGCTGGACCATGAGTCAGCGGTAATATGCACCTTACCGCTGACCGCCCTGTCCAGAGAGGCATGGACATTGCCTTCCACATGCCGGTAGAGAGACGGAATCGCCTTCCGTGAGAAAAAGTGGCGTTTGTGAACCTGCCACTGAGGAACCGCACATTGAACAAACTCACGGAAGGGGGCCGAGTCTACCAACTGAAAAGGCAGCAGTTGAAGTGCTAGCAATTTAGCCAAGCTAGCATTCAACCGCTGGGCATGTGGATGGCTGGGAGTATACTTCTTTCGACGGTCCAGCAGCTGGGGCAGGGAAATTTGCCTGCTACAATCGGACGTCGGTGTACTGCAAGTACTTGGTTGTGACACACCTAATTCTACACCTTCAGTCCTCTCAGAGCAGCTTTCAGAGAGGACTGAAGATATAGTGGGGATGGAGATCCCAGCTGATGAGGAGCAAGGAGATGTCCGCTTTGTTCTTTGGTGTGGGTCTTTTATGTGTGCTTGCCAACGAGCTGCATGGCAGGTCGACATATGTCTGCTCATGCTTGTGGTGCCCAAGCGGCTGATGTTTTGGCCACGCGAGATACGCTTGAGACAAATATTGCAAATAGCAGTGGTGCGATCTGATGCACTCATCACAGGCGGAGCTCTGCAGTGTGATACAGTTGCTGTGCTGGCCTCTAGCTGGCCTCCAGGGGGCATCCTGCCTCGTTGGACATGTGACGCTGCATCCTCCTCCTCCTCCTCCTCCTCTCTCCCTTCAGGCACCCACGTGGAGTCAGTGACCTCATCATCCCCTCCCTCTTCACCACTAGAGCAAACCTGGCAGTAAGCTGCAGCTGGTGGAACAGTACTGCCAGATTGCTGTCCTTCAGCATCCCCTCTCTCTGCGCGCACACTACTGCCTTCCTCAAGCTGGGTATCATCATCCGAGCCTTTGAATCATTGGGCATCCTCCTGGAGCATGTACCCAACACTGTGCTCAAAGAGTTCGGGGGACTCCTCAGGAGGACATGGTGGGTCTAGGGAAGGGGTGGCTGATGATGCCATTGAGTACGCGTTGGCAGCTGCTCTGCCAGTACCCTCAGCCTGGGTGAGAGAGGATGAGGAGGATGAGGAGGGCTTGGTCATCCATTCTACCAAGCCTTCGGCATGATGCGGCTCCACATGTCCAGCTGCCGAAAACAAAGACAAGCGTGTCCCATGGAAACGTGCTGATGACGATGCACGACCACGTCCACGGCTAGCACTGTTGTCTCTAGAAACAGAGCCTGCCTGCCCTGTGTTCTTGCCTCGGCACGCTCTGCCTCTCCTTGGCGGTCTTCCAGCCATTGTAGTCGGTAGTGTATATAGTATAAAAAATGGGTGCTGCTGAGAAGAAAATATAGGAGCTCTGTGTGCTGCCACTAACACACTAGAAGTCCTATGGGTGCTTCTGGGAAGAAAATATAGGAGCTCTGTGTGATGCCACTAACACACTAGAAGTCCTATGGGTGCTTCTGGGAAGAAAATATAGGAGCTCTGTGTGATGCCACTAACACACTAGAAGTCCTATGGGTGCTTCCGGGAAGAAAATATAGGAGCTCTGTGTGATGCCACTAACACATTAGAAGTCCTATGGGTGCTGCTGAGAAGAAAATATAGGAGCTCTGTGTGATGCCACTAACACACTAGAAGTCCTATGGGTGCTGCTGAGAAGAAAATATAGGAGCTCTGTGTGATGCCACTAACACACTAGAAGTCCTATGGGTGCTTCTGGGAAGAAAATATAGGAGCTCTGTGTGATGCCACTAACACACTAGAAGTCCTATGGGTGCTTCTGGGAAGAAAATATAGGAGCTCTGTGTGATGCCACTAACACACTAGAAGTCCTATGGGTGCTGCTGAGAAGAAAATATAGGAGCTCTGTGTGATGCCACTAACACACTAGAAGTCCTATGGGTGCTGCTGAGAAGAAAATATAGGAGCTCTGTGTGATGCCACTAACACACATGAAGTCCTATGGGTGCTTCTGGGAAGAAAATATAGGAGCTCTGTGTGATGCCACTAACACACTAGAAGTCCTATGGGTGCTGCTGGGAAGAAAATATAGGAGCTCTGTGTGATGCCACTAACACATTAGAAGCGATATGGGTGCTTCTGGGAGGAAAATATAGGAGCTCTGTGTGATGCCACTAACACACTAGAAGTCCTATGGGTGCTGCTGAGAAGAAAATATAGGAGCTCTGTGTGATGCCACTAACACACTAGAAGTCCTATGGGTGCTTCTGGGAAGAAAATATAGGAGCTCTGTGGGATGCCACTAACACACTAGAAGTCCTATGGGTGCTTCTGGGAAGAAAATATAGGAGCTCTGTGTGATGCCACTAACACACTAGAAGTCCTATGGGTGCTGCTGAGAAGAAAATATAGGAGCTCTGTGTGATGCCACTAACACACTCGAAGTCCTATGGGTGCTTCTGGGAAGAAAATATAGGAGCTCTGTGTGATGCCACTAACACACTAGAAGTCCTATGGGTGCTTCTGGGAAGAAAATATAGGAGCTCTGTGTGATGCCACTAACACACAATTGAAGTCCTATGGGTGCTGCTGAGAAGAAAATATAGGAGCTCTGTGTGATGCCACTAACACACTAGAAGCCCTATGGGTGCTTCTGGGAAGAAAATATAGGAGCTCTGTGTGATGCCACTAACACACTAGAAGTCCTATGGGTGCTGCTGAGAATAAAATATAGGAGCTCTGTGTGATGCCACTAACACACTAGAAGTCCTATGGGTGCTTCTGGGAAGAAAATATAGGAGCTCTGTGTGATGCCACTAACACACTAGAAGTCCTATGGGTGCTTCTGGGAAGAAAATATAGGAGCTCTGTGTGATGCCATTAACACACTAAAAGTCCTATGGGTGCTGCTGAGAAGAAAATATAGGAGCTCTGTGTGATGCCACTAACACACTAGAAGTCCTATGGGTGCTGCTGAGAAGAAAATATAGGAGCTCTGTGTGATGACACTAACACACTAGAAGTCCTATGGGTGCTGCTGAGAAGAAAATATAGGAGCTCTGTGTGATGCCACTAACACACTAGAAGTCCTATGGGTGCTGCTGAGAAGAAAATATGGGAGCTCTGTGTGATGCCACTAACACACTCGAAGTCCTATGGGTGCTTCTGGGAAGAAAATATAGGAGCTCTGTGTGATGCCACTAACACACTAGAAGTCCTATGGGTGCTTCTGGGAAGAAAATATAGGAGCTCTGTGGGATGCCACTAACACACTAGAAGTCCTATGGGTGCTTCTGGGAAGAAAATATAGGAGCTCTGTGTGATGCCACTAACAGACTAGAAGTCCTATGGGTGCTGCTGAGAAGAAAATATAGGAGCTCTGTCTGATGCCACTAACACACTCGAAGTCCTATGGGTGCTTCTGGGAAGAAAATATAGGAGCTCTGTGTGATGCCACTAACACACTAGAAGTCCTATGGGTGCTTCTGGGAAGAAAATATAGGAGCTCTGTGTGATGCCACTAACACACTAGAAGTCCTATGGGTGCTTCTGGGAAGAAAATATAGGAGCTCTGTGTGATGCCACTAACACACTAGAAGTCCTATGGGTGCTTCTGGGAAGAAAATATAGGAGCTCAGTGTGATGCCACTAACACACTAGAAGTCCTATGGGTGCTTCTGGGAAGAAAATATAGGAGCTCTGTGTGATGCCACTAACACACTAGAAGTCCTATGGGTGCTGCTGAGAAGAAAATATAGGAGCTCTGTGTGATGCCACTAACACACTAGAAGCCCTATGGGTGCTTCTGGGAAGAAAATATAGGAGCTCTGTGTGATGCCACTAACACATTAGAAGTCCTATGGGTGCTGCTGAGAAGAAAATATAAGAGCTCTGTGTGATGCCACTAACACACTAGAAGTCCTATGGGTGCTTCTGGGAAGAAAATATAGGAGCTCTGTGTGATGCCACTAACACACTAGAAGTCCTATGGGTGCTTCTGGGAAGAAAATATAGGAGCTCTGTGTGTTGCCACTAACACACTAGAAGTCCTATGGGTGCTTCTGGGAAGAAAATATAGGAGCTCTGTGTGATGCCACTAACACACTAGAAGCCCTATGGGTGCTTCTGGGAAGAAAATATAGGAGCTCTGTGTGATGCCACTAACACACTAGAAGCCCTATGGGTGCTGCTGAGAAGAAAATATAGGAGCTCTGTGTGATGATGCCACTAACACACTAGAAGTCCTATGGGTGCTTCTGGGAAGAAAATATAGGAGCTCTGTGTGATGCCACTAACACACTAGAAGTCCTATGGGTGCTGCTGAGAAGAAAATATAGGAGCTCTGTGTGATGCCACTAACACACTCGAAGTCCTATGGGTGCTTCTGGGAAGAAAATATAGGAGCTCTGTGTGATGCCACTAACACACTAGAAGTCCTATGGGTGCTTCTGGGAAGAAAATATAGGAGCTCTGTGTGATGCCACTAACACACTAGAAGTCCTATGGGTGCTTCTGGGAAGAAAATATGGGAGCTCTGTGTGATGCCACTAACACACTAGAAGTCCTATGGGTGCTTCTGGGAAGAAAATATGGGAGCTCTGTGTGATGCCACTAACACACTAGAAGTCCTATGGGTGCTTCTGGGAAGAAAATATAGGAGCTCTGTGTGATGCCACTAACACACTAGAAGTCCTATGGGTGCTTATGGGAAGAAAATATAGGAGCTCTGTGTGATGCCACTAACACACTAGAAGTCCTATGGGTGCTTCTGGGAAGACAATATAAGAGCTCTGTGTGATGCCACTAACACACTAGAAGTCCTATGGGTGCTTCTGGTAAGAAAATATGGTAGCTCTGTGTGATGCCACTAACACACTAGAAGTCCTATGGGTGCTTCTGGGAAGAAAATATGGGAGCTCTGTGTGATGCCACTAACACACTAGAAGTCCTATGGGTGCTTCTGGGAAGAAAATATAGGAGCTCTGTGTGATGCCACTAACACACTAGAAGTCCTATGGGTGCTTCTGGGAAGAAAATATAGGAGCTCTGTTTGATGCCACTAACACACTAGAAGTCCTATGGGTGCTTCTGGGAAGAAAATATAAGAGCTCTGTGTGATGCCACTAACACACTAGAAGCCCTATGGGTGCTTCTGGGAAGAAAATATAGGAGCTCTGTGTGATGCCACTAACACACTAGAAGCCCTATGGGTGCTGCTGAGAAGAAAATATAGGAGCTCTGTGTGATGCCACTAACACACTAGAAGTCATATGGGTGCTTCTGGGAAGAAAATATAGGAGCTCTGTGTGATGCCACTAACACACTAGAAGTCCTATGGGTGCTGCTGAGAAGAAAATATAGGAGCTCTGTGTGATGCCACTAACACACTTGAAGTCCTATGGGTGCTTCTGGGAAGAAAATATAGGAGCTCTGTGTGATGCCACTAACACACTAGAAGTCCTATTGGTGCTTCTGGGAAGAAAATATAGGAGCTCTGTGTGATGCCACTAACACACTAGAAGTCCTATGGGTGCTTCTGGGAAGAAAATATGGGAGCTCTGTGTGATGCCACTAACACACTAGAAGTCCTATGGGTGCTTCTGGGAAGAAAATATGGGAGCTCTGTGTGATGCCACTAACACACTAGAAGTCCTATGGGTGCTTCTGGGAAGAAAATATAGGAGCTCTGTGTGATGCCACTAACACACTAGAAGTCCTATGGGTGCTTCTGGGAAGAAAATATAGGAGCTCTGTGTGATGCCACTAACACACTAGAAGTCCTATGGGTGCTTCTGGGAAGAAAATATAGGAGCTCTGTTTGATGCCACTAACACACTAGAAGTCCTATGGGTGGGGCGTGACCAGAAGTGAGAGGCGCGGGAGTATGGAGCATGTAGTGAGAGAGTGAGGACGTGAATGGGCTCTCTCTAACCCCCCCCTCACTGAAAACCCGCTACCTGGGAGAGTATATGTGGCCGGACCTGAGGCTCAACGCTAACCACACTGGATCACCCCACTCTTGTGCCTGCTGCGGGATTGTGAAAGGGGACATCTGACTTACCAGGCAGCCGCTATCTGCGGCGAAAGGCGGAGGAGCGGTTTGTGAGAACGCCAGCTGGCCGGATCATGCGATCATAGGAGCGAGTCACCTGACCTTAGGAGTCACCTGATCACCCGGCGGTACAGTACAGTGGAGCAGAGTGTGCGGCGTCCCGGCAAGAAGACAGGCTTGGGCTGTGAGGCGAGAGGCGGCTCAGAAAACCAAACCGTCCTTTAACAAAGAGAAGTGAGGACACTTCAGGGGGTGAGTGGTACAATTGCACTTACCTATTGCCCTTGCTAATTAAGTGGGGATATCTGTGCTATAATAACAGTATAGCTTACCTTCAGGGGTTGAAGATAAATAATATGGGACTGTGTATCACAAAATAACTACCCCCAGGTTACCTGGAAAAGTACCCCTTCACCATTAGACGTGCCTGTACCTCACTGCATAGCCCAGCAGTCACCTAGCAGCCCAGGAGATCTGATAGTTGGCTGACCATCAACCAGGGTAACTGGACGGACCTTAGGCGGGGGTTTACAGTCGGGACTGGACACTATTCAATTGACTGTCTTACTGTTTAAAGTGTAAAGCTTGAATTCGTCCTGCCCTATCTTACAGCGGGAGCAGCCGCGCCACCGCATTGGAACAGTGCCGGGTGGGACCAGGAGCTGAGCCGCCGTCAGCTGGACGGATACAGTCAGCGCCAACGGCCCCCCCTCCCCCCACAGCACGCTCCGACCGACGACCCGCTTCGACCGACGCTGAAACTCTCTCATAAAGTGCGCCGAAGCTGACAAGCCGGGTCACTCCAGGCTCTACAGTCCCTACAGAAACCAGTTTGCGTTACTCTCCAAATCTGCTGAGCGGCCGACCTCATTTTCCACTACCATTACACTGCGGACTCCAGGGACGGGTGAGATAGGAGAGACTCTCTCTATTTTTAACCCCTCTTGTTTTTCTGTAATGAACTGTTTTTTGAAGTTAAAGGTAACTGTGAAAGGTGTTCTTTAAAGGGGAAGCCCGGTGCTTTTACTTTCTATAATTTTATTTTGGACGGTTTACCAGGCAATAGAGAAATCCTGTAATAGAGTTTATGTTTTACACTCTCAAAAAGAAAATCCTTTAAACACATACTGGTCCCTGAGTGACGCCTTATCAGGATAAATCAACGGGTTGGTAGAACTAAACCACAGCCATTGCCTACTATGCCCTCACAGCGCACTACAAAGGCCAGCCAGGCCGCCAGCCAGGCTAGCTTAGCTGCAGCCAAACTGGAAAAATTCGCCCACACTCCAAGCCAATCATCGAGTCAGACTCCCCAAAAAACCCTGTCACAAAATCAGCAGTCCCAATCTGCCCGGACAGGAGGGACGATAGGCGGGGCAGCGGGAAGGAAAAGCCAGGGGCAGACCCAGACACCCGTGCAAACACCTACACAATCTCCCCAGAGGACACTAGGGGAGGAGGGCGAACCAGCAGGGTTGCCCCGGGGACAAGAAGTGGGGGGCCCACCGCCAGAGGGGGGGGCTGCCACCTCAGCAGGGACGGAGCCTTCCTTGAAAGAGGTATTAGCGGCTATTAACTCTTGCAGAACCTTGCTGAATGACATGAATGACCAACTGAAAACAATACGGGAGGAAATTGGTCTCGTGAGGAATGAGGTACAGAAGGTCCAAGAAAGGGCCACAATCCTTGAGGATAGGATGAGCTTGGTGGAAGACGATCTTGCCCCATTAAAACGTGAAATGAGTGACATTAGAAACCTCCTTAATAAACAAATCAATAAAATGGACGAGGTCGAAAACAGGATGAGAAGGAAAAATATCCGTATAGTGGGCCTTCCAGAACACTCCGAGGGCCCAGACCCCGCTACCTTCTTAGAAAAATGGTTGATTGAGATTTTTGGTCAAGATTCATTCTCTCCACTCTTTGCAATTGAAAGGGCCCATAGAGTCCCGGCTAGACCCATACAACCCGGGGCTCCTTCTAGACCCTTCTTAGCCAAACTGCTATTTTTCAAGGACAAAGCAACAATTATCAGGAAAGCAAGGGAATTTGGAAACATTTTCTATAGTGGCAAGAGGGTGTCTATTTACCCCGACTACTCGCCAGACCTCCAAAAAAGGAGATCACAATTTGGGGAAATAAAACGTAACCTCCGCCAAGCTAACTTAACTTATGCCCTGCTCTTTCCAGCTAAACTGAGAGTGTCGGGTCCTGGAGGGCCTTTACTTTTCGACACCCCCAAAGGAGCTGAAGAATGGCTAATAAAACATAAAGAAGGACATTAGATATATTGGATGACCAGGATCAAACCAAAGTGCTGACTTGACTTTTTTTTTTCCCTTTTTTTTTTTTTTCTCTTTTTTCTTTTGGGGGGGGGGTGGGTCGGGTTGCCAAGGGAGCGGGGACGGGTGGCGACGGGTGGCGACATACAGCAACATATTTTGTTTGTTTTGCAATACGTTTTTGTTGTAGTTTTTCATTTGAAGCTGCTTTGTCGCCCCCGGGGGGGGGGTAGAAGGGGGAGGGAATTCACGGCGGGAAGAGGTTGAAAGGTGTCGCATCCCAACGGTCTTGGGGTGCTGCAGTATGGTTTCAGGGGCAGAGTTCTTGTAAATAGGGGGGAGGGGGGGGGGGGTTAGGGAGGTGTAATGGGAGGGTTAGGAATGGGGTAGATTTACTGGCACTAATGCTTAGACTGTTTCAAAAGAAGGGTGGATGGGTTGGTCACTTCAAAAGGCCCCCGGCTAAACCTAGATTGGTAATGAATGGTGAGTGTAATCAGAATGTTAGATTGGTTGGATGTGGACAAATGGGTGTAGGGGAGGGGTATAGTAGGTATGTATGTGTATGGATGAGGGGGAAAACACGCCACCCTAATATACGCACTCACTTGGAAAGACTAGAGGGTAACACTTTACAAGTATTGACTAGATATTCACGTTTTGATAATAAGGTTGATCTAAAAAATACCACTGATGATAAGATATTTACAAAAACCCTCCGGGAGGGTATACTCACAGTTGAATTTATAAAGAATCAGAAACACTAATGAGTCACGACACACAATCTAATAGGAAACAAGTCACTATTTGTTCCTGGAATATAAGGGGGTTAGGCGACCCGGGGAAAAAAGCCGCAGCACTAGCTATGATTAGATCCTACGGGGTTGCGATCCTTTGTCTCCAAGAGACCCATTTTACCAATGCCTCCACATCAAAGTTAGGATGGAGAGAGTTTGCCCTGCAGTACCACTCGTTTTACTCGTCCTTTTCAAGAGGTGTCAGTATATTGATTAACTCAGGGATTTTGTTTACCTGTGTCCAAAGTAAAATTGATGAGCGGGGAAGGTATATTTTTTTACACTGTAAAATTGAAAGTAAAGCCGTCATCTTGGCCAATGTATATATCCCGCCCCCCTTTGATACTGGGGTTTTGCTCGACTTGGTGGAGTTTGTGATGAATAATTCAGCTTTACCGGTAATGGTCTTTGGTGACTTCAATATGGTACTTGACCCGGGACTGGACAGGCTTCCTCCGGGGACTCGGAGGGGTGGGCTAGGGGATAGCCGTCTCCCCCGTCTCCTGGAGGAACTGGGCTTGAAAGATATCTGGAGACTGAGGAACCCCGGGATTAGGGGATACTCTTGTTTCTCCAGCACACACTCCACTCTGTCGAGGATAGACATGTTACTTTGCAACGATGAGTCAATGCCCTTACTGGACAATGTCAGGTATAGGCCCAGAAGTCTCTCAGACCATTCTCCGCTGACAGCTTCAATGGAGACGGGGGTGAGAACTATGTACCAGGAGTGGAAAATTAATCCGGCTTGGCTGGAATTAATGGGTGACTCATATGACGTAGCGCATGTCCTGAAAGAAAGCATAGAAATGAATGCTCGATCAGCCACCCAGGGGGTAATTTGGGACACAGTTAAAGCTATTCTTCGGGGCTTGCTGATTCAGCGAATCTCAAGAATAAAAAAACAGTCAAGGGCGGGGGAGGAGTACGCAGCTAATAAAGTAGCTCTCGCAGAAATGAAATATATAAACAATCCAATACCGGTAAATCTAAAAGAATGGATAGCAGTACAAGAGGAATACCGGCTTATCCTTTTAAGCAAAGCAGAACAAAAATATATTTTCCAGAAGCAAGCTGCCTTTGGGGAGGGGGAAGGTATAAGCAGGATGCTCGCCCAGTTAGTAAAGACCAACTCCCCATCATCAATGGTCCCGATGATAGACATGGGTGCCGGTAGAACATCCTCTTATACGCCAGAAATAGTGGACACTTTTAGAACTTATTACGAGAATTTATATTACTCTACCCAGGAGGATAAAACTGAAGAATGGGATAAATTTTTTGATCAAATGGCGGTCCCCTGCCTCTCTGAGGAGGACAGGGCTGCCCTTGACAGCCCTGTCGCCCTGGAGGAGATCCAGCGGACCGTCCGGGAAATGGCAGGTCAGAAGTCCCCGGGACCAGACGGCCTCCCCATTGAAATATACCGTCGCTATGGGGAGGTGCTCCTCCCCGAGCTCCTGAAGGTACTCAACTCGTCGAGGGAGGAGGGCGCGCTCCCCCCCTCGATGATGGAGTCAACAATAATTGTGATCCCCAAGGAAAATAAGAACCCCCTCTCCCCCGCGTCATACAGACCTATCTCACTCCTGAACACGGATATTAAAGTTTTAGCTAAGGTCTTGGCGGATAGACTTAACAAAGTTATCTCCAAATTAGTGCACTCGGACCAATCAGGATTCATCCCAGGAAGGTCTGCCAGCACAAACATCAGACGGCTCTTCTTGAATCTCCAAACTCCAACGGAGAATCGGGGAAATCGGGCCATACTCTCTTTGGACGCTGCCAAGGCCTTCGATACCCTGGAGTGGAAGTACCTTTGGAGAACATTGACACAATTCCACTTTGGGCCAAACTTTGTCAACTGGGTGAGATTACTATATAGTTCACCCGGAGCAAGAGTAAAAGTAAACAACGAATATTCCTCCAGGCTTCGTCTGCTGAGGGGGACAAGGCAGGGGTGTCCCCTGTCCCCCCTCCTTTTTGCCCTCGCAATCGAACCCTTGGCCCTGTCCCTTCGACTGTCCCCAGAAATCAAAGGTTTTAAAAGGGGCGAAATGGAAGATAAAGTGATGTTATACGCAGACGATTTAATAATTCTGCTTGGTGACACACAAGGTTCACTAAGTGAGACAATGCGCAGAATAGAAAACTTTGGACTCCTGTCGGGCCTAAGGATTAACTGGGATAAATCAAATCTTCTCCCGATTGATCCATTGGACAACCCCCTACCCCAAGAGGCAGCTCAGCTCCAAATAGTTCATCAGATAAAGTATTTAGGCATAAACGTTTCGAGAGATCCTAAACAATTTATTCAGGATAATGTCGTCCCACTGTTGAATAAATTCAAAGGTAAATGTCAAATTTGGAAAAAACTCCCCCTGTCAGCAGCAGGTCGTTGCAACCTAATTAAAATGGTATTTATGCCACAGTTACTATATTTACTCCATAACTCCCCAATCTGGATATATAAAAAATGGTTTAAGAAGATAGACACTCTTTTTAGAGACCTAATATGGAAGGGGGGCATACCACGAATCCGACTAAGTACGTTACAGCTTCCAACCAATGCTGGCGGAGTAGCCCTTCCGCACCCTTTGAGTTACTTCCTGGCTTCCCAGCTCCAGCATATTGGGGGATGCGAGGCCACGAAGGGAGGACGAGAGTGGGAGACTCTCCTCTATAAATCCACTCACAAGTCATTGCTGGAAGTGTTAGAGGCCGGGTCCTTCATAAAGGGGTTACCAACTCAGGACCTGCTAGCAAGAGTATGGGGACTAGCCAAAAAGACAATGGGTTATAGAGGGTTTTCAGATTTCTCCCCCCTGTGGGAAAACAACAACCTGTGCGAGTTAAAAAAAATGGGGACCATTAGAGAATGGGAGAGAAGAGGCCTGAACTATGTTGCTCAGATTTACCAGGAGGATCGGTTAAGAAACTTTCAGGACCTAAGAGATCAATATGAGCTCCCTAAGAGGTCCTTCTTCAGATATTTGCAGGTGAGGCATGCCCTCACCGAACAGTTTAAAGAGACAGTTTGTGAATGGACCAAGATTCCGGTATTACGGAGCATAGCCGAGTCAGATACTCGAAAAGGGATGATTTCTATCTTATATTCCCATTTACAGAAGGGGACCTGGGAAGATGCCCAAATGGGACTTCACAAATCCTCGTGGGAAAGAGATGTGGGCACTATGTCTACCCTACAGTGGGAAAGGATCCTAGCCTTTGCGCCTCGGGTCTCTCTCTCGCACCCCCAGAGGATGTCACATCTCTTCCTACTACACAGGGCGTATTTTACTCCGGCAAGGTTGTTTCGGTTTGGCCGTAGACAAGATGACACATGTCCTAGATGCAGGAGGTCGGGCGGCGACCTCATCCACATGTTTTGGAGATGTCCAAAATTACATCGATATTGGAAAGAAGTGGTAGATAGGACCGCTCAGATATTTAACACCAATCTTCCTCTGGACCCAATCCTGTGTGTACTTGGGGGGCTTGAGGGGGAAACCAGGTCAAACGAAGTCCAATTGGCTATTATTAGATGCCTTTTTCAGGCAAGAAAATTAATAGCACAAAAATGGCAATCTCCAAACCCACCATCTCGCTACGAGTGGGAACGGAACATGGAGAGGGTGATCCTTATGGAGAGAACAACATATATTAAACAGGGAAACCTTACCAAATTTCAGGGGATATGGAAACGGTGGTTGGAGAAAAACTATACGCAGCCAAATGAACTGGACTGAAACACGATGTGGTGTAGGATGTCGAACCCTGAATGAGGTAGGAATGTTAGAAGGAGGAACGACGAAAGGGTGGAGGAATGAAAGGTAGTGCTGAATGAGTAGTGAGTGGGGAGGCTGCTGCTCAAATTAGCTATTGTAACCCTCTTACAGAGTGTAAGGCAGGAATGGAAGTGGGGGAATGTAGGTAAACTGTATTGAAGGTGTAATAATTTTTTTGTTTGATTTTACGTTTGTTATATGTGAAAAATTTAATAAAAATAAATTAAGGAAAAAAAAAGAAGTCCTATGGGTGCTTCTGGGAAGAAAATATAGGAGCTCTGTGTGATGCCACTAACACACTAGAAGCCCTATGGGTGCTGCTGAGAAGAAAATATAGGAGCTCTGTGTGATGCCACTAACACACTAGAAGTCCTATGGGTGCTTCTGGGAAGAAAATATGGTAGCTCTGTGTGATGCCACTAACACACTAGAAGTCCTATGGGTGCTTCTGGGAAGAAAATATAGGAGCTCTGTGTGATGCCACTAACACACTCGAAGTCCTATGGATGCTGCTGAGAAGAAAATATAGGAGCTCTGTGTGATGCCACTAACACACTCGAAGTCCTATGGGTGCTTCTGGGAAGAAAATATAGGAGCTCTGTGTGATGCCACTAACACACTCGAAGTCCTATGGGTGCTTCTGGGAAGAAAATATAGGAGCTCTGTGTGATGCCACTAACACACTAGAAGTCCTATGGGTGCTTCTGGGAAGAAAATATAGGAGCTCTGTGTGATGCCACTAACACACTAGAAGTCCTATGGGTGCTGCTGAGAAGAAAATATAGGAGCTCTGTGTGATGCCACTAACACACTCGAAGTCCTATGGGTGCTTCTGGGAAGAAAATATAGGAGCTCTGTTTGATGCCACTAACACTCTAGAAGTCCTATGGGTGCTTCTGGGAAGAAAATATAAGAGCTCTGTGTGATGCCACTAACACACTAGAAGTCCTATGGGTGCTTCTGGGAAGAAAATATGGTAGCTCTGTGTGATGCCACTAACACACTAGAAGTCCTATGGGTGCTTCTGGGAAGAAAATATGGGAGCTCTGTGTGATGCCACTAACACACTAGAAGTCCTATGGGTGCTTCTGGGAAGAAAATATAGGAGCTCTGTGTGATGCCACTAACACACTAGAAGTCCTATGGGTGCTTCTGGGAAGAAAATATAGGAGCTCTGTTTGATGCCACTAACACACTAGAAGTCCTATGGGTGCTTCTGGGAAGAAAATATAAGAGCTCTGTGTGATGCCACTAACACACTAGAAGCCCTATGGGTGATTCTGGGAATAAAATATAGGAGCTCTGTGTGATGCCACTAACACACTAGAAGCCCTATGGGTGCTGCTGAGAAGAAAATATAGGAGCTCTGTGTGATGCCACTAACACACTAGAAGTCCTATGGGTGCTTCTGGGAAGAAAATATAGGAGCTCTGTGTGATGCCACTAACACACTCGAAGTCCTATGGGTGCTGCTGAGAAGAAAATATAGGAGCTCTGTGTGATGCCATTAACACACTCGAAGTCCTATGGGTGCTTCTGGGAAGAAAATATAGGAGCTCTGTGTGATGCCACTAACACACTAGAAGTCCTATGGGTGCTGCTGAGAAGAAAATATAGGAGCTCTGTGTGATGCCACTAACACACTCGAAGTCCTATGGGTGCTTCTGGGAAGAAAATATAGGAGCTCTGTGTGATGCCACTAACACACTAGAAGTCCTATGGGTGCTTCTGGGAAGAAAATATAGGAGCTCTGTGTGATGCCACTAACACACTAGAAGTCCTATGGGTGCTGCTGAGAAGAAAATATAGGAGCTCTGTGTGATGCCACTAACACACTCGAAGTCCTATGGGTGCTTCTGGGAAGAAAATATAGGAGCTCTGTTTGATGCCACTAACACACTAGAAGTCCTATGGGTGCTTCTGGGAAGAAAATATAAGGGCTCTGTGTGATGCCACTAACACACTAGAAGCCCTATGGGTGCTTCTGGGAAGAAAATATAGGAGCTCTGTGTGATGCCACTAACACACTAGAAGCCCTATGGGTGCTGCTGAGAAGAAAATATAGGAGCTCTGTGTGATGCCACTAACACACTAGAAGTCCTATGGGTGCTTCTGGGAAGAAAATATGGTAGCTCTGTGTGATGCCACTAACACACTAGAAGTCCTATGGGTGCTTCTGGGAAGAAAATATAGGAGCTCTGTGTGATGCCACTAACACACTCGAAGTCCTATGGATGATGCTGAGAAGAAAATATAGGAGCTCTGTGTGATGCCACTAACACACTCGAAGTCCTATGGGTGCTTCTGGGAAGAAAATATAGGAGCTCTGTGTGATGCCACTAACACACTAGAAGTCCTATGGGTGCTTCTGGGAAGAAAATATAGGAGCTCTGTGTGATGCCACTAACACACTAGAAGTCCTATGGGTGCTGCTGAGAAGAAAATATAGGAGCTCTGTGTGATGCCACTAACACACTCGAAGTCCTATGGGTGCTTCTGGGAAGAAAATATAGGAGCTCTGTTTGATGCCACTAACACTCTAGAAGTCCTATGGGTGCTTCTGGGAAGAAAATATAAGAGCTCTGTGTGATGCCACTAACACACTAGAAGTCCTATGGGTGCTTCTGGGAAGAAAATATGGTAGCTCTGTGTGATGCCACTAACACACTAGAAGTCCTATGGGTGCTTCTGGGAAGAAAATATGGGAGCTCTGTGTGATGCCACTAACACACTAGAAGTCCTATGGGTGCTTCTGGGAAGAAAATATAGGAGCTCTGTGTGATGCCACTAACACACTAGAAGTCCTATGGGTGCTTCTGGGAAGAAAATATAGGAGCTCTGTTTGATGCCACTAACACACTAGAAGTCCTATGGGTGCTTCTAGGAAGAAAATATAAGAGCTCTGTGTGATGCCACTAACACACTAGAAGCCCTATGGGTGCTTCTGGGAATAAAATATAGGAGCTCTGTGTGATGCCACTAACACACTAGAAGCCCTATGGGTGCTGCTGAGAAGAAAATATAGGAGCTCTGTGTGATGCCACTAACACACTCGAAGTCCTATGGGTGCTTCTGGGAAGAAAATATAGGAGCTCTGTGTGATGCCACTAACACACTAGAAGTCCTATGGGTGCTGCTGGGAAGAAAATATAGGAGCTCTGTGTGATGCCACTAACACACTCGAAGTCCTATGGGTGCTTCTGGGAAGAAAATATAGGAGCTCTGTGTGATGCCACTAACACACTAGAAGTCCTATGGGTGCTTCTGGGAAGAAAATATAGGAGCTCTGTGTGATGCCACTAACACACTAGAAGTCCTATGGGTGCTTCTGGGAAGAAAATATAGGAGCTCTGTGTGATGCCACTAACACACTAGAAGTCCTATGGGTGCTTCTGGGAAGAAAATATAGGAGCTCTGTGTGATGCCACTAACACACTCGAAGTCCTATGGGTGCTGCTGGGAAGAAAATATTTGAGCTCTGTGTGATGCCACTAACACACTAGAAGCCCTATGGGTGCTTCTGGGAAGAAAATATAGGAGCTCTGTGTGATGCCACTAACACACTAGAAGCCCTATGGGTGCTTCTGGGAAGAAAATATAGGAGCTCTGTGTGATGCCACTAACACACTAGTAGTCCTATGGGTGCTTCTGGGATGAAAATATAGGAGCTCTGTGTGATGCCACTAACACACTAGAAGTCCTATGGGTGCTTCTGGGAAGAAAATATAGGAGCTCTGTGTGATGCCACTAACACACTAGAAGCCCTATGGGTGCTTCTGGGAAGAAAATATAGGAGCTCTGTGTGATGCCACTAACACACTAGAAGCCCTATGGGTGCTGCTGAGAAGAAAATATACTAGCTCTGTGTGATGCCACTAACACACTAGAAGTCCTATGGGTGCTTCTGGGAAGAAAATATAAGAGCTCTGTGTGATGCCACTAACACACTAGAAGTCCTATGGGTGCTTCTGGGAAGAAAATATGGGAGCTCTGTGTGTTGCCACTAACACACTAGAAGTCCTATGGGTGCTTCTGGGAAGAAAATATGGGAGCTATGTGTGATGCCACTAACACACTAGAAGTCCTATAGGTGCTTCTGGGAAGAAAAAATATAGGAGCTCTGTGTGATGCCACTAACACACTAGAAGTCCTATGGGTGCTTCTGGGAAGAAAATATGGGAGCTCTGTTTGATGCCACTAACACACTAGAAGTCCTATGGGTGCTGCTGAGAAGAAAATATAGGAGCTCTGTGTGATGCCACTAACACACTAGAAGTCCTATGGGTGCTTCTGGGAAGAAAATATAGGAGCTCTGTGTGATGCCACTAACACACTAGAAGTCCTATGGGTGCTTCTGGGAAGAAAATATGGGAGCTCTGTGTGATGCCACTAAAACACTAGAAGTCCTATGGGTGCTTCTGGGAAGAAAATATAGGAGCTCTGTTTGCTGCCACTAACACACTAGAAGTCCTATGGGTGCCTTTGGGGTGCAATGCTGTGCTAACAGCACTGCGGTTGGTACTACTGCAATACTGTACTAACAGTAAGCACGCACCAGACTAATCCCCAGCAGCAGCTAAAAACACAATCAGCAGCAATGAACGATCAATGACTTAGGTAGCAATGGTTTAGCAAAGAACTAGCCAATGGTTTAGCAAAGAAGAGCAAATCTTTCTGGAGCAATGTATCAAGCAAAGACAGAAGCAGCAGACTGATCCCTCCTAAAGCCGGAACTCATGTGACCGGCGCCGACGGCGTGGTGGCCTTTTAAATGGTGGGGCGTGTACTAAAGCCCCTGAGCTTTAATTGGCTGCAGGCGTCCTGCCTGTAGCCAATTATTGCTCTCCGAGTTTCCGGCGCTGTGATTGGCCAAGCATGCGGGGTCACCATGCATGCTTGGCCAATCATCAGCCAGCAATGTACTGTGCCGGCCGCGCCGGCCGCGCCGGCCGCAATGCATTGCGGGGCCGCTCGCATCACACGAATGTGATGCGAACGGCCCAAATAGTTCTGGGCTCGCCGAGCGAGCGAACGCCTCGATACGAACGTGGGTTCGCATCGAGCACCGGGCCCATCCCTATTCCTTGTGATCATTTGCCCATTTTAATTCTTAGGTAGCTAGTGGCCTGGGATCCCCGGCCAGGTAGTCTAGCCATGGATCCCAGGTTTTGTGGAAGAGCTCCATTTTATCCTGGACTAGCGCAGTCAATCTTTCATTTCGCATTATCCATGAGATTTTACTCTTAAGCTGGCCGAATGGTAGGGCGGCAGATCTCCAGTTCCTGGCGATTGTTATTTTAGCTGCAATAAAAATAAAGGTAAGTAGTCGCTTTTTGGAACCAGAGATTCCTGGCACCCCAACACCCAGTAGTACTTGTTTAGCAGATTTAGTTAGATTTATCTGGACAAGGGTATATATAAAATTGTATATCCTAATCCAGAATCTCCTGACCTTAGGACAAGTCCACCATATATGGTATGTAGTTCCATCTTGACCACAGCCTCTAAAACACTTGGAGGTAGCTCCTTGGACAAAGGTGGCCAGTCTCACTGGCACCATGTACCACCGTAACAACACCTTATAATTTGCTTCTATTATTGAGGTGTTTATGAGAAATTTAGATGCTGCTCCAGATAGCGTATGCCATTGTGCCAGGTCGAGGGTTTCCTGGAGATCTCTCTCCCACTGGAGCATATAACTTAATTTGGTTGAGGCATTCATTAGTAACGTATATATGATTGATATATGGCCTTTAACTTTATCGTAGTCAGTACATAAATGGTCCATTGGGGTCAAGGTCCCCAGATCACCTCTATGAGCTAGTGATTGTAAAAAGTGGCGAATCTGAGTGTATCGATAGTTTTCTACTGGTGGCATTTGATGTTTTTCTATGGTTTGTTGTGTCAAAATTCCTTTGTGATCATATAGGTCTGCTATTCTTAATAAACTTTTATTAGTCCACCATTCAAAGGCTTGTTGGGTGAGGCCCGGGGGAAACGCACTATTATTAAGGATGGGTGCCAGCGGGGTATGAGGAGATTTGAATTTATGCAATCTAGTGACCCTGTCCCATATCTCCAATGAGAAGGATAATCATGGGCATAAGATTAATCGTCGCTCCCTATTTGAACCCACAGTATATGGGATACTGGATCAGGTTGACATGAAAAGGATTCCATAGTCATCCATATTGCTTTTGGAGTATTAAAATGATATCTAGCCAACTGGGCTAGTTGTGCTGCATAAAAGTATTTCTGCAGATCTGGTATCCGAGTCCCCCTTTCAGTTTTGGAGTATACATAGTGCTTTTGTTGACCTAGGCCTCTTGTCTCCCCATATAAACTGGAGGATCTTTCTTTGTAACTGCTTCAAATCATTAGTTGATAATGCTACAGGTAATTTCCTAAAATAATACAGTATCCTTGGTAGTATATTAATTTTAACTGAGTGGAGTCTTCCAAACCACGATGGAGGTTGTATCTGCCATTTCGCCATAGCCTCTGTTAATCGTTTAAAAAGAGCTGGGTAATTCCTTTTATAGAGTGTATGTATAGAAGAGGTCAGGTGTATGCCCAGATATGGAATGTCTTTTTGTTCCCATTTAAATGGGTGTGATTGCTTAAGGGTCTCTTGGGTCGATTTGGGCAGTGAAAGATTTAAGGCTTTAGATTTGTTATGGTTTATATGTAGCCCTGATATTTCTGAGAATGGATTTATAATTGAATATAGGTTGGGGAGTGATGTAATTGGAGATGTCAATGTCAATAGTAAAATCTGGTACAAGGGGGGTAACTAATGCGCTCAACCAATATAGATAGAAATATTAAAAATAATAAATATAAAGGGAAAAGCAGCCAACATATAAGTGGTCTCACACTGCAGTAATCAATAAAAATGGGGGGTATGTGGCGCTAAACCCCAATAAATAACAATAGAATATCCTAAGGGACGTGATCCCTAGTGATGGGTAACCTTAAAGAGGGGGGTGTAATAATACATTCACATATAAAATGCTGACATCATAAATAAATACATATATAATACAATAAAATGAATGTGCACGATAAAAGTGACCAATAATAATGTTGAGGTAGAAGATAGCAGTAAAAATAATAGTCATATGAAATAAATCTGAATAATAATAACGATAAAAATGTGCAGGATAAAATAAATGAGACAGGGAATGCCTTCTGTGAATCAAATAAATCCAAAGTGCACAGTGCAAAGTGCCAAGACCTGAGGATAAAAAGACCAAGCTGAGGTCTGAATGTGCAGAAAAATCAATCTATAAGGTGCTTCTATGATCAACAATTGCTTCAATGATCAAAAAGATAACTAAAAAGGAATAATCATAGGATATTCAAAACATAGATCAGAAACAAGCGGAGGTCTGAGTGTGTAAGACACTGAGTGGCAGTGCATTGGAAAAAAATGCATTCATCAAGAAACAGATAATAACTGAAACATCAGATCACCAAAAGAGGCATAAGGAGGAGATGCCTGACAGTATGGAATAAATGGACTCCAAAGTAAAGGAGACAACAAAGATATGTCACCTGGTGCACTACTAGTCCCAGTGTACAAAGAAGGTTGTACAGGGGCAAAAAAAAAATCACATTAATATCGCTCAGTATGAAATAAATTTCCTAAAAGAGTTCCAGATGATTTAAATAGAAAAGTTCTGTGTGACTTCCGTGTGGATAGAAACTATAATCAAGTGCTCCGCTGTGTTTTTTCAGGGATGCGCCCCCGTGTTTCCCCCAGCCCCTCACCTCAAAGGATGGCCCCAATAGGCCTAGTAAAGCAGAGGAATCTGTAGATGGTAGCCCTGGTGTCTGGTCCCCTCGCCTTCCTAATGCCCCATACACACGGTCGGATTTTCCGATGGATTCTGTCCTATCGGACAATGTTGTCGTAAATTCCGACCGTGTGTAGGCACCATCGGACAGTTTACATCGGATTGTCCGACGGACAAAGTTCTATCTCCTGCTGGATAAATTTTCCGACAACAAAGTCCGATCACACCAATTCCGATCGTGTGTAGCGTAGTCCGACGGACAAAGTGCTACGCATGCTCAGAAGAAATTCTGTGACGGAAACGCTCGGTCAGGTAAAACTACCGTTCCTAATCGACACAGCACATTCGTCACGCGGCAATGTTAAAATGTCTTTAATGCAGGGCATTCTCTTTTTCTTTACAATGCAAGAAGAATTACGTGTTTTAGCTGCTCCTATTCACACTCACTTCTCACAAACTTATTTATTTATTCTTTTTCAGGATTTCTTGACTAGATGTTTATTTTTCCTCAGATCGTAAAAGAATGTTTTTTATATTTTTTGGATGATTTGTCATTTTTTTTTTTTTGTTTGGAATACATATTTTCAGGATAATTTATTTAGATTTTTGAGGGGGGGTTGTGTGTCTCAACTTAGCAAAACAACATTATTATCATTTGTATTTGTTGCTTAAATTTACTAGGAGGTTGTTTGTTGTTGGTGCCCCTTGTTAATTGGACTTTATTATTTGTGAAATGTACCAGCCTACTCACAAATAAACTGTCATTGTAGAAAAGTAAAACACAATAGGCAATGATTTTTTCAACTCAAAAATACCTTTATTTAGGTCTCAGCAACAAACCAAAGAGGAACGCAGCGATGGAGAAACTTGGGGAATTAGCAAAGCCTTGGACACCCACGGCAAACATAATTTTTCAAGCTTCTAAAATTGGTGGCCTGAGGAGTGCCTATCTAAATAATAAGGGAGTGCTATCTGGTCCTGAAGTCCAAAACATCCGGAACTGCAGCAGATGCCATCTAGGTCCCCAGGCTCTGGTACTACGAGAGGCTCCATCTTCTCTCAGACCAGACTGAATCCAGGTCGTCACTCTCTTGTCTTCCTTGTACGCTTCCTTCCACGCTGTGGTGCTGGTGGGGTGGCAGAAGGAGGAGGCGGAGCATGGTCACTATCACAAACATGTGTGAGTGTGGTCATCCCCCCAGCCATCCCCTTATTTAGGACCCTGAGGATGACCTCCTCACACATGTTGCGTTGCCCCACCTCCATATCCTTTATTTTAGTGGCAACCAAGGAGCCAAAGGCCTCCTCGTAGGTGGGTGTGGCATGTAGGGAGGCTGAAGCATCTCTGATCAGCCGGAGCGCTGACTCTCCCACCTCCCCCACCCTTCTCGCCCTTTTGTAGGGAAGGCGGAGGGGAGGGACTTGGGAGACAGTCAGGCTCCTAGGCCTACCCCCCTCTTGGCTGCCACTACCCACCTCTTGGAGCCAACAAACCCCTTCCTCCTCCTGACTGCCACATTCCACAGCCACCTCCTGGCTGAGGTCTTCCTGTGTATGAAAAAGGGACATAGTTGGAGTTATTTGTTCATCAAACACACACAATTTTCATCTAGTGACTGTTGCAAAATGTTTACAAATAGAAAACCATACAATTCTCAGCCCTGCAGTTTATATTCTTGCCCCAAATGTCTCCAACACAACTGTCAGTTGATATGTCAAACACGTTAGGAACTAAGCAATTGGGGATCCTGAATTAGGTGAACATCATTCCTTTTTCACAAAAATGTGTACAAAACTACTATACCTGGCTCAAGCTGGGCTCCTCCACCTCTTCCAGACTGGAAGGCCCAGGTTGCTCCTCGGAAGCCTCATCAGGGGTGGCATGCATGGAAGGACGCGTGCAAGGAAGAGTCGAGAGTGACTCCCTGACATTAGCCTGGTCTTTGAGAAAATGGAGCCTGTCATAGTACCAGAGCTTGGGGACATAGACCTGATCTGCTGCAGCTCCAGATGCTTGGGACTTCAGGACCTTATTGCGCTCCCTGAAATAGGTACTCCTCAGGCTGCCAATTTTAACTCTTAACTTCTCTACGGTGGCCGTGGGGATCGTTGGCTTTACAAATTCCACAAGTTTCTTCATGGCTGCGTACCTCTTTGGTTTGTTGCTGTACTCGGGGTGTTTAGCCTGCCATAAAAGGGGCATCTCCCTGAACTTATCAATGAAGAGGGGGAGAAAACTCACATCGTTGAACCCCTCCATATTCTCTGCAAGACACAACACCACACAAAACACTATAAATAATGTCAGGCTAAACTCTCCTAATCTTCTCCATAAATAAGCCTCAAGGTCTAATCAGTCTAGGCTAGTTATGTACCAAGTTAAAATTGTACCTTCGTTCTAGTGATCGTCTCGTGCGTGAGCTTTCTCTCCCCTGTCTCACAGATCGTGGCTACGACACAGGCGTGTGACGTTTTATATACAGTGCGCATGCGTCAAACTCCGCCCGCCCCTGACGATCTTTCTCGTCTATTCCCCACCCCTTCTCTTTATGGCGCAGTGGGGAGAGAACATGGCGGGGACACAGCAGGTGTGCCCCAAATATTACACCAACGAGGAGGAGGACGAGGAAAGGCCGGAGGCAGAAACGTCCCGATCCCGGCGGCTGAAATTTAAGGCCTCCAATATGTCTTTTGGAGAAATGTTGGAGATGGTGGACATATTGAAGAGGAGCGACTATGATGGGAAGTATGGGCCTTACCTCAACCCAAATGTCAGAAAGGCCAAGATCATGTCTAAAGTTGTGAGGAGGCTGTACAATCATTTTGGGGTACAACGATCCAAGGAGCAACTGAGGAAACGCTGGTCAGACCTGAAACTGAGGGAGCCCGATCAGTACAGAAAGATCAAGCGAGTTCTTCAAAAAAGTAAGTAGTTGTGTTTTGTGTTTGATTTCTTGCTTGCATACTGCTCCATGTGTTTGGATTTTTTCAATGTTGTACATTAGAAAATGGCCACTTTCATGTTCGTCTGTGCATTCGATCGTACTCAACCTCGATCTTTCTGCCACTGTCATGTTCGTGTGTGTCCATTCGATCGTACTCAACCTCGATCGTTCGGCCACTTATAATACGAGGTTTGGTGAAGTTTTTAGTGAAAGGAAGTTTGTTCTCAATAGAGATGTCATCAAGAATGTAAAGCAAATTTATTCAATGTAAAGGAGAGGTCACTCAGTAGCTGTTTACCCATCTGGACTCTAGAGCACTAGTGCTGGGACACCCAAACCCCCTTTTTATTATGCTTTTCCACACATGTGCTCCAGTGGATACTAGAGGGGTGTCTCCATCAGACAAACTTCTACCAAAAAGCTAGTAAGTTTAGCACCTTTACAAAGTGACTACATTCATGTTGTTGTCATTTGTAACTGGCCAACCAAAAATATTGTCCCTCACTTTCAAGCAATGTTTGACATTTCCTATTTCTGCCCTCAATAGATTGTGGTGCTAAATCTTCCTTTTGTACATTCTCATAGGGGAGCGAAAACTCGGGACGTCTGAGGAAACCAGAAAACCCACACCTCCCAAAGAAGGGGAAAGACCAGAAGCAGAGGAGGAGGAGGAGGAAGGAGAGATCATAGAACTTGGAGAACTTGTCACCACAACAGGTGAGTTTGGGAGAACACAGCTACTGGTAAGCTAATCAATGTATGCCTGCCTCATTTCCAAGACACATTTTTGTTTTTTTTGGTTGTTTTTAGGTGACGTGGATGTTGTGGAAGAAGAATCCCACTTTACCACTGAAAGTGCACACGTACTCATCGGGGAGATAATGGTCTGCAATCGAGATCTAGATGAGATAAAGCAAAACATCAATGATGTTCAACAAAAATTGAAGAACATCATTGATGTTTTAGGGAAAATCTGAAAACGCACCAAGTAATTAACACACATTTGTGGCTGTTTGTGACAACATTTGCAACTTAAGAACTGTGGCAAATTTGGAACATGCACACATTGTGTCCACATGTGCTAGCTCCCATCATGGTGGATGAATGACAATGTTTTGTTGGGGGTGCAACCACTTTACTAACTACTAAAGTGGGTGTGGTGAAGGGGTTGCACCCCCAAAACACGTCCATTGATCCCCATGATGGGAAATTGCACTTTTGAACATTCTAGGCATGTGTTTTACCATCTAATGTCCATTTTGAGACCCAAATTGTGTGCATGTTCTAAATTACCATTTTCCAGGGGTGACCCCCCATGTGATGAAGGCAAGATCAAACACACTTTGAACATATAGTCATGTCTGATCTTGTCTTCACTTTAGAAAGTTGAACTTTGCAAGTTCCTATGTTCAGTCTGTTCTGTTTTGCTCCATGCCTGGTTTTTACAAATGCGGAATGTTAGTAAACAATGTTCGAAAGAACCAAGATCTTGTCAGTTTTGCCAAGAAGTTTGGAAACGCACTTGTGAATGTGTTGTAAGTAAACTTTTGTAATTTTCAAAATGTGTGGCTTCCTTATTTAACCACCTCAGACCCGGACCAATTGTCAGCTTAAGGACCAGAGGTCTTTTTTTCAATTTCGCACTGCACTAATTTAACTGGTAATTGCGCGGTCAATCAATTTTGTAACCAAACGAAATTTGCGTCCTTTTCTTCCCACAAATAGAGATTTCTTTTGATGGTATTTGATTGCCTCTGTGATTTTTATTTTTTGCGATATAAACGGAAAAAAAGCGAAAATTTTGAAAAAAAATGAGATTTTCTACTTTTTGTTATAAGAAAAATCTAATAAACTCAATTTTAGTCAAACATTTGGGCCAAAATGTATTCAGCCACATGTCTTTAGTAAAAAAAATGCCAATAAGCGTATATTTATTGGTTTGCGCAAAAGTTATAGCGTCTACAAACTAGAGTACATTTTCTGGAATTTACACCGCTTTTAATTTATGACTGCCTATTTCATTTCTTGAGGTGCTAAAATGGCAGAGAAGTACAACCCCCCCCCCCCAAATGACCCCATTTTGGAAAGTAGACACCCTAAACTATTTGCTGAGAGGGATGTTGAGCCCATTGAATATTTTTTTTTTTAGTCCCAAGTGATTGAATAAAGACAAAAATAAAAAAGAATTTTTTTTTTTTCAAAAAGTTGTCACTAAATGATATATTGCTCACACATGCCATAGTTATATGTGGAATTGCACCCCAAAATACATTTTGCTGCTTCTCCTGAGTATGGGGATACCACATGTGTGGGACTTTTTGGGAGCCTAGCCGCGTACGGGGCCCCGAAACCCAAGCACCGCCTTCAGGATTTCTAAGGGTGCAAATTTTTGATTTCACTCCTCACTACCTATCACAGTTTCGAAGGCCATAAAATGCCAAAATAGCACAAAACCCCCCCCAAATGACCCCATTTTGGAAAGTAGACACCCCAAGCTATTTGTTGAGAGGCATGGTGAGTATTTTACAGCTCTCATTTGTTTTTGAAAATGAAGAAAGTAAAGAAAAAACATTTTTTTTTTTCTTTTTTCAATTTTCAAAACTTTGTGACAAAAAGCGAGATCTGCAAAATACTCACCATACCTCTCAGCAAATAGCTTGGGGTGTCTACTTTCCAAAATGGGGTCATTTGGGGCCATCTGGGCATTCCATGGCCTCCGAAACTGTGATTGGCAGTGAGAAGTGAAATAAAAAAATTACGCCCTTAGAAAGCCTGAAGGCGGTGCTTGGTTTTTGGGGTTCCGTACGCAGCTAGTCTCCCAAAAAGTCCCACACATGTGGTATCCCCGTACTCAGGAGAAGCAACAGAATGTATTTTGGGGTGTATTTCCACATATGCCCATGACATGTTTGAGCAATATATCATTTAGTGACAACTTTTTGTAAAAAAAAAATATATATTTTTTTTTTTTTCATTATTCAATCTCTTGGGACAAAAAAAAAATATTTAATGGGCTCAACATTGCTCTCAGCAAATAGCTTGGGGTGTCTACTTTCCAAAATGGGGTCATTTGGGGGGGGTTTGAACTTTCCTGGCATTTTATGCACAACATTTAGAAGCCTATGTCACACGTCACCCACTCTTCTAACCACTTGAAGACAAAGCCCTTTCTGACACTTTTTGTTTACATGAAAACATATTTTTTTTTTGCAAGAAAATTACGTTGAACCCCCAAACACTATATATATTGTTAAAGCAAAGGCCCTACAGATTAAAATGGTGGGTGTTGCATTTTTGTTTTCCACACAGTATTTGCGCAGCGATTTTTCAAACGCATTTTTTGTGGAAAAAATACACTTTTTTATTTTAATGCACTAAAACACACTATATTGCTCAAATTTTTGATGAAATAAAAAATATGATCTTAGGCCGAGTACATGGATACCAAACACGACATGCTTTAAAATTGCGCACAAACACGCAGTGGCGACAAACTACATACATTTTTAAAAGCCTTTAAAAGCCTTTACATGATACCACATGTGTGGGACTTTTTGGGAGCCTAGCCGCGTACGGGGCCCCGAAACCCAAGCACCGCCTTCAGGATTTCTAAGGGTGCAAATTTTTGATTTCACTCCTCACTACCTATCACAGTTTCGAAGGCCATAAAATGCCAAAATAGCACAAAACCCCCCCAAATG
Organism: Lithobates sylvaticus; assembly: GCA_028564925.1. NCBI lineage: Eukaryota > Metazoa > Chordata > Amphibia > Anura > Ranidae > Lithobates > Lithobates sylvaticus. Next base: position 143,823,969 of record CM053033.1, read on the forward strand.
ACCCCATTTTGGAAAGTAGACACCCCAAGCTATTTGTTGAGAGGCATGGTGAGTATTTTACAGCTCTCATTTTTTTTGAAAATGAAGAAAGTAAAGAAAAAAAAATTTTTTTTTTCTTTTTTCAATTTTCAAAACTTTGTGACAAAAAGCGAGATATGCAAAATACTCACCATACCTTTCAGCAAATAGGTTGGGGTGTCTACTTTCCAAAATGGGGTCATTTGGGGCCATCTGGGCATTCCATGGCCTCCGAAACTGTGATTGGCAGTGAGAAGTGAAATAAAAAAATTACGCCCTTAGAAAGCCTGAAGGCGGTGCTTGGATTTTGGGGTTCCGTACGCAGCTAGGCTCCAAAAAAGTCCCACACATGTGGTATCCCCGTACTCAGGAGAAGCAACAGAATGTATTTTGGGGTGTATTTCCACATATGCCCATGACATGTTTGAGCAATATATCATTTAGTGACAACTTTTTGTAAAAAAAATATATATTTTATTTTTTTTTCATTATTCAATCTCTTGGGACAAAAAAAAAAAAAATATTTAATGGGCTCAACATTGCTCTCAGCAAATAGCTTGGGGTGTCTACTTTCCAAAATGGGGTCATTTGGGGGGGGGGGGGGGGGGTTGAACTTTCCTGGCATTTTATGCACAACATTTAGAAGCCTATGTCACACGTCACCCACTCTTCTAACCACTTGAAGACAAAGCCCTTTCTGACACTTTTTGTTTACATGAAAACATATTTTTTTTTTTGCAAGAAAATTACGTTGAACCCCCAAACACTATATATATTGTTAAAGCAAAGGCCCTACAGATTAAAATGGTGGGTGTTGCATTTTTGTTTTCCACACAGTATTTGCGCAGCGATTTTTCAAACGCATTTTTTGTGGAAAAAATACACTTTTTTATTTTAATGCACTAAAACACACTATATTGCTCAAATTTTTGATGAAATAAAAAATATGATCTTAGGCCGAGTACATGGATACCAAACACGACATGCTTTAAAATTGCGCACAAACACGCAGTGGCGACAAACTACATACATTTTTAAAAGCCTTTACATGATACCACATTAGATTCACGGAGGAGGTCTACTGCTAAAATTACTGCCCTCGATCTGACCTTCGCGGTGATACCTCACATGCATGGTGCAATTGCTGTTTACATATGACGCCAGACCAACGCTTGTGTATGCCTTTGCGCAAGAAAAGGGGGGGCAGGGGTGCTTTTTTTTTTTTTTTTTAGTTTTTTTTTTTTATTTAGCTTTTTTATTTTATTTTTAAACTGTTCCTTCCATTTTTTTTCTTTGTTATGATTTTTATTGTTATCTCAGGGAATGTAAATATCCCCTATGATAGCAATAGGCAGTGACAGGTACTATTTTTTTGAAAAAATTGGGGTCTATTAGACCCTAGATCTTTCCTCTGCCCTCAAAGCATCTGACCACACCAAGATTGGTGTGATAAAATGCTTTCCCAATTTCCCAATGGCGCGGTTTATATCCGGGAGGGGGGACATTCCCTCCCACTGCTTGTAAAAGCAGTCTAGAGGCTAATTACCTGCTAGAATTGCTTTTACATGAAAGCCGATCACTGGATGAAAAGAATGATACCAAGATGATACCTAAACCTGCAGGCATCATTCTGGTATAACCATTCAAAGTCCAGCAACATACTGGACATATATTGTAATCTTTTTTTTTTCATGCAGCCTCTTGGCTGAACGAAAAAAAGAGATTGATTGGTGGGTATGCCCACCATTAGAATACCTCCCTTCATCCACCCACTTCTAATGATGGGCATACATGCACCATTTATATATGCCGATGCATGGGGGCATCCTCCCGCAAAAGTTATGCCGTGTACACACGGTCGGAATTTCGACCGTATGTACGTGGCATTAGGAGCCAATCGCTCCTCCCCCCCCCACTGCCCCCATGCTTCGGCACATATGCTCTTTTTTTTAACTGTGGTGGTGAAATCACCTCCTACAGCGTTGGAGTCGCGGCTTTATGTATCGTGGGAGCAAACGCTGTTGCTGTCAACATAAATAAATCCGCGCTGCAACTGAGTGGCGCACCTGAAAACAAAAAAATGTTTAACACTAAAACACAGTAAACAAAATTACATACCTGAAAAGCAAGCATGATAAAACATAATAAAACATTGCAGAATAGAATGGAGTAAAAAAAGAGCAACAATAGAGAGAGAATAGAGAGAGAGAGAGAACAATAAAACGACAACTATTTTTGTTTTTTTTATTTTTTTGAGATTCACAGGTAAAAAAGCTCCTGACTGTTAGCGACTGAATCAAAACGCTACCACAAAAAAAATGTTAGCGATCGCAGGGATCAGGCCTGATTCTGCGAACGCTGCAGTTATGTGTGCTTAGTGTTTTGTAAGTGACAGTGATCGATCGATACTGCACTTGGGTGGGCTGGGCTGGGCGGAGGGGGAAAACGCAGGTGCTAGCAGGTATCTGGGCTGATCCCACTAACAATGCGTTTTTTTGGAACCCTAAACTGCTGGGACGCTAGTATAGATCTGATCAGATCAGATATTGATCTGTTCAGATACTGTGCCACTAAGGGAGGTGTATGCTTTGCGCGTGGGTGTTTGCGGTACTGGCACTAACCTGGGGCGACGCAGACCTTATTTGACCCTAAAACCTAATTGATATCACCCGCCGGGCGATCAGGGGGTTAAACCGTTATTGGGTAATAAATGGCGGGTGCCCTGACAGTATAAAAAACAAGCTAACTAACCAGCGTCACCCGTAACAGTAATACAAAAAAACTGGCTACCTAGCGGCACCAGTGACACTAATGCAGCGATCAGAAAAACAATCGCTTAGTGACACTGGTAAAAGGGGGTGAAAGGGTTAACTAGGGGCAATCAGGGGGTTAAACCTTTATTAGGTAATATATGGGGGTACCTGACGCTATATAAAAACCTGACGGGGAACCTAAATAACGAAATAACTAACTGGCTAACCAGCATCACCAGTGACACTTATACGGTGATCACTGGTGAAAGGGTTAACTCTAGGGGCAATCAGGGGGTTAAAACCTTTATTTAGGTTGTAATATGGGGGTACCTGACCTATAAACCTATTTATGAACCTATATAAACATGGCGGTTAAAATAAAAAAAAAATGGTTACCTAGCGACACTAATGCAGCGATCAGAAAAACGATCGCTTAGTGACACTGGCAAAAGGGGGTGAAGGGATTAACTAGGGGCAATCAGGGGGTTTAACCTTTATTAGGGGGGGTAGGGGGCTACCTTGGACCTAAAACTAACTGCCCTGACAGTTATTACAGTCACACTGACACTAAATGCAGTGATCAGTAAATAAATGATCACTGCAATTAGTGACACTGTGACTGGGGGGCAGGGGGTGATCTGGGGGGTGATCAGGGGGTGACAGGGGGGTGGAATATGTACCTATGTGTACTGGTGTCAGTGTACTGTTTGTGCACTAACCTTTACACGTTCTCTCCTCGGCGTTCCGGTCACATAGACCGGCGCACCGAGCGTGACATCACTTCCGCCTTCCTGTCTATACAATAGACAGGAAGGGGAAGCTTTTCATTCGCCAGGAGCGATCGCGAGGGGGTGGCCAGAAACCACTGGCCGTCCCCTCGTCCCGGATCGCTCCTGAAGCGATGCCGACCGTCCCCGCCGGCGGAGGGGGTTCCGATCGGACACCCCACCCGCCGGAAGAATGTCACGTACAGGTACGTGATTTTGCCTGTACGTGCCATTCTGCCGACGTATATGTACATGGGGCGGTCGGCAAGTGGTTAAAAACACAAAAGCATTATGTATGTCAAAAGTAAAGGATTTGGGGGGCAATGGGTGTTATTTACTAAAGGCAATTCCAGTTTGCACTGCAAGTGTATTTTCCAGGGCACTTTTGCAGTGCACTTGTAGAGCATAGTGGATTTGGCTTATGTAAATGACACCCACAGTGCTTTGTACGAAAACACTGTACAGGACGCCGTGGCTGGGTCCTGGAAGGACGCTATATTTCCCCTCTGTTTGGACTGTGGTCCCTTTAAGGGAACAAAAAGGGTTAACTTACCTGTCAGAGGAGGTGGGTTTAAAAACAAGACAGGAAGTTGCAGATGGGTGTGGAGGAGTGCAGAGGAGATCGTGGTTTGTGTGTGGTTTGATTTGTAGCAACCAAAGTCGACAGCAGCGTTCGGCCTGGAAGCCCCCTAGCAGTTGAAGTCACCTGCGACAGCACCCCAGGACTGTGTTTGATTGCGATAGCAATGCTGGACTGTGATAGTCGGTGAGACTAAAACCTTTTTCTTTTGTTTTGCTGCTGTGAAGCTGTTTAAGTTTAATAAACTTCCTTTTTGAACTAAAAGCCTGTGTCCTGCGGTCTAGCTGGTCCCCCGAACTTTACAAGTGGTGCTCGAATGCGGGCAGGACAGAGTAACAGGCGTTTTTTTTTTTTTTTTTTTGCATTTGAATTTAAAACTGACATTTAAAGGGACAGTACAGTGGGTTTATGTCCTGGGTTAAAGCTGCCCAAACCCTGAAAGCTGAAGCAATGGAGGAACTAATTAAACAACTGTCCCTGGCTAATATGCAAGCGCAGACCCGCCATGAAGAAAATACTCGCCTGTTGGTGGCTCAGTTGGCAGCACAGCAAGCAACCCAGCAAGGGGTTATGCAGGCTCAGGTGGCTGCCTTAAAAGAAGTAGTGCAGCAGTTTTCTCAGGGTCGTGAGCAAGCGGCTGTTGCCCCTGGCAACCAAGTGACCGTGAGGGCAAGCCATTTTTTGCAGAAATTGTCCCTGAGTGATGATGTAGAGGCTTTTCTTGCTACATTTGAGAGGACGGCAGAGAGAGAAGGGTGGCCCCAGGACCAGTGGGCGGGCCTAATTGCACCTTTTCTCACCGGAGATCCTCAAAAAGCCTACTTCGACCTGCCACCAGAGGACGCTAAAGACTATCAAAAACTAAAGGCAGAAATACTGGCTCGTTTGGGGGTGACTACGGCCGTTCGGGCCCAACGAGTGCACCAATGGAAGTATTGTCCAGATCGTCCACCACGGTCTCAAATGCATGACCTGGTGCAACTGGTAAAAAAATGGCTGCAGCCCGAAGTGTTGTTGGGCCCCCAAATCGTGGAGCGGGTCGTGCTGGACCGATACCTACGGTCACTGCCAGACGACCTTCAACGGTGGGTCAGCCATGGAGACCCCAAAACAGTGAACCTCCTTGTCGAGATGGTAGAGCGATATACAGTGGTGGAGGATCTGCTTGGCCCTACCAAGCGCCAAGGGCCCAGTCTGCCACGGCCTATTCGATCGACCGCCGCCCTTCGAAAGGATGTCCCCCGGAGCCCTGGAATCAACACCCCGGAAGGTCAAGAGTCACTCCCAGTACCTCCTCAGCGATCTGTTCCTGTTCGGAGAGGAGGGGATGTACAATGTTGGCGATGTCATTCCTGGGGCCATACCCGGGCCCACTGCCCACTGCAAGAGGAGCCCATGGAATGCGGGGTTCTTCGGAGGGGGTCTTTTGTTGCTCATAGAGCATGTACCACACACCTTGACCGTGGAGAAGAGAAATTTGAGTGTGTAGTCCAAGTGAACCACCTCCCTGCCTGGGCTTTGCTGGATTCCGGAAGCATGGTAACCCTGGTTCATCCTAGAGTAATTGGGAAGATCGGTCCGGTAAGCAAAACTTTACGGGTTGTGTGCATTCACGGGGACACTAGAGAGTACCCTCTCATCTCGGTGTCCATCTCCACAGCATATGGCACTGGTACTCAAGAGGTGGGGGTGGTAAAGAACTTGATACATGATGTTATCATAGGACGAGACTGTCCATTTTTTGAAAAACTGTGGGGACAAGAACTACCTGAACGATCCCAAGACTGGGGAGAAACTAGTTCCTCTGTTCCTACGGTTGAGGGTAATAACCCTAAGATGCCAAATGTACCTAATGTGGATCCAGTTGATACAAATGCTAATGATTGGGTTAATGGTGATGAAAGTAGTGCTGATACTGTTAATGGTGTCAAAATGTGTGGTTCGCAGACCTACCTGAACACTGAGGAGGGGGAACCTTCCCCACTTCAGGTAATGCTGGGTGAAGAGGATGAGGAAGTGGCCTCTACCCCTGCCCTGCCGGATTTGGGTGTTCCCCAGGGGACATTTGGTACTGCCCAGATGCAGGACCCCACTTTGGCCCGTGCACGGGAACAAGTTATAGTATTAAATGGGGTACCCCAAGAGCCAGGTGCGAATGAGCGGTGGCCTCACTTTGCAATATGTAATGAATTGCTTTATCGGGTTACCAAAGTGAGAGAAAATGTGGTAGAACAATTATTGGTACCCCAACAGTATAGACGCAAGGTCCTGGACCTGGCCCATGATGATGTTTTAGGGGGACACCTGGGAGTTGAAAAGACGGAGGCACGGATCACCGACCGGTTTTACTGGCCAGGTCTGAAAGCAGAGGTAAGAAGATACTGTGCCTCTTGTCCCACCTGTCAGTTGACCGCGCCGGTGACCCACTTCCGGAGCCCTTTGGTCCCTCTGCCCATAATTGAGGTCCCATTCGAGAGGATAGCCATGGATATAGTGGGTCCTTTGGTAAAGTCAGCTCGAGGTCACTCCTATATACTGGTGATCCTTGACTATGCCACCCGATATCCTGAAGCGCTACCTCTGCGGAATACCTCCTCTAAGGCTATTGCTCGGGAATTATTCCAGTTGTTTACACGGACTGGTTTTCCCAAGGAAATACTCACGGACCAGGGCACCCCGTTTATGTCGAGGGTTATGGCTGATGTGTGCAAGCTGTTCCGGATTAAACAGCTGCGCACATTGGTCTACCATCCACAAACGGATGGGTTGGTAGAGCGCTTTAATAAGACCCTTAAGTCTATGCTCAAGCGGGTTGTACAAAGGGATGGGAAAGACTGGGACTGCCTGTTACCCGCTCTCCTGTTTGCTATCCGGGAAGTGCCCCAGGCCTCCACTGGGTTTTCGCCCTTTGAGTTGGTATATGGGCGGAGACCTCGCGGACTACTGGATTTTGTTAAAGAGGAATGGGAAAGTGAACCTATTCAGCATAAGAGTGTTCTTGAATATGTTTCCCAAATGCAGGAGAGGATCCGAACTGTGATGCCTCTAGTCAAAGAACATTTGCAAAAAGCCCAGGAGGCTCAACGACGGGTTTATAATAGGGCTGCTAGAATAAGGAACTTCCAAGTGGGGGATCGAGTAGCGGTGTTGATCCCCACTGTGGAAAGTAAATTCTTGGCCAGGTGGCAGGGTCCCTTTGAAGTTGTAGAAAAAGTGGGAGAGGTAAATTATAGAGTCCACCAACCAGGTAAGAGGAAACCCTATCAGATATACCATGTAAACTTGTTAAAGCCCTGGACAGACAGGGAACCGGTGACTTCCCTGGCTGGTGCAAGACTTGAGCCTCGGGTTGGGGTGGAGAGTGTCCAAGTAGCAAATACCCTGTCTAGAGTCCAAAGTCAGCAGGCAAAGGAGTTCTTGCAGAGAAATAAAGAGAAATTTTCAGACTTGCCAGGGCTCACTAGTGTCATAGAGCATGATATTGTCACGGAACCAGGAGTCAACGTTTTTGTCCGGCCTTACCGCATTCCAGAGGCCCAAAGGAAGGCTGTTTCAGAGGAAGTGAAGAAGATGTTAGACCTGGAGATTATTGAGGAATCACAGAGTGAGTGGTCAAGCCCGATTGTGTTGGTACCGAAGCCCAACGGGACTCTGCGATTCTGCAATGATTTTCGGAAACTAAATGAAGTTTCACGGTTTGATGCCTACCCCATGCCCCGGGTAGATGAGCTTATTGAGAGACTAGGTCCAGCCAGGTATATCACTACATTAGACCTTACCAAGGGGTATTGGCAAATCCCGTTGACTAAGGCTGCTAGAGAGAAAACTGCTTTTTCTACCCCAGAGGGAAGTTTTCAGTACAAGAGAATGCCTTTTGGATTGCAAACTGCTCCAGCCACATTTCAAAGGGCAATGGATAGGATTTTACGTCCTCACCGGGAGTATGCCTCAGTATACTTGGATGACATAGTCATTTTTAGCAGAGACTGGGAATCGCACTTGCCCAAAGTCCAGGCAGTACTGGACTCCCTTTGGAAGGAGGGGTTTACAATAAACCCGGAAAAATGTGCTTTGGGAATGGAGGAGGTGAAATACCTGGGCTATGTTGTGGGTAGAGGGGTAGTAAAACCTCAGGTCAACAAGGTAGAGGCTGTACAGAATTGGCCCCGCCCCCTCACAAAAAAACAGGTACGTGCATTCCTGGGTATGGTGGGATACTACAGGAGGTTTGTACCCAACTTTGCCACGTTGGCAGCTCCATTGACCGATCTGACTAAGGGTCGGAAATCGGTCATGGTGGAGTGGAATGCAGACGCTGAGAAGGCTTTTTTGGAGCTCAAGTCGGCACTGTGCCAACACCCTGTCCTAGTAGCACCCAATTTTTCAAAAGAGTTTGTTGTACAGACTGATGCTTCCGATGTAGGATTGGGAGCGGTGTTGTCACAGGTTATTCATGGCGAAGAGCACCCAGTAGTCTTCCTCAGTAGGAAGTTAACACCAGCGGAGAAAAACTACACTATAATTGAACGAGAGTGTCTGGCCATTAAGTGGGCTCTGGAATCCCTCAGATATTACCTTTTGGGGAGGAAGTTTAGGCTGATTTCTGACCATGCCCCTTTAACATGGCTGAGACAAGGTAAAGGGACTAATGCCAGGGTTACTCGGTGGTTCCTGGCACTCCAGGAATTTAAATTTGTAGTGGAGCATAGGCCCGGGAGACTGCATCAAAATGCAGATGCCCTCTCCCGAGTCCATTGTTTGAGCTCCACTGTTGCCTCCACCTCCTTGGCGTTGGGGCACAGGGGGGGGATATGTACAGGACGCCGTGGCTGGGTCCTGGAAGGACGCTATATTTCCCCTCTGTTTGGACTGTGGTCCCTTTAAGGGAACAAAAAGGGTTAACTTACCTGTCAGAGGAGGTGGGTTTAAAAACAAGACAGGAAGTTGCAGATGGGTGTGGAGGAGTGCAGAGGAGATCGTGGTTTGTGTGTGGTTTGATTTGTAGCAACCAAAGTCGACAGCAGCGTTCGGCCTGGAAGCCCCCTAGCAGTTGAAGTCACCTGCGACAGCACCCCAGGACTGTGTTTGATTGCGATAGCAATGCTGGACTGTGATAGTCGGTGAGACTAAAACCTTTTTCTTTTGTTTTGCTGCTGTGAAGCTGTTTAAGTTTAATAAACTTCCTTTTTGAACTAAAAGCCTGTGTCCTGCGGTCTAGCTGGTCCCCCGAACTTTACAACACGTAGCACACCATTTTTGGGAATACACACATTTCTGGCATGGTGATGAAAAGGAGTATTTTGGGTGTCAGTTATGCACTACAAACCTTCTCTAGACAAAAGATTAGGTATCACACACACAACATGAGAAGATTCTTTTTGGGAAGAAGAGACTGTTACCTCCTTTTGCCCAGAAAGTGCATTACCACTGTTGAAGCTAAAGGGCAAAAATTTATATCTCAAATAAGCTATAATACGGAAATGACAAGAAATCATAGGTTTGTTTAAAAAATATATTTATTAAAAAATGCCTCTCACACATAAGGCATGGCAGAGCAATGGCCCCCCTACCCACAAAGAACTCCATATATTGCTCGCGGACCTCGCGGGCATTTAGAGGGGGCAAGCCTGGACGTGCCGCTTGAAGGGCTGTGAGGTCGGCATTGGAAGACCCGTCCACATCTGGGCCAACGGCCACCACATAGTTGCTGTTGTGTCTTTTCAAAAAGTTGTGCAATATGCAGCAGGCAAGAACTATGTGGTTCAGTTTGTATTCCGCCAAGTTAATAGCCGTCAAAAACAGGCGGAAGCGGCTGGCCAGGATCCCGAAGGTGTTCTCCACCACTCTGCGGGCTCTCGACAGCCGTAATTGAAGACCCTCTGGTCTGGGGTGAGGGTCCTCATCGGGAAGAGCCTCATCAGATGGGGAGTCAGCGCAAACGCTTCATCTGCGACAAAGACGAAGGGGAGTCCTTCTGCATTCTCCTCTGGAGGTGGCAAGCACAGACTGCCACTTTGGAGACGCCAGTAGAACTTCGTGTGCGCAATGGCACCACCATCCGAGATCCGGTCGTTCATCCCCACGTCCATATACAAAAAATCGTATGTCGCCGACACCACCGCCAACATCACTACACTATTAAACCCCTTATAATTATAATAGTAGGACCCCGAGTTGGGGGGTGGGACGATGCGGACGTGTTTCCCATCAATTGCACCTCCGCAGTTAGGAAAGTCCCAACGGCTGGCAAAGTGGGAGGCCACAGTCTGCCATTCCTGTGGTGTGGAAGGGAACTGGAGTGAAACAAGAAAAAATAATTAGTCACTTTGCACATAAACATTGCAAGCAGATTAGACACTAAACATCTTGGAACAAGATCAGACTTTTAAATTTTAAGCTTGAAAGTATTTGCACCCAAAAGTAGAGGGTCCTCCTAGCAGATTACTCACCCCCATCAATCCCCCCACTTCTGATGGGCCATTGACAATAACTAGGGGTTTTGGGGGGGGGGGGGTTTGGACAGGTAACCCTCTGCACTTCATTGATTGCCAAATGGCTCAAAAATGTGTGCTAGTTTGGCCAGACCCTCCTTACTTAACACTATTGGCAGCCCACAGGAAAGATAAAAGAACATTCCAAATCCCCCCCCCCCCCCCCCCAAAAAGGGAAGCACATTTTGACATTCTGCAATTACCTAGCAAGCTAATAGGAGGGAAAAAACCCCAAAAAAGAGCAAATGGAAAGTATGGAGCCAGCCCCTTGCACTACATGCTTTGCTGAATTCATCCCTAAAGGTGCCCACTATAAAGAGGTAGGTATATAGTGTGTATTGACCCTGGGAAAGCCAGCAGATAGAGGATTGGTAGCATCTGACAGAGCAGTTGGGGAAGGGGGTTCCTAATGAGTTTGGCACCCCCCCCCCCCCAAAAAAAATGGGGAAAAAAGGGGCTCTGCATGAAGTAAAACACACAGCAAACATTTGTGCATATTTTAGGGGGTGTATGGGGGAAAACAATACTATGCAGCAGACAAAATACATTGCTTAAGTGACTAGGCCATAGGTGTCTATTGGGCCAGAAGAGCATGCTGGGGAGGTAAGTGAAGGGAAAAATGCAGGAAGGAGAAAAGGGGCACAGCATATTAGAGCATATTGCAATCATGGTAATTAGGGAAGGAGGTCAAAAATACAAGACATTAGCAAACAGAGCATACATAGAAGGGAATAGTAAAGGAGAAATGTTACCTTAATATAGTCCTCCTGCAGGACCTGGATGATGGCAGAACAGGTCTCTGGAATAATGATTCCCAGGGCCTGGGGAGAGATACCTGAGGAGAACTTCAAATCCTGAAGGCTTCTCCCTGTCGCCAAGTACCTCAACGTAGCAACAAGCCTCTGCTCCGGAGTGATGGCTTGTCTCATGCAGGTATCCTGCCGGCTGATAAAAGGGGTCAGCAAAGCCAAAAGACGGTGAAAAACGGGGTCCGTCATCCGGAGAAAGTTCCTGAAATCATCAGGATTATTCTCCCGGATCTCACGAAGCAAAGGCATGTGCGAGAACTGATCACGCTGAAGCAACCAATTCTTGGTCCACATACTCCTCGTCACTCTGTTCATGGATGGGTCTTGGCTCAAAGCCCGACACCAATTCCGCGTACAGCACGAATTCGGCGACGAGTACGTACGGGAAACATCGCTCACAAACGGTCGGCTGGTCAGAACGGACAAACAGAAAGCACCGATAAACAGCAAGGCCTGAAAGAACGAAATGAATACCAGAAACGAGCAGACAATAAGCAGTGAAAATCAAAGCTACCTATATCAAGATATAGGCCGCAATGACCAACAAATGCGAACTGACTACACGCACTAATAACCAGATCCACACGACAAGCACAAACTGAAGAGCAGTAACGATCTGAGTCACAAAACTGAGAAGCGCGAATCGTAAGTCCCGAAACTTCAACTAACTCGCGATAAACACGGGATCAGCAGAAGGAGCCCAACGGGTGCAGGACGTGGTGCTGTGCTTCCCTTTTCTAGTCTCGTGGAAGACGACTTATGTCACGACATTCTTGAAGACCGGAAATTCCGACAACGTTGTCCGACCGTGTGTACGCAACACCAACATCGGACAACGTCCGGCAGAAATGATCCGACGGAACTGGTCATCGGAAAATCTGACCGTGTGTATGGGGCTTAAGGGTTTCTGTGCGTTTTTTCCTGCCTCACAATCCGGTCCCCAAAGAGGTTCCAAACGTCACTCCAGGTGGAAGCAATCGCTCCCAATACGAATCAGCATATAGGGTGGGGGATACAGAAAAAAACGGCGCTCCGATGTGTAGTAAAATAGCGGTAATATTTATAAAAAGAACATATCCACTTACATAGCAGTTTGAATGAAGCCGCTCAGAGATACAGGAACTTCCAGGTCTCGGCCGATAAACAGGAAGTGGGTGCCTATTCCACTTCCTGGTTATCGGCCGAGACCTGGAAGTTCCTGTATCTCTGAGCGGCTTCATTCAAACTGCTATGTAAGTGGATATGTTCTTTTTATAAATATTACCGCTATTTTACTACACATCGGAGCGCCGTTTTTTTCTGTATCCCCCACCCTATATGCTGATTCGTATTGGGAGCGATTGCTTCCACCTGGAGTGACGTTTGGAACCTCTTTGGGGACCGGATTGTGAGGCAGGAAAAATGCACAGAAACCCTTAGGAAGGCGAGGGGACCAGACACCAGGGCTACCATCTACAGATTCCTCTGCTTTACTAGGCCTATTGGGGCCATCCTTTGAGGTGAGGGGCTGGGGGAAACACGGGGGCGCATCCCTGAAAAAACACTGCGGAGCACTTGATTATAGTTTCTATCCACACGGAAGTCACACAGAACTTTTCTATTTAAAACATCTGGAACTCTCTCCTTTATATATATATCTTTTAGGAAATTTATTTCATACTGAGCAATATTAATGCGATTTTTTTTTTTTTTGTTTGCGATTTTTTTTTTTTTTGCCCCTGTACAACCTTTATTGTACACTGGGACTAGTAGTGCACCAGGTGACATATCTTTGTTGTCTCCTTTACTTTGGAGTCCATTTATTCCATACTGTCAGGCATCTCCTCCTTATGCCTCTTTTTTTGTGATCTGATGTTTCAGTTATTATCTGTTTCTTGATGAATGCATTTTTTTCCAATGCACTGTCACTCACTGTCTTACACACTCAGACCTCCGCTTGGTTCTGATCTATGTTTTGAATATCCTATGATTATTCCTTTTTAGTTATCTTTTTGATCATTGAAGCAATTGTTGATCATAGAAGCACCTTATAGATTGATTTTTCTGCACATTCAGACCTCAGCTTGTTTTTTTTTTATCCTCACGTCTTGGCACTTTGCACTGTGCACTTTGGATTTATTTGATTCACAGGAGGCATTCCCTGTCTCATTTATTTTATCCTGCACATTTTTATCGTTATTATTATTCGGATTTATTTCATATGACTATTATTTTTACTGCTATCTTCTACCTCAACACTTATTTATTGGTCACTTTTATTGTGCACATTCACTTTATTGTATTATTTATGTATTTATTTATAATGTCAGCATTTTATATGTGAATGTATTATTACACCCCCCTCTTTAAGGTTACCCATCCCTTAGGATATTCTATTGTTATTTATTGGGGTTTAGCACCTCATACCCCCCATTTTTATTAATGTCAATAGTAAATCATCTGCAAATAGCAGACATTTATGTTCAAGTCCCCTGCACTCTATTCCCTTTATGTTAGGACATGTTCGAATCTTTATTGCCAGTGGCTCGATTGCTAAAGCGAAAAGTAGTGGTGATAATGGGCATCCTTGTCTAGTTCCCCTCCTGATAGCCAGGGGTTGGGAGGAGTAACCCCGAAGCATCAGGGAAGCTGATGGGGTATCATATAGGGTCCGAAGGAGACCCAGAAAACTCTCGCCAAAACCAAAACGTCCTAGTACTTCAAACAGATAATCCCAGGAAAGAGAATCAAACACCTTCTGGATGTCTAAGGAAAGTAACATTCCTTTTCTGGTTCCCCCACCATCCCAATTTGACTGTATTGCTAATATCAAGTTTATCAGTCTACGGGTTTGGTCAGATGCCTGTCTTTGCGGGACAAACCCTGTCTGGTCAGGGTAAATATATTGTGGGAGGAAGGTATTTAATCTTGTGGCCTGTAGCTTAGTCAATATTTTTAGGTCCGTGTTAATCAATGAAATCGGGTTCCTTTCCTGGTTTTGGTATAACGTTTATGTATGCAGCATTTTCATGATCTGGGAGTTTAGTACCCCGTCTTAGATCATTGAAATATGCACAAAGGTGGGGGGTAAGTACGTGTTGGTATTTTTTATAGTATATCCCCGGGTAGCCATCTGGACCTGGTGCTTTGGAGGGATGAGTTGTCTTAATGGGCATCTGGATCTCTGCTTCCGTGATCACTTCATTCATTAAAGCAGCATGATCTTGGGTCAGTTTGGGCAGCTGTATATCTCGAAAAAAAATCATTAACTTTGGATTGATCGGGTGACTTTTGTGGACTATACAGTTTAGTATAAAATTTGTAAAATTATTTTATAATTAGTTCTGGGTTTTGAGTGAGGTGTCCTGAAGACATCTTCAACTTAGGTAAGGTTGCAGTGTATGGTCTGGGTACCAACTTTCTTGCTAACAAAGTGGTAGGTTTGTTTCCCATGGTATAGTATTTATGTTTTGACCAGCTAATACGCTTTTCTGGCTGTGTCGTTAGACTGAGATTTAATGTTAATCTAGCTTCCTCTATCTTGTTGTTGAGATCTAACCGGGGATTCCTGTGTTGTTCTGTTAAGAGATCTTCCAGATCTTTTTCCAGTTTTTTAATTGTAAGTTCCCGATTTTTTTTCATTCTAGCTGTAATCTGTATAAATTTTCCACATATTGTTGCCTTATGGGCAGCCCAGTTAATTACTGGGGAAGTGTCTTGGGATTTGTTATTCTTAAAGTAGTTCTGTATTTCCTTTTCCATTTCAGTGTAGGTAATAGGATCTGTAAGTAAACTAGCATTTAGTCGCCATGGTGAGGGGGTAGCTTTGGCCCACAGTCCTTTGGTGGTGAGTTTTATCGGGGAATGGTCGGACCAGGGGGTAGTGAGTATTTTGACTGATGTAATGAATGGGAGTAGAGGGGTATGTACTAGTATGTGGTCAATCCTACA
Source organism: Lithobates sylvaticus (assembly GCA_028564925.1). Lineage (NCBI taxonomy): Eukaryota > Metazoa > Chordata > Amphibia > Anura > Ranidae > Lithobates > Lithobates sylvaticus. The sequence continues at coordinate 143,839,317 of CM053033.1, forward strand.
GTAAGCATGATGTGCCTGAGAATAAAATGTGAAGTCTCTAACTGTGGGGTTATGTTCCCTCCAAGTATCAATAAGATCATGATAATGAAGTAGACTGCGATCTGGCTACTGTCACTAGGAGGGTGCCGTAAGAGTAAATATTTTATTAAATCTTTTCATGTGACAACACTGAAGAAATTACACTTTGCTACAATGTAAAGTAGTGAGTGTACAGCTTGTATACCAGTGTAAATTTGCAGTCCCCTTAAAATAACTCAACACACACCCATTAATGTTCAAACCTGCTGGCAACAAAAGTAAGTTGTTGTGCTTTTTAACTGCTTTGCGACCGCCGGCTGTCAATTGACGGCCAGGCAGCGCAGCTCTCGTGGCAGGAGGGCATCATATGACGCCCTCCCCTTCCCGGCCCTCCAAAGAGTGCGCGCGCGCCGCTGTGTCACTGGGCACCCGATGCGCGTGCCCGGCGGCCGCGATGTCCGCCGGGCACCCGCGATTGCCCGGTAACACAGCAGGACCGTGGATCTGTGTATGTAAACACACAGATCCACGGTCCTGTCAGAGGAGAGGAGACCGATGGTGTGTTCTCAGTACAGAGTCCCCTCTCCCCACAGTTAGAATCACTCCCAGGGAACATATTAACCCCTTCAGTGCCCCCTAGTGTTAACCCCTTCCCTGCCAGTCACATTTATACAGTAATCAATACATAATACAAAAAAAATACAAAATGCTATAAATCTATCCTCTATTTTGTAGGCGCTATAACTTTTGTGCAAACCAACCAATATACGCGTATTGCGATTTTTTTTTTTTTTTTTTTTTACCAAAAATATGTAGAAGAATACGTATCAGCCTAAACTGAGGAAAAATAGAAAATTTTATATATTTTTTGGGGATATTTAGTATAGCAAAAAGTAAAAAATATTGTTTTTTTTTTAAACTTGTCACTCTTCTTTTGTTTATAGCGCAAAAAATAAAAACCACAGAGGTGATCAAATACCACCAAAAGAAAGCTCTATTTGTGGGGTCAAAATGATAACAATTTCATCTGGGTACAGTGTTGTATGACCGCTCGATTGTCATTCAAAGTGAGGGGTATCAGGAGATTTGTCTTTGGTCCTGGTGGTCTGTAGCATAGCAGTATATGAATGCTGTCTTGGGGTGTTGTTTGCAGATGTAGAGAAAGTGTCTCCATAAAAGGCACTGGGTTCTGTAGCGTAGGTTTGCCGAGCTTAAGGTGAGATTTGAAGATCACTGCTAGGCCTCCTCCTTTTTTTCCTATTCTATGCTCCGTTAGGATCCTGTATTTTTCAGGGACCAATTCGGTTAGGATGGTGTTGCAGTCGGGTGTTAGCCAGCTTTCCGTAATGAATAGACAATCTAAATTGTTTTGGGTGATGAAGTCGTGGACTTCTTGTCTGTGCTTGACTGCCGATCTGGTGTTAATCAGAGCGCATGTTAAGTGTTGTGGCTGAATTGGGGTCTTCCTTTGATTGGTGGTTGATTGTGGGTTGATCCTTAGTAGGGATGAGCCGAACACCCCCGGGTTCGGTTCGCACCAGAACCTTCGAACCGACCGAAAGTCTGCGCGAATTTTCGCACCCTATACGTTATAATGGACGCGAACGTTCGAAATCAAAAATGCTAATTACAACGGCCAATATGCATGTTAATGTCATAAAACAGGTTTGGGGACCCGGGTCCTGCCCCAGGGGACATATATCAATGCAAAAATAACTTTTAAAAACTAACGTTTTTTCGGGAGCAGTCATTTTAATGATGCATAAAGTGAAAAAAAAAAAAGTGAAATTTTCCTTTAAATATGGTACCTGGGGGGTGTCTAAAGTATGCCTGTGAAGTGGCATGTGTTTCCCGTGTTTAGAACTGTCCTTGCACAAAATGACATTTGTAAAGGAAAAAAAGAAGCCATTTAAAACCACTTGCGGCTTTAATGTCATGTCTTGTCCTGGCCGCCATTAATAGATATAATTAATAGATCAAGATTTGTACTTGCATGCACCTGTTGAACCGGGCAGAAAAATTGGGCCTTTGGTGGTGGTGGTGGTGGTGGTGGACGGTGTTGCCACAAGACTGTAAGCCCTCACAGTTACTCTTGGTGGGCGCAGGAATGGGCCCTGCTGTGAGTTAGTAGATCAAGATTTGTAATTGCATGCACCTGTTGAACAGGGCACAAAAATTGGGCCTTTGGTGGTGGTGGTGGTGGTGGACGGTGTTGCCACAAGACTGTAGGCCCTCATAGTTACTCTTGGTGGGCGCAGGAATGGGCCCTGCTGTGAACTATTAGATCAAGATTTGTAATTACACGCCCCTGTTAAACAGGGGCTGAAAAATTGTGCCTTAGGCATTGGTGCTGGTGCCACAACACTGCAACCCCTCACAGATACTGTACTCTTAGCACAGCAATGAGACCTGTTGCAAAGCATTGCCTAAAAATTGTAATTACACGCCCCAACAGGGGCTGAAAAATTGTGCCTTAGGCACTGGTGCCACAACACTGCAACCCCTCACAGATACTGTACTTGGAGCACAGCAGTCACACCTGTTGCGAAGCATCTTTTTAAAAAATTGTAATTACACGCCCCTGTTAAACAGGGGCTGAAAAATTGTGCCTTAGGCATTGGTGCTGGTGCCACAACACTGCAACCCCTCACAGATACTGTACTCTTAGCACAGCAATGAGACCTGTTGCAAAGCATTGCCTAAAAATTGTAATTACACGCCCCAACAGGGGCTGAAAAATTGTGCCTTAGGCACTGGTGCTGGTGCCACAACACTGCAACCCCTCACAGATACTGTACTTGGAGCACAGCAGTCACACCTGTTGCAAAGCATTTTTAAAAAAAAATGTAATTACACGCCCCTGTTAAACAGGGGCTGAAAAATTGTGCCTTAGGCATTGGTGCTGGTGCCACAACACTGCAACCCCTCACAGACACTGTACTCTTAGCACAGCAATGAGACCTGTTGCAAAGCATTGCCTAAAAATTGTAATTACACGCCCCAACAGGGGCTGAAAAATTGTGCCTTAGGCACTGGTGCTGGTGCCACAACACTGCAACCCCTCACGGATACTGTACTTGGAGCACAGCAGTCACACGTGTTGCGAAGCATTTTTTAAAAAAATTGTAAGTACACGCCCCTGTTATACAGGGGCTGAAAAATTGTGCCTTAGGCACTGGTGTGGTGGCATGGATCATTGAGGAGGAGGAAGAGGATAGTCAGTGAACATAACAGGACAGTCACTCAGCATCAGCATAGGCAGTCTTGAAGGGATGTGACATTATAAATTATTCCGTTATATCCGCTTCAGGTGCCTGGTAGCTGGTGGTGATCCAAGACTGATTCATTTTGATGAAGGTCAGTCGATCAACCGAGTCGGTGGACAGGCGCACCCTATGATCGGTGACAAATCCTCCAGCAGCACTGAATGTGCGTTCGGAAAGAACGCTGGAGGCAGGACAGGCCAGTAGCTCAATTGCATACTGTGCAAGCTCTGGCCAGTGATCCATCCTCAGGACCCAGTAAGCCAGATGATTTTCGGTGGGAAAGGTGTCCAAGTCTGACCTTGCCCCAAGGTATTCCTGCACCATGTATATCAGACGCTGGCGATGGTTGCTGGAACCGATCATACCTTGGGGCTGCGGACTAAAAAATTGTCTGAACGCATCGGTCAGACGTCCACCTTCCCCACCGCTCCTTCTGCTACTGACCGAAGCCTCAGCAACTCGTCGTCCAGGACCAGGAGTTTGTAACCTCCCAGTTTCTGGGAACGCGTTGCACAGACCTTTCTGCAAGGCCTCCCTGAGATGTCTCATCCTCTGCTCCCTCTGCGACGGCAAGATAAGGTCCGCAACCTTACCCTTGTACCGTGGATCAAGGAGAGTGGCCAGCCAGTAATGGTCCCTCTCCTTGATCCGAAGAACACGAGGATCCTTCCGCAGGCTTTTCAGGATCAGGGAGGCCATGCAGCGTAGGTTAGCTGAGGCATTCGGTCCGGAGTCTTCTGGGTCACTGAGGATGACATGATCGCCAGCCACCTCCTCCCAGCCACGTACAAGTCCACTGGTTTGTTGGGACTGTACATCATCCCTAAAAGACTGCTGCTGCTGATGCTGAGTGCCAGGCTCCACCTCCATGCTCACACAATCCTCCTCCTCCTCCTCCTCCTCATCCTCTTCCTGTGTGATGGGTGGGACAGAAGGAACACTGTCCGGATAAAGGGGGCCTTGAGAGGCAAGGAAGTCCTTCTCTTTCTGCCTCAAGTGCCCTGTCCATTATCCCACGCAGCGTATGCTCCAACAGGTGGACAAGAGGTACAGTGTCACTGATGCATGCACTGTCACTGCTCACCATCCTCGTGGCCTCCTCAAATGGTGTGAGGACAGTGCATGCATCCCTGATCATGCTCCACTGACGTGGGGAAAAAAAACCAAGCTCCCCTGACCCTGTCCTTGTGCCGTAGTCGCAAAGGTACTCATTGATGGCCCTCTGCTGCGTGTGCAGTCGCTGCACCATGGCCAACGTTGAGTTCCACCTTGTGGGCATGTCACATATTAGGCGGTTCTTGGGCAGGTTCAGCTCCTTTTGCAGCTCAGTCAGCCGAGCACTGGCATTATAAGATTGGCGGAAATGCACACAGACTTTCCTGGCCTGCCTCAGGACATCCTGTAAGCCTGGGAACCTGCCCAAGAACCGCTGCACCACCAGGTTGAGGACGTGAGCCATACAGGGCACATGGGTGAGCTGCCCCTGTCGCAGGGCGGAGAGGAGGTTGGTGCCATTGTCAGAAACGACCATTCCTGGCTTAAGCTGGCATGGCGTCAACCACCTCTCGGCCTGCCCCTGCAGAGCTGCCAGAACCTCTGGTCCAGTGTGGCTCCTGTCCCCCAAACACACCAGCGCAAGCACGGCATGGCATCTTTTTGCCTGCGTACTTGCGTAGCCCCTTGTACGCCTACGGAGCACCGCTGGTTCCGAGGACAGAGCACTGGAGGAAGAAGAAGAGGGGGCGGAGGAGAGAGGTGTGTCACAACCAGTAGCAGTAGTAGCATTTTGGAGGCGTGGTGGCGGAACAACCTCCAACACTACTGCACCTTGTCCTGCATCCCTCCCAGCTGCCAATAGAGTGACCCAATGGGCCGTGAAAGAAAGGTAACATCCCTGTCCATGCCTGCTGGAACATGAGTCAGCGGTAATATGCACCTTACCGCTGACCGCCCTGTCCAGCGAGGCATGGACATTTCCTTTCACATGCCGGTAGAGATACGGAATCGCCTTCCTTGAGAAAAAGTGGCGTTTGGGAACCTGCCACTGAGGAACCGCACATTGAACAAACTCACGGAAGGGGGCCGAGTCTACCACCTGAAAAGGCAGCAGTTGAAGTGCTAGCAATTTATCCAAGCTAGCATTCAACCGCTGGGCATGTGGATGGCTGGGAGTGTACTTCTTTCGACGGTCCAGCAGCTGGGGCAGGGAAATTTGCCTGCTACAATCGGACATCGGTGTACTGCAAGTACTTGGTTGTGACACACCTAATTCTACACCTTCAGTCCTCTCAGAGCAGCTTTCAGAGAGGACTGAAGATGTAGTGGGGATGGAGATCCCAGCTGATGAGGAGCAAGGAGAGGTCCGCTTAGTTCTTTGGTGTGGGTCTTTTATGTGTGCTTGCCAACGAGCTACATGGCAGGTCGACATATGTCTGCTCATGCTTGTGGTGCCCAAGCGGCTGATGTTTTGGCCACGCGAGATACGCTTGAGACAAATATTGCAAATAGCAGTGGTGCGATCTGATGCACTCGTCTCAAAAAAGGCCCACACCAAAGAACTTTTCTGATAACGTGCAGAGGCAGCGCCCTGCACAGGCGGAGCTCTGCGGTGTTGTACAGTTGCTGTGCTGGCCTCTAGCTGGCCTCCAGGGGGCATCCTGCCTCGTTGGACATGTGACGCCGCATCCTCCTCCTCCTCGTCCTCCTCCTCGTCCTCCTCCTCATCCTCTCTTCCTTCAGGCACCCACGTGGAGTCAGTGACCTCATCATCCCCTCCCTCTTCACCACTAGAGCAAACCTGGCAGTAAGCTGCAGCTGGTGGAACAGTACTGCCAGATTGCTGTCCTTCAGCATCCCCTCTCTCTGCGCGCACACTACTGACTTCCTCATGCTGGGTATCATCATCCGAGCCTTCGAATTGTTGGGCATCCTCCTGGAGCATGTACCCAACACTGTGCTCAAAGAGTTCGGGGGACTCCTCAGGAGGACATGGTGGGTCTAGGGAAGGGGTGGCTGATGATGCCATTGAGTACGCATTGGCAGCTGCTCTGCCAGTACCCTGAGCCTGGGTGAGAGAGGATGAGGAGGATGAGGAGGGCTTGGTCATCCATTCTACCAAGCCTTCAGCATGATGCAGCTCCACATGTCCAGCTGCCGAAAACAAAGACGCGTGTGTCCCATGGACACGTGCTGATGACGATGCACGACCACGTCCACGGCCACGTCCACTAGAAACAGAGCCTGCCTGCCCTGTGTTCTTGCCTCTGCACGCTCTGCCTCCCCTTGGCGGTCTTCCAGCCATTGTAGTCGGTAGTCCTGTGGGTGCTGCTGAGAAGAAAATATAGGAGCTCTGTGTGATGCCACTAACACACTAGAAGTCCTATGGGTGCTTCTGCAAAGAAAATATAGGAGCTCTGTGTGATGCCACTAACACACAATTGAAGTCCTATGGGTGCTTCTGGGAAGAAAATATAGGAGCTCTGTGTGATGCCACTAACACAGTAGAAGTCCTATGGGTGCTTCTGCAAAGAAAATATAGGAGCTCTGTGTGATGCCACTAACACACTAGAAGTCCTGTGGGTGCTGCTGAGAAGAAAATATAGGAGCTCTGTGTGATGCCACTAACACACAATTGAAGTCCTATGGGTGCTTCTGCAAAGAAAATATAGAGCTCTGTGTGATGCCACTAACACACTAGAAGTCCTGTGGGTGCTGCTGAGAAGAAAATATAGGAGCTCTGTGTGATGCCACTAACACACTAGAAGTCCTGTGGGTGCTGCTGAGAAGAAAATATAGGAGCTCTGTGTGATGCCACTAACACACAATTGAAGTCCTATGGGTGCTTCTGGGAAGAAAATATAGGAGCTCTGTGTGATGCCACTAACACACTAGAAGTCCTATGGGTGCTTCTGGGAAGAAAATATGGGAGCTCTGTGTGATGCCACTAACACACAATTGAAGTCCTATGGGTGCTTCTGGGAAGAAAATATAGGAGCTCTGTGTGATGCCACTAACACACAATTGAAGTCCTATGGGTGCTTCTGGGAAGAAAATATAGGAGCTCTGTGTGATGCCACTAACATACTAGAAGTCCTATGGGTGCTTCTGCAAAGAAAATATAGGAGCTCTGTGTGATGCCACTAACACACTAGAAGTCCTGTGGGTGCTGCTGAGAAGAAAATATAGGAGCTCTGTGTGATGCCACTAACACACTAGAAGTCCTATGGGTGCTTCTGGGAAGAAAATATGGGAGCTCTGTGTGATGCCACTAACACACTAGAAGTCCTATGGGTGCTTCTGCAAAGAAAATATAGGAGCTCTGTGTGATGCCACTAACACACAATTGAAGTCCTATGGGTGCTTCTGGGAAGAAAATATAGGAGCTCTGTGTGATGCCACTAACACACAATTGAAGTCCTATGGGTGCTTCTGGGAAGAAAATATAGGAGCTCTGTGTGATGCCACTAACACACTAGAAGTCCTATGGGTGCTTCTGCAAAGAAAATATAGGAGCTCTGTGTGATGCCACTAACACACTAGAAGTCCTGTGGGTGCTGCTGAGAAGAAAATATAGGAGCTCTGTGTGATGCCACTAACACACAATTGAAGTCCTATGGGTGCTTCTGCAAAGAAAATATAGGAGCTCTGTGTGATGCCACTAACACACTAGAAGTCCTGTGGGTGCTGCTGAGAAGAAAATATAGGAGCTCTGTGTGATGCCACTAACACACTAGAAGTCCTATGGGTGCTTCTGGGAAGAAAATATGAGAGCTCTGTGTGATGCCACTAACACACTAGAAGTCCTATGGGTGCTTCTGGGAAGAAATATAGAAGCTCTGTGTGATGCCACTAACACACAATTGAAGTCCTATGGGTGCTTCTGGGAAGAAAATATAGGAGCTCTGTGTGATGCCACTAACACACTAGAAGTCCTATGGGTGCTTCTGCAAAGAAAATATAGGAGCTCTGTGTGATGCCACTAACACACTAGAAGTCCTGTGGGTGCTGCTGAGAAGAAAATATAGGAGCTCTGTGTGATGCCACTAACACACTAGAAGTCCTATGGGTGCTTCTGCAAAGAAAATATAGGAGCTCTGTGTGATGCCACTAACACACTAGAAGTCCTATGGGTGCTTCTGGGAAGAAAATATAGGAACTCTGTGTGATGCCACTAACACAGTACAAGTCCTATGGGTGCTTCTGGGAAGAAAATATAGGAACTCTGTGTGATGCCACTAACACAGTAGAAGTCCTATGGGTGCTTCTGGGAAGAAAATATAGGAACTCTGTGTGATGCCACTAACACACTAGAAGTCCTATGGGTGCTTCTGGGAAGAAAATATGGGAGCTCTGTGTGATGCCACTAACACACTAGAAGTCCTGTGGGTGCTTCTGGGAAGAAAATATGGGAGCTCTGTGTGATGCCACTAACACACTAGAAGTCCTATGGGTGCTTCTGGGAAGAAAATTTGGGAGCTCTGTGTGATGCCACTAACACACTAGAAGTCCTATGGGTGGTTCTGGGAAGAAAATATGGGAGCTCTGTGTGATGCCACTAACACACTAGAAGTCCTATGGGTGCTCCTGGGAAGAAAATATGGGAGCTCTGTGTGATGCCACTAACACACTAGAAGTCCTGTGGGTGCTTCTGGGAAGAAAATATGGGAGCTCTGTGTGATGCCACTAACACACTAGAAGTCCTATGGGTGCTTCTGGGAAGAAAATTTGGGAGCTCTGTGTGATGCCACTAACACACTAGAAGTCCTATGGGTGGTTCTGGGAAGAAAATATGGGAGCTCTGTGTGATGCCACTAACACACTAGAAGTCCTATGGGTGCTCCTGGGAAGAAAATATGGGAGCTCTGTGTGATGCCACTAACACACTAGAAGTCCTATGGGTGCTTCTGGGAAGAAAATATAGGAACTCTGTGTGATGCCACTAACACAGTAGAAGTCCTATGGGTGCTTCTGGGAAGAAAATACGGGAGCTCTGTGTGATGCCACTAACACACTAGAAGTCCTATGGGTGCTTCTGGGAAGAAAATATAGGAACTCTGTGTGATGCCACTAACACAGTACAAGTCCTATGGGTGCTTCTGGGAAGAAAATATAGGAACTCTGTGTGATGCCACTAACACACTAGAAGTCCTATGGGTGCTTCTGGGAAGAAAAAATAGGAACTCTGTGTGATGCCACTAACACAGTACAAGTCCTATGGGTGCTTCAGGGAAGAAAATATGGGAACTCTGTGTGATGCCACTAACACACTAGAAGTCCTATGGGTGCTTCTGGGAAGAAAAAATAGGAACTCTGTGTGATGCCACTAACACAGTACAAGTCCTATGGGTGCTTCTGGGAAGAAAATATAGGAACTCTGTGTGATGCCACTAACACAGTAGAAGTCCTATGGGTGCTTCTGGGAAGAAAAAATAGGAACTCTGTGTGATGCCACTAACACAGTACAAGTCCTATGGGTGCTTCTGGGAAGAAAATATAGGAACTCTGTGTGATGCCACTAACACAGTACAAGTCCTATGGGTGCTTCTGGGAAGAAAATATAGGAACTCTGTGTGATGCCAATAACACAGTAGAAGTCCTATGGGTGCTGCTGAGAAGAAAATATAGGAGCTCTGTGTGATGCCACTAACAGACAATTGAAGTCCTATGGGTGCTTCTGGGAAGAAAATATAGGAGCTCTGTGTGATGCCACTAACACACTAGAAGTCCTGTGGGTGCTGCTGAGAAGAAAATATAGGAGCTCTGTGTGATGCCACTAACACACTAGAAGTCCTGTGGGTGTTGCTGAGAAGAAAATATAGGAGCTCTGTTTGCTGCCACTAACACACTAGAAGTCCTATGGGTGCTTTTGGGGTGCAATGCTGTGCTAACAGCACTGCGGTTGGTACTACTGAAATACTGTACTAACAGTAAAACACGCACCAGACTAATCCCCAGCAGCAGCTAAAAACACACTAACCAGCAGCAATGGACGATCAATGACAGGTAGCAATGGTTTAGCAAATAAATAGCCAATGGTTTAGCAAAGTAGAGCAAATCTTTCTATTTGAATGAATCTAGCAAAGACACAGAATCAGCCTGATCTCTCCTAAAGCCGGAACTCATGTGACCGGCGCCGACGGCGTGGCGGCCTTTTAAATGGTGGGGGCGTGTACTAAAGCCCCTGAGCTGTAATTGGCTACAGGCCTCCTGCCTGTAGCCAATTATGGCTCTCCGAGTTTCCGGCGCTGTGATTGGCCAAGCATGCGGGGTCACAGTGCATGCTTGGCCAATCATCAGCCAGCAATGCACTGCGCCGGCCGCGCCGGCCGCTCGCATCACACGAATGTGATGCGAGCGGCCAAAATAGTTCTGGGCTCGCCGAGCGAGCGAACGCCCGGTGCTCGATGCGAAAATGGGTTCGCATCGAGCACCGGGCCCATCCCTAATCCTTAGTAATTGCTCTTTTTGTAGTATTTTTTGAATGGACGTTGGTAATGTTGAGGTGATGTTTCTTAGCATGCGAAGGGTTTCCGCTGAGTATTTGTAGATGCACATGCTGAGAGAAAAAAATATAAGTATGATGATGATGATGATATTGATTTGGTGACGATGTAGTTGCTGAGAAGATGATGGTTTTGCAAGACGTGGCTGATGAAGGTCCTGCAAGTTGTGGCGACGATGTGGTTACTGTGGAGATGATGGTCCTGCTAGATGTGGCTATCGATGTGGCGAAGATGCGGTTGATGAGGAGGAGGTGATGGTCCTGCGAGATGTGGCTGACGAGGGTCCTGCTAGATATGGCTGTCGATGCAGCGATGATGTGGTTACTGAGGAGATGATGGTCCTGCGGGATGTGGCTGTCGATGCGGCGATGTTGTGGTTGCTGGGGAGATGATGGTCCTGCGATATATGGTTGACGAAGGTCCTGTGGGATGTGGTGATGGTGTGGTTGCTGCGGAGATGATGGTCCTGTGAAATGTGGCGACGATGTGGTTGCTGAGGAGATGATGGTCCTGCGAGAAGTGGCTGACGATAGTCCTCCGAGATGCGGCTGTCGCTGTGGCGACGATGTGGATGCTGAGGAGATGATGGTCCTGTGGGATGTGGCTGATGAAGGTCCTGCGAGATGTGGCTGTCGATGTAGTTGCTGAGGAGATGATGGTCCTGCAAGATGTGGCTGACGAAGGTCCTGCGAGATGTGGCGACGGTGTGGTTGCTGAGTGGATGATGGTCCTGCGAGATGTGGCTGACGATGGTCCTCCGAGATGCGGCTGTCGATGTGGCGACGATGTGGATGCTGAGGAGATGATGGTCCTGTGATATGTGGCTGACGAAGGTCCTGTAAGATATGGCTGTTGATGTGGAGATGATGATTCTGCGAGATGTGGTTGACGACGGTCCTGCGAGATGTGGTTGTTGATGTGGCGACGATGTGATTGCTGAGGAATGATGGTCCTGCAAGATGTAGCTGGCGAAGGTCCAGCGAGATGTGGCGATGATGCAGCTGCTGTGAAGATGATTGTCCAGCAAGATGTGGTTGGTGACGGTCCTGCGAGATGTGGCTGATGATGGGGTGGTGATGCTGATGATCCTGATGCGCGTACGATTGTTCAGGTGGTGGAGAAGAAGGCGAACACTGCTGATCTGCCCTCCCTCCCTGTTGATCCAGAGGAAGGCGAAAAAAAAAAAACCCTGGCTGAGCTGGCCAATTGCTGCAGCTGAGGAAAAAAATTCCTTCCTGACCCCGGAGGCAATCGGCGGACCCTGGATCAACTGATAGTGTGTGGTGCCCTGGGGTCCTTACCTGTCCTTGATACCTATTTTATGCGGTGAGTGTCCTGGGGAAAAAAAGCGTACCCGGTAGGCGGCTATGAATGTTGCTCTGTTGAGCTGGGGGCTGAGTGGGAGCAGGGAAGGGTAGGGGGTCACGGTACAGTTGCTGGTGGGTACTGTGGTGCAGTGTGGCCAGGTGTACCAAGGAGTACCAAGATTGCTGACGGTCTAGGCCCAAGATGCTGACGCCTGGGGCTGCAGACCCGCACGCCTTGCTTCCAACAATGCAGCTCAGCTAGAGGCTGGGTGGGTGTTGGGTGAGGCGGGGAGCTCTGTACACTACGTTAGGGGTCTGAATGTAGCTGGCCTGTGATGTGCTGCGGCCGCCTCTGGGTGTACCAAGATGGCCGCGGAGCTAGGCCCGATCCACGGGCTGTCCTGAAGCTAGGGGGCTTCCCGTGTGGCTATAGTAGGGTCAAAGATACAGGGGGGGTGAGTCCGGGTTGGTGGGGGATCGCAAGGCTTCCCGGGGGCAGGATGAGGAGAGTGGTGGGGCGGATAGCCAGTCTGGCCGGCGCTAGGCCGGAGCCGCGGTGTTTACTAGGCGGCTGTCGGCTTACGGCGTTCCGGTTGGCGTCCGCCGGTGGGGCGCGATGTAAGGGGGGGCTGTGGTGCCTAGTGTAGGGTCCGGGGAGGGTTCCGATGCATGTTCCCTTCCCGGTACACACTGCTGGGGGGGTCCGAGGATGCGTCCTGGGTAGCCTGGATGGACGGCGATGGACGGCGCTGTTGACAAGCAGACGGAGCTGACGGAGCTGCTGGACAGGACAGGACAGTGTCAGTGTCTGTTGCTAGGCAGATCGTCCTAATCTGCCTCTTTCTGTTCCGCAGAGCTGTTCTGTCTTCTGCTCCTAGCGCCATCTTCTTGTGAATGGGGCGCGGTGTGTTATGGGAACTGTGTGTCCCACAACACATCACGCGCCCCATTCACAAAGCGCCGCGCGACGACTCGTGCATGCGCAGTAGGCCGCGCGACAACTCGCGCATGCGCAGTAGGAAACGGGCAGCGATCGCTGCCCGTTTCCCTTACTGAGGATGGCAGCACTGGGACCAGAGCGCCGAGGGACATCTCTTTTTTCTAGCTGCTGGCTTTTAAAATTTTTTTTTTTTTTGCTGAAACACCGCTTTAAATACCCTCTCAAACAATAAGATTATAAAATGATAATAAGTAATACCCAAAAGGTATGTGTTCCTTTTCTATTGGTAGACAAAACTTAATAATTAACCTTTTCCAAGAGCCTAATGATTTTAAGGTAATAGCACCTTCAACCACCAGGTGTCTCACATGTGTCTGCAGTTTATCTCTTTAAGTTAATATATTCTATTTTTATAATGTGTATTAGTTTTTTTATATTTGTTCTAACGAATATATATACCACGTGATCAGCCGTATCCAATCACGGCTGATCACAATGTCAACAGGAAAAGCCGGTGATCGGCTTTTCCTCACTCGCGTCTGACAGACGCGAGTAGATGAGAGCCGATCGGCGGCTCTCCTGACAGGGGGCGTCTGCGCTGATTGTTTATCAGCGCAGCCCCCCTCAGATGCCCACACTGGACCACCAGGGACTCCACTAGGACCACCAGGGAAGTGGGCAACATGTGGATGGCCAGGTATGTAACCCCTGGCCATCCACATGTGCAAATGATGCCCAATCTGTGCCAGTCAGTGCCCACAAATGGGCACTGACTGGCACCATCAAGTAGCAATCAGTACCACCCATTACCCAGCAATGCCACCCATCAGTGTTATCAGTGCCACCCATCAGTGTCCAGCAGAGCCACCTATCGGTGCCCATCCGTGCCCATCAGTGCCCACCTATCAGTGTCCATCAGTGCCCATCCATGCCACCTATCCGTGCCACCCATAAGTACCCATCAGTGCCGCCCATAAGTGCCTATCAGTGCCGCCTATGTGTGCCCATCAGTGCCGCCTATGTGTGCCCATCAGTGCCGCCTATGTGTGCCCATCAGTGCCACATATGAGTGCCCATCAGTGCCACATATGAGTGCCCATCAGTGCCGCATACTAGTGCCACCTATCAGTGCCCATCATCAGTGGCTGTCAGTGCCACCTCATCAGTACCACCTCATTGGTGCCACCTCATCAGTGCCCATCAGTGCCGCCTTATCAGTCCCCGTCAGTGCAGCCATATCAGTGCCCATCATTGAAGAAGAAAACGTACTTATTTACAAAAAAAATTAACAGAAACAAAGAAAAACTTGTTTTTTTTCAAAATTTTCTGTCTTTTTTTATTTTTTTTTGCGCAAAAAATAAAAAGGGCATCAAATACCACCAAAAGAAAGCTCGATTTGTGGGAACAAAATGATAAAAAATTTGTTTGGGTACAGTGTTGTATGACCACGCAATTGTCATTCAAATCGCGACAGCGCTGAAAGCTGAAAATTGGTCTGGGCGGGAAGGTGTCTAAGTGCCTGGTATTGAAGTGGTTAATACAAATACAAAAATAATTGTCAAGATGAAATGACTGAGTTACAGTGTATGAATGTAAATGTATGTGTGTATGAATGTGTAGTGTGTGTGAATGGAAATGTATCCCCTCGTGTTATTTTTTCATCCATACAGCCTGTGGGAGTTGAGCCTGATGTGTCATGGTGGTACTCTCCCGGGGCTGTGATGTGCCCAGCTCCCCCCCCCCCCCACCCAACAGACCATGGGTGGGCAGAGCCTAACCTCGGCACATCGGCGTCATGTAAGCGCATCCCATCCTCGGTAGCTCCGGCTGCCTTGGAATGGGAATGTGCTGTATACATTCCACATTTTGGTGGAGCTAGGCGGGCGTCCGCAGGTGCTATCCACATCACCTGTGAACAGGGCCGCTGATTGGGCAGTACAACCAGCCCTGTTGTACCGGGCCCTTCCCCATCAGCTACACAATGGGGCCCGGGCACAGGGCCGATGTTAGAAATCATGGGGCCCCATACAGCCTACCTGAAGGGGCGCCCTTCAACCACACCCTTGACCCCACCCCTGACCTCGCCTCTGACCCCAGCTTGAAACAAAATGCAGGTTTGTTGTAATTTACATATGCGTGTGGAGCCAATGCATGCGTTTGCAATTAATAAGCACGAAGGAGCGGGGGCAGTTTAAATTTATTTAAAATTTGTATTTTATTACAAATAAATAAAAAAATCTTACACTGTATCTTTACATTTGATGAACAACATTGCTTGTGATAGCATGGGCCATGACAGGTCCTCTTTATGGAGAGATATGGGGTCTTTTAGACCCCATATCTGTCCTCTGGCTTCCAAAGCATCTGATAAAACCAAGATCAGTTTGATTAGATGCTTGTTTAACCCGGGGATGGCTTCTTTACATGAGCCCGAAACTGGAAGTGACAAAATCCTAGTCACTTCCGGTTTCTGACGTCACACAGTGGGAGGAACAACATCCATCCCTCTCACTGTGTCCCCGGAACCGGATGCTACTGGTCACATCTTAAAAGCAGTAAATGTGGTGATGGGACCCCTTTTCACTGCTTGTAAAAGAAATCCAGTGGCTTCTTAGCCACTAGGATTACTTTTACTTTGTGCAGAATTGCTGGGGCTAAAAATTATATCTTGATCATAATGTAGCGATGACTAAGATATCATCCTTCCATTCCATTGTACTGGTACGTCGCTGGACGGGAAGCAGTTAAAGGGGATTGGTTTTGGGAGCAGTAAAAATGCAGCTCTGCTGCTCATTTACTGCTCCCCCCCAAATGAAAAGTAAAGTAGCATCTCACCGTTTCTTATGATCATCAGCATTATGAAAATTACACAGGCAGCACAGTAAGCAGGTACTCTGTCATGGCTCTCTGTCACATGGGTGCTGACTTTGTTAACTTATGGCTGTACTGGCTGTATGTAACAGACTGTAACAAAGCACAGCCATAACAAAGTCAGCACCCAAAAGCAATGTGACCTAGAGCCATGATGGAGCACCTGCTTATTGTGCTACCTGTGTGATAATTGTAATGCTGATAACCTGCTGTACTGTGAAATGCATGATAGGACACTGTGAGTATTCTAGCCTCTATTCCCCACTCACTGTGTCCATTGCAGCCACGCTGTCCTCCTGCTCTCCCCTGTCAGCTGCTCAACTTCTTCATATCTTGTGAGGACTGCAGCCAGGAGCCGAACAGAGAATCACTGTATCACTCCGCCAGCTGGGACTAATAGAATAGTGGGGTGGCATGATGTACATGTGCCCGAAAATAAAGAAATAGTCCCTCCGCTGCTCCTGCACTCTCCTCCTGGAAAAGGGAAGGGGGGGGGGCAGACGTGTAGTAGGGTACAGAGGGGGAACAGATATACGTGTGTGGGGGGGACAGATGTGTAGTGGGGTACAGAGGGGAAACAGATATATGTGTTGGGGGGGAACAGACGTGCAGGGGGATACAGAGGGGAAATAGACGTGCAGGGGGGAACGCACCCCTTGCTTACAGTAATACTAGACCCGCCCCTAAGAATATATAAAAAAAAAAATCACAGTTACTTTTCTGAGTAACTAATTACTTTTCCAATGTAGTAACTGAGTTACTAACTCAATTACTTTTTTGGGAGAAGTAATTTGTAATGTAACTAATTACTTTTTTAAAGTAAGATGACCAACACTGCTAAGCAGACCCATAATTTCCCACTCCTTCTCAATCCAGGTGACTCTGAACTCTCTCACTTTCCCTCTCCTTCCACCTTTTTCACTCCAACTTATTCACATTCACCTACACACATACAGACAAACACACACACACATACATATACATATCTCTTCATACATGATCCCACACACTGACATTAATTAACATTTACATTCATACACTGTAAATCAGTCACTTCACCTTGACAATTATTTTTGTATTTGTATAAATCACACTACATGTGTATTAACTACACCTATTAATGTGTGTATATATAATGATAATTTTATTTATTTTTTATTTATTCAATCACATCTTTTCCCCTTACACAGTCTTGTCATTTACCTTTCCCCATTGCCAGTATCTTCATGATCACTACATACATATTCTCTTTTCATACCCTTCTTTCACATTGTTTTTTCAAACCACCCCCCTTTTTTTTTTTTCCATTAATCTTTTTATTCATTTACTTCCCCTTTTTTGCCACACAGCATTTGGCAGGCGCTTGATACAAGCACCATCTGTCTCATATACTCTCATACAGTGATAGTCGACCTGGTCTCGCGGTCTTTCCTAACCTGGTTTCTGTACGACTACTCCCCGCTTCAGTCCCGGGTGAGGCCATTTACACCAGACCACCTTTTCAACCCCACTCTTGGAGCTGAACCCCATTCCTGGGCTACTTTGTAAGTAGTAAAGGGATTACTCTCATTATTTTTCTCCTATGAAATATAATGTGTGTGACACATGTGTGTGTTTACTAAACCATGTTTAGTAAATAACCTTGTATCAATAAATGAATTATTATTATATCAGCTTATGTTGATAATGGAGGCATGTGGGTGTTTGATTAAAGCTTGAGACAGGTCATATTTATTTTTTAGCTCATCTTTATGTAGAGCAACGATTCTTTTTTTCCGATCTTCAGAGTTTTTTTGCCATGTTGAACTTCCAGTGATCAGTATGAGAGAGTGAGAGCGATAACACCAAATTTAACAGACGTACTCCCCATTTACACCTGAGACCTTGTAACACTAATGAGTCACATGACACCAGGGAGGGAAAATGGCTATTTGGGACCAATTTTACAATTTTCACTTAGGGGTGTACTCACTTTTTTTGCCATTGGTTTAGACATTAATGGCTGTGTGTTAGGTTATTTTGAGGGGACAGCAAATTTACACTGTTATACAAGCTGTACACCCACTACTTTGCATTGTAGCAAAGTGTATTTTCTTCAGTGTTGTCATATGAAAAGATATAATAAAATAATTTCAGAAATGTGAGGGGTGTACTCACTTTTGTGAGATATTGTGTGTGTGTGTGTGTATGTATATATATATATATATATATATATATATATATACACACACAACATTCCAGTGTGGTTGTACATTAAGTCCGATTAGTATATATCAGACTGGGGTTCTTGGTCACCCTGTGCCCCTATTAGGGAACACAGGGTGACTTAGACATATAAGATGCATGGGGAGCTGAAACAAGGGCTTCCCAACCTCTCCAAGGTATTCTAGAGTCCACAGGCCCCCTCGCCCAAAGTGACTCCCATCACAAGAGGCACAAACTGCATTATCTCATAAAGTATACTGGTGATTTTTCTTTTTAGTGGAAAGGTACATATAAAAACCTGAAACACGTGCGCAGGAGCTCAAAGGTGGCTGCCTGAGCCTGGAGATCCATATCACCCTGAACCCACGAGGCACACAGCCTGCACTACAACCCCCCCGGATAGCCACCAGCGCAATATCCTGAAGCAGGAGACCCCATGAGTACCCCTGGATGTCCGGACCCCCCGTCAGATGGCATCTCGGCCCGCAATTTGATAAAGCAGGGAAGAACGAGTGTACCAAGATGGCTGCCGCCACCGCTACAGCCCAGCCACATGCAGCCTACGTGGAGAGGACACAGGAACAGAGGCAAGTTCTAGCCCCAGCAACCCTCACATACTCCCAGGTGGCCCAAGGCAGCCCACAGCCCCCCTGGCTCCCTCTCCAGCATTCACAGAGTCTCTGCTGGGCTGCACTATGGAGAAATACACCATGTCCCTGGTCGGGCCTTCACTACACCAATTCCAAGCAGCCCCTTCCCCAGGCATGCCTGACCATGACCCATCCACACTGCAGGCAGACCTATTCCTCAAACTCTCTGACCTTCTAGAGAGGGGACTTGCCAACACAGCAGCCCAAATAACAAGAGACATCAAATCTGATTTTGCTAACCTAGGATCCAGAATGGAAGCCATAGAAAATAAACTGGACATTACAGTATCCAGAACCAATCAGAATGCAGCACATATCCAGGTCCTTCAGGACCAGCTACTAGATGCTGCCCTTTCCAGGATTGATGACCTCGAGAACAGGTCCAGAAGATATAACTTCAGAATCCGGGGCCTTCCTGAAACCATCACGGATATTCCCCCAACTGTACAGGACCTTATCAAGGAGCTGAAACCCAGCACACCCCCTCACCGCCTGGAGCTGGACAGGGCTCCCAGGGCCCTAGGACCCCCCAGAAAATATGGCTCCCCGAGAGATGTCATCTTTAATGCTGTGTTCACATGAGCATTTTTTCAGTCAGAATAAACTCTGAAGGTTTCTTCCAACGGAATTCCGCTCAAGCTGTCTTGCATACACATGGTCACACCAAAGTCCGACCGTCAAGAACGCTGTGACGTACAACATGTACAATGGGACTAGAAAAAGGAAGTTCAATAGCCAGTAGTCAATAGCTTCCGTCTCGTGCTTCAGAGCATGCGTCGTTTTTGGTACGTCGGAACAGCATACAGACTAGTGGTTTTCCCGATAGGAATTGGTTCAGTCGGAAAAATTTAGAACATGTTCTCTTTCTAGGTCCGTCAGAATTTTCGACGTAAAAAGTCCGATGGGGCATACACACGATCGGAATATACGATGAAAAGCTCCCGTCTGACTTTTTCTGTTGGAAATTCCGCTCTTTTGGCATAAGCCACACTTTTATGCCATATATGAAGAGGTCATGAGACAATCCCGCATTTAGTCAAAAGTGATGTGCCAGGGGCACCAAATACAAATCTTTGCAGACATCTCCCCCTCCACCATCCAAAAATGGAGAACTCTCAAACCACTCCTAACAGTCCTCTTTCAACAGGACATTAAGGATTGCTGGGCCTTCCCTTTTTGCTGTGAAATTCTCAATCTAGGGTAAGGCACACTCCTTCTCTCTTCCTACACCTCAAGCTAATATTGCAGGAAGCGCTCATGGACTTCTCGACAGCATCGGTGGGATCCTCCAAGTGACCCCCCTCCCAGCAAGCCCAGTCTCTCCTCTCTGGAACAAATGGAGGATCAAGAAATACAAGGAGGGTAGACCTCCATAAGATGGCAGACCAAATCTATCAACATCCCACCCTCACTAGGGCACTCTATACAGGGACAGCAGTCCCTTCTGTTGATGGAGCTATGTGCTCCTAACCCAAGTTGCCGAATTGTTGGCCCCCCGTTGTTTAACCTCCAAGTTCTTTAGCAGTCCTTGGTCACAAGCAACCCGAAGGACAAGATGGAGAGGCTCTCCTTTCTGTTCCCCTAAGTGTCCTGATTGCACTTTAGGTCATGATGTCCTTTTTGGGGACTTAGATAATGGTCGGATCGGAAGCCCTAATCTGCAGAGTTCCCACCTTCCCTAAAGAACACTCACAAGGAGTCTGGGAAACCGAGGTCTACTCTAACTAGGGAAATAAAATAGGGAATTTGGGACTTGAATGAGGTTATAAACATTGTGGAGGTAGGTTACATGAAAGTACATATTTATTGATCATAAAAAATGTTTTTGTATAAAACATATCAATAATAGAGACCACATAGAAGAAAAAGCATTGTAATAAATGTAATTTCATATATATTCACATACATAATATGTGCGCATGCAATACAGGCATCTAGGGTACATCAACGTATAGTAGCCAAGAGCCACATAGTGGTCTGATTTGATTGGTAAATACATTCCATTAGGTTCATAAATGTATATATCACATGAGCAGCACTTGCCGATATAAGTATTATAAAAACAGTAAGAAGAGTGATAATCAAAAATGATGGTTAAATCGGGATTTATATCTACCTCCAAAATGCCAGAATTGTGGGTAAGATGGGGGCGTATGTCTGCATCCCAAAATGGCTGACGCTTTTCATGTATATCACACTCATCAGGGCGGATGCTCAAAGATATCTACAAAGTATAATGGGATATGGTTAGTCAGGTTATAATTAAACATATCAGGGAAGGGACAACTAATGCGGCGTACACACGAAGGGACAATCCCGCGGGATTATCCTCTGGACTGAAGTCCAGCGGATAATCCCCTCGTGTGTGGGCGCCGGCGGACTTTTTGGCGCCAAAGTACGGCGGACTAAAGTTTCAGGTTTTGTTTTCAAATTATCCGCTGGACTTGGAAGTCCAGCGGACAATCCCGCCGTTAGTGGGCAAGTCCGCGGGACTTTTGAAATGAAGGGACTTGCCGCTCATCGGCAAGTCCGTTCATTTAGCACGTGACTTCAGGTTACGTAGCTAGCGTAGGCAGTTACTGCCGCCGCGCTAGCTCCGTGACCTGGCATGGATTTAAAGGGAATCCCCACGCCACGCCGGAGGATGCTGGGACTGTGACATCGCAAGGGGGCGGGGTCACCATGTGACATGAACATGTGACCCTGTCCCCCATGTCCCTATATAAGTCCGAGCGCAGATCGGCACAGGCATTCCGGGCAGAGACAGCGACGGGTCAACATCGGAAGAAGAAGAAGAACAAGAAGGACAAGAAGAAGGACAAGGCGCCGGCGGCGCGGAAGACGACGACCGCCGCAAGAACAGAAGAGACCCCCGGAAGACCCCCGAAGGCGGATCGAGACCCCCAGACGACGGCGGCGACGACGAAGAAGGTAGCCGGACTCCTCCCCTCGTGAAAGAGCTAGGTAAAAGAGCAGAAGAGAGGGGAGGAGTCCGGCGAGAAGACCCCCAAGACGGAAGAAGACCCCCGAAGGCGGATCGAGACCCCCAGACGGCGGCGACGACGAAGAAGGTAGCCGGACTTCCCCCGCTCGGTAAAAGAGCTTGGTAAATGGCGGGGGAGTCCGGCGAGAAGACCCCCAAGACGGAAGAAGACCCCCGGAGCAGTGCAATAAACTATTTTTTCAAAAGTGTGGGTGTTTTTTTTTACTTTACATTTTACACCTTAGGTGAATGGGTAGGGGTACATCGTACCCCATACTCATTCACATAGGGTGGGGGGCCGGGATCTGGGGGCCCCCTTATTAAAGGGGGCTCCCAGATTCCGATAAGCCCCCGCCCGCAGACCCCGACAACCAACGGCCAGGGTTGTCGGGAAGAGGCCCTTGTCCTCATCAACATGGGGACAAGGTGCTTTGGGGTGGGGGGGCCGCACGGCCCCCCTTTCCCCAGGGCACCCCCCATGTTGAGGGCACGCGGCCTGGTACGGCTCAGGAGGGGGGGGGGGCGCTCGTTCGTCCCCACCCCTTTCCTGGCCTGCCAGGCTGCGTGCTCGGATGAGGGTCTGACATGGATTTGGGGGGAACCCTCACGCCGTTTTTTCGGCGTGGGGATTCCCTTTAAATCCATGCCAGCTTGCGGAGCTAGCGCGGCGGCATTTACTGCCTACGCTAGCTACGTAACCTGAAGTTACGTTCGAAATGAACGGACTGCTCCGTGTGTGGGCAAGTCCGTTCATTTTCAAAAGTCCCGCGGACTTTTGGCCGGCGGATTATCCGCTGGAGAAGTCCGTGCGTGTGTGGGCAAGTCCACACCCTCGGAAAGTCCAGCGGACCTAGCCGGAAAGTCCAGCGGATTGTCCGCTGGACTTAGGTCCGCCGGGAAAAGTCCGTACGTGTGTACGAGGCATAAGCCTACCCTGAGTACTTACAGAAACTCACTGCAATGAGGTATATATGAAATTACATTTATTACAATGCTTTTTCTTCTATGTTGTCTCTGTTATTGATATGTTTTATACCTTAAAAAATTTTGATGATCATTAAATATGTACTTTCATGTAACCTACCTCCACAATGTCTATAACCTCATTCAAAGTCCCAAATTCCCTAATTTATTCTTTGAACCAGGGATGGAGGCACACTATACATGTGCTTCCTTCAAAGTCCCAAATCTCCCCCCTCTCTTCCTTTGTGCATTAGGGATGGAGGCTATTAGACTAGTGTTGACAGTGTTCCCCTGCCACCCATGTGTGAGGTCTTTAAGCTCTGGATGGTAATATACCATGTCCGGGCTTTTTCCTTATTTTGTTGTGCCCACAAGACTATTCAGCACATATGCTTTGTGTTATAGCTGTAAGATGGAGCTGTGTTTTTTTGTATGTCCAGGGCCATCTTTGTATCTGATGCCCGGGAACTGCGATGTGCTCTGCTTGCCCCCTCCCCATCACCCTTCCTCCCACCCCTCTTTGGGCGGGGGGATGTGTGGGGGGAGGGCGGTTACTCACAGCGCATCGGTGCCACGCATCCTGCCTTACGTGTGACGTCACACGTTGGCATCATGACGTGGAGCATGTGACTATCCATCTAGCCGGCGTAGCTGTGGAATACGAGCGTTTTTCATGGGCGGTATCTACCGACGCAGTTTTTTGCCATGAACTTTAGACGCCATAGTTCACCACCATACCTTATCTCCAGTTCAGGGATAGAAGTAAGCCATTACAGGATTTTTTCTCCTTGATAGTAATTCACCATTGTTCATTTACTACTCCTGGGTGAATATATGATATGACACAACGATATTATATTTTCTAGACTCCTTCTGGCAGTCATCACTGGTCTACTACCCAGTCCCATTATATATACCAGCAACTTGTGTCCTGCGTCCTGGAGAGGTTCTCTGTGTGCGCTCTGCTAGCACGTGGCTCCAATGTTACCTCAGCTCCCAGGACAGATTACCTAGCCCTGGCTCCATACTTACCATACCTCATCGCAGTGATTTTCTGTAAGTACTCAGGGTAGGCTTAGTTGTCCCTTCCCTGATATGTTTAATTATGACCTGACTAACCATATCCCATTTTCCTGGTGCCTCCATGGCAGCATACCAATGGTTGATGGCTCCGCCCCGATCAACCCACAGGACCACGTAACTCTATAAAAAAAAGAGTTACTCCCCTCCTCAGGTATTTTTTTTCCCTGTCCTCATCCCTGAAGGATCACAGTCCAGCTCTACCTCACCATCATATGGTGCGATCATTGCAAGTTCATGCTCTCCTGCAGTATGGAGTCCCATTACTTGGGTTGCTAAATGCACCAGATAAGTATAGGAGCCCATTTTTCTGTGGATCTTTTTGAGGTGCAGAGACTCAGGAGCATATCCTCTCCTCAGTTTCCTGGCTGCCTATCCCAGAGCCTCCTGTCTAGATCCTTCAGTGCATACCTGTTTCTGCTCCAGCCAGACCGACATGATGGCCAGCAGCCGCACAGTCTCTTCCTGCTTCCCCCCCCCCCCCCCGGGGGCGTCCGGACGCTTCACACGTGTCCCTGTGCACAATTTTGTCTCCTCGGGGGGCAGGGCTACAGCGGGACACACGGCACATGTGCAGTAGCCTTTTGAAGACAAACGGCGGCCATCTTGGTACACCCAAACCGAGACTTCCTATTTTAACAGCCTGAAAAATCATTTTAATCAGGCTGTCTTTGGGCAAACACCTCCTAGTGTCTTCTCCACCCTCTGTCTCTCTCTCTCTAGTATGGAGCCTGACCAAGGTAGAGCTCTGAGGGGTAGTATGTGTGTGTGTGTGTGTGTGTGTGTGTGTATATATATATATATATATTTTTTTTTTTTTTTTTTTTCCCCATCCTTAGCTGCCCCAGAGGTCATTATGCCGCATAATAAAAAAGATCCTCAACACTCCACTAGGTAAGGGCTGCAACAAAGGTAAGTTTTTTTTTATTTTTTTTAAAAGAGCTTTCTCTGGGCTCTTGGAAATATCTCTGTTCTTTTATTTCCACAGCCCGCACCAAGAATCATCTCGCAGATCTTTCCACAGAGACTCTCCTGATAGGGTAAGAGGTCTCAGAAGCTCTGGACACTCGCACTCATCCTCTGCGCATGCTTCCCGCAGCAGTCGGAGATCACCCCAACATGTTTCAAACAGGCTCCCAGGGCAGGTCAACACAGCCAGGGAAGAAGGCCTGCTGGGTCTGTGGGAAGCAAGCTCTCCCAGGAAAATTGGCATGTAGTCAGTGCCTCTTGGAAGACACAGCGGATAAGCAGGGATCCATAGGTTCATTTAAGGATTTGATCAAAGATTCCATCCGGGAATTAGCTCTGTCTCCAGATCAATCAGTGCCACCTGTGGAAGAGAGAGCGGGGGAGGTGCCCTTCCACCAACCCTGTTCAGAGCCTAACTCAGAGGACGAATCGGGTACAGCTGAGGAAAACTCATCAGCATTTGATTTTGCCTTAGTGAATCCATTTATTACCGCAGTAAAAGATGCGATTCAGTGGGAGGAAGACCCGGAGCCTCTCTCCAAAACTAAAAAATATTTTCCTCACCTGACCAAAAAGGTTGAAAATTTCCCTCTGATGGATGAAATTAAGGAAGTGGGGACAGATAAGTGGCGGAAGGTGGACAAGAGACCCGTTGCCTACAACCGGTTTCTCAAGCTTTATCCGCTGGCAGAGGCAGACGCCCAACTGTTTGGCAACTGTGAACGCATCGGTCATGCATTTAGCCAGGAACACAACGCTGCCTTTAGAGGATGCAGTCTCTTTCAGGGACCCCCTGGATCACAGGATCGACTCAGATCTTAAAAAAGTTTATCAAGCGACAGGGGGAGCCTGCAAACCAGCAGTGGCACTATCCTCGGTCTCCAGAGCCACTAAAGTATGGGCGGAAAATATCGAGACGGCCCTCAGGCGGGGCCTAGATCCAGACGAAATCATCAAAGCACTAGATTAATTAAAACTGGCCTCTGATTTTATGGCGGAAGCGGCCATCGATATCCTGAGGTGCTCCTCCAGGGCGATGCTTTACTCTATCACAGCCAGAAGAGCATTATGGCTAAAGCCATGGTCAGCAGACCCGTCTTAAAAGCAGTCATGGTGTCGCATCCCATACGGTGGTAAGGCCCTGTTCAGCGAAAAGATGGACACTGCCATTACCCGGGTCACAGGTGGCAAGAGTGGCCTTATCCCTCAGCATAGGAGTAGGAAAAGGAGATTCACTTTGCGACCAGCCACTCAGCAAAGATCTAGGGATGCCAGATCATACCGTTCCGGTAAGGAGTACAGAAGGGGCTGGAAGGGCTCACAAGACACTTTCCTTTAATTGGGAAAACCTAAGGCCTCAACTTCAATGGTTGAGAGCTAGAAGTCTTTTTGACTCCTTCCCCACCCAAACCAGTCCAGTAGGAGCAAGACTCAGGTCTTTTGCCCGGGTTTGGGTGGAAAGTTGCACAGACCCATGGGCAACCTCCACGGTCCAGCAAGGACATTTCTGAAGATTCAGGAGCCGTCCTCCACCTTTTTCTTTCCGGCCCACCAAGATTCCGACCTCCCGAGAAAAGAGACAGGTCCTCTTTCAGTATATCCAAATACTTCTTCACCAACGGGCAGTTCTGCCGGTTCCCGACTCGGAAATTCACTCAGGGTTCTATTCCCCAATCTTTTTAAAGAAATCAGGAGGTTGGAGGCCTGTTCTGGACCTGAAGAGGCTAAACCGTTACATACGTGTAGAGCATTTTAAGATGGAATCCCTGAGCACAGCAGTTCTGTCAGTCAGCCAGGGGATTGGATAGTCTCAATAGACATTCAGGATGCGTACCTTCACATCTCCATCCACCATAATTTTCAGCCTTATCTCCGGTTCAAAGTGGGCAGGACTTTCACCAAGGTTTTAGTGGTCATCCTGGCCAGGGTCCTGCATTACCTGGACGACATCCTAATCCTGTCTCAACACAGATAAACTCTGGAGGCACAGGTGCGGCTAGTTCTGAACACTTTGTCCAGTTTTGGGCGGCTTATCAACTATGCAAAGAGTCAGTTGACACCTACCTAGAAGATGACATACCTGGGAGCTCTATTCAATACCCCAGAGAAGACAGTGTCTCTTCCACCAGAAAAGATCCCGATTTTGATCCAGAAGGTGAAGCAGGCATTAGGAAGTCGCTCCATGCCAGCATCAGATTGTCTGAGCCTCCTAGGGTCCCTTTCATCCTGTATACCAATGGTGAAGTGGGTCAGGTGGCATCTGCGAGACTGCCAGGTGGGGTTTCTGGCGCAGTGGAGAAGGAAGCACCTGGGACAATTAATAGTCATCACCTTTCAATGAAGTCCAGCCTCTGGTGGTGGACAAGACCACCCAACCTTCTGGTTCACCGTTCCCTGGGGCCCATCTCATGGTCAGATCTTACTTCGGATGCAAGTCAGCTAGGATGGGGGGCACACTTCCAAAACCAGTTAGTGCAAGGGAGGTGGCGATTCAATGCAGAAGGGATGATTTCCAACATCCTAGCGCTAAGGGCAGCATGGATGGCAATCTTACATCTGCCCCCACTGCTCAGGGGCAGGTCCATATTGCTCCAGATGGACAACAGAGCGGCAGTGGCCTATGTTCGGAACCAAGGGGGGATGCGCAGCAGGTCCCTAGCCAGCGAGGTAGCCTCAATTATATTCTGGGCCGAGAACAACTTGATCGATCTCCGAGCCACTTACATCCCAGCCCCCGAGAATCAGCTAGCCAATTGCCTCTCAAAGTCCTTCAACAACAACATCGAGTTGTCACTGAATCCACAAGTCTTCCTCTGGATATGCCAACAGTGGGGTATTCCCCAGATAGATCTTTTCGCCTCCCCGCTCAACGCCAAGACTCCTCTCTTTTTTACGAGGTTCCCATCTCCAAGGTCAGCAGGGGTGGATGCCCTAATCAAGCCCTGGAACTTCCAGAAGGGGTATGCATTTCCTCTGGTTCCCCTGATACTAAAGTTCCTCCGGCGGCTGACATTAGAAAAAGTCACTATCCTGGCTGTCATCCCATACTGGCCGAGGAGACCGTGGTTTCCGCTTCTAATCAAGATGGCTTTGTGCAATCCACTCCCGCTTCCCCACGCGGACAAGGCGACTTCTTCCACCCGTATCCGGAGATCCTGGACTTGAGGGCTTGGAAGTTGAGTGAAAGGGACTGGGCTATCTAGGGTGCTCACATAAAGTTATACAGACCTTATTGCAAGCCAGGAAGTCATCTACCAATGCCACCTACTACAGGGTATGGAAAAAATTCACCCAGCTGGCTGAATCCAGCCATTTCAATCCGCTGGAGCCTGGAGTTCACAATATTCTACTCTTCTTGCAGTCAGGCCTGGACCTAGGCTTAGGTCTTAACACGCTGAAAGTTCAGGTTTCGGCCTTATCAGCCTTAACAGACACATGCTGGGTAGGGATGGGCCCGGTGTTCGATTCAAACCCACGTTCAAATCGAGCACCGGGCGTTCGCCCGCTCGGCGAGCCCAGAACTATTTGGGCCGTTCGCATCACATTCGTGTGATGCGAGCGGCCTGCAATGCATTGCGCCAGGCGCAGGGCATTGCTGGCTGATGATTGACCAAGCATGCACTGTGACCCCACATGCTTGGCCAATCACAGCGCCGGCAGCGAGGAGAGCAATAATCGGCCTAGTGCACATGTGTTCCGTCTTGATTCTGAATAGGCAGACTGCTGATGCTGATTCATTGCTGATTCATTGCTGATTTATTATCATTACTACTGAAGTGAATACTGATCATTTCTGCTGATTGCACTGCTGCTGAGTGGTGACATTATCTGCTGCTGAGTCTAACTGCTTTGATTCTGGGGATTAGTCTGGTGTGTGCGTGCTGTTAGTACAGCATTGCAGTAGCACCCTGTCCTAGGCTGTTAGTACAGCATTGCACCATAACCTTCTGTTCTATTGTGATCTAAGGCGGGCAGGCAGGGATTTATAGGAGCTAGTGTGTGTGTCAGCACACATAAAACCACCTCAGTCACTCTATCTGCTATTAGGCCCAGTTCTTGTCATCGAAGGCAGACAGGCATCTCCAGGAGCTAGCTAGCTTGTGTGTGTGTGTGCTCTGTTAGTACATCACACATAAAACCACATCAGCCTCTGTATTTGCTATAAGGCCCAGTTGTTGTCAGTCATATAAGGCAGTCTCTATCTGCCGTAAGGCCCAGTTCTTGTCATCGAAGGCAGACAGGCATCTCCAGGAGCTAGTGTGTGTGTGTGTGCTCTGTTAGTACATCACACATAAAAGCACATCAGCCTCTGTATCTGCTATAAGGCCCAGTTGTTGTCAGTCATATAAGGCAGTCTCTATCTGCCGTAAGGCCCAGTTCTTGTCATCGAAGGCAGACAGGCATCTCCAGGAGCTAGCTAGCTTGTGTGTGTGCTCTGTTAGTACATCACACATAAAACCACATCAGCCTCTGTATTTGCTATAAGGCCCAGTTGTTGTCAGTCATATAAGGCAGTCTCTATCTGCCGTAAGGCCCAGTTCTTGTCATCGAAGGCAGACAGGCATCTCCAGGAGCTAGTGTGTGTGTGCGTGTGTGTGTGCTCTGTTAGTACATCACACATAAAACCACAACAGCCTCTGTATCTGCTATAAGGCCCAGTTGTTGTCAGTCATATTAGGCAGTCTCTATCTGCCGTAAGGCCCAGTTCTTGTCATCGAAGGCAGACGGGCATCTCCAGGAGCTAGTGTGTGTGCTCTGTTAGTACATCACACATAAAACCACATCAGCCTCTGTATCTGCTATAAGGCCCAGTTGTTGTCAGTCATATAAGGCAGTCTCTATCTGCTGTAAGGCCCAGTTCTTGTCATCGAAGGCAGACAGGCATCTCCAGGAGCTAGTGTGTGTGTGTGTGTGCTCTGTTAGTACATCACACATAAAACCACATCAGACTCTGTATCTGCTATAAGGCCCAGTTGTTGTCAGTCATATAAGGCAGTCTCTATCTGCCGTAAGGCCCAGTTCTTGTCATCGAAGGCAGACAGGCATCTCCAGGAGCTAGCTAGCTTGTGTGTGTGCTCTGTTAGTACATCACATATAAAACCACATCAGCCTCTGTATTTGCTATAAGGCCCAGTTGTTGTCAGTCATATAAGGAAGTCTCTATCTGCCGTAAGGCCCAGTTCTTGTCATCGAAAAGCAGACAGGCATCTCCAGAAGCTAGTGTGTGTGTGTGTGTGTGTGTGTGTGCTCTGTTAGTACATCACACATAAAACCACATCAGCCTCGGTATCTGCTATAAGGCCCAGTTGTTGTCAGTCATATAAGGCAGTCTCTATCTGCCGTAAGGCCCTGTTGCTGTCATCTAAGGCAGCCATCTGCAGGAGTTAGTGTGTGTGCTGTGTGACTCCAGCACAATATACACTACCCACTACAATGCCTGGAAGACCGCCAAGGAGAGGCAGACAGTCCCGAGGCAAGAACACAGGGCAAGCAGGCTCTGTTTCTAGAGACAACAGTGCTGGTCGTGGACGTAGTCGTGCATCGTCATCAGCACGTGGCCATGGGACACGCTTGTCCTTGTTTTCGGCAGCTGGACATGTTGAGCCGCATCATGCCGAAAGGCTTGGTAGAATGAATGACCAAGCCCTCCTCATCCTCCTCATCCTCTCTCACCCAGGCTCAGGGTACTAGCAGAGCAGCTGCTAACGCGTACTCAATGGCATCATCAGGCACCCCTTCCCTAGACCCACCATGTCCTCCTGAGGAGTCCCCCGAACTGTTTGAGCACAGTGTTGGGTACATGCTCCAGGAGGATGCCCAACGTTTTCAAGGCTCGGATGATGATACCCAGCTAGAGGAAGGCAGTAGCGTGTGCGCAGAGAGAGGGGATGCTCAAGGACAGCAATCTGGCAGTCATGTTCCACCAGCTGCAGCTTACTCCCAGGTTTGCTCCAGTGGTGAAGAGGGAGGGGATGATGAGGTCACTGACTCCACGTGGGTGCCTGAAGGGAGAGAGGAGGAGGAGGAGGAGGAGGCGGCGGCACATGTCCAATGAAGCAGGATGCCCTCCGGAGGCCAGCTAGAGGCCAGCACACCAACTGAATCACACCGCAGAGCTCCGCCTGTGCAGGGCGCTGCCTCTGCACGTTATCACAAAAGTTCTTTGGTGTGGGCCTTTTTTGAGACGAGTGCATCAGATCGCACCACTGCTATTTGCAACATATGTCTCAAGCGTATCTCGCGTAGCCAAAACATCAGCCGCTTGGGCACCACAAGCATGACCAGACATATGTCGACCTGCCATGCAGCTCGTTGGCAAGCGCACGTTAAAGACCCACACCAAAGAACAAAGCGGACCTCTCCTTGCTCCTCATCAGCTGGGATCTCCAACCCCACTATATCTTCAGTCCTCTCTGAAAGCTGCTCTGAGAGGAATGAAGGTGTAGAATTAGGTGTGTCACAGCCAAGTACTTGCAGTACACCGACGTCCGATTGTAAGAGGCAAATTTCCCTGCCCCAGCTGCTGGACCGTTGAAAGAAGTTTACTCCCAGCCATCCACATGCCCAGCGGTTGAATGCTAGCTTGGCCAAATTGCTAGCACTTCAACTGCTGCCTTTTCAGTTGGTAGACTCGGCCCCCTTCCGTGAGTTTGTTCAATGTGCTGTTCCTCAGTGGCAGGTTCCCAAACGCCACGGAAGGCGATTCCGGCTCTCTACCGGCATGTGGAAGTCAATGTCCATGCCTCGCTGGACAGGGCGGTCAGCGGTAAGGTGCATATTACCGCTGACTCATGGTCCAGCAGGCATGGACAGGGACGTTATCTGTCTTTCACGGCCCATTGGTTCACTCTATTGGCAGCTGGGAGGGATGCAGGACAAGGTGCAGTAGTTTTGGAGGTTGTTCCGCCACCACGCCTCCAAAATGCTACTACTGGTTGTGACACACCTCTCTCCTCCACCCCCTCCTCTTCCTCCATGGCCTCTTCGAGTGCTCTGTCCTCGGAACCAGCGGTGCTCCGTAGGCGTACAAGGGGCTCCGCGAGTACGCAGGCAAAAAGATGCCATGCCGTGCTTGTGCTGGTGTGTTTGGGGGACAGGAGCCACACTGGGGCAGAGGTTCTGGCAGCTCTGCAGGGGCAGGCCGAGAGGTGGTTGACGCCATGCCAGCTTAAGCCAGGAATGGTGGTTTCTGACAATGGCACCAACCTCCTCTCCGCCCTGCGACAGGGGCAGCTGACCCATGTGCCCTGTATGGCTCACGTCCTGAACCTGGTGGTGCAGCGATTCTTGGGCAGGTACCCAGGCTTACAGGATGTCCTGAGGCAGGCCAGGAAAGTCTGTGTGCATTTCCGCCGATCATATGATGCCAGTGCTCGGCTGGCTGAGCTGCAAAAGGAGTTGAACCTGCCCAAGAACTGCCTTATATGTGACATGCCCACCAGGTGGAACTCAACGGTGGCCATGCTGCAGCGACTGCACACGCAGCAGAGGGCCATCAATGAGTACCTTTGCGACTACGGCACCAGGACAGGGTCAGGGGAGCTTGGATTTTTTTCCCAACGCCAGTGGAGCATGATCAGGGATGCATGCACTGTCCTGCCACCATTTGAGGAGGCCACGAGGATGGTGAGCAGTGACAGTGCATGCATCAGTGACACTGTACCTCTTGTCCACCTGTTGGAGCATACGCTGCGTGGGATAATGGACAGGGCACTTGAGGCAGAACAGAGGCAGGAAGAGGAGGACTTCCTTGCCGCTCAAGGCCCCCTTTATCCAGACAGTGTTCCTTCTGTCCCACCCATCACACAGGAAGAGGAGGAGGAGGAGGAGGAGGATTGTGTGAGCATGGAAGTGGAGCCTTGCACTCAGCATCAGCAGCAGCAGTCTTTTAGGGATGATGTACAGTCCCGACAAACCAGTGGACTTGTACGTGGCTGGGAGGAGGTGGCTGGCGATCATGTCATCCTCAGTGACCCAGAAGACTCCGGACCGAATGCCTCAGCTTACCTACGTTGCATGGCCTCCCTGATCCTGCAAAGCCTGCGGAAGGATCCTCGTGTTCTTCGGATCAAGGAGAGGGACCATTACTGGCTGGCCACTCTCCTTGATCCACGGTACAAGGGTAAGGTTGCGGACCTTATCTTGCCATCGCAGAGGGAGCAGAGGATGAGACATCTCAGGGAGGCCTTGCAGAAAGGTCTGTGCAATGCATTCCCAGAGACTAGGAGGTTACAAACTCCTGGTCCTGGACGACGAGTTGCTGAGGCTTCGGTCAGTAGCAGAAGGAGCGGTGGGGAAGGTGGACGTCTGACTGATGCGTTCAGACAATTTTTTTGTCCGCAGCCCCAAGGTATGATCGGTTCCAGCAACCATCGCCAGCGTCTGATAAACATGGTGCAAGAATACCTAGGGGCAAGGTCAGACTTGGACACCTTTCCCACCGAAAATCCTCTGGCTTACTGGGTCTTGAGGATGGATCACTGGCCAGAGCTTGCACAGTAGGCAATTGAGCTACTGGCCTGTCCTGCATCCAGCGTTCTTTCCGAACGCACATTCAGTGCTGCTGGAGGATTTGTCGCCAATCACAGGGTGCGCCTGTCCACCGACTTGGTTGATCGACTGACCTTCATAAAGAGGAATCAGTCTTGGATCACCACCAGCTACCAGGCACCTGAAGCGGATATAACTGAATAATTTATAATGTCACATCCCTTCAAGACTGCCTATGCTGATGCTGAGTGACTGTCCTGTTATGTTCACTGACTATCCTCTTCCTCCTCCTCAATGATCCATTCCTTGATAGCTTGGAAGAACATTTTTGTTTCTGGGTGCCACCACACCAGTGCCTAAGGCACAATTTTTCAGCCCCTGTTTAACAGGGGCGTGTAATTACAATTTTTTAAGCAATGCTTCGCAACAGGTCTGACTGCTGTGCTCCAAGTACAGTATCTGTGAGGGGTTGCAGTGTTGTGGCACCAGCACCAGTGCCTAAGGCACAATTTTTCAGCCCCTGTTTAACAGGGGCGTTTAATTACAATTTTTTAAGCAATGCTTCGCAACAGGTCTGACTGCTGTGCTCCAAGTACAGTATCTGTGAGGGGTTGCAGTGTTGTGGCACCAGCACCAGTGCCTAAGGCACAATTTTTCAGCCCCTGTATAACAGGGGCGTGTAATTAAAAAATTTTATGCAATGCTTTGCAACAGGTCTCATTGCTGTGCTCAGAGTACAGTATCTGTGATGGGTTGCAGTGTTGTGGCACCAGCACCAGTGCCTAAGGCACAATTTTTCAGCCCCTGTTTAACAGGGGCGTGTAATTACAAATCTTGATCTAATAATTCACAGCAGGGCCCATTCCTGCGCCCACCAATAGTAACTGTGAGGGCTTACAGTCTTGTGGCAACACAGTCCACCACCACCAAAGGCCCAATTTTTCTGTCCTGTTCAACAGGTGCATGCAATTACAAATCTTAATCTAATAATTCACAGCAGGGCCCATTCCTGCGCCCACCAAGAGTAACTGTGAGGGCTTACAGTCTTGTGGCAACACCGTCCACCACCACCACCAAAGGCCCACTTTTTCTGCCCTGTTCCACAGGTGCATGCAATTACAAATATTGATCTAATAATTCACAGCAGGGCCCATTCCTGCGCCCACCAAGAGTAACTGTGAGGGCTTACAGTCTTGTGGCAACACCGTCCACCACCACCACCACCACCACCAAAGGCCCAATTTTTCTGCCCTGTTCCACAGGTGCATGCAATTACAAATCTTGATCTAATAATTCACAGCAGGGCCAATTCCTGTGCCCACCAAGAGTAACTGTGAGGGCTGACAGTGTTGTGGCTACACCAACATCTAATGGGGCAAATTTCTGCAGAGTATATACGGCAGGCCCCTACTTTCAAACATCCAACTTACAAACAACTCCTACTTGCAAACGGAAGGAGAAAACAGGAAGTGAGAGGAAATCTACCCCTAGGAAGGGAAATTCTATCCTGTTACATTTAATTTGGGAAAAAGGTATCTCCTCTCTACTGATGCTTTATCACCAATCCTTGTCTCAATTAAAACCCCACTTTTCCAAAAACATTTGTCATTGGGACAGAAATTGAGGTGAAATGTTCTGAACAAATGTGCAAAGACAGCAAATGTTACAGGGGTGATAACCCCTCCCTATGTTCTCCAAAAAGCTTAAAAATTGATTTTTTTTGGATGGAGCTACACTTGAAAATGTACCTGTTCAGATTCTACTTAAGAACAAACCTACAGTCCCTGTCTTGTTTGCACCACCTGTATACTGCTGTTCAGAGTATATAGGGTTGTAGGTATAGGGTTTTATTTTGGGTGCGGGGTTCCCCTTAATATCCATACAAGACCCAAAGGGGCTGGGGTGGGGGGGGGGGGGTCAGATGGGGTAGCCATGCCATTTTTCTCAAGGATTTTGAGATGGACCGCTTCATTACTAGGCCGCAATCCGCGGCCTCGAGTACCGCCGCCGACCCGTTCGCCACGATGGATCCCCTTATGGGGACCGAGGAACACAGCAATCCTCCCGGTCCTACTCCGGATCACCCCCTGCCTGCTTCACAAGGGTTGTTAACCCCAGACATCCTGGATGCAAAATTAGATGCAAAACTGCAACTCCTACTCCAGCAAATCACCAGGAACATTTTGGCAGAGGTGAGCAAAATATCCACAGAATTGAGGGGTGAAATTGACCAGATTGGTGAATGCACTGATTCTTTGGAATACAAGTTTGATGATATGGTCAATTATGTACAAGCCATAGAGGATGAGAACCACCACCTTAAACAGTCTATTACTCAATTGCACCTACAGCAAGAAGACCTTGAGAACAGGGAAAGACGTCAGAACCTTAGGCTCCGTGGAATCCCTGAAACGGTTGGTGACTCCTCACTACGCCCCTATCTCCTGGGACTTTTTAATACTCTAGCTCCCACAGTTGTGGATGTGGACTGGCGCCTAGATAGGGCCCACCGCTCCCTGGGTCCAAAACCTCCGGCTGGAGCCAGGCCCAGGGATGTCATTGTACGCTTTCACTATTATGATAGCAAAGAGGCCCTGAGTTCGGCTGCACGCAACAAATCACAAATCTCCTAAAAGGGTGCTAAGCTGCAAATCTTCAGTGATCTTTCACCCATAACCCTAGCAAAAAGAAGAAACCTGCGCCCGATCACAGCGCACCTACAACAACACCGGGTCCCATATTACTGGGGTTTCCCTTTTCGTCTTGTCGTCTCCAAAGATGGCGTCCAACACAGCATGCGAGATCTCCAGGAGGGTGATGCCTTCATAAAAAGTCTTGCTCTTCCTCCGCTATCTGATGAGAACCTTCAACCTACTCAAGTGCCAACTCGCCCTTTTCCTACCACGCCAAGTCGCCTCTGGACCCCGGTTCAAAATCAATCCAAGAAGAATCTCTCTACCCCTCAACGCCCTCGGTTCTCCAAGCAACCTCCATGATGTCACGGACCCTTTAAGATACCCAGCTTCTTTCCTACTTTCTAAAAGTCCATGATGAACACATATGTTGTGCCCTGGACTTCAGGTATTTTTCATGTCTCACCCTGAGGAAACGGAAAACATTTCCTTTTTATTCTTCCTATCTCTCTCTGGGTGAGATATTTGTTTTTACATCCCCATGTGGTGAAAACTGTTTTGCACCTTGATTTTTTGTGCCATTAGCAATCCAAATTTTTTTGCACTTTTTTATTTCACTTTAAGGAGAACGGTCGTTTTTCCTGCTCTCTCTCCAGAACCCCTGGTTAGTGGTCGTCATGTGTCCCCTCTTGGCCCGTGACAAAGTCCCGGGCCTCCTGAGACATAGATATGTCTCAGGCTTTCTACCATTGTTTTTTTTTCTTTTTTGTTCCTGTTTTTCTTTTATTTTTCTGTTTTTTTTGAAGCCACAAATAAGTGGTTGAACTATTCAAATTTTTGGGTTACAAGTCAATACAGCCCTATGAGGTCTCCCTGTTTTTCTCTCCTCCTTTATTACAGGTTTTTAACTGCTTATGAGGCAAACCATTTCCTGATTATGCTTTTTAGATACCACTGCCCTTGGAATGTCTATGTTAGTCCTATGCAACTCACTCTCAGAGTCGGATATAGTTTTTGTAGATTTATAAGTTATAAACATCATTTGCCTTGTTGTTCACAGTACCTATGGCTTTAAAACTCTTATCATATAATGTTAAGGGTCTGAATTCCATTCGGAAACGTTGGATCGCCCTTAAGGAATTCAGATCCTCAGGGGCGGATATAGTCATGATCCAGGAGACTCACTTTTGCATTGGCGGATCGCTAAAGTTTGCATCTAAGCTTTACCCTGCATCCTACCTTGCCTCGGATTCTTCGGGCAAGGCGGGAGTAGCTATCTTAATCAAGAAATCCTGCCCAGTAAGGGTTAAAAGCTCATTTGCAGATCCCCACGGAAGATACATCATCCTGGACTGTGACTATATGGCCTCCTCCTTTACTTTGGTCAATGTCTACGCCCCCCCAACAGTGGGCAGATAGCTTTTCTAAACAAAGTCCTTGATTCTCCTCAATATCATTCTCAGCCATTCACGATTGTGGGCGGTGATTTCAATTTGGTCATGTCCCCTACAAGAGACAGACAAAGTGTCTCAGGTGCCAATCTCTCCCAGAAATCTGCCTCCCAAGCCAACGCCTTCCGCAAATGTACTAGATCACATCAATTATTTGACTCTTGGAGGATCAAACACCCAATGGCCAAACAATTTACCTTCTATTCTATGGCCCATAAAATGTATTCTAGATTAGATCATTTTCTTATTTCAGCCCCCTTCATTCCCTACACTGTCAACTCTGTAATAGCTCCCATCACATGGTCTGATCATGCACCTATAACACTAGACATTCTACTATCCCAACCTCACTCTAAGACGTGCCACTGGCGCCTTAACGATCAGCTCCTGCGTTCGGAACCCACGCGTAACTCCTTAGCTTCTAGTCTGCAGGAATATTTTTTGTTAAACAAAGGCTCTGTCTCTGAACCCTCCACACTGTGGGAAGCCCACAAGGCAGTCTTTCGTGGGGTATGTATTGCAGAAGGCTCTCGCCTAAAAAAGGATAGGACTCAGCTTCTGCAGACGCTGGCATCTGATTTGGTGTCTGCAGAGTGTCAGTTATTACGAAAACCCACAGTGTCGAGCAGTGCCGATCCTGACCTCCCTGGGGCCCTAAGCAAAATTCTGCTGAGGGGCCCTCTACCTGACCCGTGATGCTGTGAGCTATGGAAACCATTTGCCATTGTCACACCTGACACTTCAGCGCTCCCAATACAATCCTCCCTCCTTTAAACAAAACAGTCATAGAATAAGAATAAGTACAGCAATATAGAACAGACATTATATATTTATCTTTACATATCTGAGTGTGGATCCCCCACTTACATCAGGATCCCCAGAGAGCCCCCCTTACACCAGGATCCCCAGAGAGCCCCCCCCTTACACCAGGGTCCCCAGAGAGCCCCCCCTTACACCAGGGTCCCCAGAGAGCCTCCCCTTACACCAGGGTCCCCAGAGAGCCTATCCTTACACCAGGGTCCCCAGAGAGCACCCCCCTTACATCAGGGTCCCCAGAGAGCCCCTCCTTACACCAGGGTCCCCAGAGAGCACCCCCCTTACATCAGGGTCCCCAGAGAGCACCCCCCTTACATCAGGGTCCCCAGAGAGCACCCCCCTTACATCAGGGTCCCCAGAGAGCACCCCCCTTACATCAGGGTCCCCAGAGAGCACCCCCCTTACATCAGGGTCCCCAGAGAGCCCCTCCTTACATTAGGGTCCCCAGAGAGCACCCCCCTTACATTAGGTTCCCCAGAGAGCACCCCCCTTACATTAGGGTCCCCAGAGAGCACCCCCCTTACATTAGGGTCCCCAGAGAGCACCCCCCTTACATCAGGGTCCCCAGAGAGCACCCCCCTTGCATCAGGGTCCCCAGAGAGCATCCCTATAAAGCCCCTCCTTACATCGGGGTCCCCAGAGAGCCCCCCATTCATCAGTGTCCTCAGAGAGCCTCCCTACTTACATCAGGGTCTGCAGCATTGCCCTTTACATCAGAGTTCCCCTTTGCACTGTAAGGTGGAATCCTGCATACTATGATGTAAAGGGGAACTCTGGGAATGTGGGGAGGACTCTGGTGACCAGAGAAAGAAAACACTAAGATAAGGGGGTTTACTGATATAAGGGGGAAACCTTTATATCAGTGCCCCCTTACAATATTGTATTGACCCCCCCTAGACTGGCCTGGCGGTGCTGTCACTGACCTCCTCTCAGGTGCATCATGAAGGGCTCAGTCAGTCGGCTCCAGCTTGGTGGCTCTGATTTTATCCCATAGTTTCCTCTCCACAGTCCATACATGTCTGACTTCTCCCATGACCCCCATCCTGGCTGCGCTCCCTCTCTTGACTCAGGGGAGTTTAGAGGCTGCAGATGGGACAGGGGAGGTCAGAGGCTGTGGGGGGAGGGCAACAGGAGAGGTCAGAGGCTGTGGGGGGAGTGCAACAGGAGAGGTCAGAGGCTGTGGGGGGGCAACAGGAGAGGTCAGAGGCTGCGGGGGGGGCAACAGAAGAGGTCAGAGGCTGCGGGGGGCAACAGGAGAGGTCAGAGGCTGTGGGGGGGCAACAGGAGAGGTCAGAGGCTGCGAGGGGGGGACAGGAGGTCCGAGGCTGCGAGGGGGGGACAGAAGGTCTGAGGCTGCGAGGGGGGGGACAGGAGGTCCGAGGCTGCGAGGGGGGGACAGGAGGTACGAGGCTGCGAAGGGGGGGGGGGACAGGAGGTACGAGGCTGCGAAGGGGGGGGGACAGGAGGTCAGAGGCTGCGAAGGGGGGACAGGAGGTCAGAGGCTGCAAGGGGGGGACAGGAGGTCAGAGGCTGCGAGGGGGGGACAGGAGGTCCGAGGCTGCGAGGGGGGGACAGGAGGTCCGAGGCTGCGAGGGGGGGGACAGGAGGTCCGAGGCTGCGAGGGGGGGGACAGGAGGTCCGAGGCTGCAGGGGGGGCAGGAGGTCCGAGGCTGCAGGGGGGGCAGGAGGTCCGAGGCTGCAGGGGGGCAGGAGGTCCGAGGCTGCAAGGGGGGGCAGGAGGTCAGAGGCTGCAAGGGGGGGGCAGGAGGTCAGAGGCTGCAAGGGGGGCAGGAGGTCAGAGGCTGCAAGGGGGGGACAGGAGGTCAGAGGCTGCAAGGGGGGGGGCAGGAGGTCAGAGGCTGCGAGGGGGGTTCAGGAGGTCAGAGGCTTTGAGGGGGGAGGGGTTCAGGAGGTCAGAGGCTTTGAGGGGGGAGGGGTGCAGGAGGTCAGAGGCTTTGAGGGGGAGGGGGGCAGGAGGTCAGAGGTTTTGAGGGGGGACAGGAGGTCAGAGGCTGCGGAGGGGACGTGAGGGCAGCGGCGCCTGAAAAAAAGATGGCCGTGGGGCCGACATGCAACTGCTCATGCGCCATCGCTGTTGCCGCTGCTCGGCAATTTTCGGAAAGGCGGGCGCATGCGCAGTTGCATGTCGGCCCCGCGGCCATCTTTTTTTCAGGCGCCGCTGCCCTCGCAGCGGCCCCAGGGGCCCCCGAGCAGAGCCGATCCGCCCTTGGGGCCCCGCACAGCGGC
Organism: Lithobates sylvaticus; assembly: GCA_028564925.1. NCBI lineage: Eukaryota > Metazoa > Chordata > Amphibia > Anura > Ranidae > Lithobates > Lithobates sylvaticus. Next base: position 143,879,708 of record CM053033.1, read on the forward strand.
GGGGCCCTACGCAGCTTGCGTAGTCCGCGTATAGGGCGGATCGGCTCTGGTGTCGAGGCTTCGTACAGTTGTACTACTAAGGGAACAAATTAAAACTCTACATTTTAACAAAGCAGCAAAAGCCTTATTATGGACTAAACAAAATTTTTTACGAATTCTCAAATAAGCCCCATAGAATGTTGGTTAATAAGCTTCGCCCACGGCCCTCTAACTCCTTCCCTGATTTTCTTATCAAAACAGAAGGCACTAAAACCTACTGCCCCCGTGAAATGTCTAAGACTTTTGGTGATTTTTACCAAAAACTCTACCATTGCCTGTCACCCGAAAACCACTTTAATTTTTCTCAAGATAAATTTGATACTTTCTTTGCTGATCTCAGACTCCCGACTCTCTCTCCACGGACCTCATTGATCTTAATGCACCTATCTCTACTGAGGAACTTTACAATATCATTAAAGGCCTCCCTTTGCACAAATCTCCCGGCCCTGACGGCCTTCCTTACTACTATTACAAAACCTTTATAGACATATTATCCCCCCACCTCCTATCCCTCTATAGCTCCCTCCTTAAAGGCCAGCCCCCTCACTTGCAGTTCACCCATTCCTATATATCTGTAATCCCTAAACCTGGGAAAGACCCCTCCCTCCCACACAATTATAGGCCCATAGCTCTGTTAAATTCAGATTACAAAATATTTACTAAAATTCTCGCATCCAGACTGTCCAAATTTATCCCAAAACTCATTAACAGAGACCAGGTGGGGTTTGTCCCATCCAGCCATGCGGGGGACAATACCCGACGCACAATAGACCTCATTGATCTATTAGACAGAAATTCTCACTCAGCCCTGGTTCTAAGTCTTGATGCACAAAAAGCCTTTGATAGGCTGAGCTGGCCATATATGTTCTCTACCCTCGATAGATTCGGATTCAGAGGTCCCTTTGTTAGTGCACTAAAAACCCTGTATTCACAGGTATCTGCTCAAGTCCAAATGTCTTCCTTTCTGTCGCCTTACTTCCCCATGCACAATGGCACGTGGCAGGGCTGCCCTCTCTCCCCATTACTATTCATATTATGCCTTGAGCCCCTGGCCGAGTCCATCCGCCTACACCCCAGTGTTCATGGGGTGGTGATGCGACAGAGGGAATATAAGCTATCACTGTTTGCGGACGACATTTTGGTCAACGTTACGCAACCCCTGGTTTCTTTACCTTCATTGCATGGCCTTCTCTCTTCTTTTGGTGCTATATCAGGCTACAAGGTCAATACTTCAAAAACTGAAGCCCTTCCCATTCACATCCCTCCCCCCCTCCCATCCCAACTGACGTCCTCTTTCCCCTATAAATGGTGTTCTACATCCCTTAAATACCTGGGGATACGTCTTACATCTACCTATTCCACACTCTACTCTGAAAACGTCCCCTCCCTAATTGCAGACATCAATAAATCATTACAAACATGGTCCAAGTACCCTATTTCCCTCCTAGGCAGAGTGAACGTTCTTAAATTGACTGTACTGCCCAGACTGCTGTACCATTTTGAAACCCTACCTGTAGCCATCCCTCTTTCCCAACTTAAAGCTATCCAGAGATCCTTCTTAAAGTTCATCTGGAACAACAAGGCACATCGTATAGCAGCCTCGGTAGTGTTCTCTCACAAATCCCGAGGAGGACTGGGTGCTCCGGATATTATAAAATATTATTATGCCACACACCTTAGGACTGTTGTTTCTTGGTCCAGCTTACAGGCTCCTAGCCACTGGTCAGACATAGAGAAAGGTGTTCTGTATCCGGTCCATCCATGTTCCCTAATCTGGTCAGATTTGTCGCAAACTAATCCTATTTTTAAACGCCAATGTACCGCACCTATGAACTTCTCTCTCTCTATATGGCAAAAATGTCGGAAGTCCTACTCACTCTCATCTACATGCCCACCTCTCTTGAACGTTTTATTTAATCCATCCATCCCCGATAGTTTATCCCTGGGACATATCCTCCCCTGGGTTAATGCGTCTGTCTTTCAATTGCGTAACCTGGTTAACCCTGTATCTAGACACCTACACACATTTGACAGTTTACGTGAGAAATTTGCAATTCCCCCTAAAATGTTCTACTTCTATTTGCAAATTAGGCATCTTTTCCAAACCTATTCTCCTACCCTAACTCTTGATATTCCTACCCCCTTTGAATCGCTCTGTGCCCAAGGACCCCATCAACTCCATTTAGTCTCCTCCATTCACCTTATCCTCCAAGAGTCAACCCCCATGTCCGAGACTACTCATTTATATATGAAAAAATGGGCAATCTTATTAGGTAGACCCATCAGCCTCCAAAAATGGGACAGAATCTGGTCCTCTATTTTCAAATCATCCAAATGTGTCACTCAGAGAGAAACATCTATTAAAATACTTATGTTCTGGTACAAAACCCCTGAAGTTATCCATAAATATGACCCCTCGATCCCGGCTCATTGTTGGCGCTGTGGGCTATCAGTCGGCTCCTTGTATCATGTTTTTTGGCAATGCCCCTTGATTCAACCTCTTTGGCGGGAAGTAATGAATCTGATACAGAAGGTACTAGATGTGTCTCTGCCGCTTGATCCCATTCACTATCTGCTAGGTCTCCCTTTCCCAGGTATCACAAAACAGGGCAATCGTTTGACAACTTACTTCTTGTTGGCTGCCAGGCGACTAATCCCCCTTTGCTGGCTTTCCACATCTACCCCTCCCAAGTCTAGACTACTCCAACTTATAACAGACATTTGCAGGATGGAATACTTGACAGCCTTTGTTCACAATAGAGTATTGAATGTGTGTACTTAAGCGCTAGAATGAGTATTTAAAAACAGAACAGCAACAGTATTTTAAGATAACCAAATGATGATGCTGCAACCCATATAATAGTGTTCTCACACGTGAAAGAAATTGTTTTAAAATACACAAAAATATTATTGTGCGATGGGTGCGCTTTCAATCAACCTTAAAATTATAGTGCAGATGTGATTAAAAATCCTTGTGCAAAAGTGCTGCATATGTGGTGTGTAAAACCTCCCTTAAATCCGTGCACTGTGTATATATAAATACATAAAAACATAAATAAATAAATAAATGCTTTTCCTACTTGTGGTACCAGTGGGTATGTAATAATTATGGGATAGTACTTTAGGTGAAAACGCGTTCAAATTGGGTAAAAACGCGTTTAATTTAGGACCCTTTATAAGTCCATGCATCTAATAGATGCCTCCTGAGGATTTATTGCGGTCGCTTGACAGGTGTTTCTCCTTAATTAGTTCTGAGGCTTTAATTGAATAATTGCCCTTTGCAATCCAAAAAAATAAAATAAATAAATAAATAAAAAACTCCAAACACCTTAGATTGGTTAGCCTAATTCACCTTTGATGTTGAACAAAGATTAAAGGATGTAAAGGATACAAGATAAGCACCGTCAGTGAATATATGTTTTAACAGGTATAAACGTTTCACTTTCACTTATCTTGTTAGGGTGTTTTCTTTCCTGCTGGTCACGACCTCTTTATCCTTTCCGTGTTTGCATGAGGATATAAAACAGATACAAACACATTGCGCAGTATTGCTACACTTTAATTGGTGTGCATAAGTTGTGGCTTAAGCCAGTCTACTTACACAGCACCCTGCGATCTGAGCGCGGTGGTGAGAAATGTGTCAGGCACTGTAAGGGCTCCCTGCCCTGCTCGTCTCGGTAGCGTCACTTGGCTCCTCCTCCCGACGCGTTGCGTCACGCCCACGTGACTTTATCAAGGGATTAATCCCTTGATAAAGTCACATGGGCGTGACGCAATGCGTCGGGAGGAGGAGCCAAGTGACGCTACCGAGACGAGCAGGGCAGGGAGCCCTTACAGTGCCTGACACATTTCTCACCACCGCGCTCAGATCGCAGGGTGCTGTGTAAGTAGACTGGCTTAAGCCACAACTTATGCACACCAATTAAAGTGTAGCAATACTGCGCAATGTGTTTGTATCTGTTTTATATCCTCATGCAAACACGGAAAGGATAAAGAGGTCGTGACCAGCAGGAAAGAAAACACCCTAACAAGATAAGTGAAAGTGAAACGTTTATACCTGTTAAAACATATATTCACTGACGGTGCTTATCTTGTATCCTTTACATCCTTTAATCTTTGTTCAACATCAAAGGTGAATTAGGCTAACCAATCTAAGGTGTTTGGAGTTTTTTATTTATTTATTTATTTTTTTATTTTTTTGGATTGCAAAGGGCAATTATTCAATTAAAGCCTCAGAACTAATTAAGGAGAAACACCTGTCAAGCGACCGCAATAAATCCTCAGGAGGCATCTATTAGATGCATGGACTTATAAAGGGTCCTAAATTAAACGCGTTTTTACCCAATTTAAACGCGTTTTCACCTAAAGTACTATCCCATAATTATTACATACCCACTGGTACCACAAGTAGGAAAAGCATTTATTTATTTATTTATGTTTTTATGTATTTATATATACACAGTGCACGGATTTAAGGGAGGTTTTACACACCACATATGCAGCACTTTTGCACAAGGATTTTTAATCACATCTACACTATAATTTTAAGGTTGATTGAAAGCGCACCCATCGCACAATAATATTTTTGTGTATTTTAAAACACTTTGTTCACGATAGCATTCCCCAATTTAATAAAATATGGGATCTCTGGGATGTGTCCGAATATGGTACCCCCCTACCAGATACCGCACTTTGATTGGCCGAAACCTCCACTTCTCCCTAGTTGACATAATACCTCAGTGAAATCTCCTTATTCTGTATGCTACCCTGAACTATATACTGACTTGTATTGTGTTTACCTTTTTTCCATACGTTATAAGTTTATGTACTTTAATTCAACCCATACATGTGTTCTTTCTTGTTTTTTCTTTAGCGGTTCACTTGTGTGGACTGCATATTTTCTTGTTATCTGAATTTGAACACCTCTTTTGTGACATTGCACTTTTTGTAACTTTGAAAAATTTTTCAATAAAAATACAATAAAAAAAAAAGGAATATTTCACTTTTTTTTTTTCACTTTATGCATCATTAAAATGACTGCTCCCGAAAAAACGTTAGTTTTTAAAACTTCTTTTTGCATTGATATATGTCCCCTGGGGCAGGACCCGGGTCCCCAAACCTGTTTTATGACATTAACATGCATATTGGCCGTTATAATTAGCACTTTTGATTTCAAACGTTCGCGTCCATTGTAACGAATAGGGTTCGAAAATTTGCACAAACTTTCGGTCCGTTCGAAGGTTCTGGTGCGAACCGAACCCGGGGGTGTTCGGCTCATCCCTAATGCTGGGCACTGAAGCCCTTAGTAGACCGCTTCCTAAAAGAACTGCTAAGGTTACGTTCTCCCAGGAAAACTCTTTACGCCAAGTGGGATCTGACAGTTGTCCTCAATGTCTTAGCCAGTCCACCCTTTGCACCCACTGAAGAATGTGCATTGGAGGATATTACCTGGAAAACAACTTTTTTGATCGCCATCACATCAGGACGCAGGGTATCAGAAATTAAAGCCCTGGAAGCTAGAGAACCTTACATCATGTTTTTCCCAGACAGGGTGGATCTGTAGCCTATTCACAAGTTTGTCCCGAAGGTACCATCATTCTTAATCAAGAATGGGTTCTCCCAGCCTTCGGAGAAGATCCAACCTCTTCTAAACTACATGAATTGGATGTGGCCAGGTCCCTGAGGCGTTATTTGGAGTTGACACAGCATTTACGCAAGGATCAACGTCTGTTTGTTATTCCCAAGGCGGCAAGGAAAGGAATGGCGGCCTCCAAGACGACCTTGGCCAGCTGGATCGTGAAACGAATTCAGAGGGCTTATCGGGCTAGTGGTCTCCCAGTCCCAGTTGCAGTGAATGCTCACTCGACGCGGGGAATGGCCTTTTCCTGGGCAGCTTTGGCACTGGTCTCCCCTGAGACAATTTGCAGAGTGGCTAGTTGGTCATACTTCAACACCTTCATGTCGCACTATAGCCTAGATCCGGCAGTCCTCACCTCCCGTGACTTTGGGAGAAAGACCTTAGAATTATCAGCTCTGTAAAGTCATTAAAAAAATTATCATTGCAGTACCCTCCCTGTAAGCAAGTTATTTACCATTGGTATGCTGCCATCGAGGCACCAGGAAAACTGAAAATTGAATACTCACCTTTCCGTAATTTTCCTTTCCTGGTGCCTACCCATGGCAGCATACACCCTCCCTTCAATAATCCTTAATGTTCTGAAGACTAGTTACAAGTATACCTGAGGAGGGGAGTAACTCTTTTTTTTTATAGAGTTACGTGGTCCTATGGGTTGATCGGGGCGGAGCCATCAACCATTGGTATGCTGCCATGGGTAGGCACCAGGAAAGGAAAATTACGGAAAGGTGAGTATTCAATTTTCCATTATACTTTGTAGATATCTTTGAGCATTCCCCCTGATGAGTGTGATATACACGAAACGCGGCGGGCATTTTGGGATGCAGACATATGCCCCCATCTAACCCACAATTCTGGCATTTTGGATGTAGATATACACCCCGATATAACCATCATTATTGATTATCACTTTCCAATCGATCATGTTCTTACTGTTTTTTAATACTTATATCTGCAAGTGCTGCTCATGTTATATGTACATTTATGAACCTAATGGAATGTATTTACCAATCAAATCAGACCACTATGTGGCGCTTGGCTACTATACATTGATGTACCCTAGATGCCTGTATTGCATGCGCACATATTACTGTATGTGTGTGTGTGAATATATATAAAATTACATTTATTACAATGGTTTTTCTTCTGTGGTCTCTGTTATTGATATGTTTTATACACATTTTTTTTTTATGATCAAGAAATATGTACTATCATGTAACCTACTGTAATGCTTCAGGCAGAAAATTATGTTGGATAATGGGGATCACAGCTTCGGAAGTCTATGAATACGATATTCGTAACAGTTAACTTTAAATTTGACAGCTATCAGGTAGGAAGACTCCGATACATTTGGAAATACAATTGGTTTTATTTAGCGTGTTAATATACAGCCATAGCGGGGAGCATCAGAGGTAACTTAAGCGTAGTAGCAGTACACAGGAATAAAGTTTATAGGAAACATAAAGATACTTGCAGTGAGTGGATTTCTGGTGATGGGGGTCACCCAGTGGCTTCTTGAGAGATATACTGGTCTACTTTGTGAAGAGGAATAGGTAAGGTTTTCTGCGGGCAGAGTAGGCTGACTGTGGGTAGGGCAGGGGAGAGCCTCTGTCTACTAGTGAGGAAGGGGCTCTGTCTGGCCCAAAAACTGAAAGTTGGAGGGGCTCTGTCTGGCCCAAAAACGAGGTGGTAGATGGGGCTCTGTCCGGCCCAAAGGTGAGATGGTAGTCGGGGCTCTGAACGGCCCAATAGAGAGTGAAGACGGCAGTCTTCTGATGGAGATCTTTGCCTGGCAGCAGGTTTTTAGCACAAACGTCAAGAAAATGGCTTTTGCTGTTTAAGTAAGGACAAGAGCGGCACAGTGGTGTAGTGGTTAGCACTCTCACCTAGCAGTAAGAAGGGTCGCTGGTTCAAATCCCAACCACGACACTACCTGCCTGGAGTTTGCATGTTCTCCCTGTGCCTGCGTGGGTTTCCTCTGGGTACTCCGGTTTCCTTCCATAATCCAAAGACATGCAGGTAGGTTAATTGGCTTCTGTCCAAAAAATTGGCCCTAGTATATGAATGGGGACCTTGGATTGTGGGCTCCTTGAGGGTAGGGACCAATGTGAGTGTGCAATGTACAGGGATAGGAACAGTTGTAGACACTCGCTCAGGTTGAACGTGATGGACTGGTGTCTTTATTCAACCTTACTAACTATGAAACTATGAAAAGGAGGAGCCTGGTGATGTCGTTGTGATGTCATCAATCTACAACAGAGTTTGTGGAGATCTCAGAGCTTCCAGTGGAGGGATAAGAACATTACAGCTACCTACACAATGTTTATAACCTCATTCAAAGTCCCAAATTCCCTATTTTATGCTTTGAACCAGGGATGGAGTCACACTATACATGTGCCTCATTCGAAGTCCCAAATCTCCGCCCTCTCTTCCACTCTAACTAGGGAACCCATGGCATGATCGACACAGGGGGTCTGCAACTGACAACCACAGGGCCTTGAGCTCACCCTCATATCCAAGGGAGCTCTCCCTCCCCCTCCTATTAGCGGGGAGGGAGGGGACGCCTGGAGATTTCCAGGGCTAACCCCCCATATAAGCTCTTCAGATTACATTATCTTAATTTTTCTCTACCCAGTGTTTTATTTTTTTTTGATTCAAACATTTTTATTAAGTCTTTTTCAACATATACATACGCATTGAACAAGCAAAATGCATTTACATTGTATGAGTACGAACAAGGTATACAGATGAATGTACATACACAAATGACACGTGTATTATGGCGAACAAACTATATGTACTGGGGAGGTCACATAGATAGGCCAACTTCACATTAACTAGAGCCTAGAACATGACCCATAAATTTCGCTGAGCTACCACTTCGATCTTGTTGTTGGGAGGGTATTATTCAAAGCATCCCCCTTAATAACCCCGTGTCAGTTGTAGGGTCTAAATTGACTCGCCTTTATATTGGAGTGTCACAACTGCTCCGAGCGTGATCACTCTGAGACTCGCAATCATGGTAACTATGATTGTTAGCGTTTCTTTTCCTCTTTCCATTTATTTGTTATAGCACCTTCTAGCTCCCCTGAGGAGTCGACAAAGCTGCCACCAGGGGTGTAAGATAGAAATCGCAAGATAGAGAAAGGGTAAAGAAGAAAAAAGAGAACGAGAGAAGGATGGGGGGGTGGGTATATGGATCGGGGGTTGAGGAGATGCCGAGCGGAGAGGGGGTGAGATCCTCCACCATCTACCCCCTCCGCCTGTAGTCAACAGCGACTCCATGATTCAAGTCTAGTTAAAATACTCAGGTGACTGGATGCATCTGCGGAATACCTGTCATCCGAGTGTTACTCACTACAGGGATACTTCAGCACCAGTTATCAATCATTACTCTGTATCAGTGTTTGATATGGCTGTGAGTACTTAAAAGTGAGCCAAGGCTCCCAAGTCGTCGAGAAGCTGGTTATTCTATCCTGAGAGGAGTGAATTAGCTCCTCCATTGTCTCAACCCGATTAACACGAGCTATACAATCTTTAATCAGGGGTGAACGTTTAGACTTCCAATGTATCGGAATGCACATCCTGGCCGCGTTAATCATATGCATGGCTGCTGACTTCATATATCTTTTTATGGGGATAGCAGACAAATGAAGGAGGTATTGTGCTGGAGTGAATTCCAGAGGCATTGAAGTGACGTTAGTGACTACCTCATGTACCTTGCTCCAGTATGGCTGGATCAGGGGGCATGACCACCACACATGGATAAATGTGCCTGTTTCTCTTTCACATCTCCAGCACTTGTCTGATACTGTTGGAAATATTCTATGAAGCAGTTCTGGGGTTTTATACCATCTTGTCCTAATTTTGAATCCATTCTCCTGTACGCTAACATTAAGGGACCCCTTGTGGATAAGTAAGTGGATGCAATCCCATTCTGCGTCTTCAATCTCCCTGTCTAACTCGTCCCCCCAGAATGCCTGTTCAGAGCGTAAGACAGACTATGTTTCTCCAAACATGGAGGCATAGAGTGCAGAGACGACATGATTCTGGGGGGAAGAGCCCGAGCACAGAGATTCAAAGACTGTGGGTGGTCTCGAGAAGCCCTCCCTTTTCCCTGGCCTGTCTAAAGCCCCATACACACGGTCGGACTTTTTCATGGATTTGGTCCGATCGGACAAGGTTGTTGAAAAATCAGACCGTGTGTATGCACCATCGGACAGTGTTCGTCGGTTTGTCCGTCGGACAAAGTCTTATCTCCTGCTGGAAAGATTTGCCGTCAACCCGGTCCGATCACACCAAATCCGAGCGTGTGTACGCTTGTCCGACGGACAAAGTGCTACGCATGCTCAGAAGAAATTCTGTGACGGAAGCGCTCGGTCAGGTAAAACTACCTTTCCTAATCGACACAGCACATTCGTCACGCTGCAATGTTAAAATGTCTTTAATGCAGCGCATTCTCTTTTTCTTTACAATGCAACAAGAATGACATCTTTTAGCTGCTCCTATTCACCCGCACTTCTCACAAACTTACTTCTTTATTACTTTGCAGCATTTATACACTACATGTTTATTTTTACTCTGAACGGAAAAGAATCTTTGTTATTTTTTTACCATGATTTGTCTTTTTTTTTTTTTTTTTTTTTTGGGAATACATATTTGAATGTTTTTTGTTTTTTTTTTTTGGAGGGGGGTTGTGTGTCTCAAATTACCAAAAACACATTATTAACATTTGTATTTCTTGCTTAAATTTACTAGTAGGTTGTTTGTTGTTGGTGCCCCTTGTTAATTCTACTTTAGGATTAGTGAAATGTACCTGCTTACTCAAAGAAAAACTGTCATTGTAGCAAAGTAAAACACAATAGTCAATGATTATTTCAAATCAAAAAAACCTTTATTTAGGTCACACCAACAAACCAAAGAGGAACGCAGCCATGGTGAAACTTGGGGAATTTGCAAAGTCTTGGCCCCCCACGGCAACCATCATTGTTCAAGCGTAGAAAATTGGGGGCCTGAGGAGTACGTATATTAAGGGGAGTGCAATCTGGTCGTGAAGTCCAAAGTATCCGGAACTGCAGCAGATGCCATCTAGGTCCCCAGGCTCTGGTACTACAAGAGGCTCCATCTTCTCTCAGACCAGACTGATTCCAGGTCGTCACTCTCAGGTCTTCCTTCCACGCTTCCTTCCACGCTGTGGCTGTCGTGCTGGTGGGGTGGCAGAAGGAGGAGGAGGAGGAGGAGGCGGAGCATGGTAACTATGGCAAACATGTGTGACTGGGGTCATCTCCCCAGCCCTACCCTTATTTAGGACATGGAGGATGAGCCCCTCACACATGTTGCGTTGCCCCACCTCCATACCCATCATTTTTGTGACAACCACCGAGCCAAAGGTCTCCTCGTCGGCGGGTGTGGCATGTAGGGAGTCTGAAGCCTCTCTGATCATGCGGAGCGCTGACTGTGCCGCATAATCCCCCATTCTCGCCCTTTTGTAGGGAAGGCGGAGGAGAGGGATTTGGGAGTCAGTCAGGCTCCGCGGCCTAGCCCCCTCTTGGCTGCCACTACCCAGCTGGTGGCTGCCACTAACCCCTGCCTCCTCCTGACTGCCACCTTCCACAGCCACCTCCTGGCTGAGGTCTTCCTGTGTATGAAAAAGGGACATAGTTTCAGTTATTTGTTCATCAAACACACACAATTCTCATCTAGTGACTGGTGCAAAATGTTTACAAATAGAAAACCATACAATTCTCAGCCCTGCAGTTTAGATTCTGGCCCCAAATGTCTCCCACACCACTGTCTGTTGATATGTCAAACACGTTAGGAACTAAGCAATTGGGGATCCTGAATTAAGTGAACATCATTCATTATTCCCATAAATGGTAACAAAACTACTATACCTGGAACAAGCTGGGCTCCTCCACCTCTTCCAGACTGGAAGGCCCAGGTTGCTCCTCGGAAGCCTCATCAGGGGTGGGCTGCGCGCAAGGAAGCGTGGAAGGAGGAGTTGAGGTTGGCTCCGTGACATCAGCCTGGTCCTTCAGAAAATGGAGACTCTGATAGTACCAGAGCTTGGGCACATAGACCTCATCTGCTGAAGTTGCAGTTTCCTCAGACTTCACGACCTTCTTCCGCTCCCTGATATACGCACTCCTCAGGCTGCCAATTTTCTTTCTTATATCATCAACAGTTGCCGTGGGGAACCTTGGCTTGACAAATTCCACAAGTTCCTCCAGGGCTGCGTGCCTCTTTGGTTTGTTGGTGTAATGTGGGTGTATACCCTGCCACAATATGGGAAAATCCCTGTATTTGGCAATGAAGAGGGGGAGAAAACTCATGTCGTTGAATCCCTTCATATCAATCTCTGCAAGACACAACACCACACAAAACCCTATAAATTATGTCAGGCTAAACTCTCCTAATCTTCTCCATAAAGAAGCCTCAAGTTCAAATCAGTCTAGGCTAGTTATGTACCAACGTCAAATTGTACCTTCGTTTGTAGCGATCGTCTCGTGTGAGTTTTCTCTCCCCTCGTCTCCCAGATCGTGGCTACGACACAGGCGTGTGACGTTTTATATACAGTGCGCATGCTTCAAACTCCGCCCGCCCCTGACGATCTTTCTCGTCTATTCCCCACCCCTTCTCTTTACGGCGCAGTGGGGAGAGCACATGGCGGGGACACAGCAGGTGCGCCACAAATATCCCACCAACGAGGAGGACGAGGAAAGTCCGGAGGCAGAAACGTCCCGATCCCGGAGCCTGAAATTCAAGGCCTCCAATATGTCATTTGGAGAAATGTTGGAGATGGTGGACATATTAAAGAGGAGCGACTATGATGGGAAGTATGGGCCTTACCTCAACCCCAATGTCCGCAAGGCCAAGATCATGTCTAAAGTTGTGAGGAGGCTGTACAATCATTTTGGGGTACAACGATCCAAGGAGCAACTGAGGAAACGCTGGTCAGACCTGAAACTGAGGGAGGCCGATCAGTACAGAAAGATCAAGCGAATTCTTCTAAAAAGTAAGTAGTTGTGTTTTGTGTTTGATTTCTTGCTTGCATACTGCTCCATTGTGGTTTGATTTGTACAAAGTTGGACATTCCAAAATGGCCACTTTCAGGTTTGTCTGTGCATTCGATCGTACTCAGCCTCGATCTTTCTGCCACTGTCATGTGTGTGTCCATTCGATCGTACGCAACCTCGATCGTTCGGCCACTTATAATACGAGGTTTGGTGAAGTTTTTATTGAAAGGAAGTTTGTTCTCACTAGAGATGTCAGCAAGAGCGTTAACCAAATTTTGTCAATGTAAAGGAGAGGTCACTCAGTAGCTGTTTACCCATCTGGACTCTAGAGCACTAGTGCTGGGACACCCAAACCCCCTTTTTATTATGCTTTTCCACACATGTGCTCCAGTGGATACTAGAGGGGGGTCTCCATCACACAAACTTCTACCAAAAAGCTAGTCAGTTTAGCACCTTTACAAAGTGACTACATTCATGTAGTTGACATTTGTAACTGGCCAAACTAAAATAGTGTCCGTCACTTTCAAGCAATGTTTGTCATTTCCTATTTCTGCCCTCAATAGCTTGTGTTGCTAAATCTTCCTTTTGGACATTCTCATAGGGGAGCGAAAACTTGGGCCGTCTGAGGAAACCCCCAAACCAACACCTCCCAAAAAAGGGGAAAGAGCAGAAGCAGAGGAGGAGGAGGAGGAGGAAGGAGAGGTCATCGAACTTGGAGAAATTGTCACCACAACAGGTGAGTGTGGGAGAACACAGCTACTGGTAAGCTAATCCATGTATGGCTGCCTCATTTCCAACACCCCATTTTTGTTTGTTTGTGGTTTTTAGGTGACGTGGATGTTGTGGAAGAAAAATCACACTTTACCACAGAGAGTGCCCACGTACTCATCGGAGAGATAATGGTCTGCAATCGAGATCTAGATTACATAAAGCAAAACATCAATGATGTTCAACAAAAATTGAAGAACATCATTGATGTTTTAGGAAAAATATGAAAACGCACCAAGTAATTAACACACATTTGTGCCAGCTTCTGAACACATTTGCAACTTAAAAACTGTGTGAAATTTGGAACATGCACACATTGTGTCCACATTTGCTAGCTCCCATCATGGTGGATGAATGCCAACGTTTTTTTTGGGGGTGCAAACACTTTACGAACTACGAAAGTGGTTGTGGTGAAGGGGTTGCACCCCCAAAAACGTCCATTCATCCCCATGATGGAAAAATGGCACTTTTGAAGCTTCTAGGCATGTGTTTTACCATCTAATGTCCATTTTCAGACCCAAATTGTGTGCATGTTCTAAATTTCCACTTTCCGGGGGTGACCCCCCCATGTGATGAAGGCAAGATCAAACACACTTTGAACATATAGTCATGTCTGATCTTGTCTTCACTTTACAAAGTTGAACTTTCCGAGTTCATAGGTTCTGTTTTGCTCCATGCCTGGTTTTACCAATTGCGGAATGTTTGTAAACACTGTTGTAAATAAACAAGATGTTGTCAGTTTTGGCGTGAAGATTGTAAACGCACTTGTGAATGTTTTCCTAGTAAACTTTTTTAGTTTTCTAAATGTGTGGCTTCTTTATTTAAAAAACACAATGCATTATGTATGTAAAATGTAAAGGATATGGGGGGCAATGGGTGTTATTTACTAAAGGCAAATCCACTTTGCACTCCAATTTTATTTCCCTGGGAACTTTTTCAATGCACTTGTAGAGCATAGCGGATTTGACTTATGTAAATGACACCCACAGTGCTTTGTACGAAAACACGGAGCACAGCATTTTTGAGAATACACACATGTCAGACCTGGTGCTGAAAAGGAGTATTTTGGGTGTCAGTTATGCAGGACAAACCTTCTCTAGACCAAAGATTAGGTAGCAAACACACATGAGAATAATCTTTTTGGGAAGAAGAGACTGTTACCTCCTTTTGCCCAGAAAGTGCATTCCCACTGTCGAAGGCAAAGGGAAAAAATGTCAAGGTAAAATAAGCTAAAAAGAAGACTGAAATGACAAGAAATCATAGGTTGGTTAAAATATCTGATTTATTAAAAAATGCCTCTCACACATCGTCAGGCAGAGCAATGGCCCCCCTACCCACAAAGTACTCCATATATTGGTCCCGGACCACACGGGCATTTAGAGGGGGCAAGCCTGGACGTGCCACTCGAAGGGCTGTGAGTTCCGCATTTGGAGGGCCCTCCACATCTGGGCCAACGGGCACCACATAGTTCCTGTTATGTCTTTTGAGGAAGTTGTGCAATATGCAACAGGCAAGAACTATGTGGTTCAGTTTGTATTCCGCCAAGTTAAATGCCGTCAGGAACAGGCGGAAGCGGCTGGCCAGGATGCCAAAAGTGTTCTCCACCACTCTTCTGGCTCTGGACAGCCTGTAGTTGAAGACCCTCTGGTCCGGGGTGAGGGTCCTCATCGGGAACGGCCTCATCACATGGGGAGTCAACGCAAAGCTTCATCTGCGACAAAGACGAAGGGGAGTCCTTCGGCATTCTCCTCTGGAGGTGGCAAGCACAGACTGCCACTTTGGAGACGCCAGTAGAACTCCGTGTGCGTAATGGCCCCACCATCCGATATCCGGCCGTTCATCCCCACGTCCACATACATAAACTCGTATGTTGCCGACACCACCGCCAACATCACTACACTATTAAACCCTTTATAATTATAATAGTAGGACCCCGAGTTGGGCGGTGGGACGATGCGGACGTGTTTCCCATCAATTGCCCCTCCGCAGTTAGGAAAGTCCCAACGGCTGGCAAAGTGGGAGGCCACAGTCTGCCATTCCTGTGGCGTGGAAGGGAACTGTGGAGTGAAACAAGAAAAAAAAATTAGTCACTTTGCACCTAAACATTGCAAGCAGATTAGACAATCAACATCTTGGAACAAGAGCATTGTATAAAATTGGAGGCTGGAAAGTATTTGCACAGAAAAGTAGAGGCTCCCCTTCACAGATTACTCACCCCCCCATCAATCCCCCCACTTCTGATGGGACATTGGCAATAACTAGGGTTTTGGGGGGGGGGGGTGGTGGACAGGTAACCCTCTGCACTTCATAGATTGGCAAATGGCTCAAAAATGTGGGCTAGTTTGCCCAGACCCTCTGTACTTAACACTATTGGCAGGCCACAGGAAAGATCAAATAACATTTCAACCCCCCCCCCCCCCCCCCCCCCAAAAAAAAGGCAGGCACAGTGTGACATTATTAAATTACCAAGCAAGCTAATAGGAGGGAAAGAAGACAAAAAAATAGGAAATGGAAAGTATGGAGGCAGCCCCTTGCACTACATGCTTTGCTGAATTCATCCCTAAAGATTCCCACTATAAAGAGGTAGGTATATAGTGTGTATGGACCTTGGGAAAGCCAGCAGATAAAGGATTGGTACCATCTGACAGAGCAGTTGGGGGAGGGGGTTCCTAATGAGTTTGCCCCCCCCCCCAACAAAAAAAAAAAAAAAAAAGGGGGCTCTACATGAAGTAAACCACACAGCAAACATTTGTGCATATTTTAGGGGGTGTTTTGGGGCAAACAATACTATGCAGCAGACAAAAGACATTGCTTAAGTGACTAGGCCATAGGTGTCTATTGGGCCAGAAGAGCATGCTGGGGAGGTAAGTGAAGGGAAAAATGCATGAAGGAGAAAAGGGGCACAGCATATTAGAACATATTGCAATCATGGTAATTAGGGAAGGAGGTCAAAAATAGAAGACATTAGCAAACAGAGCATACATAGAAGGGACTAGTAAAGTAGAAATGTTACCTTAATATAGTCCTCCTGCAGGACCTGAATGATGGCAGAACAGGTCTCTGGAATAATGAGTCCCAGGGCCTGGGGAGAGATACCTGAAGAGAACTTCAAATCCTGAAGACTTCTCCCTGTCGCCAAGTACCTCAACGTGGCAACAAGCCTCTGCTCCGGAGTAATGGCTTGTCTCATGCAGGTATCCTGCCGGCTGATAAAGGGGGTCAGCAAAGCCAAAAGACAGTGAAAATCGGGGTCCGTCATCCTGAGAAAGTTCCTGAAATCATCAGGATTATTCTCCCGGATCTCACGAAGCAAAGGCATGTGCGAGAACTGGTCATGCTGAAGCAACCAATTCTTGGTCCACATACTCCTCGTCACTCTGTTCATGGACGGGTCTTGGGTCAAAGCTAAAAGCCTGACACCAATTCTGCGTACAGCACGAACTCGGTGACGAGTACGCACGGGAAACATCTCTCAGAAGGTCACAAAAGGTCGGCTGGTCAGAACGGACAAACAGAAAGCACCGATAAACAGCAAGGCCTGAAAGAACGAACTGAATAGCAGCAACGAGCAGACAATAAGCAGTGCAAATCAAAGCGTCCTATATCAAGATATAGGCCGCAATGACCAACAAATGCGAACTGACTACACGCACTAATAAACAGATACGCACGACAAGCACAAACTGAAGAGCAGTAACGATCTGAGTCAGAAAACTGAGAAGCGCGAATCTTAAGTCACCAAACTTCCACTAACTCTCGAAAAACACTCAAAAATTCATATATCTTTTTATGGGGATAGCAGACAAATGAAGGAGGTATTGTGCTGGAGTGAATTCCAGAGGCATTGAAGTGACGTTAGTGACTACCTCATGTACCTTGCTCCAGTATGGCTGGATCAGGGGGCATGACCACCACACATGGATAAATGTGCCTGTTTCTCTTTCACATCTCCAGCACTTGTCTGATACTGTTGGAAATATTCTATGAAGCAGTTCTGGGGTTTTATACCATCTTGTCCTAATTTTGAATCCATTCTCCTGTACGCTAACATTAAGGGACCCCTTGTGGATAAGTAAGTGGATGCAATCCCATTCTGCGTCTTCAATCTCCCTGTCTAACTCGTCTCCCCAGAATGCCTGTTCAGAGCGTAAGACAGACTATGTTTCTCCAAACATGGAGGCATAGAGTGCAGAGACGACATGATTCTGGGGGGAAGAGCCCGAGCACAGAGATTCAAAGACTGTGGGTGGTCTCGAGAAGCCCTCCCTTTTCCCTGGCCTGTCTAAAGCCCCATACACACGGTCGGACTTTTTCATGGATTTGGTCCGATCGGACAAGGTTGTTGAAAAATCAGACCGTGTGTATGCACCATCGGACAGTGTTCGTCGGTTTGTCCGTCGGACAAAGTCTTATCTCCTGCTGGAAAGATTTGCCGTCAACCCGGTCCGATCACACCAAATCCGAGCGTGTGTACGCTTGTCCGACGGACAAAGTGCTACGCATGCTCAGAAGAAATTCTGTGACGGAAGCGCTCGGTCAGGTAAAACTACCTTTCCTAATCGACACAGCACATTCGTCACGCTGCAATGTTAAAATGTCTTTAATGCAGCGCATTCTCTTTTTCTTTACAATGCAACAATAATGACATCTTTTAGCTGCTCCTATTCACCCGCACTTCTCACAAACTTACTTCTTTATTACTTTGCAGCATTTATACACTACATGTTTATTTTTACTCTGAACGGAAAAGAATCTTTGTTATTTTTTTACCATGATTTGTCTTTTTTTTTTTTTTTTTTGGGAATACATATTTGAATGTTTTTTTTTTTTTTTTTTTTGTGGGGGGTTGTGTGTCTAAAATTACCAAAAACACATTATTAAAATTTGTATTTCTTGCTTAAATTTACTAGTAGGTTGTTTGTTGTTGGTGCCCCTTGTTAATTCTACTTTAGGATTAGTGAAATGTACCTGCTTACTCAAAGAAAAACTGTCATTGTAGCAAAGTAAAACACAATAGTCAATGATTATTTCAAATCAAAAAAACCTTTATTTAGGTCACACCAACAAACCAAAGAGGAACGCAGCCATGGTGAAACTTGGGGAATTTGCAAAGTCTTGGCCCCCCACGGCAACCATCATTGTTCAAGCGTAGAAAATTGGGGGCCTGAGGAGTACGTATATTAAGGGGAGTGCAATCTGGTCGTGAAGTCCAAAGTATCCGGAACTGCAGCAGATGCCATCTAGGTCCCCAGGCTCTGGTACTACAAGAGGCTCCATCTTCTCTCAGACCAGACTGATTCCAGGTCGTCACTCTCAGGTCTTCCTTCCACGCTTCCTTCCACGCTGTGGCTGTCGTGCTGGTGGGGTGGCAGAAGGAGGAGGAGGAGGAGGAGGCGGAGCATGGTAACTATGGCAAACATGTGTGACTGGGGTCATCTCCCCAGCCCTACCCTTATTTAGGACATGGAGGATGAGCCCCTCACACATGTTGCGTTGCCCCACCTCCATACCCATCATTTTTGTGACAACCACCGAGCCAAAGGTCTCCTCGTCGGCGGGTGTGGCATGTAGGGAGTCTGAAGCCTCTCTGATCATGCGGAGCGCTGACTGTGCCGCATAATCCCCCATTCTCGCCCTTTTGTAGGGAAGGCGGAGGAGAGGGATTTGGGAGTCAGTCAGGCTCCGCGGCCTAGCCCCCTCTTGGCTGCCACTACCCAGCTGGTGGCTGCCACTAACCCCTGCCTCCTCCTGACTGCCACCTTCCACAGCCACCTCCTGGCTGAGGTCTTCCTGTGTATGAAAAAGGGACATAGTTTCAGTTATTTGTTCATCAAACACACACAATTCTCATCTAGTGACTGGTGCAAAATGTTTACAAATAGAAAACCATACAATTCTCAGCCCTGCAGTTTAGATTCTGGCCCCAAATGTCTCCCACACCACTGTCTGTTGATATGTCAAACACGTTAGGAACTAAGCAATTGGGGATCCTGAATTAAGTGAACATCATTCATTATTCCCATAAATGGTAACAAAACTACTATACCTGGAACAAGCTGGGCTCCTCCACCTCTTCCAGACTGGAAGGCCCAGGTTGCTCCTCGGAAGCCTCATCAGGGGTGGGCTGCGCGCAAGGAAGCGTGGAAGGAGGAGTTGAGGTTGGCTCCGTGACATCAGCCTGGTCCTTCAGAAAATGGAGACTCTGATAGTACCAGAGCTTGGGCACATAGACCTCATCTGCTGAAGTTGCAGTTTCCTCAGACTTCACGACCTTCTTCCGCTCCCTGATATACGCACTCCTCAGGCTGCCAATTTTCTTTCTTATATCATCAACAGTTGCCGTGGGGAACCTTGGCTTGACAAATTCCACAAGTTCCTCCAGGGCTGCGTGCCTCTTTGGTTTGTTGGTGTAATGTGGGTGTATACCCTGCCACAATATGGGAAAATCCCTGTATTTGGCAATGAAGAGGGGGAGAAAACTCATGTCGTTGAATCCCTTCATATCAATCTCTGCAAGACACAACACCACACAAAACCCTATAAATTATGTCAGGCTAAACTCTCCTAATCTTCTCCATAAAGAAGCCTCAAGTTCAAATCAGTCTAGGCTAGTTATGTACCAACGTCAAATTGTACCTTCGTTTGTAGCGATCGTCTCGTGTGAGTTTTCTCTCCCCTCGTCTCCCAGATCGTGGCTACGACACAGGCGTGTGACGTTTTATATACAGTGCGCATGCTTCAAACTCCGCCCGCCCCTGACGATCTTTCTCGTCTATTCCCCACCCCTTCTCTTTACGGCGCAGTGGGGAGAGCACATGGCGGGGACACAGCAGGTGCGCCACAAATATCCCACCAACGAGGAGGAGGAGGACGAGGAAAGTCCGGAGGCAGAAACGTCCCGATCCCGGAGCCTGAAATTCAAGGCCTCCAATATGTCATTTGGAGAAATGTTGGAGATGGTGGACATATTAAAGAGGAGCGACTATGATGGGAAGTATGGGCCTTACCTCAACCCCAATGTCCGCAAGGCCAAGATCATGTCTAAAGTTGTGAGGAGGCTGTACAATCATTTTGGGGTACAACGATCCAAGGAGCAACTGAGGAAACGCTGGTCAGACCTGAAACTGAGGGAGGCCGATCAGTACAGAAAGATCAAGCGAATTCTTCTAAAAAGTAAGTAGTTGTGTTTTGTGTTTGATTTCTTGCTTGCATACTGCTCCATTGTGGTTTGATTTGTACAAAGTTGGACATTCCAAAATGGCCACTTTCAGGTTCGTCTGTGCATTCGATCGTACTCAGCCTCGATCTTTCTGCCACTGTCATGTGTGTGTCCATTCGATCGTACGCAACCTCGATCGTTCGGCCACTTATAATACGAGGTTTGGTGAAGTTTTTATTGAAAGGAAGTTTGTTCTCACTAGAGATGTCAGCAAGAGCGTTAACCAAATTTTGTCAATGTAAAGGAGAGGTCACTCAGTAGCTGTTTACCCATCTGGACTCTAGAGCACTAGTGCTGGGACACCCAAACCCCCTTTTTATTATGCTTTTCCACACATGTGCTCCAGTGGATACTAGAGGGGGGGTCTCCATCACACAAACTTCTACCAAAAAGCTAGTCAGTTTAGCACCTTTACAAAGTGACTACATTCATGTAGTTGACATTTGTAACTGGCCAAACTAAAATAGTGTCCGTCACTTTCAAGCAATGTTTGTCATTTCCTATTTCTGCCCTCAATAGCTTGTGTTGCTAAATCTTCCTTTTGGACATTCTCATAGGGGAGCGAAAACTTGGGCCGTCTGAGGAAACCCCCAAACCAACACCTCCCAAAAAAGGGGAAAGAGCAGAAGCAGAGGAGGAGGAGGAGGAGGAAGGAGAGGTCATCGAACTTGGAGAAATTGTCACCACAACAGGTGAGTGTGGGAGAACACAGCTACTGGTAAGCTAATCCATGTATGGCTGCCTCATTTCCAACACCCCATTTTTGTTTGTTTGTGGTTTTTAGGTGACGTGGATGTTGTGGAAGAAAAATCACACTTTACCACAGAGAGTGCCCACGTACTCATCGGAGAGATAATGGTCTGCAATCGAGATCTAGATTACATAAAGCAAAACATCAATGATGTTCAACAAAAATTGAAGAACATCATTGATGTTTTAGGAAAAATATGAAAACGCACCAAGTAATTAACACACATTTGTGCCAGCTTCTGAACACATTTGCAACTTAAAAACTGTGTGAAATTTGGAACATGCACACATTGTGTCCACATTTGCTAGCTCCCATCATGGTGGATGAATGCCAACGTTTTTTTGGGGGTGCAAACACTTTACGAACTACGAAAGTGGTTGTGGTGAAGGGGTTGCACCCCCAAAAAACGTCCATTCATCCCCATGATGGAAAATGGCACTTTTGAAGCTTCTAGGCATGTGTTTTACCATCTAATGTCCATTTTCAGACCCAAATTGTGTGCATGTTCTAAATTTCCACTTTCCGGGGGTGACCCCCCCATGTGATGAAGGCAAGATCAAACACACTTTGAACATATAGTCATGTCTGATCTTGTCTTCACTTTACAAAGTTGAACTTTCCGAGTTCATAGGTTCTGTTTTGCTCCATGCCTGGTTTTACCAATTGCGGAATGTTTGTAAACACTGTTGTAAATAAACAAGATGTTGTCAGTTTTGGCGTGAAGATTGTAAACGCACTTGTGAATGTTTTCCTAGTAAACTTTTTTAGTTTTCTAAATGTGTGGCTTCTTTATTTAAAAAACACAATGCATTATGTATGTAAAATGTAAAGGATATGGGGGGCAATGGGTGTTATTTACTAAAGGCAAATCCACTTTGCACTCCAATTTTCTTTCCCTGGGAACTTTTTCAATGCACTTGTAGAGCATAGCGGATTTGACTTATGTAAATGACACCCACAGTGCTTTGTACGAAAACACGGAGCACAGCATTTTTGAGAATACACACATGTCAGACCTGGTGCTGAAAAGGAGTATTTTGGGTGTCAGTTATGCAGGACAAACCTTCTCTAGACCAAAGATTAGGTAGCAAACACACATGAGAATAATCTTTTTGGGAAGAAGAGACTGTTACCTCCTTTTGCCCAGAAAGTGCATTCCCACTGTCGAAGGCAAAGGGAAAAAATGTCAAGGTAAAATAAGCTAAAAAGAAGACTGAAATGACAAGAAATCATAGGTTGGTTAAAATATCTGATTTATTAAAAAATGCCTCTCACACATCGTCAGGCAGAGCAATGGCCCCCCTACCCACAAAGTACTCCATATATTGGTCCCGGACCACACGGGCATTTAGAGGGGGCAAGCCTGGACGTGCCACTCGAAGGGCTGTGAGTTCCGCATTTGGAGGGCCCTCCACATCTGGGCCAACGGGCACCACATAGTTCCTGTTATGTCTTTTGAGGAAGTTGTGCAATATGCAACAGGCAAGAACTATGTGGTTCAGTTTGTATTCCGCCAAGTTAAATGCCGTCAGGAACAGGCGGAAGCGGCTGGCCAGGATGCCAAAAGTGTTCTCCACCACTCTTCTGGCTCTGGACAGCCTGTAGTTGAAGACCCTCTGGTCCGGGGTGAGGGTCCTCATCGGGAACGGCCTCATCACATGGGGAGTCAACGCAAAGCTTCATCTGCGACAAAGACGAAGGGGAGTCCTTCGGCATTCTCCTCTGGAGGTGGCAAGCACAGACTGCCACTTTGGAGACGCCAGTAGAACTCCGTGTGCGTAATGGCCCCACCATCCGATATCCGGCCGTTCATCCCCACGTCCACATACATAAACTCGTATGTTGCCGACACCACCGCCAACATCACTACACTATTAAACCCTTTATAATTATAATAGTAGGACCCCGAGTTGGGCGGTGGGACGATGCGGACGTGTTTCCCATCAATTGCCCCTCCGCAGTTAGGAAAGTCCCAACGGCTGGCAAAGTGGGAGGCCACAGTCTGCCATTCCTGTGGCGTGGAAGGGAACTGTGGAGTGAAACAAGAAAAAAAAATTAGTCACTTTGCACCTAAACATTGCAAGCAGATTAGACAATCAACATCTTGGAACAAGAGCATTGTATAAAATTGGAGGCTGGAAAGTATTTGCACAGAAAAGTAGAGGCTCCCCTTCACAGATTACTCACCCCCCCATCAATCCCCCCACGTCTGATGGGACATTGGCAATAACTAGGGTTTTGGGGGGGGGGGGGGGTGGTGGACAGGTAACCCTCTGCACTTCATAGATTGGCAAATGGCTCAAAAATGTGGGCTAGTTTGCCCAGACCCTCTGTACTTAACACTATTGGCAGGCCACAGGAAAGATCAAATAACATTTCAACCCCCCCCCCCCCCCAAAAAAAGGCAGGCACAGTGTGACATTATTAAATTACCAAGCAAGCTAATAGGAGGGAAAGAAGACAAAAAAATAGGAAATGGAAAGTATGGAGGCAGCCCCTTGCACTACATGCTTTGCTGAATTCATCCCTAAAGATTCCCACTATAAAGAGGTAGGTATATAGTGTGTATGGACCTTGGGAAAGCCAGCAGATAAAGGATTGGTACCATCTGACAGAGCAGTTGGGGGAGGGGGTTCCTAATGAGTTTGCCCCCCCCCCCCCCCCAACAAAATAAAAAAAAAAAGGGGGCTCTACATGAAGTAAACCACACAGCAAACATTTGTGCATATTTTAGGGGGTGTTTTGGGGCAAACAATACTATGCAGCAGACAAAAGACATTGCTTAAGTGACTAGGCCATAGGTGTCTATTGGGCCAGAAGAGCATGCTGGGGAGGTAAGTGAAGGGAAAAATGCATGAAGGAGAAAAGGGGCACAGCATATTAGAACATATTGCAATCATGGTAATTAGGGAAGGAGGTCAAAAATAGAAGACATTAGCAAACAGAGCATACATAGAAGGGACTAGTAAAGTAGAAATGTTACCTTAATATAGTCCTCCTGCAGGACCTGAATGATGGCAGAACAGGTCTCTGGAATAATGAGTCCCAGGGCCTGGGGAGAGATACCTGAAGAGAACTTCAAATCCTGAAGACTTCTCCCTGTCGCCAAGTACCTCAACGTGGCAACAAGCCTCTGCTCCGGAGTAATGGCTTGTCTCATGCAGGTATCCTGCCGGCTGATAAAGGGGGTCAGCAAAGCCAAAAGACAGTGAAAATCGGGGTCCGTCATCCTGAGAAAGTTCCTGAAATCATCAGGATTATTCTCCCGGATCTCACGAAGCAAAGGCATGTGCGAGAACTGGTCATGCTGAAGCAACCAATTCTTGGTCCACATACTCCTCGTCACTCTGTTCATGGACGGGTCTTGGGTCAAAGCTAAAAGCCCGACACCAATTCCGCGTACAGCACGAACTCGGTGACGAGTACGCACGGGAAACATCGCTCAGAAGGTCACAAAAGGTCGGCTGGTCAGAACGGACAAACAGAAAGCACCGATAAACAGCAAGGCCTGAAAGAACGAACTGAATAGCAGCAACGAGCAGACAATAAGCAGTGCAAATCAAAGCGTCCTATATCAAGATATAGGCCGCAATGACCAACAAATGCGAACTGACTACACGCACTAATAAACAGATACGCACGACAAGCACAAACTGAAGAGCAGTAACGATCTGAGTCAGAAAACTGAGAAGCGCGAATCTTAAGTCACCAAACTTCCACTAACTCTCGAAAAACACGGGATCAGCAGAAGGAGCCCAACGGGTGCCTGACGTGGTGCTGAACTTCCCTTTTGTAATCTCGTGGACGACGACTTACGTCACGACGTTCTTCCGGACCGGATATTCCGACAACGTAGTCCGACCGTGTGTACGCAACACCAACATCGGACAAAGTACGTCGGACAAAGTCCGACCGACCTGGTCCGCGGATTGTCCGAGCGTGTGTATGGGGCTTAAGAAATGTTTCAGTTGAATGTAGGGCCAGAGGGGAAAGGCCTGTGTGCTAGATAATGCTGCTAAGTCTTGCTGTCTTGTGAATTTGCCCCTATGGAAGAAGTGTTATGCCATCATCTCTTTGTGTGGCCATTCCTGTGCTAGGTAGGATTTAGCCAGCCCGGGGGGAAGTCAGGGTTGCCTCTTATAGGGGTAATCGGGCTCTCCGTGTTTGAGATCGCATGTATCTTACATACCCTATTAAATTCGTGGAGTGTTGCCCCAATAAGGGGGTGTGAGTGAAGGTGAGTGTCTGAAGGTGTTTTGGAGAACCAAGGGAGAGCATGGAGATCAACGCCCGATATCCGTCTTTCTAGATTAACCCAATCCTTAAATCAGTCGTGAATCCTCCAGTCTACCACTCTAGTCATATGTACTGCCCAATAGTACCGCAGTATGTCCGGGAGGCCAATCCCTCCTTTAGATTTGGGTAAGACTAATTTCGCCCAGCTAACTCGCGCCGGTTTTGAGCCCCAGAGAAAGGTTCTGCACATCTTCTTGTACGATGCAAAAAAGGTAGGCGCAGACGTATCGGTACAGTTTGCATTTTGTATAATATGCAAGGGAGGACTGTCATTTTCAGCGCAGAGGCCCTTCCAAACCAGGATAGGGTCAGGACATCCCATTTTTGTAGATCCTTTTGTAAGTGCCTCAGCTCTGAAATAAAGTTCTTTTCATAAAGAGTATCCAGGTTTTGAGGGAGTTGAATGCCCAGGTAGGTAATGGCATCTGTCTTCCATTTAAAGGGAAAATTGGCCTGGCATAACTTTACTACAGTGTCTGGTAGGGAAATATTTAGGGCAAACGACTTTGAATAATTTATTTTAAGGTTGGAAATACGTTTAAATTGTTCGAGGACTGGTAAGAGATTCGGTAGGGACGTCAGTGGCTCCAACAGGGAAAGCAAGATGTCGTCCGCAAAGGCAGCTATCCTGTACTCCCTGTCACGCACCACCACACCCTATATGTCCGGATTAGCTCTGATGCAACGTAAAAGGGGTTCAAGGGTGAGAATATAGAGAAGGGGTGAGAGAGGGCATCCCTGCCTCGTGCCATTATGGATGTGGAAGGCGTCCGATAGGTGGCCGTTGACTCTGACTCTGGATTTTGGATTTGCATAGAGGGCTTTAAAAAAGGTGCGCATGCAGCTCCCCAGTCCAAGAGCGACCAGGACTTCCTCCATGTAAGTCCCAGGCCACTCTATCGAACGCCTTCTCTGCATCCATTGCTAGGAAGAATCCTTCCCGACTTGTAGAGGTTAGCCAGTGATGTAGGTTCAGGGCCTTAATAGTGTTGTCCCTTGCCTCTCTGCCCCTGATAAAGCCCACTTGATCTTTTCCCACCCAGGTGGGTACATAGTATGCTAAGCGTGTTGCTAGGATTTTCGAGAATAATTTAATATCGACATTTAGGAGTGATATCGGCCGATAGCTTGTCACGTCAGTAGGGTCTTTGTCAGCTTTAGGAATCACCGTGATATAGGCCTCCAGCATTGTGTCTGAGGAGTAGGGAGCAGAAGAGAGTGTGCTAAAGGCTCTGAGGAAACGCGGAGCTATAGTCTCTGCATAGCACTTATAGTACTGCCGTCTGGCCCTGGACTCCTGCCTGGTTTTGTGCTCTTCAGTGCTGCTTCCCACTCCTCAGAAGACAAGGGTGCTTCCAGCTCAGCACGGTCACCTTCTGATAGGGCTTGTGGGCTGAATTTGGACAGGAATGCCCGTATCAAGCCCTCCCGTTCCCCGTCAACTATAGAGCTGGGCGTTAATTCATTTAGGTTATAAAGTTTGCTATAAAATTCTAAAAATCATTGCGCAATGTCCTCATTTTTAGTGTGTTTTATCCCCTGTTGATCAGTTATGTGATGAACTGTAGAAGTGAGTGTGCGTTTTTGCATGCATCCAGCCAGAAGTTTTCCAGGTTTGTTACCTTGCTCATAGAATAATTTCTGGGATAATATATGCCTCTTTCTTGCCCTCCTAAAAAGTTCCTCAACCAACAATGATCGTGTGTCTGCTAGTTCTTGGGCTACTTGAAGTGCCCCAGAACGCTTGTGCTGCATCTCTAACTTGGTGATTTTTCCTGTGAGGCTTAGTATCAGCTTTTGGTGTTCCCTTTTTTTCCTGGCAGCTATGGCTAAGAGGTGTCCCCGTATGACACATTTATGTGCCTCCCATTGAACCATGGGATGCACATCCGGTGTATCATTGGTGTGGAAGTAATCTTGGAGGGCCTGCTTGATATGGGCTGCGTCTCCTGGGTCCGCCAAGATGGATGCATCAAGCCTCCACATCTTAGTGAACCTCTCTCTTTGTGGGAAGCGCAGAGTTATCGTAATCGGGTGATGGTCTGAGATCACCATATTTTCTATCGTGTCGTTTACTAGATAGGATAGGTCAGCCTGGTGTATGAATATATAGTCCAGTCTCGAGTAGCAATTGTGTGGTGTTGAGAAGAATGTGAAGTCTTTTTCCCGGGGGTTGAGAGTGCGCCATGTGTCATGTAACGTAAGTGAAGCGAGTTGGAGTTTTACCTGACGCAGGGCCGAGTAGGGAAAGGATGAGGTGCCCGTGGAGGTATCTAGAAGCGGATCTAGGGCCATATTGAAGTCTCCTCCCAGTACTAAAAGGCCTTCCTGGAACGTAGTCAGTTTCAGGAGAGTATTTTTAAGGAAAGGGACCCTACCCGTGTTAGGACAATATACATTAGCTAAGGTCACAGGTTTATCTTTCCAGTTGCCCTTAAGAAAAATAAATCTACCCTCGGGATCGATAAGCTGGTCCGTAAGTTGAAACAGTAGGGATCTGGCCAATAGAATGGATACCACCGTATATTTGGAATCAGTGCACGTCGCATGATAAACTTCTGGGTAGTGTCTGTCGGATAGTCGAGGCACCGAGCCAGACTTGAAATGGGTTTCTTGTAAGAAAATGATTTGTGCCTTATGCCTGTGTGCTTCTGGTAAAACACTGCTGCGCTTTTCCGGTACATTGAGGCCCCTAACATTTAGAGAGAATACTTTAAGAGATAGCGGCGCTGAAGATTGTACTGTAGCAGACATTATTAATTAATGCAAGGGTGTTTAAAAGGAATCAACTCTTGCAGGCGGAGAGGGTATGATCCAGAGGACCGGGGGGGATGTAGAGGGTGGGGGAAGAGAGAAATAAAAAAAGAAAAGAAAAAGATAGAAAAAAAAAGGGGGGGAGCTAGAAGGTCAAAGGTTAGGATATGAGGGCAAGGAAAGAAGGGCAGGGAAGTCTACTTCCAGTATCCACTGGAAATCCCTACCGTTGTCTGATGTGTGCCCCTAACGTGGGCAGGGAATGAAGAATACCATATTCCGGGAGTGTTTCAAAGAAGGGCCTGCCTCTTTGAGGTGGGAAAGAGACCTAACACTAAAGTATATCCAAGTGCAGTCATCACCCAGAGACCTCCGAGTGTAGGCTCGATCTGTGTGGGATATAACGCCCCCTGAAAAGTCCAAAGGGTGTCCAAAGGGTGTCTGAGACCCTCCCGCTGCTCTATTCACGTCCACTTCTATGCTGTCAGGATAGTTCCCCCCATCTCCTACTACCTCTTCTTAAGGGGAACAACAACAATAGCGACGACAGACCTTATTTAAGATACTGGTATATTTCCTACGGCCTATGACATGTAGCATATGAGCGATCGTATCGTCAAAGAAATAAAAACGTATAACATAGGATATAAGACATAGCTAACAGACCACTGGTCACTTTTACGTTCCTGTTCATGTGCCCTGGTCATCTGGTCCTAAAAATGACCCAGACCTCCCCAGGGTCCATGAGCCCATAGCCCCGGTTTTTATGGGTCCTACACTTCAACTGAATTCTGCCTGATATACACAGTTGGAGTGTAGCCCCTGATCCCTGTATCTTACATGCACATATCCGTCTATGACTTCTAGATCACACAAGGTGGCAATCATCAACCCTCTTGGTCTTGCGCTAACGTTCAAGGGGTTGAATTATAGCCGTTAGGCTCTGGGGTAATACCAAACATTTAGTACCCAATATCAAGTGTTTAACCGTTAACATTTAACAATAGAACCTTTGGCAATGAGATTCGAGGGTCCCTGAGAGCCACTGCAAGTTGACCCCTAGAGATCTTTGCCCTCCAGGTCTGGGCATCATAGTCCCCAGAGGGGACATATCCATGATAAGCCGTATGCAAGTGGGGAACCTGAGACAAATAACATATAAATGGCAAGTCCCACTACGATAGAATTGAGCGCAGCTCCAATAAAAAACCTGGATGACCCCCATAACAGTAGTTCATCAGAGTCTTTTACGTTCTCCCGCATGCAGGAAGAGGCATCCCATTTTTGCCAGCTAGGAGATATCCATTCAGCCAAATGGCCCACAATTGTAGGGACCTGGGCGCATCGAGTGTGTGATGCATTTCGTGTACTCCTTGGCAGTCTTTGTTAGGGGCTCATTGAGGTGATTCCGCTGTTCCCATGGGTCCTAAATTAACTCTGCGAACCATCAGTGTTTGTGCAGTGTTCCACATAAGTGCTTCTTAAGCCCTGATCTAGGGATATGTGAATCCCCTTAAGCCGGCGATCGTGTTTCTGCACGTCCTGGTTCATGTCCTATAGCTGGGAAACCTGCCCACCCACAACATTCCCATAGGGTCTCAAAGTAAACAGTGTCAGACACGGAGATTCAAGGCCGGTGTCTCCCCAAGCCTGGGGGTAGTATTTGCTATTCGGTCCAGTAAAAAGATAGGTTACCAGGTTGTCAGCCTATCTCTCCGCATAACAGTCTCCTGACCATTACCACATAGGTTCCTGCAGTAATGTCCAGCTCTAGGGATTAGTTATAAAAGTCAGGTTTGAACAGAGGGTTGGTTTACATTTGCTTACCCATCCGTTGCTTCTGAAGTTAGCGTTCGGTTCTGCGTCTAACAGATGAAGGGGATACTCTCGGGCTCTCATCCGTCTCCATATCTCCCCTCATCCTCGGTGGTGAGGTATGTGAAGATCTGCGCCTTCTTTGTCTTTGCCTCTGTGATCTCGGAGTCATGTCAGGCTGAGTAGGGATCCAGGGGTCCGGTTGCGTGAAGGCGTTGTACCAGTCAGGGACCTCCACAGGTGGTATGCCCAGGGTGTCGCAAAAGGGTTGCAAGTCGGCAGGGGTCCTCAGGTGCGCTGTGCGATTTCCTGCGGTTGCTTGCAGGCAGAAGGGGAATTTCCACCTATAAGGGATGCGTCTTTCATGAAGGGTTTGCAGCAGGGGACGGAGATCTCTCCTATGCTGCAGTGTAATAGCAGATAGGTCCTGAAACAGTTGAATACGTGCCCCCTCATGTTCCAGACGATCGTGATTGCACGCAAGCCGCAAGATCTCCTCTTTTTGGGTGAAACTGACAAGGCAACACACCGCATCCCTGGGGGGGTCTGTGTCTCTCCCTCTCGGCCTCAGGGCTCTATGGCATCTTTCCATTTCCACTGGAGCGTCAGGGGGCCTGCCCAGCAGGGTGTTAAAGATGGCCCAGATAGTAGCTTGTAGTTGGGGCCCCTCCACTGACTCTGGAATGCCTCTGACCCTTAGATTATGCCTCCGACCCCTATTGTCGAGGTCTTCCAAGTGCCTGGGCATATCCATCAAGTGCTGTGCATGGACGCTGGTAACTTGTTGCACCTGCTGAATTGCTGCCCCATGTGTCATGGCCGCTGCTTCAACGTGTTCCAGCCTGGATGCCACTGCCTTAATGTCTGTTTTCAGGTCAGATATTGCAGCAAACAGCGTGCTTTTTATGTCTGTGGCCACCAGCTGCAGGTCTGCCAGGCATAGTAAGGGAGAAGGGAGAGGGCTGGGGGTACTTGCCGGTGCGGAGGCTCCCGGAGCGTCGGTGGCGGTGGAGGGTGAAATCCGGTCCGAGGCCTGAGATGCGGCCTGTGAGTCCGCGTGCTGCGTGCGGAACATAGCCAGTATATTGCGGCTCAGCTGCGTGGGAGCCTCCAGGGGGGACCGGGCCGCTGACGGGCTCCTCCCGGTCATGTTCCCGCTAGTTGGGGCGATATATCCCGCTAATTAGATGTGCTTAGGAGGCTTGGGGTGACGGAGCTGAGTGACTAAGCGTCCATCTTCCTCCGGTGCTAGGCCACACCCCTCTACCCAATGTTTATTAGACAAGTTACTTTTGGCTGTGTTTGTTAAATGTTACGGTTCCACACTGACGCAAGGGTCCGGGATGACCCCCTTGTGCCTCCACCTGTCCCTTAGAAGCAGATTCCTTGTTTCTGTGGATTGGGTCGTCGGCCCTCTTTTAGGGGCAGCCAATGTTTACTGGTAGGTGTCTGACGGGAATATTCCCTGCCAGACACCATTGGTCTTCTTGGAAGACTCCTCTTTTTGTTTTGCTTGCTCTCTCCCCCTTTCCCTTCCCTAACCCTTTCTCTTTCTCAAGCCATTCAACAGGTTGTGTTCTGTACCAGGTTCCAGACTTGAATCAAGACCCACCACACACTCAACTCTAACCCAAACATAAGAAGACGGGAAAGGGTAAGTGGCGGTGGCTTTCCACCCCTCTGTTCTCATGGCAAACTAAAACCCAACAGTGACGGATCTCAGAGTGGCTTCACACAATGCTCAGGGACTAAATTCCCCCAGGAAACGGAGAATAGCATTTGAAAACTATCATGATAAAATATACACAAATATGTATGTGATGGGTGCCCTTAATCAACCTTAAAATAATTAACAATAAATGTTAATGGACTATATATTATGTCCTTAGTGATTGAACTAGTGGTAAATAATATATAAATAAACGTGATTAAAAGATATATATACAATAAAAGCCAGCGGTATATATAAAATCCGTGATGAGAATAAAATATATATATAAAATCCGTAATGTGAATAAAAATATATGAGATTGTATATATATAAAAATGGGTCTGAGTACAGCAAGTAGCTCTAATGCCTCGTACACACGTAGGGACTTTTGCCGGCGGACCTAGTCCAGCGGACAATCCCGCGGGACTTTCCAGCTGGGTCCGCTGGACTTTCCGAGGGTGTGGACTTGCCCACACACGCACGGACTTCTCCAGCGGATAATCCGCCGGCCAAAAGTCCGCGGGACTTTTGAAAATGAACGGACTTGCCCACACACGGAGCAGTCCGTTCATTTCGAACGTAACTTCAGGTTACGTAGCTAGCGTAGGCAGTAAATGCCGCCGCGCTAGCTCCGCAAGCTGGCATGGATTTAAAGGGAATCCCCACGCCGAAAAAACGGCGTGGGGGTTCCCCCCAAATCCATGTCAGACCCTCATCCG
Source organism: Lithobates sylvaticus (assembly GCA_028564925.1). NCBI lineage: Eukaryota > Metazoa > Chordata > Amphibia > Anura > Ranidae > Lithobates > Lithobates sylvaticus. Next base: position 143,912,431 of record CM053033.1, read on the forward strand.
AGCACGCAGCCTGGCAGGCCAGGAAAGGGGTGGGGACGAACGAGCGCCCCCCCCTCCTGAGCCGTACCAGGCCGCGTGCCCTCAACATGGGGGGTGCCCTGGGGAAAGGGGGGCCGTGCGGCCCCCCCACCCCAAAGCACCTTGTCCCCATGTTGATGAGGACAAGGGCCTCTTCCCGACAACCCTGGCCGTTGGTTGTCGGGGTCTGCGGGCGGGGGCTTATCGGAATCTGGGAGCCCCCTTTAATAAGGGGGCCCCCAGATACCGGCCCCCCACCCTATGTGAATGAGTATGGGGTACGATGTACCCCTACCCATTCACCTAAGGTGTAAAATGTAAAGTACAAAAACACACACACTTTTGAAAAAATATTTTATTGCACTGCTCCGGGGGTCTTCTTCCGTCTTGGGGGTCTTCTCGCCGGACTCCTCCACTCTCTTCTGCTCTTTTACTTAGCTCTTTCACGAGGGGAGGAGTCCGGCTACTAGACATGGGAACTGCCAAAAAATTCGTTTTGTTTCGTTTCGTCCCGTTTCGTATATAAAAAAATTCGTAATTCGTAATTCGTGTACGAAATTCCGTTCGAATTCGTACGAAATACGAAATTCGGACGAATCGTAATTTTTTTTACGAATCGTTAGTAAAGTTACGAATCGTTACGAATCGTTACGAATCGTTACGAATCGTTAACGCGGCTAATGAATTGTTGGTTCTCATAACACAGAGAACAATTCGAATCCAACTACAAATATCGAATTTCAATTTCAAGTTACGAATCGTTACGAATCGTTATGAATAGTTACGAATCGTTACGAATCGTTATGAATAGTTACGAATCGTTAGTAAATCCAACTACCAATATCGAATTTCAACTAATTTGAACGAAATTATTATAGCAGATATAACGAATGAATTCGAATGACAAAGTGTCATTTTTGCAGAAAAAAAAAAAGCGTAGGGTCCCCCCAAATTCAATAACCAGGCCCTTCAGGTCTGGTATGGATATTAAGGGGGACCCCAGCCAAAAAAAAATAAAAAAAAATGGCGTGGGGTCCCCCCCAAATATCCATACCAGACCCTTCAGGTCTGGGATGGATTTTAAGGGGAACCCCGGCCAAAAAAAAAAAAAAAATGGCGTGGGGTCCCCCTCAAAATCCATACCAGACCCTTTATCCGAGCACGCAACCTGGCAGGCCGCAGGAAAGGAGGGGGGGACGAGAGCGGCCCCCCCTCCCGCCTGAACCGTACCAGGCCACATGCCCTCAACATTGGGAGGGTGCTTCGGGGTCCCCCCCAAAGCACCTTGTCCCCATGTTGATGAGGACAAGGGCCTCATCCCCACAACCCTGGCCGGTGGTTGTGGGGGTCTGCGGGCGGGGGGCTTATCGGAATCTGGAAGCCCCCTTTAACAAGGGGACCCCCAGATCCCGCCCCCCCCCTGTGTGAAATGGTAAAGGGGTACAAAAGTACCCCTACCATTTCACCAAAAAAGTGTCAAAAATGGTAAAAATGACAGGAGACGGTCTTTGACAATTCCTTTATTAAAATCTTCTTTCTTCTTTCTTCTGGTCTTCCTTTCTTCATCTTCTCCTTCCGTCATCTTCTTCCATCTTCTTCTTCCTTCGATTCGCTTCTTCTTCCTCCGGTCTTCTCGTCCTTCTCGTCCTTCTCGTCCGGCGTCGTCCTTCTCGTCCGGCATCGTCGTCTCTTCTCGCAGGCCGCTCCTCGCAATGGGAGGCTCCCGCTCTGTGAGGCTTCGCTCCGGGTGACAGGTCTTTTATAACAAAGGCACCTGGTGACCCCGCCCCCTCTGACGCACGGGGACGTCATGTGGAATTCCCTATGGCTTTCCCCATGACGTCAGAGGGGGGCGGGGTCACCGGGTGCCTTCGTTATACAAGACCTGTCACCCGGAGCGAAGCCTCACAGAGCGGGAGCCTCCCATTGCGAGGAGCGGCCTGCGAGAAGAGACGACGATGCCGGACGAGAAGGACGACGCCGGACGAGAAGGACGAGAAGACCGGAGGAAGAAGAAGCGAATCGAAGGAAGAAGAAGATGGAAGAAGATGCCGGAAGGAGAAGATGAAGAAAGGAAGACCAGAAGAAAGAAGATTTTAATAAAGGAATTGTCAAAGACCGTCTCCTGTCATTTTTACAATTTTTGACACTTTTTTGGTGAAATGGTAGGGGTACTTTTGTACCCCCTTACCATTTCACACAGGAGGGGGCCGGGATCTGGGGGTCCCCTTGTTAAAGGGGGCTTCCAGATTCCGATAAGCCCCCCGCCCGCAGACCCCCACAACCACCGGCCAGGGTTGTGGGGATGAGGCCCTTGTCCTCATCAACATGGGGACAAGGTGCTTTGGGGGGGACCCCAAAGCATCCTCCCAATGTTGAGGGCATGTGGCCTGGTACGGTTCAGGCGGGAGGGGGGGCCGCTCTCGTCCCCCCCTCCTTTCCTGCGGCCTGCCAGGTTGCGTGCTCGGATAAGGGTCTGGTATGGATTTTATGGGGGACCCCACGCCATTTTTTTTGGCTAGGGTTCCCCTTAAAATCCATCCCAGACCTCAAGGGTCTGGTATGGATTTTGAGGGGGACCCTACGCCATTTTTTTTTTTTTTTGGCTGGGGGTCCCCCTTAATATCCATCCCAGACCTGAAGGGCCTGGTTATTGAATTTGGGGGGACCCCTACGCATTTTTTTATCAATGACTTCAATGAATGACAGTTCTCTGTATTACGGATCCAACAATTCATTTGCCGGCAATAGCTGCGACTCGATTTTAAATAGTTTTTTTTTCCTGCAAAAATGACACTGTGCAGGGACAGTTCTCTATATTAGATATACTGAATCTCGAATCATTCGAAGCATTCGTTATATCCGCTATTATAATTTCTTTCATGTTAGTTGAAATTACATATTTGTTAGTTACAATACAACATTCGAATTGTTCTCTGTATTACGGGAATCGGCAATTAGCCGCGAGTGATTTTAAATGTCTTTTTTTCCTGCAAAAATGACACATTGTTCAGAGAGAGTTGTAAACACGGGAAACATGACCCCCTTCATAGGCATACTATAGAGTATATAGTATATAGAAGGGCGCAGGTTTCCCGTGTTTAGAACTCTCTCTGTACAATGTGTCATTTTTGCAGGAAAAAAAGACATTTAAAATCACTCGCGGCTAATTGCCGATTCCCGTAATACAGAGAACAATTCGAATGTTGTATTGTAACTAACAAATATGTAATTTCAACTAATATGAAAGAAATTATAATAGCGGATATAACGAATGCTTCGAATGATTCGAGATTCAGTATATCTAATATAGAGAACTGTCTCTGTACAATGTGTCATTTTTGCAGGAAAAAAAAAAGCTATTTAAAATCACGAGTCGCAGCTATTTGCCGGCAAATGAATTGTTGGATCCGTAATACAGAGAACAGTCATTCATTGAAGTCATTGATAAAAAAATGTGTAGGGGTCCCCCCAAATTCAATAACCAGGCCCTTCAGGTCTGGGATGGATATTAAGGGGGACCCCAGCCAAAAAAAAAAAAAAAATGGCGTAGGGTCCCCCTCAAAATCCATACCAGACCCTTGAGGTCTGGGATGGATTTTAAGGGGAACCCTAGCCCAAAAAAATGGCGTGGGGTCCCCCATAAAATCCATACCAGACCCTTATCCGAGCACGCAACCTGGCAGGCCGCAGGAAAGGAGGGGGGGACGAGAGCGGCCCCCCCTCCCGCCTGAACCGTACCAGGCCACATGCCCTCAACATTGGGAGGGTGCTTTGGGGTCCCCCCCAAAGCACCTTGTCCCCATGTTGATGAGGACAAGGGCCTCATCCCCACAACCCTGGCCGGTGGTTGTGGGGGTCTGCGGGCGGGGGGCTTATCGGAATCTGGAAGCCCCCTTTAACAAGGGGACCCCCAGATCCCGGCCCCCCCCCTGTGTGAAATGGTAAGGGGGTACAAAAGTACCCCTACCATTTCACCAAAAAAGCGTCAAAAATTGTAAAAATGACAGGAGACGGTCTTTGACAATTCCTTTATTAAAATCTTCTTTCTTCTGGTCTTCCTTTCTTCATCTTCTCCTTCCGGCATCTTCTTCCATCTTCTTCTTCCTTCGATTCGCTTCTTCTTCCTCCGGTCTTCTCGTCCTTCTCGTCCGGCGTCGTCCTTCTCGTCCGGCGTCGTCCTTCTCGTCCGGCATCGTCGTCTCTTCTCGCAGGCCGCTCCTCGCAATGGGAGGCTCCCGCTCTGTGAGGCTTCGCTCCGGGTGACAGGTCTTGTATAACGAAGGCACCCGGTGACCCCGCCCCCCCTCTGACGTCATGGGGAAAGCCATAGGGAATTCCACATGACGTCCCCGTGCGTCAGAGGGGCGGGGTCACCAGGTGCCTTCGTTATAAAAGACCTGTCACCCGGAGCGAAGCCTCACAGAGCGGGAGCCTCCCATTGCGAGGAGCGGCCTGCGAGAAGAGACGACGATGCCGGACGAGAAGGACGACGCCGGACGAGAAGGACGACGCCGGACGAGAAGGACGAGAAGACCGGAGGAAGAAGAAGCGAATCGAAGGAAGAAGACGATGGAAGAAGATGACGGAAGGAGAAGATGAAGAAGGAAGACCAGAAGAAAGAAGAAAGAAGATTTTAATAAAGGAATTGTCAAAGACCGTCTCCTGTCATTTTTACCATTTTTGCCACTTTTTTGGTGAAATGGTAGGGGTACTTTTGTACCCCCTTACCATTTCACACAGGGGGGGGGGGCGGGATCTGGGGGTCCCCTTGTTAAAGGGGGCTTCCAGATTCCGATAAGCCCCCCGCCCGCAGACCCCCACAACCACCGGCCAGGGTTGTGGGGATGAGGCCCTTGTCCTCATCAACATGGGGACAAGGTGCTTTGGGGGGGACCCCAAAGCACCCTCCCAATGTTGAGGGCATGTGGCCTGGTACGGTTCAGGCGGGAGGGGGGGCCGCTCTCGTCCCCCCCTCCTTTCCTGCGGCCTGCCAGGTTGCGTGCTCGGATAAAGGGTCTGGTATGGATTTTGAGGGGGACCCCACGCCATTTTTTTTTTTTTTTTTTGGCCGGGGTTCCCCTTAAAATCCATCCCAGACCTGAAGGGTCTGGTATGGATATTTGGGGGGGACCCCACGCCATTTTTTTTTTTTTTTTTTGGCTGGGGTCCCCCTTAATATCCATACCAGACCTGAAGGGCCTGGTTATTGAATTTGGGGGGACCCCTACGCTTTTTTTTTTTTCTGCAAAAATGACACTTTGTCATTCGAATTCATTCGTTATATCTGCTATAATAATTTCGTTCAAATTAGTTGAAATTCGATATTGGTAGTTGGATTTACTAACGATTCGTAACTATTCATAACGATTCGTAACGATTCGTAACTATTCATAACGATTCGTAACTATTCGTAACTTGAAATTGAAATTCGATATTTGTAGTTGGATTCGAATTGTTCTCTGTGTTATGAGAACCAACAATTCATTAGCCGCGTTAACGATTCGTAACGATTCGTAACGATTCGTAACGATTCGTAACTTTACTAACGATTCGTAAAAAAATTACGATTCGTCCGAATTTCGTATTCCGTACGGAATTCGTAAAAAAAAAAATTCGTACTACAGATTCGTAAATTCGTACGAATTTCGAAAAATTCGTACGAATTACGAATTCGTACGAAACGAATCGCACATGTCTACCGGCTACCTTCTTCGTCGTCGCCGCCGTCGTCTGGGGGTCTCGATCCGCCTTCGGGGGTCTTCCGTGGGTCTCTTCTGTTCTTGCCGCTGTCGTCGTCTTCCGCACCGCCGGCGCCTTCTTCTTCTTGTCCTTCTTCTTGTCCTTCTTGTTCTTCTTCTTCTTCCGATGTTGACCCGACGCTCTCTCTGCCCGGAATGCCTGTGCCGCTCTGCGCTCGGACTTATATAGGGACATGGGGGACAGGGTCACATGCACATGTCACATGGTGACCCCGCCCCCTTGTGTTGTCACAGTCCCGGAGGATGCTGGGACTGTGACATCGCAAGGGGGCGGGGTCACCATGTGACATGAACATGTGACCCTGTCCCCCATGTCCCTATATAAGTCCGAGCGCAGAGCGGCACAGGCATTCCGGGCAGAGAGAGCGTCGGGTCAACATCGGAAGAAGAAGAAGAACAAGAAGGACAAGAAGAAGGAGAAGGCGCCGGCGGCGCGGAAGACGACGACCGCCGCAAGAACAGAAGAGACCCCCGGAAGACCCCCGAAGGCGGATCGAGACCCCCAGACGACGGCGGCGACGACGAAGAAGGTAGCCGGACTCCCCTCGCTCGTGAAAGAGCTAGGTAAAAGAGCAGAAGAGAGCGGAGGAGTCCGGCGAGAAGACCCCCAAGACGGAAGAAGACCCCCGAAGGCGGATCGAGACCCCCAGACGGCGGCGACGACGAAGAAGGTAGCCGGACTTCCCCCGCTCGGTAAAAGAGCTTGGTAAATGGCGGGGGAGTCCGGCGAGAAGACCCCCAAGACGGAAGAAGACCCCCGGAGCAGTGCAATAAACTATTTTTTCAAAAGTGTGGGTGTTTTTTTTTACTTTCCATTTTACACCTTAGGTGAATGGGTAGGGGTACATCGTACCCCATACTCATTCACATAGGGTGGGGGGCCGGTATCTGGGGGGCCCCTTATTAAAGGGGGCTCCCAGATTCCGATAAGCCCCCGCCCGCAGACCCCGACAACCAACGGCCAGGGTTGTCGGGAAGAGGCCCTTGTCCTCATCAACATGGGGACAAGGTGCTTTGGGGTGGGGGGGCCGCACGGCCCCCCTTTCCCCAGGGCACCCCCCATGTTGAGGGCACGCGGCCTGGTACGGCTCAGGAGGGGGGGGGCGCTCGTTCGTCCCCACCCCTTTCCTGGCCTGCCAGGCTGCGTGCTCGGATGAGGGTCTGACATGGATTTGGGGGGAACCCCCACACCGTTTTTTCGGCGTGGGGAGTCCCTTTAAATCCATGCCAGGTCACGGAGCTAGCGCGGCGGCATTTACTGCCTACGCTAGCTACGTAACCTGAAGTCACGTGCTAAATGAACGGACTTGCCGATGAGCGGCAAGTCCCTTCATTTCAAAAGTCCCGCGGACTTGCCCACTAACGGCGGGATTATCCGCTGGACTGCCAAGTCCAGCGGATAATTTGAAAACAAAACTTCAAACTTTAGTCCGCCGTACTTTGGCGCCAAAAAGTCCGCCGGCGCCCACACACGAGGGGATTATCCGCTGGACTTCAGTCCAGAGGATAATCCCGCGGGATTGTCCCTTCGTGTGTACGCGGCATAAAAGATACTGAACATATAATCATAAAATAAATGTATAATCCACTCCCCCAGATATCAAGGTTATGACAAGCTAGATCGCTTAAAACCTAATACACTGATCAATCAATGCACATGACTGGGTTGGGTATACAAGTTAATTGGATGCATGTTACCTCCTTACTGCGTTCCACTAGCAAAAGCCAGTGTATGATGTCCAACAAAGGAAGAGAAACTAATTACCCAGGTGGATCAGCTAATTACGGTTTTAAATCCTGCAATTAGACTGGTTGCTAAGGGGTGAATAGCAGATGAAATAAACAGCAAGGATAAAGAGAGCGTTTTCCCTTCAGCTAGTTTATATGAAAAAAAAACATGTAAATAAATAGAGAAAGACAAGCAGACACTTTCCTGTTACTTTGTTGCCTATTTTCTTTATACAATGGTCCTTTTACTTTTTTCCTCCATTTCTATTGGTTCTCCAATTTGCATATGTAGAAAGGAAACAAAAAAGAAGAACCCATTGCGCAGCGCTTTGGAGAATGTGTCAAGTGAGTGTATAATGCAGCCTACTCACATGCACCCAGCGCTTTTGAATCGGTGACTCTGTATAACAGTCAGGCTTTCTGTGGGGCTGAGCGCCCTGCTGGTCCTCACTTCGTGTGGACTTGTGACATCACTAGGCTCCTCCTCCCGACGCGTTGCATCACGGTCACGTGACTTTATCTAGGGATGTGAGCCCTGTGACAGCCGAGGACATTTATAGCAACATGAAGCATGCGGGTTGCCTTAGTAGCATTCAAATGCTCATCGTGCTGTTTAGCATTCTGCCGTGGCTGGGTGCCGGAGAGACCTTGCATTAACTATATAGACACCACAAATCCGAGCGTGCACAATAGTTAATATGTAGTCTCACAAAATCAGCCTGGGACATAGATAAAACTGTAAATATAGTTAGAATTAGAATTAAAAAATATGGAATTAAAAAACATCATCTTTAATAGGATAAAATATAATGTAGATGCATATAAAGTTCAAATATAGAATATAGATATATATATATATATATATATATATATATATATATGACCACTATATAAATATGGGAATATATAAAAACATGTGTATATGTACAAAGTTACACACACACATTATATATATATATATATATATATATATATATATATATATATATATATATATAAAGAGGTTCTGCAAATTCCTTATACATCCAATAATTAATTAATTAATAATTAATTAATTATTAATTAGCATAATTAGCATATGCGCAACCTCTATTCCGACACCTTCACTGAAATTCTACTATCTAGTAGTATTCAATAGGGATGAGCCGAACACCCCCCCGTTCGGCTCGCACCAGAATCCGCGAACGGACCTAAACTCCGTGCGAGCATTTAGAACCCTATTAGTTACAAGGGATGCGAACGTTCGAAATCAAAAGTGCTAATTTTAAAGGCTAATATGCATGTTATTGTCATAAAAAGTGTTTGGGGACCTGGGTCCTGCCCCAGGGGACATGTATCAATGCAAAATGTTTTTTTAAAAACTGACGTTTTTTCAGGAGCAGTGATTTTAATAATGCTTAAATTGAAACAATAAAAGTGTAATATTCCTTTAAATGTCTTACCTGGGGTGTGTCTACAGTATGCCTGTGAAGGAGCGCATGTTTCCTGTGCTTAGAACTGTCCCTGCAAAAAGTGTAATTTTTGCAGGAAAAAAAGCTATTTAAAATCACTCGCAGCTAATGTATTGACGGCTCTCGTAACACAGAGAATAGTCATTCATTGAAAGTCATTGATAAAAAATTTTTTTTTTTAAAAAAAAAAGCGTGGGGGTCCCCCCAAATTCAATAACCAGGCCCTTCAGGTCTGCTATGGATATTAAGGGGGACCCCAGCCAAAAAAAAAAAATGGCGTGGGGTCCCCCTCAAAATCCATACCAGACCCTTGGGGTCTAGGATGGATTTTAAGGGGAACCCCAGCCAAAAAAAATGGCGTGGGTCCCCCTCAAAATCCATACCAGACCCTTATCCGAGCACGCAACCTGGCAGGCCGCAGGAAAAGAGGGGGGACGAGAGCGGCCCCCCCCCCTCCTGAACCGTACCAGGCCACATGCCCTCAACATTGGGAGGATGCTTTGGAGGTCTGAGACCCCCAAAGCACCTTGTCCATATGTTGATGAGGACAAGGGCCTCTTCCCCACAACCTTGGCCATTGGTTGTGGGGGTCTGCGGGCGGGGGGCTTATCGGAATCTGGAAGCCCCCTTTTATTTAAGTCCTTTGTCCAGTGTCTTGAGTTCCGTTTTGGTTAGTTCAATTCCACTCAAATTATAGATACCCTCTCCTATTTCTCTCTTTTTCTTTTGGACCTTCCATCCTCCCCTGCTTCCTCTCTTTGGTTTGTACTTCTTACATTGCGGGGTGGTGATCTTTCATTTCGAGGAGGGGTTCTGTCCCTCCTGCGTTGGTCTAAAAAAGAGGACCGTGTTTCTCTTTCTTTATCCTCATCTCTCAATGCTTCATATCTGTTTGTATAGTTGGGACTGTTTCTATTATCTCTATACTGTCAATCCTGGTAGTTTTGTGGGTATTGTTGTTGTTGATGGTAATTATAGTACTCTCTTGTGTCTTTCCTGTCTTGATTACCATAACTCTGGTGTCCCCGATCCTCATACCCACGGTTCTCATTACTCCCATGCTGTTTTTGTTGTTGGTTGTGTGGTCTTTGATTTTTGTTCCCCCCATTTTTCCAATGGGGTTTTTTTGGAGATGTTGTCCATGGTTTTGGGTTATTGTTTTTATTTTTTCACCATGATTTTGGGGTTCTTGGTCCATTATATTCATCTCTACGAGATCTTTGTGGTCCATTTTCATAGGGTCTTACTTGCCTTTGTTGGTCAGGTGACCTGTAAACATACTCCCTACTGGGAGATCTAATTCTCACCTCTCTCACTGGGGATGAGGATGTTGATCCTATCTGTCCATCTTTAAGATTCAGTTGCCATTTATATGCCTGCTGTAATTTATAGTCATTTGTGTCTCTTAAATACTTTCTTTTCTTTCTTTGTTTTATTTCAATATCTTTTTGTTCCAACACTCTATTTAATTGTTTAGTGAGTGTGACAATGAGGCTGATTCCTTATAATCATCTAAAATAATTTTGCTTTCCTCAATTTGTTGGTTAATGAGAGCAACTTTTCTTTGCTTTCTTTTTATTAAAAATTGACCCTTACTATTACAAAAACTTGTACCATTCTTCTATAGATTCCTGTTTAAGGAGTCCATCATTGATGGGAACATCCCATCTAAGTCTCCTAGGTACAGATGGGATTAATGTGGCCACATTAAAAAGCAGTACGGACTCGCACTGTGCCGCAGCTTTGCAGGAACCTGCCTTCTGAACTACCGAGGTGCTGAGAGGAGGAGTACAAGAATCACTGCTTGCAGGCAAGGTACCATGGGATATGTATTCCTTAGAAAGGTAAACGGCAGAGGAGAAGCTGCAAAGCATGGAGCGAACCCAGAAAACTGGAGATTTTTCAAGTATACACCGATGAGTTTTATTGAGAGCTAGACTGAGGAGTTTGGAGTGGCTTATCCAGGCTGTGGATGTCTGCTATATCACCTAGGAGTCAAGGAGAGAGGCATTTCTTTTTTATAAATTGTTTATTTATACATTTTTCAAGTCAAACAAAGAAAACACATGTAAAACAGTAACATTTAGAAGTAATGCAGGTAAATACTGACTTAAGTATATAATATAATATAATCTGTACATACAAAGGATTAGCGATGTGGTTAGACCGTGAACTTGAGTGGGAGAGATAGTCAAGCTCAAGTAAAAATTAAATAAGACATAAAATAAGTGGAAACATCCTCCTACCCTATCTGTAAATGGGTTATAGAGGTAATATAAACACATTATTTAACCTTATAAAGAGATCTGTGCAAGAGAGGCATTTCTATGCAAGCTTACTATGACCCTCTGTAATGGTGTGTCATGGATATTTGGTAAGAAGTAAATCTTATCTTTTTTCCTTGGTGGTGGATCACTTGCAATTTGAAGATACCTTTGGATGGATGGATGTCTTCTTGATTCATTCAGTTATATGTTGCACGGGTGTAATCATCCTTTAAAGCACACTCAATATATCTGGACTTTTTTTGTTGGACTTTCAGCACTATTTATTCATTGTTTATTTTCATGTATGATATATGATTTAGTCACGATTACCATATTCACTTGTATGTGGGGGTATATTAATTTGTCACATCAATTTGTTATATATATCCAGCAATTTTCATACATTTGGGGATTGTTACATGGTCTTTTCATTTACCACAGTTGCTGTTGCACACACATATAGGTTCACTTTATATATACCAATGACGAGGGCTGGTAACAGGCATGGTTAATTGATTATATGCACATTATTTTTGGTTTAAGCACTGCTCTTTTCATTTTCCGTTTATTTTTCACTGTAGTTATGTTTTACAGTAGAGTCGCAGCTAGGCTTTCTAAGGCCCACAATATTCTATATGCACACCTGGTGTGCATCTACCGCAGCGCAGTTCCTTTTTCATTTTTTCCATGTCTCATTCTTTGTTTGTACCATCCTATTTCAATAAACTCTGTAGAACATAACGCAATCAATTGCAAGGTTTTTTTGTTTTCCTTTTTTTTTTTTTTTCTTTGCTCCTTCCCCCCCAGCATATTCTATATATTTCAGGGCATGTACTTCTGTGTTTGGGTTCCTAAGGGCCAGAATACCGCCCTGCTCCAATCATCTCAAGCCCATTACCTCAGCTTATTCCTTGTCCCTTTACTAGGGTTCAGACGTGTAGTTCAACAAAGATTCTGATCTGATGGTACAAAGTATATCCACACGCTGCAAACTCGTACCCTCACTGCCAATTATTCCAAAAATTATAAAAATAATAATAAATGTGTGTATATATATATATATATATGTGAATATTATATACAATAAATCAGTGAAATGACCCTAGCTGCCACTTTAAATATATAAAACCACATTTGTGTTAAGATTAAACTCAAACGTGAAATGTTTGAAAGAAATCAAGTAGCGCTGAAAACTATATGTGAAATATACAAAATATTGCAAAACTATCATAAAACAATATATAACACCACGTGAAAGTGTATGAATGAAAAAAAGTCCTTTTGATAACTGTAATGAAAAAAAGGTATATGAAGCGATCTGTCCAATGCTGATCAATCTTCAAAATACTCCTTTGTAATCTTCGACCACACCAAAGTGTCTCGTGATCCCTCTCCCAATAGATCCGCACTCACCAGATGGTGTTGCCCGCCACTCTCGTGGTTGGCAAAAAGCTGTTTAACCACACCTGGGTTAGTGATCCAAGGCTTTAAACATCCATATGTGAAAATAAAACATAAACAGTGCTCCACATAGCGTGATTCTGTTTGTAACACTATTTATTCAAACAAATCTTACACACACCCTTCAATGATTAAACTCACATGTTCCAAATGATAAACCAGCAAAAACACAGCAAAAAATGTTCCACAGCACACTGCATCAATGGAAAACTTGGCGGTTCGCACAAATGGTCGTATGGGATACCAAAATGTACTATTTCAGAGCTCACCCACTCCTTTAAACGCTGCCCAGGATACAGTCTGTGATGGAATGTATTCTGAATGGCAAACAGCAGGAGCGATGAAATAGAGCCGATCTCTGAGAGCACCAAACTTTATCAAAAGAATTTCAAAGTCCGTGTGGCCACGTCCCTGACCTGTTTCGTCATGTGACTTCTTCCTAAGGGATTGGCCACACAGACTTCCAATGATCCTTAAATACCTCCCAGTTAAATTCAATTGAGTCAGTGCAATTATGCCTACTCCCCACAGCTGAGCCTCCTCACCTCTGTGTTCCTCCCTCTTGCATACAGAGCAGTGGGTCTGCACACATCTCACATCATTGGAGATCCACGCAAGCGTATTGCACTATACAAATATAAATTCCTACAGAAGGGGTATCGAGAGGAATCTCTTAGTGCAACCATCCAGGAGGTATCAAAAATTCCAAGGGAACAATGTCTCAATAAAAAAAAAAAAACTGCCCCTTTGACAAGTTCTAATACTGGTGAAGTTAATCAGCACCAGTTAAGCTTCATATCGAGCTTTCACAACCAGTACAAAGAAATAGAAAGTATTTTTAGGAGGCACTGGCATATTTTATGCGGAGATAGACATTTGGGGGAAATACTACAGGAACACCCTAGATTCATCTATAGACGGGCTCCTAGTATAGTATAGTTAAAAAGATTCTAGATCCCCCAAATCAACAGTCTGAAGATCGACCTAAAAGTTTTCTATGCCTGTAGAAAGTGCATTTGTTGCAGGACTGTCAATACTAGCAATAGGGGTAGAATGAATTTCTCAAATAAAGATGGTGAATCCTTTGACATCAAAGAATTCATCACGTGTAACTCCTCCCACGTAGTTTATCTCATGTGGTGCCCATGTGGTCTCTTCTACATAGGAAGGACTAAGAGATTACTAAAAGTAAGAATAGCCGAACATCTGGCCAACATTAAACGTGGATTTCGATACCACAGTGTGTCACTACATTTTCGGGAGAAACACAACCAGGACCCCTCACTTGTACAGTTTTGCGGGATAGATACCGTACAGCCGTCATGGAGGGGGTCTAATAGGGTCAGGGATCTTTCCCAACGAGAAACCCGTTGGATTTTTTTAATGAAATGTTTGGCCCCGAGAGGGTTAAACATTGAGGTGGACCTCAATTGTTTTATTAACAACTTCTAGTACGTTTGTAATACATACACTCTCCAAAGGAGAGATTTCTGAGTTGGGTCTACCATTAATCTGCACCATTCACTCCACCTTGGCCACATTGATTAATCCTTATCTTGATTTATAAATCTTACAGGCATATATATTGTTTTATGTCTACTTACTATCCTGGTAGGCAATAAATCTTAATCAATTCTTAATAACACACTCGTTGAAGATGATTTTGGTGTCTATATGCTGAGAAAACCAGGTGGTCGGTGAATCTAAAGCATTTGTGATCACAGACAGTACATGTGACCCATATGAGTGTGAAATCATGGGAGTCGTATTATATTATTTTAATGTCATTTATGTATAGAAATGCATTGGATCTGATTTTATATATGTTTTAAATATTCCTTCTTAGTGTTCTTTTTATTTTTATTTTCATTTTTATTTCCAAATGTTGAATCATCACATCGTTTGAAATATAGACAAATGTAAAATGGTCAAATGGAAATATTGATTTATGAATTCTAAAAAGTTTCACTATGTACCCATTTATGTGCTCAAAGAAGCTTACTGTTCATTGTGATGGCTCGCCTGGGTCATTTGGGATACCGAGTGTGCGCAGACGCGCCTTGATTAGATGAATTAGAAAGCTGAGACTATAATGACTTTTCCCGATGTGCGTGCGCAGGATGTTGTGATGTGCGCGCACCATTACCGTAGAACGCGCATGCGCAGTTCGGATATGCGCGCGCAGTGGATGCGTGCGATGTATAGTGCAATACGCTTGCGCGGATCTCCAATGATGTGAGATGAGTGCAGACCCACTGCTCTGTATGCAAGAGGGAGGAACACAGAGGTGAGGAGACTCAGCTGTGGGGAGTAGGCTTAATTGCACTGACCCAATTGAATTTAACTGGGAGGTATTTAAGGATCATTGGAAGTCTGTGTGGCCAATCCCTTAGGAAGAAGTCACATGACGAAACATGTCAGGGGCGTGGCCACACGGACTTTGAAATTCTTTTGATAAAGTTTGGTGCTCTCAGAGATCGGCTCTATTTCATCGCTACTGATGTTTGCCATTCAGAATCCATTCTATCGTAGACTGTATCCTGGGCAGCGTTTAAAGGAGTGGGTGAGCTCTGAAATAGTACATTTTGGTATCCCATACGACCATTTGTGCGAACCGCCAAGTTTTCCATTGATGCAGTGTGCTGTGGAACATTTTTTGCTGTGTTTTTGCTGGTTTATCATTTGGAACATGTGAGTTTAATCATTGAAGGGTGTGTGTAAGATTTGTTTGAATAAATAGTGTTACAAACAGAATCACGCTATGTGGAGCACTGTTTATGTTTTATTTTCACATATGGATGTTTAAAGCCTTGGATCACTAACCCAGGTGTGGTTAAACAGCTTTTTGCCAACCACGAGAGTGGCGGGCAACACCATCTGGTGAGTGCGGATCTATTGGGAGAGGGATCACGAGACACTTTGGTGTGGTCGAAGTTTACAAAGGAGTATTTTGAAGATTGATCAGCATTGGACAGATCGCTTCATATACCTTTTTTTCATTACAGTTATCAATAGGACTTTTTTTCATTCATACACTTTCACGTGGTGTTATATATTGTTTTATGATAGTTTTGCAATATTTTGTATATTTCACATATAGTTTTCAGCGCTACTTGATTTCTTTCAAACATTTCACATTTCACGTTTGAGTTTAATCTTAACACAAATCGTGTATTTCAACAAGCCTGCCCAGACTTTTTCAAACTTCCCTGGACATCCTCTGGATGCATACGTCAACTTATACAATGGTAGTGCTTGGTTTACCAGGTCTAGCCAGTTCTGTAATGTAGGGGGGGTTGGGTCCTTCCACCTGAGAGCTATTGCTTTTTTGCATAGCAAAAGCGAATTCTGAGGAGTCTTTTCTGAGTTTCAGGTATCCCTTCTTCTTCCAGATCGCCTAAGAGGCATCTGGCAGGAGAGTAGATATTAGGGAGCTCCAGGGCATCCTCCAGATATTGGAGAATTGTTTTCCAGAATATCATCACTTTAGGGCATAGCCACACCATATGGAAGAAGTCTCCTATTGCATTTCTGCATCTATGACACTCCGACGTATCCTACCTTCCCATTTTATGCAGTCTGTGCGGAGTGTAATAAATCCTATGCAAGTAGTTGAACTGTATTAATTTGACCCTAGCTGATACCATTGTTGGTAGTAGTGAGTTCAGGGCCTCAGCCCAGGACCCAGGACCTAGTGGAAGAGGATGTCAGCAAGCTAAAATAGTATCTAGATATGAGTTTGAAGTGGTCTTTTTCAGCAGTGTTGCCAACCCCCTGAAGTGAAATTTACTGGCAGGACGCCAAAATTTACAAATGGCACCAATTTTTTACTGGCAAAAAACATGAAATTTACTGACAGAACTGCATTTTTTTCTGGCACTGCAAAAAAGTACCTAAAATGCCTGTTTTCAGTGCTAAACAGTGCAAATATCAATATTTAAATGATAAACATGTTGCTAGTGCTATTTACAATGTGTTTAAGTTAAACAAAAGTCAACAACCATATTTCTTCATTTACATGGAACATGAGGGGGTCAGAAGCTATGCAGACATGGAACGGGGGGTCAGAGGCTGTGTGGACATGGTACGGGGGATCAGAGGCTGTGTGGACATGGTACGGGGGGTCAGAGGCTGTGCGGACATGGTACGGGGGGTCAGAGGCTGTGTGGACATGGTACAGGGGTTCAGAGGCTGCCTGGACATGGCACAGGGGGGAGGTCAGAGGCTGCGTGGACATGGCATGGGGGGGGGGGTCAGAGGCTGCTTGGACATGGCACGAATGGAGGTCAGAGGCTGCGTGGACATGGCACAGGGGGGGGTCAGAGGCTGCGTGTTTACTGTTCTACTATTGAACGGCTCAGCTCTGCTCTAGCTGGCTCCTCGGCTCAGGCTGATCAGCACAATTCAGTTTCATTCTGACTGACCTGGAGTGGAGTGGAGAGTGGATGATCAGTCAGGCCAGCGCAGCGGTGCTCTGTTCAGCTGCTCCGCACTCCCTCCGTTCCAGGCCGAGACAGACCGACCGAGGACCGACCTCTTTGACCAGTCCACCCCCTCCTCTGCTGTCACTGTGGCAAGATGAACGAGAACGGAGCGGACATTCAAAAATGGCGCCAGGCGGCACCATCACTTCACTGCGCATGCGCCTGCCCTGCCGGGCGTGTATGAGATTTCCCAAGCTTCAGAATGACGCATGCGCAGTTGCCATGTCGGCCAGCAGCCATCGTTTTTACGGGCACAGTTGCCCGTAACGGACATTTACGGGCGCCCAAAAAAACGGGCTGATATTTACGGCCTGCCCATAAATTAACGGACGGTTGGCAACACTGTTCTTCAGCTATCAGTTTTTCTATGCATGAGGGGAGAAGTGTCACCTCCCCCCCCCCCCCCCCCCCACCATATTGTGCCCTTGCTGCATGGCGCAGTTGTAAGTATGGAAAGAAGAATTTATTAGGTAATTTGTATTCTACCTTCAAGTCTGTGAACGTTCTAAATATCCCATTCCTGAATAATTGATGAGCATATTTAACTTCGTACTCCGCCCAACATGCCCCATCTGGAATTTTATATATCTCATTCAGTTGAGGATTATGCCACAGGGGGGCGTTTGGGGAAGTTGTTAGGCTGGTACCCTTCATTTTATCATTACACATGTGGAATATTTTATATGAGAGTTTTAGTATACCTGCGCCGATCTCCGGATATCGTCCATTCCGTTATAGCACATTAATCAGAGCCTCATACGAAAACGTCTTATGAAGATGAAATGCATCTGGGAGGACGTGCAGTGACGTCACCGCACCTGAGACGAGGAGGAAGGGCTCCATGCATGCCGGCCGGCATTTTTAAAAAAAAGCATTACTTATCTGCTCAAATGTGAGTACTTTGTACTGCTTGTTTCTTATTAAAACCCATTGCTTTTACTGTATCACGCTATGGTCTCCTCATTTTAATCCACATGGTCCATGATGTTACCCATTGATCGCTGAGCATCTACTGACTGCTGAGTTTTTGAGGCTTGTGCTTTATTCATCTGGGGAAGTGTGGTGCTGGACGTTATATCCTGTGTATGAGGAGCTGTGCTTTCTGATAGCTGCTCTCTGGTAAGCAGCTTCGATTACTGGTGGTGGGATTCACCTGTTGGATTTGTGTGCACTAAGGTGTTATCGTGAAGAAGTGGATTCATCATAGATTACATAGACTTCTGTTCACCATCTTTTTTGCCCTCTTCTATGGACTACTAATATGCCTGTGAAATCCCACTCAGTTACTTTCCTGTTTAAAGTTTAATTTCATTAGTTCTTTTTTAATTACATGTTGTGGCGCAGTTTTTTTCTGTTCTCATACAAATGTACCTGGGCTGCCTGGGTGGCTACCAAGCCGTTTTTCAGTTTAGGGAAATGATAGAGCATTTTTAATAAAATAAACATTATTTAAGCACATCACGGTTTGAAATTGTATTTTCTGAGTTCAGCGAAGGTGCCGTGGGTGATTCCTTAACTATTCCTTCCCCTCCCCTCTAAAACATGCGCAGATCACTCCCATACTTAAAAAGCCCTCCCTGGACCCCACCAACCTGAATAACTTAAGGCCCATCTCATTGCTCCCATTCTCCTCTAAACTTCTAGAGCGCTTAGTCTACAACCGTCTTAGCTCCTACCTCAGTGAAAATAACCTTCTTGACCCTTTACAGTCTGGCTTTCGCTCGCAGCACTCCACGGAAACTGCCTTACTAAAGCTCACTAACGATTTACTAACTGCTAAATCCGACAGCCAGTACTCCATACTGCTACTACTTGACCTCTCTGCAGCCTTTGATACTGTTGACCACCCGCTCCTTCTCAATAAACTCCATTCCCTTGGCCTCAAAGATTCTACTCTATCCTGGTTCTCTGCCTATCTATCACAGCGCTCCTTCAGTGTTACCTACAACTCTGTCTCCTCTTCTCCGTTGCCCCTTTCTGTGGGGGTCCCCCAAGGCTCTGTTCTTGGACCCCTTCTCTTCTCTATCTATACCTCCTCCCTTGGTCACTTGATAACCACCCACGGCTTCTAATACCACTTATACGTCGATGACACCCAAATCTATCTGTCTACTCCTCACCTCACTCCTTCAGTCTCCTCTCACATTACTAACTTACTAACTGACATTTCAGCATGGATGTCGCACCACTTTCTTAAATTAAATCTCTCTAAAACTGAGCTATTAATATTCCCCCCCGCCCGTGCCCCCCTCCATGACTTTTCCATCAAAATCAACAATGCAACCATCAGTCCCTCCCCTCACGCCAGGGTACTCGGTGTAATCCTAGACTCGGACTTGTCATTTCAGCCTCAAGTCCAATCGCTGTCAAAAGTTTGTAGACTTCACCTCCGTAACATCTCAAAAATTCGCCCCTTTTTAACAAATTACACCACCAAGCTCCTCATTCACTCCCTTGTTATCTCTCGCCTTGACTATTGCAACTCCCTTCTCATTGGCCTGCCTCTCCATAGGCTCTACCCTCTTCAGTCTATCATGAATGCTGCTGCCAGACTTATCCACCTTACCAACCATTCAGTGTCTGCCAACCCTCTCCTCCAATCCCTACACTGGCTCCCAATCACCCAGCGAATTAAATTCAAAATACTAACCACAACTTACAAAGCCATCCACAGCTCTGCCCCTAGCTACATCACCAATCTTGTCTCAAACATATCCCAAACCGTCCTCTCCGCTCTTCTCAAGATCTCCTCCTGTCAAGCTCTCTTGTTTCCTCCTCCCATGCTCGTCTCCAGGATTTCTCCAGAGCCTCTCCCATCCTCTGGAACTCTCTACCTCAACCTGTCCGGCTATCCCCTACTCTAGCTACCTTCAGGCGATCCCTGAAAACTCATCTCTTCAGGGAAGCCTATCATGTCTCCAACTAATCTTCTACCACTTCCATCAGCCCATTCCCCACAGTTACAACCTTTTGTATCACCTCCCCCACCCTATTAGATTGTAAGCTCTTCTGAGCAGGGCGCCCTTAATCCTCTTGTATTTTATTGTATTATAACTGTATTGTCTCCCTTTTTATATTGTAAAGCACTGCATAAACTGTTGGCGCTATATAAATCCTGTAATAATAATAATATTAAACAAGAATGTTTTAGCAATCAGCCTAAAACTAGACCGAGTATTGTAATCAAGGAAAATACTCTGAATTTGTGTATATATATCTTATAATTAACTAAACAGAAAAAAGAAATGAGTTTGCCCCCGAAGAAGGTGCCCTTAAAAAAGAAAAAAGAAAAAGAATAGAATAAAAACAGATATGAAAAAAAAACAAAAAAAAAAACAACAATGATTAATCAGGATTGCCTGTGTCTTAAGGGCCTATTTCTAAATGAAGGTGTGGTAGGATTCTGAATGTTTGAAGATGGTCCACGGTTGCCAAATTTTATTGAATTTGTCTGTCTTTCATTGTACTATTGCCCTGATCTCTTCCATTCCATTGAGAAGATGTACCTCTTCTAGCCATTCTTTGGTCGTGGCCGTGGTGGTATTTGTCCAGTGTCTGGGTATTACTGTTTTTGCTGCTGTGAGTAGAAATCTTGTCAATTAATTATTGTATTTTCTTAGTGAGCTATTAGTGATGTTTAGAAGACAGCATGCAGCATTTAGTTGAATCTTTGTTTCGGTTATATGTTTTACGGTTTTGATTACCCGTTTCCAAAAGGATTTAATCTTATCGCACTCCCACCATATGTGATATAGTATGCCCTCTTCTCGGTTGCAGCGCCAACAATGTTCAGGAACTGTACAAAACCATTTATGCAATTTGTTTGGTGTGATGTACCAATTTGTTAGGAGTTTGAATGATGTTTCCTGTAGTCTCATGCTAATTGCGCATTTATGGGCAAATATGCAGGCCTGCAGCCACTGGTCTTTCATGAAAGACATGTTTAGCGTTGATTCCCAAACTGTTTTATGTTTGTTGGGTTCCTGTATATCATAGGTCTGCAGCCAAGTGTAGGTCAAGGAAATATTTTTTGTGTTCGTGGTGGCCAGGAAACACATTTTAAAGGGAGTTAGGGGCAGGCCCGGACTGGGACAAAAAATAAGCCCGGGCATTTAAGACTGAGCAGCCAATTTTCCCAGGAACCGGGGGAGCCCTAATATAAAGGTAGGCCCCTTTATATTACAGTGCCCCTGCAATTACCCCCCCCTTCTATGTAATCACAGTGCCCCCTTTTACTCTCTGCTCACTGTGCAGTTCTCCAGCTCCTCTTGCCCCCTTACATCAGAGTCCGCACAGACCACCCCCTTACATCAGAGCCTGCACAGACCCCCCTTACATCAGAGCCTGCACAGACCCCCCTTACATCAGAGCCTGCACAGACCCCCCCCCCCTTACATCAGAGCCCCCTTACATCAAAGCCTGCACTGACCCCCCTTACATTAGAGCCCCCTTACTTTAGAGTCCACACAGACCCACCCTTACATCAGAGCCTGCACAGACCCCCCTTACATCAGAGCCCCCTTATATCAGAGCCTGCACAGGCTCCTCTGATGAACTTTTCTTACTGTATCACAATCTTTCAGCCGGTCCGGCGATACTGTAAGAAATTGTGGATTCAATCATTGTCCGTGGCAGCTCAGCTTCCGTGCTCTTACCGAGCAGCCAGCCTCGTGCGTGGCTCTCTTACTGAAGAGTCCTCCCCTGGTTGCATGTAGAGTTGCTGGGCCTCTCCAAACCCGAGATGGCACCGGAACACTTTAGAATCCTCCCAGTTACTGCACCTCGAACTAGCCAGTTCCGAGGCTCGGAAACGGATGGATCCACACCCCAGGCCATGAAGGCCTCTGGGGGCTGGTCAGGAGGACCAGGACCACGGAGTCAGCAACAACTTCTGGACCAATACCCCGAACCACGTGACTTCAGCACCTTAAGTACCCTCTCCCGGAATACTCATCAGGAGTAGCGGCGCTACAGAAGTTTTTTTCATGTGGCACAAATGGCAACATTAGAAATACACACATTCTTTAAATAACATACCTTTGGGTGTATTAAATGATTACAAAATTCACACTGGGAGGCAGGATAGATGGTGATCTTACTCACCCCAGGAACGGAGGCTCAGGCACAGGCTGTCTGATTCCTTCACATCTCCCTGAGTGTGTGGGCGTGGCAGACACAGAACTAGAGGGGCAGGAAGAGGAGGAGCAGTCCATTTGAGTGGAGAGCAGAACTCTTCGTGTTCGTGTGTTCGTGAGGCTGAGCTGTGTGTGAGAGAGATACACAGCTCAGCCCATGCACCGGAGAAGACACAGGCATGGCCACTGCATAGCGGTAGGTGAGCGACGGCCGCAGGCCTGTGTTAGCCCTGTCCAGGCCGCAGTCGCCGCTTACCTCCCACTGAGCGGTCTGGACATCAACAAGCCACAGAGCAGGCGGCCCAAGCCCATGTGGTCCCGGCCCACCGGCAAATGCCCGGTCTGCCCTATGGCCAGTCCGGGCCTGGTTAGGGGTCTAGTGAAATGTTTGTGTTTCTGTGAGTTCCTGATATATTCATAAATTTGGCAATATTCCCCAGGGTTTAAGGTTACTTGACCCAATTCTTTTTGAAGTTCTGAGTGTGATTTGATTTTGTTGCCCTTCAAGCAGTGTGCTACCAGTAATGGTGAGTTTCTATTTCAGAGTGCTTGAATAGAGTCACTCATTCCCGGGGCAAAGTCAGGGTTTCCAGTTAGTGGAGTTGGCGGTCCTAATGAGGTGGTGAGAGAGGATCTATGTGTGATTGTTTGTAGATTTTTTAATGTTGCTCCTATGAGAGGGTGTTGTTTCAATTGTTTAGGGCATAAATTCCAGGGAATCCAGGGAGTGTGTGATATCGGAATGGGACCCAAGTTATTATTCAACCTTACCCAATCCTTGTTTGCCTTGTGACATGTCCAATCTGTGATCCTAGTTAAATGTGTGGCTAGGTAGTAGTTTTTGAAGTTGGGGGAAACCCATACCTCCCGCTTGCTTGTTCATAGTAAGTGTGCATAGATTGATTCGTGTTTTTTTGGAGGCCCACAGGAATTTTCTTAGCAAGGAGTGTAGTGATCTCAAAACGCTAGAGGGTAGCATCATGGGGACAGTTTGGAAAAAGTATAGGATTCTGGGCAGGTTTGACATTTGTATTATGGCTGCTCTGCCAAACCACAAAAAATATTTTAGCATCCACCTTTCTAGGTCTTTAGTGATGTTTTATAAAAGGGATGTACATTAAATCCAATTGGATACCTAAATATGTGAGAGATGTCATTTCCCATTTAAAATTGCAATTGATTTTTGTATTGTTTAGTGTGGCTTCTCTTATGCCCCGTACACATGGTCGGAAAATCCAACCACAAAATCCATCGGATTTTGTCCGATGGATTTAGTCCGACACTGGTGTTGCATACACACGGTCGGACAAAGTTGTCTGAAAATCCGATCATTCTGAACGTGGTGACGTTTGTTGCCTATGACGGGACTACGTAGAGGCTAGTAGCCAATAGCTTTGGTCTTGTAATGTGATCTGAGCATGCGTGGCACTTTGTCCGTCGGAATTCGCTACACACAATCGGAATTGGTGTGATCGGACTTTGTTGTCGGAAAATTTTTCCAGCAGGAGATAGAACTTTGTCCGTCGGACAATCCGATGGAAACTGTCCGATGGTGCCTACACATGGTCGGAATTTCCGACAACATTGTCCGATAGGACAGAATCCATCGGAAAATCCGACCGTGTGTATGGGGCTTTAGTGATAGATTCATTGCTTCAGATTTCTTGTAATTCATTTTGAAGTTTTATATGTAGCTGTATTGGGAAAATATACGGTTTGCTAGTATTTTTGCATATAATTTTAGGTCGAGATTAAGTAAGGATATCGGTCTGTAGTTGGTACAGTCAGATGTTTCTTTGTTAGGTTTGGGCAGTACTGTTACATGGGCTCTCAGGAAATCTTCCGAGGTTGTAAGTGGGTTTTTCAAAGAATTGAATGTCTTGAGTAGATGTGGCGTCAGGATGGTGGAAAAGGTTTTATAAAAGTGGGCTGTAAAGCCATCTGGGCCAGGGCTTTTTCCAGTTTTGAGAGATTTGATGGCATCAGTTCCAATTCTGTTATTGGGTCTTCTAGTGCTTGTGTGTCTGTGTCACGTACAGTGGGGAGACCACTATCTGTGAGAAATTTGTGAATTATTTCTGTCCTTTCTGTGGTAGGTTGTACAAGTCTGTATAATATTCCTGGAATCGTAAGGCTATCTTTTGGGTATCATGGGTTATTTGTTCTTGTTGTCACGAGCGTACTTACCGAGGCCGAGATGCCGAGAGCGGTTCACCCTTGCGACCCAGCGCAGTTTGCCCCCTGGAGGTGGTACAGGGAGCAAATGGCACCAAGAGGCACAGGTCACCCCCGTTTGTTAGGTGGAGCTTGCATGAAGGTCCAGTGGGAGTGAAGGCTAAGCCGGGCAGACAGGCAGTAGATAGGTGCTCAAGAACCAGGCTGAGGGTCAAACACAGACAGTCACTATATGCTAGCACAGGCTGGGATGAGGTGGCTTTGAGAGACACAAGGCAAGTCTGGGTCACAAGCAGTGGGTCAGGCAAGGAGACAGGAGGCAGGTCCGGGTCACAGGCAGAGGGTCAAGCACTGGAGAGAAGCGGAGTCCATGTAACAAGCCAGGGGGTCAAGGTCCAGGAGAGAGGCAGCAGAGTCAAAGAACAATCCGGGTCACAACAGGTCAAGCAGATACATGGAACAGGATCACAGGTAAACAGGAGCTGAAGACAAACCAGCAAGGCGCCTGTGCGCCAGAGCAGCTTTTATAGGCGCCAAGGGGACTCTAGGCGTGCGCCAGTGCGCACAGACAGCAAATCCGCATGCGCCGAAGCGCCGTTCCGCCACGCATGCGCGCAGGAACAGGGCCAGGTCGTCTGGGAGGTCTGTTTTACTGACAGTGCCCCCCCCCCCCGAGGGGTGGCCTCTGGACACCCAAACTGGACATTAGTTCTGGATGGGCTTGGTGGAAGGCCTGGATAAGACGTGGGGCGTGTAGATTTTTAGAGGGTTCCCAAGAGTTGTCCTCAGGGGTATACCCCTTCCACTTGATCAGATACTGGAGTTGCCTACCCCTTTTTCTACAACTCAGGATTTCTTCCACCTCGAACTCGCTTTCTCCTTCAATCAGAACTGGTGGAGGAGGTGGTTTTTCCCTGTCTGGAAAAGGGCTAGGCATTACTGGTTTCAAAAGGGATGCATGGAAGACTGGATGTATTTTGTACGTTTTGGGCAGGTCAAGTTCAAAAGCCACGGGATTCATGATTCTACTGATTTTAAAAGGTCCAATAAACTTCGGCCCCAATTTTCCTGAGGGAATGGGCAGTCTCAGGTTAGCGGAGGATAGCCAGACTTCTTCATCAATTTTAAAGGCTGGGTTTTCCTTCCTTCCTTTGTTATAATATTTACTGTACCCATCCTGGTCCTCTTGCATGGTCTTTGGAACCTCAGAAAATTTGCTTGTAAGGAATCTATGCAGTCTTGAACCACGGGAACGGAAGCTTCAGAGGAGGATCCAGAGAAAAACGAAGGGTGAAAGCCAAAGTTGGCCCAGAAGGGCGTCTGTTTATTGGCAGAGTGAGTGGAGTTGTTGTACGCAAATTCAGCGTATGGCAGGAGAGTGGACCAATCGTTCTGGGAATCAGAGCAGAAGCAGCAGAGGTACTGCTCCAGGGTTTGGTTAGTCCTCTCCGTCTGGCCGTTGTTCTGAGGGTGGTAAGCAGAAGAGAGGCAGACCTTTATTTCCAGGGATTTGCACAGCTCCTTCCAGAACTTTGAAGTAAATTGGGCACCTCTGTCCGAGGTAATGCTTTCGGGTACACCATGAAGCCTAACGATTTCTTTCAAAAAGACATCGGCAGTGGTTGAGGCGGAAGGGGTCCCTACCATGGGTATAAAATGTGCCAGTCGGTCAATGATGACAAGGATGGTGGTGATTCCCCCTGACGGGGGTAGATCCACAATGTAGTCCATGGAGACCTCCGCCCATGGGCGTTCAGGGATAGACAAGGGTTTTAGCAGGCCCCAAGACTTGGTTTTCGACCCTTTGCTGCGCTGACATGGGATGCAAGAGGAAACATAATTTTTGCAGTCCTGCCTCCAACCTGGCCACCAGAAAGAGCGAGTAACAACCCTGTCGCCCACATCGTAAAAGGCATTTAGGGTCCTGTCTTTGGGAAAGGATGGCCCCAATTGCCATTTCAGAGGCATCCACTTCAAGTACAAATGGCAAGGCAGGGTCTGGATGCCGTAAGATTGGGGCAGAGGAGAATAGGGTCTTTAAACAGATGAAGGCTTCCTGGGCCTCTGAAGACCAGCGAAAACGACTATGTTGACGTGTCAACTGCGTGATAGGTGCTACAATGGATGAAAACCCAGCGATGAATCTCCGGTAAAAATTTGAAAATCCGATGAATCTTTGGACCCCTTTTTTGTCCACGGGAGCTGGCCACTCCTGGATGGCCTTGACCTTTTGTGGGTCCATTGCGACCCCGTTGGTAGAGATGATGAACCCTAGGAACTGTACCGTTGTTCTTTCGAACTCACATTTTTCCACTTTGAGGTATAGTTTGTGCTCCCTAAGGATTGCAAGAACCAGTTTAACATGCATTTGATGGAGTTCGATGGTAGCAGAGAAGATGAGGATATCATCCAGGTAGACAACTAAGAAGTCGTCAAGGTATTTCCGGAAAATGTCGTTTACCAGGTGCTGGAAGGTCGCCGGAGCGTTACAGAGCCCGAAGGGCATCACTAGGTACTCGTAATGTCTGAATCTAGATCTGAAGGCGGTCTTCCATTCGTCACCAGTCCTAATCCGAATGAGGTTGTAAGCCCCACGAAGGTCTAATTTAGAGAAGATTCGGGCAGATCGGAAACACTGAAACAATTCTGCAATGAGAGGGAGCGGGTACCTGTTCTTTATGGTAATCTTGTTTAGTTCTCTGTAATCAATACAGGGTCTCAATGAGCCATCTTTTTTCTCTACAAAGAAGATACCGACTCCAGCATTAGAGGACTGGAACTATGGACTAACTTCGGAGTCAACCCTTCTGGGGTCTCCTCCTGTGTTAGTCTCCTGCCGAAAGGGGAGAAATGTGACAGACCTAGCCGGGACAGAGGCTGTTGGAGGGAACGTAATGCAAGCCTCTTGCCTTGGGATTATGGGCCCTGGCATTTGGGGGAACGGTGTTGTTTGTGAGCTGTATGCCTGGGGACCGCTGAGCTGGTTTTACTTGGATTCAGGTCCATGCTGGCCCCCCAAGACACAGACATTGGACATGTCAGATGCTAATATCATCAACTCCAGCCACCTGTCTGTTGTCTTGTATAATGCAAATGAGTAGTCTGGCTTGACACCGATTCTAAAGAGTATTTCACCTATTGTTGTATGTGCTAATTAACCCTGCAATTGAATGAAGGAGTCCAGTGTTGATTTAGATAATTAGCTCATGCTAATTAGGTTAGGTTTTTAGTCATCCGGCTGTATATATGTGTGTGACATCTCAAATAAAAATGAAAGCTATTCCTGATGTACTCCAAGACTGGTGTTGTCTAGTTCTTGGGGGTTCCTATAACCAGATCCATTGGACTATGTTCCAGGACTTAGGAAGCATTTACGGCGGACACCTTGAGTACAGGATCCGTCACAAGGGTGATGTAAGTTTGAGAAAAAATGGAGACTTGATAGTTCAGGTTAAACTTAGAACAAGACTTACTGGGTCTCACAGGGCAAGTGTGGAAGAAGTGTCCCAAGCCCCGGCAATAGAGGCAAAAGTTGGCCTGCCGCCTACGTAAGCGTTTCTCTGGGGTGAGGGGAGCGCGAACCAGACCTAATTGCATGGGTTCGACTCCGGGAGTGGCAACTAGTGGAGCTGTGTATGAGGGCTGGACGGGACTTGGTTTGGGTAGCATCCAACTGGGACGGGGCGCCAGGAAGCGTTCTTAGCGGCGTTCCCGCATGCGTCTGTCTAGTTTGGTGGCTGCTTGTATCAAGTCCTCCAAGGTGTCAGGAATGTCAATCCGGGCCAGCTCGACTTTGAGGGTTTCTGACAGCCCTTGGCGAGCTGGTACTTGAGGGCAGGTTCGTTCCAGCCGGTGTCTGCCAACCATTTCCGGAACTCTGCGGTGCAGTCTTCCACAGGCCTCTGCCCTTGAGAGAGATTGTGTAGGGTAGCTTCAGCCGTGGCCCCCTTTTGGGGGTCATCGTAGAGCTGGCCCATGCTCTCAAAGAAGGTGTCCACTGAATTTAATACTGGGTTCCTTTGTTCCATTAGGCTGTGGGCCCAGGCTTGGGGTTCCTCGGCCAAGAGAGAAATGATGAAGCCTACCTTTACCACCTCAGAGGAGAAGGTCCTGAGTTGGAGAGCCAAGTACAGGGAGCAGGCATTTTTAAAAGCCCTAAATTTCTTACGGTCGCCAGAAAATCGCTCCGCTATAGGGACCCTGGGTTCTGGGGAGGCCATGATTACTGTAGGACCCATAGGAACTGCAGAAGAGGATGCCCCACTGGTGGGATCAGGAGCTGTGGTAGCTGGTGCCGATGGCCCGGTCAACTGTTGGAGACGATTGTCAATCTGGGTATAACCCTCTTGCAACTTTTGAACTGCATCAGTGAGTGCTGATACTTGCTGGCACAGGATCTCAAGGGGAGAACACGCTCTGTCGGCCTCGGACATGGCTGGTTTGTACTGTCACGACCGTACTTACCGAGGCCAAGATGCCGAGAGCGGTTCACCCTTGCGACCCAGCGCAGTTTGCCCCCTGGAGGTGGTACAGGGAGCAAATGGCACCAAGAGGCACATGTCACCCCCGTTTCGTAGGTGGAGCTTGCATGAAGGTCCAGTGGGAGTGAAGGCTGAGCCGGGCAGTAGACAGGTGCTCAAGAACCAGACTGAGGGTCAAACACAGACAGTCACTATATGCTAGCACAGGCTGGAATGAGGTGTCTTTGAGAGACACAAGGCAAGTCAGGGTCACAAGCAGTGGGTCAGGCAAGGAGACAGGAGGCAGGTCCGGGTCACAGGCAGAGGGTCAAGCACTGGAGAGAAGCGGAGTCCGTGTAACAAGCCAGGGGGTCAAGGTCCAGGAGAGAGGCAGCAGAGTCAAAGAACAATCCGGGTCACAACAGGTCAAGCAGATACAAGGAACAGGATCACAGGTAAACAGGAGCTGAAGACAAACCAGCAAGGCGCCTGTGCGCCAGAGCAGCTTTTATAGGCGACAAGGGGATGCTAGGCTTGTGCATGTGTGCACAGATGTGCGCCAGTGCGCATGTGTGTGCGCCGGACCGCGAATGCGCATACGCTGAAGCGCCGTTCCGCCGCGCATGCGTGCAGGAACACGGCCAGATCGTCTGGGAGATCTATTCTCCTGACACTTGTCTGCTTTTGATGGCCAGTATGTTTGTGGATAATAAGGTTTCTTTTAAAGCTTTTGCTAGAAATTTTCCAGATGTATCCCCATGCTCCTAGAAGAACCCTTTTCTGAAAAAGAGGATTTTCTGGGCCTTTAGATTCAAAATGGACTGTCGTTTTTTACGTAATTCTAGTAAAGCTGTGGCTGTCTCTATTGCTAAAGATTGTTTGTGTTTTGTTTCCAAGTCACTAATGGCTTGTGTTAGGGTTGTGAGTTATTTTTCTGTTTCTCTTTTTTTCGCAGCTCCCATCCGGATAAATTCCCCTCGGACCACGCATTTATTGGCTTCCCATATATTTAAAGGTAACATGTCTTCTGACACATTTTCCCTTAAATAATATTTAATTATTTCTTCTATTTTGCTTGTATCTGACGGGGTCAGAAAACAAGGAAGGGTTCAACCTCCAATTTTGTAGTCCTATATTTTCTAGCTTTTTTGATATGGGCGCATGGTCCGAGAAGGTCCTCACTCCGATTTTGGCTGATTGTAGGAGGGGTAGATCCCTTTGTGAAAGGAAGATGTAGTCAATACGTGTAAATTTATTGTGTAGGACTGAGAAATATGTGAAATCTTTGCCTGATGGGTTACTCGAACGCCGTGTGTCTATTAAAGTAAGTGAGGCAAGAAGAGTTTTGATTTTTTGTAGTTTTTTGTATGGCACACTAGATTTGCCATCCGATGTGTCCTGTAAGGCAGTGGTCATCAACCCTGTCCCCAGGGCCCACTAACAGGCCAGGTTTTATGTATTACCTTAGGGAGATGCAGACTAGAATACTGCAATCACTGAGCAACAAATGATATCACCTGTGTAGGGATGAGCCGAACACCCCCCCCCCCCCCCGTTCGGCTCGCACCAGAACCCGCGAACGGACCTAAAGTCTGTGTGAGCATTAGAACCCTATTAGTTACAATGGTTGCGAACGTTCAAAATCGAAAGTGCTAATTTTGAAGGCTAATATGCATGTTCGGCGGCCTCGCATATTCTGTTTCAGTCAGTGTCAGCGTGTCAGTGTGTTGCTGGCTGCTGACAATATGTGCTTTATTTCTGGGGATATGTGTGTGCATGCTGTTAGAACAGCATTGCAGTATCACATCTGGGGGGTGTCTATAGGTGGCCTGTGAAGGGGGGCAGGTTTCCTGTGCTTAGAACTTTCCCTGCAAAAAAGTGTCATTTTTGCAGGAAAAAAGCTATTTAAAAGCACTCGCGGCTAATGAATTGATGGCTCCTGTAACACAGAGAACTGTCATTCATTGATAAAAAAACAAAAAAAAAGCGTAGGGGTCCCCCCTAATTCAATAACCAGGCCCTTCAGGTCTGGGATGGATATTAAGGGGAACCCCAGCCCAAAAAAAAAAAAATGGCGTAGGGTCCCCCTCAAAATCCATACCAGACCCTTGAGGTCTGGGATGGATTTTAAGGGGAACCCTAGCCAAAAAAAATGGCGTGGGGTCCGCCTCAAAATCCATACCAGACCCTTATCCGAGCACGCAACCTGGCAGGCCGCAGGAAAAGAGGGGGGACGAAAGCGCCCCCCCCCCTCCCGCCTGAACCGTACCAGGCCACATGCCCTCAACATTGGGAGGATGCTTTGGGGGTCTAAGACCCCCAAAGCACCTTGTTCCCATGTTGATGAGGACAAGGGCCTCTTCCCCACAACTGTGCCCGGTGGTTGTGGGGGTCTGCGGGCGGGGGGCTTATCGGAAACTGGAAGCCCCCTTTAACAAGGGGACCCCCAGATCCCGACCCCCCCTGTGTGAAATGGTAAGGGGGTACAAAAGTACCCCTACCATTTCACAAAAAAAGTGGCAAAAATGGTAAAAATGACAGGAGACGGTCTTTGACAATTCCTTTATTAAAATCTTCTTTCTTCTTTCTTCATCCTTCGGTTTCTTCATCTTCTCCTTCCGTCTTCTCCTTCCGTCATCTTCTTCTTCCTCCGATCCGCTTCTTCTTGCGCTGGTCTTCTCGTCCTTCTCGTCCGGCATCTTCTTCCGTCGGCGTCGGTGTCTCTGTCTCTTCTTGGGCCGCTCCGCGCAATGGGAGGCTCCCGCTGTGTGAGGCTCCGCTCCGTCTGACAGGTCTTTTATAATGGAGGGCACCTGGTGACCCCGCCCCCTCTGACGCACGGGGACGTCATGGGGAATTCCATGATGGCTTTCCCCATGACGTCAGAGGGGGGCGGGGTCACCAGGTGCCCTCCGTTTTAAAAGACCTGTCAGACGGAGCGGAGCCTCACACAGCGGGAGCCTCACATTGCGCGGAGCGGCCCAAGAAGACACCGACACCGACGGAAAAAGATGCCGGACGAGAAGGATGAGAAGACCAGCGCAAGAAGAAGCGGATCGGAGGAAGAAGAAAATGGAACAAGAAGATGGAAGAAGATGACGGAAGGAGAAGATGAAGAAACCGAAGGATGAAGAAAGAAGATTTTAATAAAGGAATTGTCAAAGACCGTCTCCTGTCATTTTTACCATTTTTGCCACTTTTTTGGTGAAATGGTAGGGGTACTTTGTACCCCCTTACCATTTCACACAGGGGGGGGGCGGGATCTGGGGGTCCCCTTGTTAAAGGGGGCTTCCAGATTCCGATAAGCCCCCCGCCAGCAGACCCCCACAACCACCGGGCACGGTTGTGGGGAAGAGGCCCTTGTCCTCATCAACATGGGGACAAGGTGCTTTGGGGGTCTTAGACCCACAAAGCATCCTCCCAATGTTGAGGGCATGTGGCCTGGTACGGTTCAGGCGGGAGGGGGGGCCGCTCTCATCCCCCCCTCTTTTCCTCGGCCTGCCAAGTTGCGTGCTCGAATACGCCATTTTTTTGGGGCTGGGGTTCCCCTTAATATCCATCCCAGACCTGAAGGGCCTGGTTATTGAAGTAGGGGGGACCCCTACGCTTTTTTTTTTTTCATTTTTTTTTATTTTTTTTATCAATTACTTTTTTTTATGAATGAGTTTCAATGAATGACAGTTCTCTGTATTACGGGAGCCGTGAATTAACATTAGCCGCAAGTGATTTTAAATAGCTTTTTTACTTTCAAAAATGACACTTTGCGCAGAGACAGTTCTAAACACGGGAAACATGCGCCTCTTCACAGGCATACTATAGACACCCCCCAGGTACGAAATTTAAAGGAATATTACACTTTTATTGTTTCAATTTAAGCATTATTAAAATCACTGCTCCTGAAAAAACAGACGTTTTTAAAACTTCTTTTTGCATTGATACATGTCCCCTGGGGCAGGACCCAGGTCCCCAAACACTTTTTATGACATTAACATGCATATTAGCCTTTAAAATTAGCACTTTTAATTTCGAGCGTTCGCATCCATTATAACTAATAGCGTTCTAAAGCTCGCACGGACTTTAGGTCCGTTCGCAGGTTCTGGTGCGAGCCGAATGGGGGGGTGTTCGGCTCATCCCTAGTTATTGTCATATAAAGTGTTTGGGGACCTGGGTCCTGCCCCAGGGGACATGTATCAATGCAAATTTTTTTTTTTTTAAAACGTCCGTTTTTTCAGGAGCAGTGATTTTAATAATGCTTAAATTGAAACAATAAAAGTGTAATATTCCTTTAAATTTCGTACCTGGGGGGTGTCTATAGTATGCCTGTGAAGGGGCGCATGTTTCCTGTGCTTAGAACTGTCCCTGCAAAAAGTGTAATTTTTGCAGGAAAAAAAGCTATTTAAATCACTCGCGGCTAATGTATTGACGGCTCCCGTAACACAGAGAACAGTCATTCATTGAAAGCCATTCATAAAAAAAAAGTCATTGATAAAAAATTTTAAAAATTTTAAAAAAAAAGCGTGGGGGACCCCAGCCAAAAAAAAAATGGTGTGGGGTCCCCCTCAAAATCCATACCAGACCCTTGAGGTCTGGGATGGATTTTAAGGGGAACCCTAGCCAAAAAAAAATGGCGTGGGGTCCCCCTCAAAATCCATACCAGACCCTTATCCGAGCACGCAACCTGGCAGGCCGCAGGAAAAGAGGGGGGATGAGAGCGGCCCCCCCTCCCCGAACCGTACCAGGCCACAAGCCCTCAACATTGGGAGGATGCTTTGGGGGTCTGAGACCCCCAAAGCACCTTGTCCCCATGTTGATGAGGACAAGGGCCTCTTCCCCACAACCCTGGCCATTGGTTGTGGGGGTCTGCGGGCGGGGGGCTTATCGGAATCTGGAAGCCCCCTTTAACAAGGGGACCCCAGGTCCCGGCCCCCCCCTGTGTGAAATGGTAAGGGGGTACAAAAGTACCCCTACCATTTCATCAAAAATGGTAAAAATGACAGGAGACGGTCTTTGACAATTCCTTTATTAAAATCTTCTTTTTTCTGGTCTTCCTTTCTTCATCCTTCGGTTTCTTCATCTTCTACTTCCGGCATCTTCTTCCATCTTCTTCTTCCTCCGATCCGCTTCTTCTTGCGCTGGTCTTCTCGTCCTTCTCGTCCGGCATCTTCTTCCATGGCGTCTGTTCTTCTGTCGGGCCGCTCCTCGCAATGGGAGGCTCCCGCTGTGTGAGGCTTCGCTCCGTCTGATAGGTCTTTTATAACGAAGGACACCTGGTGACCCTGCCCCCCTCTATAATTATTGCTCTCCTCGCCGCTGGCTCTTTGATTGGCCAAGCATGCGGGTCACAGTGCATGCTTGGCCAATCATCAGCCAGCAATGCACTGCAACTGGCGCAGTGCATTGCAGGCCGCTCGCATCACACGAATTTGATGCGAGTGGCCCAAATAGTTCTGGGTTCGCCGAGCGGGCGAACGCCCGATGTTCGATTCGAATCGAACACCGGGCCCATCCCTACACCTGTGATGTATTTTAGTTATCTTGCAAACCTGGCCTGTTAGTGGGCCCTGAGGACAGGGTTGATGACCACTGTTGTAAGGGATTCAAAGCCAGATTGAAATCCCCTCCGAACACGATGCAGCCTGTAGCAAAACTTTTTAGTTTGTCGATTACGCATTGGCAAAAGGTGACTTGTGCGGTATTGGGAAAATATACATTGGCCAATGTAATGGGTATCCCCGCCCATTTACCCTTAAGGAAGAGATATCTCTCTTCTGTGTCAGCCTATTGTTGGGAAACGACAATCTCTGAGTTCTTGTGTAGAAGAATAGAAACTCCCTTTGATTTAGATGTGCTATTAGTTGCATGACAGGCTTGTGGGTAGTGTTTGTCATGTAGCTTTCGTATATTACCTGTCTTGAAGTGAGTCTCCTGAAGAAATAATGGTTTTGATTTATGTAGTTCTCGGAGTAGCGAAATTCGTTTTTCGGGTGTATTTAGGCCCCTAACATTGTGGAAGATCACAAAAGAATGTTTATTAATCAACGTATATGACATTTTGATGTATCAAATGTTATGGCTTCTTTATGTGTGAGGCAACCGTGGATATCCTGAATTAAAAATAAACAAAAATGCAGCAGACACGAAGGGCATTATTTCACAATGCTACAATATGCTTCTCTCCTCCTTCTTAGAGGGACATCCCATGAGAGCAGTAACACAATGGGAGGTACACCTGGGACCTATTGCAGGGGAATTGTGGGAGGAAGCCATGCAGGCAGTTATCATTTGCTCGTTAAATGTGGCACAGAAGGTTTCCCAACTATACATTTTACTAAGAGCACACTACACTCCGGTGAAATTACACAGGATGGGTAAAAAAGCAGACCCTCTGTGTAAGAGGTGCAGGACGGCGCCCGGGGATTTGATTCATCTCCTCTGGCATTGTCCGAAACTACATAGGTATTGGAGGGGGATCCTAAACATTTTGAATAAAGTGTTCCAGACTGAAGTTACTCTCGACCCTTTACCATGCTTACTGGGGATACTTGAGGAAATAATACCTGAGGTAGGGAAGAGAACAGCATTTGGTAGAGCCTTGTTCCAAGCTAGAAAGACAATCCTATTGAGTTGGAAATCTGAATCACCCCCTACTACCAAGACATGGATACAGCAAGTGGGTAAAACGCTAATAATGGAGAAATACATATACCAACACAGAGGGATTCCGGATAAATTTGACAAACTGTGGGGGGCATGGCTTGACACCCCGGGACTTAGTCCACTGGAACTCGTTCAGACAAGACTGATTGGCGGGATGTAAAGATGAGAGGGAACATACCCGTAGAGACAGGACAACAACAGGTGACGGTAGGGTGGATAATGATACAGATTGGCTACAGGAAGGGGAAGAGGGGAATGGGTGATAATTTAGGTATACTGTGTGTACTTAATGATGAAACGTAAAAATACCTGTAATAATGGATGGAAAATTGCTTAGACACAGTTGGTTGTAGAGTATAGAATAAGTTGCATTCTGTCATGTTATGTTCATTATATGTGCAATAAAATAAAAATAAAAAAATAAACAAAAAAGAGAATTATCTAAGTTAAAGGAATAAAAAAGGAATAAAAAAAATGATGTATATATGTATATATATATATATATATATATATATATATATATATATATATATATATATATATATATATATATATATATACAAGAATAGAAACAAAAAGTAAGGTGTTTTAGCAACTCTCAAGGTGAGTGTCGCGTATAGAGGGAATTAGTAAACGCGTCTCCATGTGTTAGCCTAAGGAGAAAAATATTGTGAGTGTGTTGTCGTTGAATATCGACACACACCCACTAATGGGAGCAATGGAAGGTAGTCGTTGCAGGGGATTAGGGTTATATATACCTTAAACCTGATCTAAAAAATTGGTTTAAAAATAGTAGTGAGTGAGAACTGAGAACTCCCATGGCTCAATTATAGATACATGTATATACATTTCCAGTACGTAGAAGAAAACAAAAAAGAAAGCAAAAAAACAAAAAATTAAAACATCAAACCAAAAAAATCCAAATTAACAACTAAAGACAAAAAATAAACTAAAGCCTATAAAAAATCTTTGGAAAAAACACGGCATGAACTCCTATACTCTCATAGGCAAAAAACTGACAGTCATAAAGAAACCCACGAAATGCCATGAGAATCATAATATCATACTCTAATCAGCATAACCAAATCCGCAATATAGTGCAAAAATATTGGCTCCTTCTGTCCATGGACTCCAATCTGGGCAGATTCCTGCCAATAAAACCCCTCATTACCTTTAGACGTGCCACTTCAATAAGGGATTGCATTGTTCAGAGAGTGAATTTAAGGGCGAGAATCGAGGTGACCCCTGTATAGTCAAGGGTACATACACATGCGGGGGATGCTCTTTCTGTCAATATATACAGGTGGGACCCACATGTGTATTGCCAAATGGAAGATCCTTTAAAGCGACCCACTTCGCCAATTGTAAAACAAAGGCGGTGGTATACTTATTACTATGTGATTGCAACTCCTTCTATGTAGGGAAAACTAAGATAGAATTACGATCTTAAATGTCTAAACACATTAGGAGTATGAAGAAAGCCATCCCAGATCTTCCTCTGGTAAGACATGACAGCATTTTTTTAGATTTATGGTTAGATTTATGGTCCTTGGCAGAGTGCACCCAAGTGCAAGAGGGGGGGAGTGGAGTAAGGTTTTATTACAGAACGAATTAAAATGGATTTCCCAATTACAGGCTACAGTCTTTCCAGGTCTAAATGAGGCAGTGAATTACAGACCCTTTCTGGAAGGGTTTGTATCGGGAGGGATGGAAAAATAGACATTTAAATATGAACAAAATTGTATATTTTTTTATTTTTTTTTTACAAATAGGCAAGTTATTCTCAACATGTAAAATTATGCAGAGAAAAGTGTATAATGTAAGGCCTAAGTATATACACTACTCAGCGCTGGATGTATGACTACAATAAAACAGAGTGATTCAATATAATAAATATAAATAAGTTAAAGTATTTATATCAATAAATAAATATATAAGCAGCTGTTTAAAATCGAGATAATATATAAAGGAGATAGTAAAAAATCTGACAGAGATTCCTGTGAAATAAAATACTAAAAACAGCGCTAAAAGATATATGACATTTAAAAGATAGTGAGATCTTTCTGTGATCAGTCCACAAGTCATATAATGAGATAAAGAAATCATGCAGCAGAGGTAGTCCTTTTTGGTGTATCTGAGAGATATAGTGCACAGTTCAAAAAATAGGTGACTTTTCATGTGGTTAAAGTATTCCAGATGTATATCCAAGCACCGCTTTAATCCCTCTAGGTCAATCCACCACGTGAGGCACGCTCCCCTCAGGGGGTTAAACTCACCATAAGTATAAATCAAACAGGCCTTGAGATATATAACATCATCATGGTAAAAACAGCACAGGGTACGTCAAATATCCAGAAAACCGCGCCAATCAGATCGCTTCCTCAGCATAGGTACCACCAGGGTATTGATAAAGTATCACCAGGGTTTCAAGGGTTAATCAGCTCACAGTGGTATGTCATAAAAACCGAAGAGAGTGGCATACATAGTGTAATTCTATTTTAATTGAATCATTTAAAAGCAAATCCCCTTACAATCCCCAATGGTAATGAGCGTACATTTAGATTTCTTTGTAAACAGCATATAGAAAAGTGTCACTTGCGTGTGTCTAGTAGAGGCAATACTCCAAACGTCCACAGAGGCAGCAACCAATTCCTCCTGAAGCGGCCTGTGTGTCTTCTCGACACACTGAGGGGAGCGTGCCTCACGTGGTGGATTGACCTAGAGGGATTAAAGCGGTGCTTGGATATACATCTGGAATACTTTAACCACATGAAAAGTCACCTATTTTTTGAACTGTGCACTATATCTCTCAGATACACCAAAAAGGACTACCTCTGCTGCATGATTTCTTTATCTCATTATATGACTTGTGGACTGATCACAGAAAGATCTCACTATCTTTTAAATGTCATATATCTTTTAGCGCTGTTTTTAGTATTTTATTTTACAGGAATCTCTGTCAGACCAATCGGTACGTGAGCCGGTGGATGGGGCGAACATCGCAACCTAAGTAAAACAAGGGGTACTGGATATTCAATTCACCAATGATGGACAAAAGATTGTCCCACGACTTCCCCCATGAATCATGAAGTCGG
Source organism: Lithobates sylvaticus (assembly GCA_028564925.1). Lineage (NCBI taxonomy): Eukaryota > Metazoa > Chordata > Amphibia > Anura > Ranidae > Lithobates > Lithobates sylvaticus. The sequence goes on from CM053033.1 coordinate 143,951,124, forward strand.
TCATTGGGCAGTGAATACCCCATGGAGGGGAAAAAAGGGGAAAAAAGGTGAAGAAGGTGGGGGAAAGAATTCCAGGTGACATGGACCCACAGGTCAAACGGCCTGGGCCATGTCAATCTGTCTTACCCCACCATTTTCAAAAGGACAAAAACCACTGGCATCAGCACACACTGGAGGGCAACTTATTCAGCCCCTCAGTGGGTGTATTAACCCCCAGGGAGCCAAATCCCCTTCACCCCAAAAAGTATGGGGGAGGAGAAACGTGCCCACCCATCCACGAAGATCACAACGTGGGGGGGATCTGCACATAGGACACCCTGGGGTTATGATGCCAGGTAAAGAAGAATGGATCACATCCCTGAGCAAAGGCATCAAACCGTGGTAAGTGTTCCCAAAGGAGAAGCAAGACCATTTACAAAAATATGATCATATAATAAAAACAATAATAATAATAGTAGTAGAACCCCAAATGACTGATTCCCTTCTCCAAATACACTACTCAGGTAAACACTCCCTGAAGCGCATCAAACCCTTGAAAATATGAGTAAAAAGGAGTAGGGAAAAGGAAGAAGATCAAATAAGGACCAACAGAACCCAGAAATTAGTCAGTTTTACCGGAACTATAGCCCTCCAAGAAAGGCCTAAAACTTTCCACCTCATTGAGGCCTGGGGGGGGGGTGGTTGCCCTCAGGTTTCTAATCCAGCGCATTTCTCGCTGGAGTAGCACCTTATTCCAACCCCCCCCTAATTGGAATGTGTATTCTATCCAAGACTGTGAAGTTTACCTTGGGTAGTCTGTAATTGTGTTTCTTTGCAACATGTCGACCTAGAGGCAAATATAAGTTGCAGATTCCCATGTCATACATGTGTCTCTCAACTCTCTTACTGTCAGGGCTCCACTTGCGACGTACGGTCGAATCGGCGCGCGCGCATGCGCACACGCGCCGCTGATTCGTCCGGGCGTCGAAACGAGGGTACGCGCCGTCGTACTCCTCAGGCGCGCGCGCGTGCGCAGCGAGCGCGGGCACGTGCGTCGCGGGCGCACACGTGACGCGTTAGCGCTGTTTGGCGCCAGTTGGCCTTTAAAAGAATGACAGCTGCACATGTCAAGTGCTGTTCGTCTGCAGTTTGCCCCTTGTTTAACCTGCCTCTGTTGTGTACTCCTGTTTACCTGATCCGGCTTCCACTTGACTCTGCTGCCTTCTCCACTCCTGATTCCGGCCTGTTGACTCTGCTTTGGACTGATACCTGAACGCTGATCTCCTGCCTGTCTGACCTCTCCATTGCCTGTGCCCACTTACCTGCCTGCCAAGTGTATCCAGACCCGGCCTGCCTGACGACCCCTCTGCCTGCTCCCCGCATGCTGCATACTTCCAGAGTTGCTGACGCCATCTCGGGGTCACCCTACATCCGGACCCTGCTCCGCTACCTGCCAGTCTCTGCTGCTTCAACATCCAGGAGATCGCTACTGATCAGCTACGTCTCCCACAGCATCCATTCCAGGCACTCCTACCCCGCTGTGCTCACGGGACCACTGTCTCCACTCCAGTGGGCCCTGAACCAGAGCCGTAAGAGAGGCCCTCTCCCAGCGAAGTCAGGCTCACCACTCAGGTACCTAACAGTACGAACAGCCATGACTGAGCCTGCGGGAGAAGCCTCTGCCATGAAGGAGTTCTGCTCACACCTGGCAGCCCTCACTCAGGCGGTGCAATCCCTGCAAGAAGGGTATACCAGACTGGAAGGTCGAGTGCAGCAACTTGCTGACCCCAATGTTGCGGCTCCTACATCTCCGCAACCTTCTGCAACACCTGCTACTCCTCCTGCGGTGGTGATGCTGCCTCCTGAACCCAGAGTACCTGTTCCTGATCGCTTCTCCGGAGATCGTTCCAAATTCCGTGTCTTCCGCAACGCCTGCCAGTTATACTTTGCTCTTCAACCCAGAACCTTCTCCCTAGAGGCCACCAAAGTGGGGTTCGTAATCTCCCTGCTGCAGGGCGAACCTCAGATTTGGGCTCATCGCCTGCTGGAGGGAAATAGCATGCTGACGCAGTCCCTCTCGTCTTTCCTGGAAGCCATGGCGCAACTCTACGAGGACCCCCAGCTAACCACCACAGCCGAGTCTGCTCTATCTGCGCTCCAGCAAGGCCGCAGAACGGCCGAGGACTATGTGACAGATTTTAGACGATGGAGCGCAGACACCCAGTGGAATGACTCGGCTTTAAGGCATCAGTTCCGCATGGGCCTCTCCGAAGGCCTAAAGGATGAACTTGCCCGAGTGGGCACCCCAGACACTTTGGAGGGCCTGATAACTTTGAGCATACAAATTGACCGTCGGCTCCGGGAACGCAGAGTCGAGAGATCCGCTCAAGTCCACCGTCCGGCTTGGATGACCGCAAGGGCTCCATTACCGGCTGGCCGTTACATGCCCGCTCAGCCAATGGCCCCTGCCCATCCTCTTCCCGATGCCGGCGAGCCGATGCAGCTTGGTCTCATGCGACCCACTCTGTCTCTGGAGGAACGTGCCCGACGCCGTCAACTAAATTTGTGCCTGTACTGTGGTGGGCCCGGACACTTTGTGAACAGTTGCCCGAGCAAGCTGCGTAAGTGCCTTTCGTCTGTGTCAATCAACTCTGCTCACTTACCAGTCCATGCCACCCACATCTCTCTACCCCTGTCTTTTCAGTTCCTGGGAAGGACGATTCGCACCAACGCCATCCTTGATTCAGGAGCCTGCAGCTGTTTCATCGATACCACCTTTGCCAGCCGGCACGACATTCCTCTTCAGAGGAAGGCCCGCGGACTATCCGTCTTCCTGGCTGACGGTTCCCGCATTAAATCGGGCCAAGTTGTCCAGGAGACCCAACCTCTGTTCACTATCTCTTCTCTCCACCACCAGGAACTGTTAACCTTGGACGTAATCTCGTCCCCCCTGTTCCCAGTGATCCTGGGCATCCCCTGGTTGCAGGCACACGATCCGACCATCTGCTGGTCCACAGGGGAGGTCAAGTTCCAGTCCCCCTACTGCCTGGAACATTGCTTACACGAAGCTCCGGTACAACCCGCTACGCTTCTTTGTCTGGACTCTGATACTGACCTGATCCAAGCGGTACCGGAACCATACCATGAATTCTTAGACGTCTTTAGTAAACGGGGAGCGGACACCCTACCCCCACACCGCACCTATGATTGTCCCATAGAACTTTTGCCGGGGGCCGAGATTCCGTTCGGGCGTATCTTCCCCCTTTCCGAGAAGGAACAAGAGGCCCTGAAGGCCTACATTTCGGAGAACCTAAGAAGGGGTTTATACGTCACTCCACCTCACCCGCAGGGGCCGGCATATTCTTTGTAACCAAGAAAGACCAGTCACTCCGACCCTGTGTGGACTACCGGGAGCTAAATAAAGTTACAATTAAAAATCGCTATCCCTTACCCTTAATACCGGAACTGTTTCAAAAACTAAGAGCGGCCACCATATTCTCCAAACTGGACTTAAGAGGGGCCTATAACCTGGTTCGCATCCGATCAGGTGATGAATGGAAGACTGCATTTCGTACCCGTTTTGGGCATTACGAATACTTAGTTATGCCCTTCGGCCTTTGTAATGCCCCGGCTACTTTCCAGCACCTCATAAATGAGGTCTTCAGGGACTTCCTGGACATTTTTGTCATTGTATACTTGGATGACATCCTAATCTTCTCCAGAACGCTTGAGCAGCATCGGGGGCATGTGGGCCGAGTCTTACTCCGTCTTCGTCAGCACGGATTGTACGCGAAAGCAGAGAAGTGCACCTTCGAGCAGCAGAGCATCCAATTCTTGGGTCTTCAGATCTCCCCAGCAGGCATCGAGATGGACCCGCAGAAGGTAACGGCTGTGCTGGACTGGCCGCCACCCTCTGACAAGAAGGGTGTGCAGCGTTTTGTCGGATTTGCTAATTTTTACAGAAAGTTCATCAAGGGGTTCTCGGCCATCATCTCACCAATCACACAGCTAACAAGGCAGAATGTACGGTTTCATTGGGGTCCAGAGGCCCAGGAGGCGTTTGTGAAACTCAAGGAGCGATTCACATCCGCTCCCATCCTCAGTCACCCTGACCCATCTCTCCCATACATCCTGGAAGTGGATGCCTCTGAGGTAGCAGTGGGGGCCGTGGTCTCCCAACGCCAGGGCAATAAGGACCTAATGCACCCTGTGGGCTTCTTTTCCCGGAAACTTTCACCCGCAGAAAGGAACTACGATGTAGGTGACCGAGAACTGCTAGCCATAAAATCAGCGCTGGAGGAATGGAGGTACTTGCTGGAGGGAGCAGTCCACCCTGTACTAATTTACACGGACCACAAGAATCTTGAGTACTTAAGGACGGCAAAACGTCTAAAACCACGACAAGCCCGCTGGGCCCTCTTCTTTTCACGTTTCAGCTTCCACATTACCTACCGGCCTGGATCTAAAAATGTAAAGCCAGATGCGCTTTCACGCATGTTCGACTGCCCTAAAGACTCCACACCTCCTGATACCATCCTCCCTGCAAGCAACTTCCTTCTACTACAGCCGGATTTACTGTCCCAGATCAGGGAGGCCTCCCTGAACCCGCTCCTTCCCCCAGGACTTTCACTAAATCGTAGAGAGGGGCTTCTCTGGAAGGACAGCCAGGTGTTTGTTCCCGAACCCATCCGGGTTAAAGTATTGGCCCTCCTCCACGATCACCCACTAGCAGGACACTTTGGGGCCCGAAAGACTCTTGACTTGGTGCAGCGCACCTTCTGGTGGCCTGGTCTGAAGGAATTCTGCTCCAAGTATGTCAGTTCATGCCCAGTGTGCTCCCGAAGCAAGACTACTAGGGGCCGGGCCTGGGGCCTACTCAAGCCTCTACCTGCACCTGATCGACCCTGGCGTATGATAACGATGGACTTTATAGTCGAGCTGCCCCCCTCTGAAGATCACACGGCCATCTTTGTAGTCGTTGACCGACTCTCAAAGATGGCCCACTTCCTACCCCTAAGGGGAACCCCATCTGCAGCAGAGACGGCCCGTGTTTTCATCCGAGAGATCGTTAGGTTACACGGGGTACCCAAGAATATAGTCTCGGACAGGGGAGTCCAGTTCACCTCGCGGTTTTGGAGGGCACTGTGTGATAGTCTAAAGATTGAGCTGGCCCTATCCTCAGCTTACCACCCTCAAACTAATGGGCAGACTGAGCGCACAAACCAGACCCTCGAACAATATATTAGGTGTTTCACTTCATTTGTGCAAGATGATTGGGTTTCTCTGCTGCCCTTAGCAGAATTCGCGTACAACAACGCCAGCCACTCGACCACGGGACAGTCCCCGTTTTTCGCCAATTATGGGTTCCATTTAACATTTCTACCAGATTTTCTTACAGAGTCCTCAGTTCCAGCGGTCCAGGACGCAGTGACCTTCCTAAGCCGCAACAACCAAATCCTCCAGGAAGCCATAACCAAGGCCCAGGCGGACAGTAAGAAAGCCTTTGACCAAAAGAGGAGGGGAGAGTTGAATCTGCAAATCGGGGATCAGGTATGGCTTTCCTCTTCTAATTTAAAGTTAACCTGTCCCTCTAAGAAGTTGGCACCCAAGTTCCTGGGCCCTTTTCCTGTAAAGAGGAGGATTAATGAGGTGTCCTATGAACTGTCCCTGCCAGACACCATGAAGATACATCCTGTGTTTCATGTCTCTCTATTGAAACCCTCGGTACCCGATCCCTTCCCCAATAGGGAGTCCGGGCCTCCTGAACCTGTCCTAGTGGATGGAAACGAGGAGTACGAGGTAGAAGTTGTTCTAGACTGTAGAAGGCGACAAGGGCAAAGACAGTTTCTAATCAAATGGAAGGGCTTCGGCCCAGAAAGCAATTCTTGGGAACCTGAGGACAATATACATGCTGGAAGACTAATTCGTGCTTTTTTCATTTCACACCCTGAGAAGGATGACCAACTGGGCACCCGGAGGTTGCCCCTTGTGGGGGGGCAATGTCAGGGCTCCACTTGCGACGTACGGTCGAATCGGCGCGCGCGCATGCGCACACGCGCCGCTGATTCGTCCGGGCGTCGAAACGAGGGTACGCGCCGTCGTACTCCTCAGGCGCGCGCGCGTGCGCAGCGAGCGCGGGCACGTGCGTCGCGGGCGCACACGTGACGCGTTAGCGCTGTTTGGCGCCAGTTGGCCTTTAAAAGAATGACAGCTGCACATGTCAAGTGCTGTTCGTCTGCAGTTTGCCCCTTGTTTAACCTGCCTCTGTTGTGTACTCCTGTTTACCTGATCCGGCTTCCACTTGACTCTGCTGCCTTCTCCACTCCTGATTCCGGCCTGTTGACTCTGCTTTGGACTGATACCTGAACGCTGATCTCCTGCCTGTCTGACCTCTCCATTGCCTGTGCCCACTTACCTGCCTGCCAAGTGTATCCAGACCCGGCCTGCCTGACGACCCCTCTGCCTGCTCCCCGCATGCTGCATACTTCCAGAGTTGCTGACGCCATCTCGGGGTCACCCTACATCCGGACCCTGCTCCGCTACCTGCCAGTCTCTGCTGCTTCAACATCCAGGAGATCGCTACTGATCAGCTACGTCTCCCACAGCATCCATTCCAGGCACTCCTACCCCGCTGTGCTCACGGGACCACTGTCTCCACTCCAGTGGGCCCTGAACCAGAGCCGTAAGAGAGGCCCTCTCCCAGCGAAGTCAGGCTCACCACTCAGGTACCTAACACTTACTGAGTTTTTGTCTAGTCTTACCGACATAGAAGGCACCACACTGACACTGCATGAGGTAGACCACCCCCTGCGTTTGGCATGATGCATAATGCCTCAGGGAGAAATCTACCCCATTGGGCAGTGTCAGTGTGGTCCTCTGTCCAATCACTGGACATTGAACACAATTCCCACATGGAAATGTGCCAAAGTTTTTGCAGGGGTCTCTTCTAGCATTGCCTTTATATTCACTTTGCGTCACTAAATTACCTATTGAACCTGCTTTCTTAAAGGTAATCAATGGAAGGGGCGTCACAAGGCCACCAACAATGGGATCCTCGGTCAAAATGGACCAGTGTTTAGTGATGATTTTGCGAATAATTTGATGTTCATTGGATAAACGCATAATAATGCGTGTATTATCATCCCCATCTTTTTTCTTTTTGGTTTTGAAAAGGAGATCTTTTCTGGCCAAAGATTTAACTTGATTAAAAGCTTTCTTCAGACTAGTTTTTGTGTAT